>PUFA01000031.1:5965020-6590040 GCA_003508835.1 Eonycteris spelaea | reverse complement strand
CAAGTGAAGTTCAAGTCAGTCAGACTTCCTATTTCTTGACATATCTGGTAAAAGTTTTCGAGTTGTATATGGAAACTGAGAAGTTATGAGAAAATAGGTGCTTTTTGATATCATCTTTGGATTTCAATTATGTGTATCAGCATACCAGGCAGTCATATGTAGATAAATAATGGGTTAGGATCTCCATCCTATAATTTAATTTACCTGTTGAGTCTTGAATAAGTTGTTTAACCTCTCTGATTCTTACTTTGCAATCTGAAGAATGGAGACGATAACATTGTCCACGTTATTCATATTTATTTTTAATCTCCCTCATTCAAAAAAGAATTCGAGGCCACTGACAAGACTGTGAACAAAATAAATAGACGAGAAAACCAAAGTGGTTGGAAAATAAGGATAAGAAAAAAAGAAAAGTGAAGATAATTCAAGACACCAGTAAGCAAGCCACCAGATTTGGTTGAGGTAAACAGAAATTTGACTGTAAAGAATTTAGAAGAGTCAATTAAAAGATGCACACTATCTCTAAGCACACGCATTTTCTCAGTGATGGAAACATGAACTCTTCTTTGAAGGCCTGAGGGATCCTTTCAGATCCTCACTGAGGCAGGTGCTGGTTGATGAGTAGGTCAAATGTCCTCAATAATATTTGAAAAGTGGACACAATAACATATCTCATGACTGCTGCTCCCCTTATTCTCAGTGGTGAGCTCATCAAAGGGCAAGTCAGCAGACACAATTCTTGGGGCTGGGGGTTTCAGGGGTGTGAGAATCAGGCTCTCTGAAGGTCTTGCTTGATCCAAAGGTCAAATTTGAAATATTTAGAGGTACGGATGGATGGCATATCCTTTATGCAAAATTTTCCCAAATCTTATTTCTTGCAATGGAATTTTTAATATAATTTGGACAGCGGAGATTTCATGGGAATCTATACTGGCAGAAGTGTAGGTATTCTGACATACAGAAGGGAAGATTGAGAGACTCATATTAGGTATAAGGAGCTGAAACATTCTTGAATAATGGTTATCCTTTATCCCACCCAAAGTGGTCTGGTGGAGTGACCACAGGCAAAGCCTAAATAATCAAATTGTTCTGGGTCAGGTCCAATACATAAAGAAGCAGACAATCAAGATCCTGATGTTCTATGCATTGGGAGCATGGTTGTAATATTCCAGAACGGGAAATGTTTTTCAAAGCAAGGTCTCTCAGATTATTCATAGAGACCATTTAAAAAAAATCTTAACAAAGCACTAAAGAACATCAAGGTTTAAGTAATATATGTCTTGATGGAGTAACTGTAAAATAACTGAATGGTTTGACTGCTTGAGTGGGATTACTGCATGTAGACACCTGAAATCTTTTGAAGATTTCATGAGATAATATCAGTGAAAGTGTTTTATAAAGTACTATGAAAATCCTAGTTATTACTGGAATTTCATTTGTATAATTGATCAGTAATTGGCCGTGCTATCACACAGTCTTGCCATATTGAAAAAAAGCCCCAGAAATCATTATGCATTTTGATGTTGCTGCACAGTAATAATGAACAATATTTTCCTGGAGACTCTGTACGTCTTCATCGAAATTCTCCAGCACGGAGTTGGTCGCACTCACCTCATCCACTGATGGGTAAAGGGCAAAGAGCTCAGCCTGCCGGTTGGTCCTTCGAGCCTCCTCGTTCTGCTTCTCAAAGTCCTCGGCACTCACATATTGTAGGAGGTTTTCCAGCCGCTGGTCAGGCTGGAGGCTGCGGAGGTCGAAGTCACAGGCAGTGAGGGGGCCTTTCCCAGACACATCGCACAGCACATTTAAGTGGCGGGGGCCTGCCTATGAGAAAAGACACATCTTTGTGAGAGAGATTGTAGGTCTAAAATGAGAATTAAACAATCTGGGATGTCTTAAGACTGCTCCAATGTGTGATTATAGAATTAGGCCCTAAGGAGTTTCTGAGCAAACTAGGGGTTTGACAAGAATCACATCTTAGCTTTCTGGACTGAACATCCTAAAATAAGTGTCTCCTTCTCTCCTGGAAGCAGGTAGTTACTTGTTGGATGAAGATAAACCCATGCTTGAAGAAAGGTTTGGAAACAGCACCATGTTCCTAATAGTTTTTGTTGTATTCTTTCTGGAGTATGGGAGCCAAGTCTCTGATGAGTCACACTCATGTGTCATGCTCAAGCAAAACAGAGCTGGAATAAGGTGTAACAGAAAGGAGTCTGCATGAGGGAACAGAGGGACCTTGTCCCAATTACAACTCCAGAACTTGGGTTTTGAAACTGGAAAATAAGATGATCTGTGAGGAGCCTTTCATATTAAACTTTATATAAACCCCAAAGCTGAGTCTTATTTTTCCAGTGACAGAGATATGTGCGTGGGAACACTTTTCTACAGGACTTTAGTAACGATTACAAGAATAAGCACCAGGGGAAAAAAAAAAAAGGAAAAAGCATTTGCTATTTAAGCAGTATCTACTTTTAGATGAAGCGTGTTTGAAAAAAAGTGTCTTAAATCAGCCACAAAGTGAATGCTTTATTTTATTAGAAATGTTTTGGAAGTTAGGAGCTGCATACCTATCCAAAGACTTGGAAAAGAATATATAACCACAATCAATGATATGTTATAAGAATAAAGATGGATCTATTATAAAGATCTATAAAATTAATGATAAAATGTTATCTTAAAGTTCTACTAAATGGACATACTATATACAATTTCTCTATATACTTTTAGTGACATCTATGTACCTCATAAACATGTTACTCTGCTAGATCATAAATTTTACCTAAACTGACTGTGATAGGAATAATAAATCTTAATAATTTAATTGTTAACACTTATGTTTGTCTTAGAATTTATAAGAACCTTGGGAAAATGAATTGGATTTTCCAATTTCTTTAAAAGAATGTCAAGATATATACGTATGTCTCCAGAATTTATCCTAAGAGTATAACTGAACGAGTGAGCAAAGATGTGAAGATAAGAGCATCTCTGAAACATTGTTTGCAATAACAAAATAATAGAAACAACCTAAATGTCTCCCATAAGAGGATGCATTAAAAGATTTTGGAACTTTCGCACAATGGAATGTTATATAGTCATTAAAAAAGAAAAAAAGAACACGTATTCATTGGAAAAGATGACCATGGTATATCATATGAAAAGGAAGTTATACAATATTATATATAATATCTAATTTTGATGAAATATGTGTACCACAGAGTTACTTCATATATGTATTTAATTTATGTAAATTCAGGCATTTGGCTTCACCATTCCACTCGATAAGGTACACAAGAATGAGAATAAAAGATATTGCGGGCAGTTTCATTGTCTGTATATCTCTCCATGATGAGTATTAGTCTCCAATACATAAAAACATATAGTTTTTGTATCACTTGGGTCTGAAATCCAGCCAATGATGTCATTGAATGCTCTGTTAATATGCTGGAGCGACAAGTGTGCTTTATGGGTGTGCTGGTCATTCACCTATTGTCTCTCAGCTCCAAATTCATCCTTTCATGCTCTGTTCTGTGATGCTAGGTCTGTGCTCAGCAAATTACATTTCTGCTTGGCCTGCCTCTCCCTTTAAGTTATGCCCATAAGGGGGTGCAACAGGGAGACCAGATGGCTGAAGCTGGGAGACGAGACTGGCCCCTTCCTCTTTGTTTGCAGTTCCTGTCATCTTGGTAGTGGCAGTTGTTCTAGCCTTGAACTTCTTTTGGCACTTCCAGAACCTCCATGAAGGTACCAGAATCCGCTGGACAATTCCTCCTCTTAGGAGGTCTGAATCTACACATGGCCCCTCTCCGAGGTTCTTCCTCTCAGATCCTGAGATACTAACAGGACCAGCTAGGCCCCGCTCCCTCCTCAGAGATTTGAGTCCTAGTCTAAGGCCCCTCTTCTGAGCTTCTAGGGTCTGATAACTCCACTCTTCCCCCTAGACCCATGGTTCTCCAATGGTCCCAGGACCAGCAGTTTATGCATCTCCTGGGAATGGCTAATCAGAAATGCAGATTCTCAAGTTCCATTCCACACCATGTGAATCAGAAACTCTGGGGTGGGGCCCAGCAATCTGTTTGAACAAGCCCTTCAGGAGATTCTGAGGAAGCTAAAGTTTGAGAACCACTACCATAGACCCCAGCTTCTGTCTGACAGATAAAAGGAACAGTTTACTTGGTCAGTCTTTATGATACAAACTGAATTTAGTCAAAATTACCAATGAAAAATCCCTTAAAGCTCCCATAGAATACAGCATACATATATTCTAGGCCTCAGTAAGCCCATCGTATTTGGCATTAGCATTAATGGCTGATCCCTCTATAGAGCTCAGATTAAGCAGATGGCATGGCTACAGAGACTGTGCTGTTTGAAAAATAGGTATTATTAAACAATCCTCTAGTTATATTCAGCATGATGAGAGCACCTGAAAGTAAAACCTACACTGGTTCAGAAGAAGTTCTACGCAAACCTGAACAAATTTCTTCCTCTATGATTTATTTTCCTCAATTATAAAATGGGCAGGATGGACTAGAGCACTGGCTTTAATTTTTTTTAAATTTTGGTAAAGTATACATAACATAATATTTATCACCTTTTTAGTGTACAGCTCAGTAGTGTTAGGTGTATTCATACTGTTGAGCAACCAATCTCTAGAACTCTTTTCATTTTGCAAAACTGAAGAGCTATACCCATTAAATAACAATTCCCTATTTCCCCCTTTAAAATCCCCTGAAAACCACAGTTCCACTTTCTTTCTCTGTGACTTTGACTACCCTAGGTACCTCATATGAGGGACTCATACAGTATTAGTTCTTTTGTGATTGGCTTATTTCACTTAGTATAACGACTTGAAGGTTCATGCATGTTGTAGTATGTGTCAGAATGTCCCTCCTTTTTAAGATTAAACAGTATTTCATTGTATGTGGCTACGTTTGTTTACCCAGTCATCTGTCCTTGGATATGTGATTGTTTCCACCTTTTGGCTATTGGGAATAATGCTGCCATAACAGATGTATAAAGCCGATTTTTAGACTGTAACTGCTCTGTAGTAACCATAATAGTAATAAAAACAGCCACAATAACAGTAGTCGACATTTATTGGGCACTAAGTGAGAGAAGGGACATTGTCCTAAATGCTTTACACGTGTTAATTCATTTAATACTCAAACAACTTCATGAGTTAGTTATTATAATCATTCTTGTTTTCCAGCAGAGGAACTGGAAGCCCAGAGGGTTCAGTTATCCTGCCTCAGGTTATAGGATTAGTATGTGGTGGAATCACAGAGAACCCAGGTAGGTTCCTCAGCACGGAGTTTTTAATCACTGTGCAGCCTGCTTAAGAGGCACCTTCGAGTCTCTGCAGGAACGTTACAGGGGTGGGCCCAGTGTCCCCACCCCTGCAATTAGAGCCCCTCCACTTTTACCTATTTTAATTACTAAGTTTATGGGTTTTTATTTAAACATCGATGTGTGTAGCTACAAGTTTGAAAAAATATCACTGACTCAGATGGTAGAGTCTCTCCTACTCTAATATTCTATGAGTCTAAGCTTTTTTATTAGTTAGAAAAAACTGACAGCATGCCATGGGCAGAACAGCCAGTAACCTGGCAACCGAGTTTATTGATAGGAAATACCTGAGCTCTGGATTCACTGCACTCCAAGGTTTCTGACTCAAACGTCTGTTTCTGAAGCGTCTTGTGAAAATCTTTTCGGGATCCAGTCTTTTTAAAGCCACAAATCTCCGAACTTCCTTGGTGTCTTTTATTGTTGTTATTATGAGAGAGACAGAGAGAGGCGGGGAGAGAGGGGAAGGAGGGAGGGAGGAAGAAAGGCAAAATCATTAGATTAAAAATAAAAGTAATGGCTTATGCATAGACTTGGTGCTGAAAGATCTTGCAAAGAGAGCCTTGACTGTAATTCCTCACATCTAATTATGCACCAGGCCCAATACAAGGCTCTCTTGTAATGAGATACAAACTTGCCTCCTGGCTGGCTCATTATTAAAGGCAGGAATGGCCTGGGAAAATGCCACTTCAGAGGTGTGGTCATTTCAGCTGTGGGGCATTTGGCTCCAAGTTGAAGCTAAACTATGACTCTAGTGTAAAAGGCTGGAATAAATCTAGCAATGTGCAGAAGCAGCCAGCAAATAAAGATCATTTGAAGATAAAAATAGAGGAAAACATTTAATCACACAACAATGTTCTTAAAGAGTAAAAACGGCAGGACATGGTTAAGAAAAAATAGAAATAAATGATTTATATACTGAATATCTTTGTAGCATTCTCAATCTCCACTCCACGTACTCCATTAAAACTGTGTTTAAAAAATGTGTAGGGAAAGGTTTAAAATATATCGCCTAGGACTATTACTGGAGAAAGAAATTAGACCATAATTTCATAACAAGAAAAGCAACTGGTATAAGTTAGCAAATAATAACTACAGAAACCAGTGTGTGCCTTCCCCATTTTTGTGACCTAAAGCTTCCCGGAAAACCTGCTGCAAAGTCAACAGCACAAACATGCACCCATTTGGTTTGATTTCCCACACAATTAGAAAAATCACTGAACAAGTTGGTAGAGGAACATGAAATGAGTTAGGATTATTAGGCAGATTAAATGGCAGAGAGATAAAGCAGGAGGTGTAGAAGAGCCACTAGCGTGATCCAAATACAAAGTTTATAACTCTGTGGGACGCCCAAGTGTTGGGTTATACACAGTGGCACACGCAGAACAAGTATTCCGTAAATTTTAGATGACTGAATTCATTAAAGAAAAATCTCAGACGTCCTATGTTATCTGTGGAGAGAATGGGAATAAGACTTCTCCTTGGATTTTATTATGCTCTGAAGATGGGCAATTTGTTTTTGAGTAAAAGGAGACAAGAAATAGCTTAGAAGTGAGACATGATGGGCTTGGTGACTAGTTCAAGTCACGATTTACTATAAATGGCCATCTTCAACATCTCCTGGCCACTTGTGTTGCCCTGACCCAACCTGTATTGACAGTCCTGGGTGAACAAAGGGCCAAAATGGGGAAGTGGAAAATTAAGGAAATGAAAAAGGTGTACTCTGAATAAAAAAATAATACTAAACATTTAGAAAGGCTTTCAAGAGAAATATCCAGCATAATTTTTGGTTTGAGATTTCTGAACACCAGCAAAATAAAAAAAAAATTTAAATATAAATTACATTGTTTATAAACATCAATTAACAAAAAGTGTTTTTGGAGAGCACTTTCAAACAACTCCCCTAAAGTTGTCTCTAAGTTTGCAGATGGTAGTGGTAAAAAAGAGTAGATACATATATGACCAAACTTTATTATAATGTTTATTTTCTATTATCTATCAGATATTTGAGAGAGGGCCTTCCATGGCATTTAACAAACCTGCTAGCTTATTAAAAATTATTCTCACCAATATAAATTTAGGCAGCAACATGCATGTGTGTGCTAGACAGGTAGGCTTTTCTAGTGCATAAAATGACTTTTATTGCACTCTCCTTAAGGATTCAAAGAAACAGAATCATGTGATCTAATATCCTGGGAAAAACCCACACAACTCAAAGTAGTGGCAAATACAGGCGAGTATTAAGTTGTATCCTAAGATTTCACTACCCCAAATGACAACATGCTGAATCAGTGATTATTCTTCTCAAAAAACCCAATTTTAAGGGGAAAAATTCCCTAAGGAATTAATTAGCATTAATTTATTCTAGGATTGAAAGCTAACAGTGAATTAAAATTCAAATTTCACACTTTAGTATCTGCCCTTGGCCTTTCTTAGGACTTGTACACTGCAAAAGAATTAAGGTCGAAGTTTCAAAGTCACATGCCTCTCCACAAGAAAACCTGCTTGGGCCACAGAAATAAAAATCAGGAAGCATCCTAATTTAAACTTTAGCTTAAGTCTTGGTGACCAGAACTATGTTTATTATAACTTTATCTCTTGTCTCATAAAATGAACCCATTTCCAAGAGTGTTTACTTACAAGTGTATAATACACACACACACACACACACACACACAACACACATTGCAGACATGTGCCTGCTTCCGTTATCTTCAGGTCACTTCTCTCTGCAGCTCTGTTCATAAGGCGAGGCATGGAAACAAATGAAGTCTAGGATATTTTCCCCAGCTTTAAGCTCTTACGGTAAAAAGTTCATACACTGTATCTGAAAAAATTCAAATCAAATTTTCTCAGAAGATGCTTAAAACTGGGAGAAATGGAATTTATTTGGGGATTATTGTTTTGCTGTTTATGCAATAGATATTTTCTTTCTTTTTTTTGTCCTCAGTTTTGATAGAATGTTTTCGGAAGTTCTTTATATGGATCCCAAAGACACTGACACATAAGCATTTTAAAAAATGAGTTATAAAATAGTGTTAAAAACTCATTTCACAACATATACACTTGAACCCTATCTGTATGCCAGCCTTCAAGATTTTTGGTATGGAAAGCATTAAGACTAACATATTCTGTGGCTGTATGATTGAAACCAGAGCAAACTTTTTTCCCCTTTCTCATTCTAGATTTAGCATCTGTTTTCCCATTTTAACATCTCAGAAAGTTGCAAAGCTCCCTTGTGGCAACAAGGGTAAAGTTGGCTGAAGAAGAGAGGACAAGGGTTATTTCTGACTTATTTCAGAAGTGCCAGCCACAGAAGGCAGAAACCACTACTGGAGTGGCTACCAGAGTCCAGCCTCATTACCGAATCCAGGCAACTGAACCAAATAAAGCCATGTTCCTATTGAGCCTTTTTGCAGGCAAAAGAAGGAAGTAGGCTGTGTGGCAGAGAAACTATCCTTATGAAATGAACACAACCTATTGCTTCTCAAGAGAACTGCATTCATTTTCTCCAAACACTTTGTTACACATTTGGGGACAATCCAAAGATCAAACATATTTTGAGAGCATTCTCTTTAGAGGCCATGCGGTGGGACAGACAGAATCTAGGCTCTGAGTCTAGACCTGGGTTCAGATGTTGGCTCCTTCCTTACTGGCTATAGACCTTGGGTAAGTGACTTCATTTCCCTGAGCCACAGTTTCCTCAAACAAAAAATGGGAGAGAACATTATTTTGAAAGCTTACTATGAGGACTGGTAAATATGTGCTTTTTTTCTCCTCCCTTTCCCATACCTTTTCCTTTTCTTTCTCATCCCGTCCTATAAATATGGCACTGAAAACCATCTGAACACGGGGTGGTGGGTAGCTATGGAGGGTTAGAATGGGAAGTTGAAGGCCAAACAGGGTAAGGAGGGCAAACATTTAAAAGGCTGCCTGGCACTGAGAATCAGAACCCGTATGGTGTGAGGAGGGTGCCCAAGCATATGGCATCCTGTCATGTGATCACAGAGCTTAAGTAGAATGATGAGGCACGTATACACCTGTAGGAGAAGTCTGCCATGAGGTGTCAGAGCCCAGGCAAGTAGACAAGGGTGTTCTTGTAGAAGGATGCCTGGCACTAAGTGTCAGTATGGGTTGAAGTGGGCAAGCCTGGTGTAGGGTGTCAGAGCCAGAATATGAGGAGGAGGGCACCTATGTGGAGATGGGGGGAGGTGGCGATGTTACATATAGAGGAATTAACCAAAAAGTAAACATATTGAGGACAATAGGAATACGATTGTTCGCTCTCTGAGAAAGGAGTTAAAACTACGGAGAGGATGAAAACTGGAATGAATACTCTGATGTCAGGTTGAAATAGCACGTATCAACATGAACTTATAGCTTTCAACACACACACATCTCTATTCACTGAGAAGACATGGGAAGAGCAACACCTTAATAGCAATGAGCACAGACAAACTCCCTCATCTTGGCTTCTAAGTACCATTTTCCATTAAAAGGAATAAAGCTTCTTGGAGAGATTACTGAGTCCAGTGGTGAGGAAAGGAAAGTATAAGATCAGTCCAGAATATCTTGTGGCAGGAAGCATGGACATGATCAATAACTGCTAGGGACATGCGAAAAGACCTAAGAACCAGTTAAAGGCATTCACCCTGGTCAAATTGAGAACAATTTGAGCATCAAAATAAGTGATAGGAATGGATTACAACATATTAAATGAATATGTTGTAATATTCTAATATTAAATAGAAAACTATGACTCCATATTGATACAAATAAATAAACTGAAAGCTTGATGAGGAATGGGGTATTTATAATCATCAAACTCAAATGGAAAAACTTTCTAAAAAATAACCGGCCTATAATCTCAAGGTCATAGAATTCAAGGAAACATGGAGAAGCTGATTCAGAGTAAATAGTACTAACGACATGTAACATCTAAATGCAACATGTTACTTGAAACTAGATCTTTTTTGCTCTAAAGGGAATTCTTGGGACATTTGGTGAAAGCTCAATAGGATCTGAGGATCAGATTATAATAATGTATCAATATTAATTTCCTGCATGTAACAATTTTGTAGTAATTATAATGATAAATGTCCTCATTTGTAGCAATTACACACTGAAGAATTTGGAGGAAATGAAGAATTAGGTCAGCAACTTACTCTCAAATGGTGTGGGGTAGGTGGGGAAAAGGTCTTTATAAGACCTTGCAAGTTTTCTGTAAATGTGAGATTGTTTCAAAACAAAAGGAAAATAATATGTGTTATGTGTCTGGCATTGTAATAAATACTAGTCGTGGGTCCTATTTACCAACCCATGCGTCCATTCTGCAGCAGCTGTGAGTATAGGAACTGTCGTGCCCAGAGACGTCTGAGAGATTCACTCTACTTCCCACGCCCTTAACCTACCACTCTTGGTTGATGGTAACAAATGCCTGACTGGTATAGGATACAATAGTCCCACTCCTTGCCTCAAAGCAGGACAGTGGGGTAACCTGCAGTGTGATCCTTCCAGAGCACCCCATGGATCAGGACAAGAACATATCTGCCACCACCTTTAGTTGATTCCTTCTGATTCCCTACTTTGCTGTCCTCACCCCCTTACAGGCTTTTCCTAAAGAGCGCACTCTTGAAAATCACATGCACCTAAATCTCTGTCTCAGGCTCAGCTTCTAGGGACTCTCAACCAAGACACTCACGCACCAACTCAGTAAATGAGAGCTATTATTTTTAGCACCAATGACAATACCATCAGATGCAATATTGATGTATATATTATAGATCTAGATACCCTTATCTTATAGTTATGTTGAATTTAGTCTCCTAACATCCTATTTCTGCTGAATTATATTATGTTTATATGGTAAATTTAGTTTCTCATCAAAAATAAAAGTAGAATTGAAAAGTATTCACTTTAAAATGCCACTTGTAGAACTCTCCCCCAAAACAAACACACGCCAAAGTGAGGCTATTGTGCTGATTAAACTTGTTCCATTCTACCCTTCCAGGGGTCTTTGTGGATTTCCTTTCCCAGATGGGCTGCTGAAACTATGAATTTTGGGACTGAATTTTAAGATTCCAATTTTTTGACAGCTTAGTAGAAATGGTTCTCAATGAAGGTAGTTAATGTTCTCATTTTGATTGTCTAAGTCACCAGAATGTGCTACTACATTTCGCATCCTGCAATTTGGGGCATCACACACCATGAAGGATCATTTCAAATTTAGCATCCAACACAACTATCAAATGTCCTGTACGACACTTATGGAGGTGAAAAACTTGTCTGTAAATAACTGAGCCCCTATACCATCTAGCAAATGCATGCTAAGTATTTTTGTGGTAGGTTTTCCAGGAAAAACAACTACCATGTAAATGTAGGAAAAATTAAACTTTGTACTGACTAGAGCTCCACCAAAAGTTTCCCCCATTTTGGACAATCACATTACCAACAGTAATACTGCTTGTGGTATTTGAATCATCCATACAACACATTTGTTGTAGTCTGCTTTTATAGATGTTATAGTCCCAACGATTCTTCCTGCAGGTGTAAATAGCTATGTAATTGTGTTCACTGGTGTAGTTTTGTCTAAGCATTTGTATATTCACATGCATGCTATTTTACATATTATGTTTCTTTTATTCTTCCTTTATATAACCGTTGGATATTCTACTGACTTCCAAAAATGAGAAAATTTGTGGATTATAAAGGTGGTTTCAAAAATATCTGTTACATAGAAAGACAGCGTTGGGTCCGATGTATCTAAGATCGCTTGTCTTAGAGCAACAGGGTATGGATATTTGCTTGTTAATGCTCCATTCAACAAAATAATTATAAAGAATCTCCTGAGAATAAGGCACATAAGAGGATTCAGGGGGAGGAATACACAAGAATCCTAGTTCTAAGGGCGTCCCCATCCACAGTGAAGTCATGGTCTGATGAGCAAGATCACATATTTAGCAAGATAAAATTTAGGCAAGGAACTAGAATATAATATACAGTATGACAAAAGTTTCTAAGAAAAATACAAACAACAAGCTTTGAAAATTCAGAGAAGGGAGTAATTACTTCTGGCCAGGTCAGAAAAGGCTTTGTGAAAGCCCTGGACTTAGAATTGGTCTTTAGAGAGAATGGCTTTGTGGGGTGGGGTGCCTGCATGGAACAGGTCAAGAGTGGCTCAGTGATATCCACAGCTGGATTGCTCTTTTTGACTGTACGGGCTGATGAACCTGGCTTACTTTCCACACTTTTTGAAAGTAAATAGCTAAGCACCTTGACAGTAGCACAACAAATGCATGTCATAATAAGCAATTATTGATCAGGGAGACATTTTTATGGTGTTTCGGGAGTAACTAAATTATATGCACTGATGTGTTTGAGTTTTAATTGTTTACCAGTTCACTGGGAGTAAAATATGGAGTAATAAAACAGATGATACCCCATTCCTTGATATCTCAGCTCTCCTTGAGCTCGACCTTCCTTTCTGAATTACTTTAATCACCCAGGATAAAAGACAGAGTATAAGGGCTTTTATGATGCTGCTCATAACACTCATGAAATTATCTGAAATGTTTCACTGTCACTGAGGATAATACACCAAGAATAAATAGCATGTAAACAATTTAATTACTTAAGAGTTTGACTCTCCACCAAGACATCAAACACATTCTTCAGTTAATCACTCTAGCTCATTTAGAGAAAATGAGAGAGGAAATAATGCTTAAAATATTTAATATCACCCAGAGGATGCCAGCAAACATCAATCCATACAAAATTATCAACATATATGGAATTAAGATAAGACAAACAAGTAATCATGGCACCATTCTATTCATCAGGTCAATGATCATTATCAAAAATCATGGAGACAAAAGCACTATAATTTTGAGTAAGAACACCAAACTTTGTGCTATGTACATTAAAGATAGAATGGAATTCATTTAAGGCACCTTCTGGTCTAGGTAACACAAACATTTCAAGTCGGAAAAATATATTTATACCAAAAAGGGAACATATATTTTGTGTTTCTGTGTAGTTTAATTTTTCCCTCTTAAGTTAAAAAGAAAATCTTAAACTTTCCTCTGTCCTTTATGGAGATTTAAAAGTCTCAATTATAGAACTTGAGTGGCAAATGCCCTATAGAATCATGGGAGTGGGAAGGAACACGAACGGCCATTACTCCACTCCCCTGCCTCCTAAGTGGGATTCAAAGCCAGACAGCAAGGGCATAAAAGACTATCCTCAGATATCATAGAGAAATGTAATATCAGCAAGGAGATAATTGAGGAATAAAAGAACTAACTAAATCAGTGTTTGACTGCATGGTTATGGATGACAAAGACATGCCCATGTCTGTAGAAGTCAAAATGGCTTCATTAAGTGTAGTCCTCTTGAGGAAGGTAGTTCTTTTCCACCCTCCATGGTGCATTAAATTATATGGGATAGAGTTTTTTGTTCATTCTTTTGACATGCTAATATAAGTGCTTTATATGAAGTCTTCATAAAATCTTATTTCACTTGAAAGAAATATTTTAGATAGATTAAATTGGAACTAGATAAGCCCTGAAGTATAAATCTTATAATCTTCCAAATCTCTTCTTTATTGCATAAATATATAAATTATAGTATTTATGATGTGACATCTACCTGGATCATTAAATTAAATTAAATTAAATCAATAAGATTAAGTTAATCTTGTAAACTATTTTTTTTCCTTTGCACATAAGATCTTACTAATTAGTCTTATTTAAATTGTCAATAGGGCAAGGGCAATTGAACCTTATTCTGTAATAACATTTTTAAAATATCATAAATAGTAACTAATGTTTATTGAATTATTGCCATATGCTGAGAAATCTTCTAAATGCTTTACATGCGTTATTTTATTTATGCATATAACAAAACTTATGAGGTAGGTACTATTCTAATTTCCATTTTCTGATGAGGAAATTGAGGCACAAAGAAATACATTGCCTTAGGTCACACAGCTGGTAAGAGGTAGAGCCAGGACTTGAATTCATTTACTCCTGCTCCAGAGAAACCACCATTTTGTAATAGAATAAACAAATTGATAGAACTTACATTCAATGAATAATTACTTACTGCTAGACACTATTCTACATTTACATCCATTGATTTTGCAATATAATGATAGTTCATCCTTTTATGATCACAGTTCTGTGAGTTTTGTCAAATGCATACAGCTGTGTAACTATTACTCCAATCAATATAAGAACAGTGCCAGCCCCCCCCCCCCCCCCCCGCCAAATTCTCACATGCACTTCTGCAGTTGACTCCCACCTCCAGGCCCTGGCAACTGTTGATCTCTTTTCTGTCCCTACAGCTTTACTTTTTTCCAGAATGTCATATCGATGAAATCATATAATTATCTTTTTTTTTGTCTGACTTCTTTCACTTATCATAATGCATCTGAAATTCATCTAGGTCATTGCATAAATCAGTAATTTGTTTAATTTTATTGCTGAGTACTATTTCAGTGTATGAATATACAGCATTTGTTTATCTACTACCCAATTGAGTACAATTTGGATTGTTTTAGTTTGTGGCAATTAAAAATAAAACTGCTATAAATATTTGCATACAGATTTTTGCGAACATAGGTTTTCATTTCATTTGGGTAAATGCCTAGGAGTTGCACTTCAGGTTGTATATTTAAATGGGATTTTAAAATAGATTAGAGAAGAAAACTCATTGATAGAAAACAATATTCAGAAAGTATATATTATAGCTTCCAGTTTAAAATGATAACTAGAATAAGATTGGAGGAATTTTATTTTAATCAATAAAATCCAGCATTAACAAGGATATGGGGGGAAGGGCAGTTTCATGCCCACTAGGTAACGGGGTGAATTAGCACAACATTTCTGGAGAATTTGGCAGTACTTATCAGAATGTATTGTGTGCACTAGTTCTATTTCTACCTTTGGAAATATTCACATTTGGATAGGGGCAAAATGTGCATAGATGTTCATTGTGATTTTTTTTGTAATTGTAAAAATGGAGTCAATTGCAATGTCCATTAATAGAGAAAGGGTCAATAACTAACGATACATTCCTTCATCTCTGGAATACCAGGCATTTTTAAAGAAAATATAATACCAGAGATATTATTGAAAAAAAATTTATATATCTGCACACATTGCAGGACATTTGGTCTTGTCCAAAATGACCATGGAGTCATTTGGTCCATGCCAAAAGTCCTTGATATTTCATCCTGTCCGTAATGTCCATGCTTAGAAAATGTTCCTGGTTTCAAAGACCCCATAATGCTTATTTATACTTTTGGTTTATAGGATCCCTACATTAAAAACACTATCATGTTTCATTGGTCCAATATTTGTGTTGTGGCTGTATCACCAATAATAACTCTCTTTGCCTCTGTAGCCTAGCAGGTAATGACACATGCGGTGAGGCAGATGGATTGGTGTGCACCACATGTCTTCATGGATGTTTTGGACAGGAAGCAAATATTGAGGACCTCTTAGCATGCACCAAATGGCTCGGTGCATGTGTATGTATGTGTATATGTATGTGTGTTTATGTGTGTGTATATACATATATATATATACACATATATACATATTTATGTAAAAAGTATAAATATTCATATATATTTGTGAGGGCATGAAAAGGAGATCTGGAAGACTACACAGCAACTTCTATGCAGTTAAGAGTGGGCTGAAGGGATGGTCAGGGTACAAGTGAGGAGTGAGGCAAGAGACTTCCTTTTTACTTAATAAACTTCTGTATTAGTTGATTGCTTTTAAATCGGGCACGAATTATTTGACAAAATAACAAACTCAAAAGGGGGGGTAATTAATTACCAATTAAAAACTGGCCAGCACCCCTTACTGTGTCTTTCTCCAACTTCCCAGACTATGCAGACACAAAACTTACATATGACTTAATGCCTAAATCTGGACAGAATCTCTGTGGATCAGATGGTGCTCGAAAGAGAAGGATATGCCATACTTCATCTCCCCAAATGAGAACTCAAAGGAAGGTACTTTGTGCTTTCTTCCTACAAGTCTCTGAATAGTCAGTGTTAATATTAGCCAGAAATCTAAATTTTCCTTCTTCATTGTAATGGCTAACCTATGAAGCCACTCACAGGTTCCACCCACGTGGTTTCACTCATATGAACCACGACCAGAACCACCACCTTCTTTGCCTTTTTCTTTCTGCCTTCATTCTGCAACCACATGAGAAAAAACACAGAAACAGCTGAGCAGAAATAGATGTAGGGTCGGAAGATGAAGGGTGTCTGGCAATAGTGTATTGGATTCTCCCCACAAACAAAATAGTATAGATGCACATGGGGGCAGAACGGTTCCTGGGAAGACTGTGTGCTACGAACTTAGCTTTCATGCTCATAGTATCAGATAGGGAGTACCAAAGAATCAAACGGTGGGGGTAGAAAAAGGCAGTGACTCATAAAACGCGAGTCAGAGCTTGCCAGAAACTGACAATGAATTTCAGTTACACACGTCTACATGTACATAGCTAATTTCTGAGAGAGGAACTGGTCCATGACAGAAGTATGCCGATAATGGAGACCATGGCAATCCCATCCCTAGTATGTTGCCAAACATAAAGTTAAAACAGATAGTGCATTGTTTTACTTTAGAATGCAAAACCTAGCCTAGAATAAATATATAGATAATCTTTGTGCCTACAAAGAGATAAAAACAAATGGAGACACATAAAAAACAGGCAACAATTAAGGTGGCTAATGGTCAAGATTAGTGTTTTAATCCAAAATTCTTAGTAAATAATATTAGGGATGTGAATAAAAGTTTAAGCATGGCAGCAAAATAATTCTAAATGTCAAAAAATTAGAAATAATTTTACAAGACAAAGAACATACTGGATAAAGAATCCGTAATATAGTATAGATAAAAATCCTAAAGATAAACAAGATCAGATAAATACATCAAAAGAGATGCGCAATTTAATGAATAAGTATAACACCAAGGAAAAATTACAAATGGCCAACAAATATATGCAAAAAACCTCCCAATTTAATAATCAAGGAAAATGCAAGTAAGACATTACTTTTACAAATAAAATTGAAAATCTATTAAAATATAACATTCACTATTCTTGACGATTTGAGCATATATTGTTAATAAACTTTCTGATATTTCCAAATCCTTAAATTTGTGCCTACCCTCAGACACAAAATTCCTCTTATGGAAATTTATTCCAAAGGGAAAAATCATAGATGTGTCCAAGGATGTTGTTGTATTTGGGCATAACACTGGAACAACGAGAATCACCTAAATGTTAATATTGGTTAAATAAATTTTGGCTTCAATGTATTATACAACCATTAAAAACTGTAATGAGGAAGAATATTTCACAGCAAAGAAGGGTAATTGCTACTAACTGTGAAGGCTAAAAAAGTGAGCTCCAAAAAGGCATTACAATCCGACTTGGTTTTTATGTAGATATAGACACTAAGAAACATGATTCAAAGGCCTCTACGCCAAATGCTAATGGCGGTTTTCTGTCTGTAGTGAGATTGAGTGATTTTTCGTTTTCTCCTTTTACTTCCCTATGCAGTAACCTCTAAAATTTTCACAATGAGTATTCTGAAAAGAGCCTTTTTTTTTTTTTAAGTTCATGCAAGATAAAAGAAATATTCCAGTGGGAACTGCCACGGAATTCAATTTCATAAATGAAATGAGAAGGAATGAAAAAGTGCTGGGTCCCCACATAGAAAATAAAAACCAAATGTAGTAAAATGGACCTTTCCGTTTCTTGTTCCTTCTCAGACTTCTTCAGAACCTTAATGTTGGAAAGTATCTCTAATTATAACATGTAAAAGCTTGAGAACGACTTGTTCTGAAATCTTTTATTTATTACCAGCAAATCATAATCTTATTTGACTGCCTGGCAAACTTGATTTTCCATTCACATTAGGATAGATGATGGATTAGCATCTAACTTTCTCTTAGTTTCTTTATACAAGCGATGCTTTCTCTTTCTCAGTTATCACAAATAACACGCATACTGACATTACTCCAAAACAGCAATACAAATTTAATGGCACACTTCCAGGAACTGGATAAAACCCAACCCCCAAAGTCTTGCATCATTTATTGCATAGAGTAGTTATTCTCACTGGAGTATAGGGGATGTAAGGATATCAGAATTTCAAACTGATACAGTAGTTCCCCCTTATCCAAGACCCCCAGTGGATGCCTAAAACTGTGGATAGTGCCAAACCCTAGTATACACACACACACATACATATACACACATACACACACACACACACACACACACATATATACGCACTATGTTTTTCTATATATACATACCTATATAAACTTTAACTTATAAATTAAGCTCAGGAAGAGATTAACAACAATAACACTAAAACAGACCCATTATAACAAAAACTGTAATAAAAGTTCTGTGAATGGGCTTGCTCTCTCTTTCAAAATATTTTATACTGTCTTCACCCTTATTATGATGGTGTAAGATGATACGATGCCTACGTGACGAGATGAAGTGAGATAAATGGCGTAGGCATTGTGACAGAGCATTAGGCTGCTATCAGCTTACTTGATCACAAGCACCATGACACCACAACAGTGGACCTGACAACTAAGACAGCGGCTACTGACAAAGGCAGAGAGTGTACACAGCGTGGACGCGCTGGACTAAGGGATGATTCATGTTCAGGTGGGGCAGGGTGGAACATCGCAAGATTTCATCACACTACTCAAAATGGTGTGCGATTTAAAACTTACGACTTGTGTATTTCTAGAATTACACATTTAATATTTTAAAATAGTGGTTGACTGCTGGTTACTAAAACTGTGGAAAGCAAAACCTCAGATAGGGAAGGCCTATTGTACTAGGTCTTGTCATAGGTTCGCTGATGTTTCCCTAGTGGGGTATGCCCCTCAACCTGCAGACACTCCCCAGCCACCTCCCTAACTTGATACATGCACAGAGGTTGAGAATTTTAGTGTGGATAGCTGTTTCTCACGAGAGACTGCTGTCCAGGTCACTGGCATAAAAGGCTCAGGACAATGTCAAGAACATTTGATTAACACAGGAGAGAACAGCCTTGTTTGACAAGAAGGATAGTAATAATCTATTTCTTGGTCACAAATTTAAATGTTATCTTTGAATCTAAAGCCAAGTTTCAATTCACGTACTTTCCCAACTCCTCTAGGAATTCGACAGAATGAAACAAAATGAAAAGGTTCTCTTCTTTCTGTTTAAAATGTAACTTTGTCCTTCAGTAGGTAACGGGTGGACAAACTGTGGTAAAATCATGGAGTGCAATATTAGCCAGTAAGAAAAGAAATGAGCTATCAAGCCACAAAAGGCAAAACTACGGGGACAACAAAAAGATAAGTGGTTGCTAGGGAGGGATGACTAAGTGGAGCACAGGGGATTTTTAGGGCAGTGAAACTGTTCTATATGACACTATAGTGGCAGATACATGTCATATACATTTGTCAACACTGTAGAATATGCAACACAAGAAAATGAGCTCTAATGTAAACTACTGGCTTCAGTTAATATTCATGTATCCATATTGGCTCATCACTAGTAAGAAATGTACCACATGTAAGATCCATCCAAAAGAGGATGATAAATCCGAGAAATCTGTGCAAAGAAAAAAATAATCTGATCAGACTAATCTATAGGTAGGGTTTGGAGAGGGAGGGCGTGCCCAGAGGGGAAACAGCAAGAGCGAAGGGATGGAGTTTGAATAGTGAGGAACAGGAGGCCAGCTCGGAGAAAGAAAATGACTCCGGAGTTAAGTTTTAATAGATAGAATGGGGCCGGACTATTAAAGCCCTTGAAAGGAAAATGGTGGGGTTTATATTTGCTACAGGAGGCAGTAGGGAGCCTTAGAAGGTGTTTGAGCAGGAGACTAATAAAAGTACAGTCGACCCCTATTATTCATGAATTTTGTATTTGCAAAATTCACCTACTCACTAAAGTTTACGCATAACCCCCAAATCCATGTGCACCTTCATTCTGGGACATGTGTAAAAAAAACTAAAATAAAAATAAATTTTATCCCAAGATAATAAATAGGGTAAATTATTGATGGAGTGGGGGCCAAAGAGCATATGAGAACTCTCAATACCTTCTACTCAATTTTTCTGTAAAGCTAAAACTGCTGTTTTTTAAAAAATCTATTAATTAAAAACAATAAAAAAAACTGACAATATAAAAGAAATATATATGTAAAGAGAAAGAAAAAAATGAACTTACTTCTGGTTCACAATTAGCCACTCCCGAGTATAGGTCTGAACACAATCCCTGACATGAGGGTCCAGTTCAACCCTAATGAGATGGAAAATGAAATAAAAACATGTTGTTACTGAGTAAAAACAACAAAAACAATCCCTTGTCATAACCAAGGAGAGAGCAGAGTGAATTCAAATCTACGTCAAACAAGAATGCTAGGGGCATTCTTACCCGTTCATTTCAAGTGTCTGAAGTATTCCTGAGGCAATAACATTTTTACTTTGATGAGACAAATATGTTGGCATTTTATGCTTTGTGGGTTTTCTTTATTATAGACAATCATGTTAAACTATACCTATCCTTAAAGGCATTCTGACACCAGACAGGTAGAACTAGTTGCAATCATGTATAAGAAGGAAAATAAGTTTAAATACCAGTTTTTCATGGGGGTAATTTGCGCATATTTTTTGCTCATGTGTAACCTTGTTAGGACATGCATGTTTTCCTTTTTGAAAGCCACAAAGAATGACTGTCATAGGCTTTGAAGAGTTGACAGACACTGGCTTTAGTTGGTGATTATTAACTGGGGTGGTTCTTGTCATACCTGTATAGGAGCCTGTCATGAGAGATACTCTTCAAGTGCTTCAGAGCCTTGAAATCAGAAATATCTAATTTTCCATGGCAGCAAAGCTTTTTGCTGCTTCCCCCAATGTTTTGGTATTATAAATAAATAGGTCTAAATACTACAAGTTTTAATTTTTTTGTTTGTAAAAGAGGATAAGAACAGTACTTACCATGTGAGCTTGCTGTCAGTGTTAGATAAAATATTGTGAAGGTTATAGGCATGTGGTCCCTGGGCTCTGACTGCCTGAATCTCAGCCTCATCCCTTATTAGTTATGTGACCTTGGGCCAGTCACTCAACATTTCTGTACCTCAGTTTCTTTACCTTAAGTGGTGATATTTATAGTGGAGTGCCTCCTTTAGAGAGCTGTGATGAAGATTAAATAAGTGTGTGAAGTGCTTAGAAAAATGGTTAACAAATAATACGGCCTACATATGATAGTTCACACTTAGTAACATTTATTATGTACTAAGCACTGATGTAATAACTTTAAATGTATTAATTTGGTTAATTCTTAATCAGCCCCATAGGGCAGGTGCAATCACTATTCTCATTTTGCAGAAGAGTGAGATGATAAAGACCTGGCTTAAAGTCACCCAGCAGGTGATAGAGCAGAGACTAGGCACCAAGGCAATTTTCACTCAGAGTTCAGGCTTATAACAACACTATCACAGCTCAACATAAAGTTCTGGGCTAGGCACAGGGGGCTCAACAGGAGTTAGCTGGTTTTTTAAAAAATTATTTATTTAAATTAGTTTCAAGTATACAGTACTTTGGTTAGACATCTATATAGTTCATAAAACGATCCCCCCAATTGCTCCCTCCTTCCCCTGGCTCTCCACCTAGCCATCATAAGTAATGCTAACTGCATTCCCTCTGTTGTGCTCCCTATCCCTATGACCAACTATCTACTACTAATTTGTACTACTTTAACCCTTCACCCTATTCTCCCAGCCCTTACTCTGGTGATGACCATGATACCTTCCTAGGCTTTAATTACCTAGAGGCTTGGGGGTAAGAACTGAAATAGTACAGGTTGCTTTCAAGTCATCAGGCAGCACTAACTAGTGATAAGGCAATATTATACTAAAGAATAACGCTAAGAAAAAAATTACCTCTTCTATCAAATTTCAAAAAATCAAAATCTCTAAATTTATTGCAAGTATTTTAAACAGATTTTTCCATGTTCAAATTCACTTGAAAACAATTAACCATATATTTTACACAAAGAAATAAAATTAAATGATTCTCTCAAAGGTAAAAATAATAGATAGTACCTGTATTAGTTATGCCTGGCTAAATGGACTAACAACCAGAAAAAATGTTTCCCAAGAACCACAAAGTTCTTATTTTGTAGGAAGTGAGAATTTTCAAAATGTTAGAGCTGAGCACATGATCAGCTCTCCTATCTGAATGAGAACTGTCTAAACAACAAATTGAAGGGCCAATAATACCATATTACTGTCATCCAACCTCTAAATTGTGACGAAATAAGATCCAGAATAGAACTGGAATATCCCAGAATAGTGAGGGCAGGAGCCATGTTTCATGATATCTTTTCTGGGACTTTTGGGGGAAGATGAAGAAAGTTGAAAATGTCCAAGAGGATGTGAATCTTAACTTTGTTTTGAAAATGAATGTAAATAAAAGTTCATCCTAAACCATTAGAGAGATGTTGTTTTTTATACTATAGAAGTAATAAGAAATTCATTTATAATTCCATTGTTTGATAACAAGAGCTAATGCCCACACCTATAAACACATAGACAACCTACTGCAGAAACTCAAACCCTAAAGAGCTATTCATATATTCATGCTGCAGAGCTGTCTCCATTGTTTTTCTACTTGACAAAACTTTCTTCAAAGGGACTTTGCCTTATTCATCTTTTTATCCCAGTACCCAGCATATACTAGATGCTCAACAAAAGTGGGTTCAACTTATGTTTATAACTTGATCCAGTTGTAAAACCAATTAAATGTTTCTGAATGGAAGCATTTTAAAATGATTCTTATGAAAAATCTCGACATTTTTACAGATGGAGAAACTGAGGCTTTGTGAGGTCACTGACTGGTCCAAGGTTTCTGAGCTGACACCCAGACTGTCTGACTCCAGAGCCTGCACTCTTAACCTCTTCTTGGGCATTCCATTTTGTCCCACTGTGTCCCTTTCATTGGCTTAGTCCCCACATGGCTTTTCAAAGCCCTTGGTCAAACCAATTCAAAACTGTCTACATATAGGTTGTAGTGGCCATAAATAGTCATCCTGTACATCTTAATAGATCTGAGTAATTTGATTTTTAAAAGAAGTCCAGCATTAGGGCATTTCCCCCTTACTGAGAACAGGCATGACAGTCACAGTCCCACATTTCAAGAAAACGATTTACCCTTCCTCTGGCAACGAGGGCTGCAAAGTCCGACATTCCTTTTGTGTGAACGCCACGTCCAAGTCATCTTCGGCGAAGTCTTCCAGCTCTTGGGCAAGTTCCACATCCAGGCTGTTCAGGTGTGTCATCAGAAGTCCTTCAAAGTCCACTGGCTCCACTGGGTCATAAAACTGAGGCTAAAGGGGTAGAGAAAAGAAAAAGGAGACTCCCACTCAGTTTTTAGGTAAAAGCAGTAGGGCAGCAGTAGGGATCTGCCTTCCCTCCCTCTCCACTCAGTAAGTGTTTCATTCTCAGCATACGACTAAGTGGAGCTGTCTTTAGAGGAGTTGTCAAACACAGAAGCAGTGATATGGAAAAGAAACGCAGCATGGAAAGTCAAGTCAGAACACGATGAGTAATTAAAATCACACCCCAAGGCAGAATTTTTCTCTGCTTAATTGCATCTTGATGAGGAATCCTGAGGAGATCCAAAATGAGATCACAAGGCTTTGCTGAATTTTTATAATTTCTCCTGCAAAAGCTCTCTGAGGCCATGTTTACCCAAATACCATGAAGTAGCGAATAGAGGCAGTTTTCCAGACATTCAGGCAAACTCTACACGCCTTTGAATATTTAGGCGTGGTGTTTCCTTTGGCGTAAGTTAACCCCTATGTTGGTCCTTGAGAGTACTTCATTCATAATCATAAGCCACAGCGAGCCAGATTTGAGGGCGGAAAGACACCAGGCAGTGATTCGCAGACACGACTGGGCTGCCTGGAGCTGGTCAGGAAGACATTTTCACTGACTGCAGTTAAATGAACAAACAAAGGGCAATCAGCTGACGGACGTTTCATATGGCTACAGTACTCGTTTTAAAAGGATGGCCGTTTTGCTCTTCGGCTGTGTCCTTCCACAGTGGAGGGGATAAAAGAAATGATAGAAGTGGATAGTAATTCAAAAAATAATTTTCTTTAGGTGGTAAAATAAGAAGTTGGCAATTCAACAAATATTTCTCCTTGTCTGTGAATTCTGAAGGCTTAGGAGCCACTGCCTTAAGGAAATAAAAGAACCACTTAGATCAGTTGCTTTATGTAATAATAATAATAATAATAATAATAATAATAATAATAATAATTGCAGCAGCGGCTCTCAGGTATTCATTTACTGCAGACTATTTAGAGTCATCAGCCCAAGGAGATATTGTTCTCTACTTCTGCCCTCTCGGTGGACCAACTAAACAAACACCCAGATTCTTGACTTGTACTGCCTCAATATGAAACAAGGATGATCTAAAGGAAGTGCTAATAAAACTGTTTCTTCATCGCCCTGAAACCGTACAGCAGACTAGATGTAAGAGTTCCAAGTTAGAGAAGAGGAAAAAACTGCTGGTGAAGAGGCAAACGAAAATAAGATAACAGAATGTAAATGTGGCTCTCCCTGTCCTCCCTCGCCCCACAACTCCTCCTCCACCCCCATCACTCATGATGTGACATGATGACATGTTGGAGAGTGAGGACAAAGCTGAGAATTCAGCGAACATTCAACCTCCTTTAATTTGTGAGTCTTGAAGGTGGTGTACTTATATAATGTCATCAGGGTCAAAAGACACAGAAGAAAAGGCAACAGGACATACTTCAGTGGGAGAGGGCAAAGACACTCCCCACTTCCCCGTGGCTTCCCTGTGGTGTGACAGAGCACAAATAAATTTCATTCAGTCCTAACTGGGAAACCTGGAGGTCAGCTAAGGAGAAGTGCCATAGTCCTTATCGGCTACCTCTCAAAGTGAAGCAACAGGGACCAGCAGGGACTCAGGGAGCCAGAAAGAGATCAGCCTATACAGGAGCCAGGTAGGGACAGAGCACACAAAAAGTTGCTGTGGAGCACTGTGGAACAACAGGCATGATCTACGTACAGAACAAATAAATCTGCTGCAGAATTACATAAGACAATCTCAAAGGAGAAAGTGGACTTTCCCACTCCTTACTGCAACCTGGCACAGAGTTAAGAGTCAGAAACTGAAATGGCTTCAATTAGAAATGAAGGAAACTGCATTTTCTGCATACCAACCTTACTACAGTAGAGTTTATACTCATTGAACTAATAATTCTTGAGCACTTACTATGGGCCAAGAACTTGAGCTAGTTCATTATATGTATTATCCCATTTAATCCTCACTAGAACTCTATAAGGTATGCACTCTTATTATCCTCATTTTATAAATGAGGATATTGAAGGCAAGAAATTTAATAATTTGCCCATAATTACACAGTTGGGAAGTCGCCCATCTATATAATTCAAACCTAGGCAGGCTCATGTTTTTAAACACCATAATTTTGTTTTCTCTTGTGGGCTTTTCAGGGAATCTGTATTTCCAGAAATTACTAAAACACAAGGAAATAATAAGTATATTTGGAAGTGAGTTAAAAAAAATACATTTACCACTACCCACAAGTTCCACTTTAGCTTCTCATAAGATTGACGCCTCAAAATAATAACAGTAAATTAATTAATTAAAGTAATAATAAATGTATATTTATTATGAAGAATATCAATCACTACAGCAGAGGTACTAGAAATATGTACTTAAAATTATATTGAAGCATGTTTGAAGCACTAATAGCCAGTAAGTAGAAGCTCCTATAGAGAAAAGGCATTTGTGTGAAATCATCACAGAGAAAAAAATTCAACTCCAGTCAAAGAATTATACTTGTCATGTCCCTGAAATTCAAAGCCACATATGAGCATCTACTGAATGCAAGTCACTGAGGTGGGCATTAGGGACACAGAAGAGTACAGGAAGCTGCTCTTGCAAAATCTTTCCATGGATTTTTAGTCAGTCATGAGATGGTGAAGTTTATCACATTCTCACATATAAATAAATAATGTTATCTTTGAAGGGGGAAGCTATGATAAAAAAAAAAAAAGGTACCATCATTAAGCACTAACTGTGTGGCAACGTGCCGGTCATAAAGTCATAAACTCATGAGGTCTGCATATGTTTCAGGACTGAATATACTATAAATACTAACCATGACAGAATTATTGAGACAGTTCTAGTACTACATACAAGTTGGCACTTAATACTTCCCTACCCTTTCCATACTGAAACTAAGGGAGGAAGCTGTTCATTCCAAATATGTTGTAAACTAGTCTTGCCTTTGGCGAGGGATGGAGAGCCTAACTGCCATTAACTAGGTCTCTATGCAAGTTGTTTCTCTTGCAAATTCCAATAACTGGGGACCAAAAGAGATTTCTGTTCTCCAAAAACTATCTGAAGTCTTAATCTCAGTAGTAGAATTTATTGTGAGGCAATCCACATATACACACAAACACATACATTATGCTATTTAGTGATAAGCAAAGGGAGAAAATAAATACTTAAGAGTGTTACAGTAGTATTTCATTTCATTGGGAGCTGAGATTTGGGAAAAGGTTGGGGGATTTTAAGGTCAGCCTCTAAAGCAGGACTTGGGCTCTTAGAGTATTAAAAGCCAAACATGAAAATTAAGGATTTTGTTTTCTCTGCTGTTGAGTTACATGTGGCCTCCTAGTCATTCGAGACTCAAGATTAGTTTAAATGGTATGATCCAAAGTAATTTCATCACGAATGTACCTCAACCATGAATTTTCCTACTGTTTGTCATTTGTTCAAATAATATAGGAAAAAAATCCAAATCATCAAAATAAAAACAAAACATTCTCTAAAAAAGTTTAAAAATTTAAGACTACAAATTAGGTTTTCTCTATGGTGATAGTTTTGTGATGTGTTAACCTGACTCGGCTAAACTACATTTCCCTGAATTCGTTTCCTAGTATGTTTCCAGACAGGGTGGTACAAGAGTTTTCTCCTGCCAAGGATGGAAGGGAGGCTGCAGATATTCTGTAGCATGCACATACCTTCTACTGATACAATCGAGCACTAACACAGCTACTACTGTGAAGAGATTTCACCAACGTAATGAAAGTCCCTAATCAGTTGACTTTAAGTTAATCAAAAGGAGATTACCTTGGGTGGTCTAACTTAATCAGTCGGAGGTCTTTTCAAAGATGTAGGCCCTCTTAAAGTTTAGCTCCTGCCCTTGGAGTTCTGGCTGCTTGTGATCTTGCCTTCCTGACTGTTCTGGGATTTCAGGCTTGCTTAGCCAGCCACCACCAGAACGATACCTCTTTAAAATTAATCTGTGTAACTCCTAGCACAGTATAATAGGCAGATAACATACCCATAGCAGATTAAAATAACAAATCTGGACAGTATTTCACAAATGAGAATATTGAAAACAGAGAGGCTAAATGACTTGACCCAAATCACACAAAGTACCTGGGCAGGCTTCATGCCACCTGTGTGGGGATGGAAAGAGGTGTGATGTCTACAGGTGCACTGGCCTTGTACCTTCATGAATGTTTACTCCCATAAGGGGTGGTCCTCAAATCTACTTGGCTGTTCATGAGAGACGAGTCTTGTCAAAGTCACCCAAGACCACCACGTTGCCAAATTCAATGGTCTTTGCTTATCTTGGTTTATCTATAGCATCGGACACAATTTAATTACTTCCTCCTTCTTGAGACACTTTCTACAGATAGAGGGCAACCAACTATCTTAGTGTGTCCCAGTCTCCGAAAGTCATATACCGGGAAACCCTCAGCCCTGAGCAAATTGAGATAGTTGGTCAATCTTCCTTGAGGCACCACTTTTTCTATGTTCTCCTTCTGTTATGCAGTGCCCAGGGTTCAGTCCTAAAACATCTTCACTTCTCAATCTTCATCATGCCCGGATGACCTCATCCATTCCCATAGCTTTAAATGCCACCTTCTCTTTTAATTACGAATTTATATCTGCAACCTCAAACTTTGCCCTGAAATCCAGGTTAGCTTTTCCAACTATACCTCAACATCACCACTTGGTGATCTAATATATCTCTCAAACTTAACAAATTCAAAACTAACTCTTAATTTTACTGCCAATCTGCTCTTCCCACATCTTCTAAGTCTCCGCATCTCAGCAAGTGGCAATTCTGTTCCACCAGATGCCAGTGCAAGAGCTTTGGAGTCAATGTTGATCTCGCTCTTTCTTTTATACCTTACATATTATCTTCAGAAACTCCTATCCACTTTAATTCTGACATATATTCAGAATCCAACCACTTCTCACCTTAGATCAAAGCACCACTATTACTTTCCTGAGTTACTGTGACAACTTCCTAACTGACCTCACCACTCTAGTCTAATCTCCACATAGCAGCCAGAGTGGTCCTTTAAAAAGGATCACTATAAGCAATAACCCTATAAGCAATCTTTACAAAAATTTAGATTGTGCCTGGCCAGTGCTCAATGCTTTCAGTAACTTCCCATCTTAATCAAAGGAACAGTCACTTCTTCTGTGGCCTCTGAGGACTGTGACCCAGCCCTGCTTTCTCTGTAATTTTATTTCCTACTGTCCGCTCTGCTCAGCTCACACTCTGCTTCCTTGCTGTTTCTGGAGCATGCCACATTCTCTTGGCTTGAGGATTTTTTGCACTTGCTGTTCCTTTCGATTAGAACACTCTTCCTTCAGATATCTGTCAAATTCATTCAAAACTCCTCCTAAGTATCGCCTTTCCAGACAGAGGCCTTCATTGACCACCCAAATAGCCTTCTTTCTGTGTTACTTTCTATTCCCTTGTCCTATTTCATTCTTCAAAGTACTTAATACTCCACTGATAGTGTAAGCTCCATGAGGGTAGACCCTTTGTTATATTCACTACAATGTCCCCAGCTCTTATAGCAGCTCTTGACACAGAGTGAGACCCAATGCATATATCTTGGAATGAATGAATGAATGAATGCTTAAGGAAATCTTCTCAGCTCTCTATTATATTTAAGTAAACAGAGCTATAGATAGTAAAGTTCTCTTGGCTTCAGTGATTCAAAATGCCTTGTGGCTTAGATTAAACAGTACTTCCCTGCTTCCACCAACAACAATCCTCCAATGATGCCACTGAGTGGAAGATGCTGACATGCATCAATGGGCGTCAGTCTACTTTTACCAAGATGGATTTGGTTCCCCTGCTTTACACAATGACAGTAATGAAACTCCTACTCTACATATAGGTCGTCACTCTTTCATTTTATCTTCCATTGTGAATTTGCATGAAAACTATATTGAAATCTTCATTTTCCATCATGTCCACCCCAGTGAAATCAATGAAACCTAAGACCGGCCCAACTCCTTCAAAGATGAAGTACAAAAGAACAATGGATCTGAAAAATAAAAGTGGACCATCAAGTGATATACCATCAGGTCACCCTTAGCAGTTAAAAAAAAAAAAAAAAGGTTGCTTCACTGCACAGAAGCTTAAACACATAATAAAAATGAATACTTTCTAAGGTATGAGGCTTTTTTTTTTTTACATGAATGTTATATACAAACATGTCGTGTAACACGATGTTTTGGTACATATCCAGGATGTGGCTTTTTACATCCTTTCTTCAGCCAGAGACGTTATAGTCCAGCTGATTCATTCCATTTCACTTAAAATTTTTTCTAGTCTCATTTTTTAAAAGCAGAATTTTCCCTCTCTAAAAATGTAGGTTAAGATCATTAACCTACACAGTATCTCAAATTCTCCTTTCTACCTTAAGGCAAAAATCCTACCCTTTCTTCTCTTGTATACTTCACTCCCTTTTCTACCTTGAATAATCAGAAATAGTTTTAGTATTTTACAGTTTCACTTTAATGAAAACATCAAATAAAGAGTTGTTTGCCTATGGTAGCTGACATCCCAGGGTGTCTGTTCACATCGGCTGTGGCAATGGAGAATGCCAAGGCCGGTGGTTGATGCTGCACCAAGGCCACTCTTTCTGGCACTGGTCACTCTGACAGGAGTGTCACATAGGCCCAGGACAAGCCTCTCATCATGTCTAAAAGACCAGCTCCAAATGGTGGTTCCTCTTCATACTCAAGAATGCAAAATCTACTTTGAAAATGCTTGTATACACAATCATCTCAGCTAACATTTACAATTAGAGTTAAAAAACAAAAACCCAATAAAACAAAAAAATCAAACACACCCTTCCTCTCACTTGATTTATCAGATTTATGACAGAAGTCACTATATTTTTATAAGGATATATCTATAGGATCAGCAAGTGATCCTTGCTTATCACACTTTCTGAAACTCGAGCAACCAGGACAACAAAAGAAACTTCACATTTCTTTATGTTCTTCCTATTTGGAATACTTCTACCTATGTAGGTTCTTTAAATGATCCTCAATTGGACACATATGAAAGTCACAGAGAGCTTTAAAATACTAATATCTGGACCTATCCCATGTAATTTTGATTTAATTGTTGCATGACGGGCCTGGCCACAAGGAGGTTTCTAAAGGTCCCAGGGATTCTAATGGGTAGCCAGGGGTGAGAATTTTCCTCTGAGTCTCCTAAGCCTTCTTCATGAAGCCTTTACCTCCTATTATATCACGGATCTTTCTCGCTTCTGAACACCCACCACACTCAAAGCCAGTATGCATTCTCTGTTACCTGTCCTCCCAAATAGATCACAGGGCCCTTCAGAAGCAAAACCGTCTCCTATTCATTTTCTTTTAATCTCCCACAGCGTCTTCATAGTGTCAAATACATAGAAAGCAATGTTAGCTACTATCTACACAGCATCTATTGTGTCATTCTATCTTAATCCTAATGGAGGTAGCATTACTATGCCACTATTGCAAATGAGAAAGCTGAAGTCTTCATAGAAGTTAAGTAATGTCCCAAATTATATACCTAAAATACGTGACAATTATACTTCACCCTAGATCCATCTGACTCCAAGTTCTTGACTCTTGCAAAATAGCAAACTTATACTTGATTGGGTTTTATATAACTTGGTGCCAATTAAAAACTTTTTAAAATTAACCATTTGTATCAGCATGTGGATTTGTTAAAATAGTGGTTATATAAACAAAGGTATGAGAAACAAAGGTCAAGTTGCACTTATTTTTTGTGTCTCAAATGAAACAATGAACAGTCCATGGCTTCTCATTTAAGAAAAGCTTTTTAAAGCTGCTTCAGACTGAGAGTATTTAGATAATTAACTACTCCTTTCTCTTTTCAGAAATGAACTGTGCTGAAATCTCCCATTATCTTTCTACGAAATGAAATAATTTTAAGGGAAAGAGAAATCACCATGTAAGTTGATTTCTGTTGGAGGAACCTTCATTTGGCAAGATGACTCAAGGGAAAGAATAGCTACTTCATTCTAACGTTACAACATGACAAGTAGGTAAATATTAGGGTAATTTCCTAAGCAGGCCACACTTAAAAAAAAAAAAAAGGGAACTGAATGCAGGCCTCTTGGCTCCCTCATGTCTCCTACTCTTCATCAGTTAACAGAAGGAACGGGGGCAATGGACTATGCTGAAGCTGGAGCAGAGATCTGGGAAAAGATATTCAGAAAATTAAACTGGAACAACCAGGAGTAATATATCATAAAGGCTATTCATTTGCAAATAGAACCAGGAATAAATTATCACAGATAGGACCACATGATTCTTGTATAGTTAAACATGTTTGCTATTCTTTGATTATCTTCTGCTAGAAAAATGGGTCGTTAGGTCACATGTTAACTCGACTACCTAACTAATGAAGTAATTCATCAAAATTCACTTTCATCAAAACCTACTGATGAGGCAGCATAACTGCCCTAAGAACACCTGCAGATATTAAGCAATTTTTTTCCCTTTATGACTTAAAAAAAAAAATTTTCTCCTGAAGAAATTTAAGGCTGCAGAATTAAAGTCAGAGCTGACATGTACGGATGGGGTTAAAGCCTGCCCGCTAAACTTCCTTAAAGCCTCTTACTAGTGATGTCCACACTATTTCTCAAGAAGGCTACTGCAGAAAGCTGTACTCTTAATTTACAAAGAAGCAAAGCACCGAACCCCACTTCTCCACCTTGTTGAAGATATAAAAGTGTATCCAGTCACTTCTTAATTGAATTTTGCATACTTTGGAATATAATTTGAGTCAGAAATTTAAAAAATAATTTTGGGGGGTTTCAATGAAGTAAATATTAGCACAAAATTAAATCAAAAAGCATTTCTAATTTATCTTGGTTTAAAACTAATATATCTGAAAGTATGAACATGAAGCACTTAATGTGCTTTTATTATAATCTGCAATTTTAAAACAGACAGGAAAAGTTCAAATAAAAACAGCAGTCTAGCAAGTCACCGAAGTCATAGATTGTTTTGAAGAACTTTTATCCCAACTTACCTCTTGCAATCAAAGGTGCTATACATTTTTTAGTACTCATATTTCATTAATGACACAACACAAAATTATCCTACTGAAATAACCACCAATCACTCCAGTAAACATACCTTTAAAAGATACACAGTTACACGGCGTGTAAATTGTTACCGGAGACAAAATGGCGGCTACAGGAAACCAAGTGGAAGGTTACAAAATTTCTAAGAGCAGAAGTGGTTTTGAAGTAATAAGTGAGAAAAAATAACCTAACCTCCTCCAGATAACCACCAGAACCAGTAAAAAAGTGCACTGTGCTGCGCCTGAGGAAGTGAGTACAGCTGTAGCGCTCTCACAAAGGAAGTGAACACTCACTTCTGGTTTTATAAACCATCTCATTTAAGTCAGATTTATCCTACTTAGCACATGTCTGGCATTTGGGCCTCAAATAATTTAACACAGATACACATGCTCAGCAATTGGTGTTAAAAAATCCAGGCAACCTCCAACTTAAAAGGGGGAGGATATTTTTAAAATGGGAGTTTAAACGGTCTGATTCCCATTACATGAAGTTCTAGGGACGACAACATTATGATGACAAAAGTGGATCGTGATTGTTGAGGCTGGGGGCTGGGGGCTGGGGTTTGGGAGAAAAAACTGACTCCAAAGGGGCACAATGGGATGTTTTAGAGAACAGACTGTTCTGTATCTTTATTGGCCCAATTTATCAAACCATACATTCAAAAAGAGTGAATGTTATTATATGTAAATTAGACTTCCAAGAAAATGATTTTTAAAACTAAGGATCATAACTTGGCTTTTCAGGTTTGGAATACATTTTTTTTTTTCAATAAAAGCGTGTTACAGATAGTCATAAGGTTCTAAGCTAATCCTCCTCCTACATAAAATATGAATCATTATTTGGATGAAATCCAGTAATCTGGGATTCCACTAAGTCCAGAGACTTCAGAACCACAACCCCTAGAAGTCCATTTTGCACCCTAAGCCTGATGGCAAAAAGTAGGCACAGAGCTAGGAACTGGTGGTTCGAGGTATTAGGTAGCAGTGGGAAGACCTAAGAAAAATCAGGAAGCAAAAACATACACGGGGTATTTCTGCCCTTGACCATTCTCTAAGCAAACCTGTAACTCATACTTACTAGTTGAAGAGAGGGAAAGCCAGAGGTACTTATGCTTTGTCGATGATACTGGCCAAGGTTTGGTGGGAGAGTAAACTGTTTCCTTATTTCCGCTGAAGAATACCTTGAGTTAAAATAGAAAAATCTAAATGAAGTGGTTATTTTAAAAAATCATCACAATTACAGATATAACCTTTGATGTCATGTTATAAAACTTTTGCCTTGGCTGGGCGTTTGGCAGAACTGACTAAACTGTCCTCAGTGGCCTGTGGGTGGGTGGACACTTGAGAAGTTCACAGAGGCCAAGACACCTGCAATCATGGCTCCTCTCCAATACTGGAAGGATGACAGTATGAGGAGAAAGAGCTCGAAGCCCAAGAAAAAGTTCCAGGGCACTTGGTTCCTTCTTCTCAGTCCATTCAGAGGCGTTGTCTCTACATAAGAACATCTGTCTGACTATCAGAGTCCTTTAAACCCGGAGCTGCCATTTTGATCCAGTCATTTTCTTTTCAAGCAGTTGAACCCCTCTGCTTGGCTGCCTGTTATAACAGAAGATGCTAGGGGACTGTTACATGAATATTTCTGAGGCACTTTAGATGCTATGTGGAATTCCAAGAACTGCATTTTTTCCAAACTGCTCCTAATGGAGAGATTCTTTGAGTCACCCATATTAACACTGCTGAACACTCAGCCAGCATCACTGGTAGCCGGGATGGAGCACATGAAAGTTGTTCTTCATCGTCCACTCGCACCTGCTGGCACAAACCTGCTAACCAGTGAGGTCTCAGCTTACAAGCAAGTTGACATTTGGGCACACATTTGTTCGTCATTTGTTTGGAACTGAGGACACATTTTCTCATTAAATCAGCTCTTGGTGGTTGGATTCTGAGGCTAGTTCACAAACATGTATTTAAACCACAATGAGGTCACGGCAGAATATAACTAGAAACAGAGATCATTGAGGATCAAATGAAATCATATATTTGAAACGTGCTATGAAGCCAACAAAGAAAAACATGAATTTTTTAAATTATAATTTTAATAGTGGTTACCAGAGGGTAAGGAGGAGGGGGGAGGTAGATAAGATAAAGGGGGTCAAATATGAGGTGACAGAATGAAATATAACTATGGGAGGTGAACACACAGTGTAAAGATATATGCGCTTACTGTTAAAGTGTACAGCTGAAACTTATTGGATTTCGTTAACCCATGTCACCATAAAAAAATAATAATAATAAATAAAATTTTAAAAGATAAAAAATGATAAATTATAATTTTTAAAATGTGACATTTAAATATTATAAGTAAACCTTATTATATTTTCTCCAGGGCATAATTACTAATTCTCCTGCATATGTGGTTTCCAACAGGGTCCGCTTGGCTCCCAACCTTGGCAATGTGGTCCATCCAGAGAGGTGGGAAACTTGTTCTAGTCCCACCTGCAGCATCCGCTCTCCCACCTCAAGAGCACTTCAATGTCCTTTCAGGATTTACACACTATACGTCGCTATACATTGTCTCGTCATAACTACAAACTAGATATTGTTTAGTCCTAACTACAAACCAACGGGATGGGCACATAACCCACTAAAGAACAATTATCTCTCTTTCTCAAGATTCTGAATGATGAATGAATATAAGAATGGAGGGAACTGGCTGGAACACATTCACGCCAGTGGTGGCGCCCTACATTATGAGGGAAGTTACAGCTGGAAGTTACACAGGAAGTTACAGCAGCCCATATTAATTGTACTTTTTAATTTCTTGAAGCATTTTATTTGTTTTAAAAGTGTAAGAAAATACTAAGGTAAGAAGTGTTCTCTAATCCAATAGGGACATGCAAATCAAAACTACAAGGAGATGCCATTTCACAACCACCAGGATGATTATAACAAAAAAGATGGGCCATAACAAGCATTGGTGAGGGTATGGAGAAACTGAAGCACTCACACATTGTTGGTGGGAATGTAAAATACCTGGGCAGTTAATTCTTCAAAAAGTTAGGCAGAGTTCCCATATATCTCAGCACTCTTAGGTTATATCCAGTAAATGTCAACACGTATTTTCACACAAAAATGTACACATGAATGTTCATAGCTGCATTATTCATAATAGTCAAAAATGGAAATAACTCAAATATTCATCGACTTATGAATGGATCAACAAAATGTGGTATATCATACAATGGAATATTATTCAGCAATAAAAAAAGAAAAGAAATGCCAATATACACCACAACACAGATGAATCTTGAAAACATTACACTATGTGAAATATGCTAAACCAAAAAGGCCACATATTATATGACTCCTTGTATAAAATGTCCAGAATAAGCATATCTATAGAGACAGAAAGTAGATCAGTGGTTGCCTAGGGCTGGGAGAATTGGAGGTAAATGCAGAGTGACTGCTAATATGAATGAGGTTTCTTCTGGGGGTGACAAAATGTGCTAAAATTGACTGATAACAGATAACACAACTCTGAATATAACACAACTCTATGAATATACTAAAACTCATTAAAATGTACATGTTAAATGGGTGAATTGTGTGGTATATGTATTATTTCTAAATAAAGTGGCTGGGTAGGTAGATATAGATATGTAATATAGATATAAATGTGTGTATGTCTATAGTATAATAGAGACAAGAATGAAGGTAAGCATTACTGAATTTAGAATGACAGCCAGAAATGGAGGAAAACTTAGATTTCTATCCCAAGTGCTCAATAGGCTGATTTTCTTTTTCTTTTTTTAAGATTAATTAATTAGTTTTTAATGGTGATATTGGCTAACGAAATCCAGTAAGTTTCAGCCGTACATTTTAACAGTAAGGCACAGACATATTTACACTGTGTGTTCTCCTCCCCTGGTTAGATTTCTTTCTGTCACCACTATTCGACTCCCTTTACCCATCTACCTGCTTCCTCCCTCCACCTCATACCCTCTGATAACCACTAGTCTATAGTCCATGTCCATGAGTCTGTTTGTTTGTCCTGTTCATTTGTTGCCTTTAAGTTTACCTACCACATATAAGTGATATCATGTGATTTTCAACTTTTTCTTTCTGGCTTATTTTGCTTAATTATCATGATTATCTCGAGGTTTATCCATGTTGTCACAAATGGCAGTCAATAGGGTGATTTTCATTACAAGTTGGACAGTCATCAGTTTCTTAAAAAATTAGTAGATTAGACTACAGTCCAAAACAAAAGGTCTATCTTGCATAAACAACATTGCATCTTGTGTTTGGCACCACAGAAACCCAAAATAGCATGTCAACCATTTACTTGGTTACTTAAGAAGATGACCATAGTCACAGGGGGCAGAGATGACCAAGCAAAATGTCCTTTTTTATGATCAAATTGACTTATCACAGGCTGACTGGTTCTTGTGACTTCCGCCTGCAGGTCCTCCCCCTAAGACCTCTTAAATAGCACATTTTAGTTCCATGGTCATTCTAAAGCCCCTTCTGTTATAGATAGGGTCTATAGTGGAGTCTACCTAAAAAGAAGATATCTGGAAATCTTCAGAAAAGAAGGTGGCATTGTCAGAGAATCAAAGAATGGCTGGAGGGATAGGTGCTTGCTTTCATTCTGAAGCAAAACCTGTCATCCTTTGCCAAAGCCCCTACTTGTTTCATCATGAAATCAGAATGTTCCTGCTCTTCACTCCTTCTTAAACAGGTCAGCAGGCATTTCTGCCACAGCCCTCCATGTAAATTTGCTAATTCAGAGCTATCCAACTGATCTTTCCTCATACATCAAGCCTGACCTAGTACCTAATACGGATCCTACTGCCTATCCTTACAGAATCAATTCTACAAAAGGCAATTAAACCTGTCTCTTCAAAACTGCCAGATATGGAAATAAATTCTTTGTCCTTAAAATGAAAATAATGAATCATCCCACATAGAAAAGAGTTGCTTCATAGAATTTAAAGACCTTCGAAATAAAGTATCTCTGGAGAGGCCCTACACACACATTAAACTAGCAAAAATAGGCTGGAATGATAAAATTACATGTTGGTCGAGCTGTGGGAAAACCAGCATGTCCCACACCCCTGTGGGTTGTATATTGGTTCAGTGTCTCTAGAAAGCAATACTGTAATATGCAATAAGAACTAAAACTGTCACTATTCTTTCATCTAATTATCTCACTTTGGAGAATATACCCCATGGAATTCATACAAACACAAATATAATTTGAGCAGAAATGAGCATAAGAACTCTGTATATGATTTGAAAATAACCAACACATCCAATGCTCAGCAGAATACTGAATAAATAATAGCATAAAATATGAAATGTGATTTTACCATTTAAAATAACAAAAATATAAATTACGTTGACCCATGGAAATAGGGATACAAAATAAGTTACAAGTAAAAAGTATTATGAGGAACTGAACAGAATTACCTAACAATATATGTGTGAACATACCACAAAGATAAGAAATCCTTTTAGTGGTTATATAAAGGTAGTTTAGTAACTACCCAATGCAGCTTTTCTCCTGTAAACTTTTTTAAGTACATCAATTTTTAAAAAGATGCGTACAGATAAAGACACAGGTACACGACTTGAGATGTTTTAAAGTGATGTAAACACCAGCTATTAAGTTTACTGATTTGAAACTTAATTCCCACAAGTACGTAGTGCCCCAGTGAAAGGGGAAGGCTACCTACACAATTAAGAGAATATGGCAAAGGCAAGAATTCAAGAATGACAGGCTTGATGTCCATGCAGTTGTGTGTGGGTTTTATTTACTTTGTGTTTGAGTCTCAGGCCAAATTCACCATGTCTAACATAACTATCACTACATCATGATAATATTTCCTTGATGAGATAGGATACCCTTCTTCTAGCAATGCAAAATGCTGTACAATTATCCATTCTTTTATTTCTACAAATTGACCCAGGAGGGAGCTTTTGGGGTTTGTTTAAAACGTTGATATCCCTACAAGAGTCAGAATGGTGGAAGAGGGTGGGCAGCAAATCTCTATGAGTTTATTCAGTGGACAGGTAATTGGGATACATACAACTGTGACTAAGTACTGGTGGAACTAATGAGAGTAGAGCTTGCCTAGTGTGGTCTGTGACCACTGGCATTGAATCATCAGCTTCCTTAATAAAATGTAGATTCCTCAAGCCTACTCCAGTCCCGAATCAGCATCTCTGTACTGTGGCTGGAAACTGCATTTTTACCCAATAACTCCAAGTGATTTTTACGCCCGATAAAGTATAACATTCACTGATAGTCCAAGATTATGAGAGAGTGGTTGCTTTATTTATCCATCCATCCATTCATTCATTAAACATCAAGGGCACACAAAGTGCCAGGCTCTCTGTCAAGTACTAGGGATTAAAGTCCAAGAGGATACTATTGCTATTCCTAGAAGCTCAGTCCAGTGGGTGGGAAGAAGGAAGACAGGTAATTGAATAAATAATTATAATACAATATGATAAGTATTATAATACAGGAATGTACACAATGCCTTATGAGTAAAGAAGAAGAAGTTACTAACTCAACCCAAGAATTCTTAGGAGACTTCTGGGATAAGGGGACTTGTGAACCATATTTTGAAGAAAAAAAAAATTAGTAGGAACAGGCCCAATGAAAAAGAAGGCCGTGCCTTTCAAGCATTTCTTTTAACATTTCATGATGTCTACACATTATGTTTCCATACTCCTACTTCAAGCACTTTAACCATCAGGCTGCCTTTTTTTTTTTTTTTACAACAAACATAGCTAAAAGAGCAAAAAAAAAAAAAAAAAGGAGGAGAGGAGGAGGGAGGAGAAGAAGAAGAAGAAAAAGAAGAAGAAGAAGAAGAAGAAGAACAACAACAACAACAACAACAAAACTAAGTTAACTAGTCCTGAGCTCTGCCATTTGCCAGCTGTTTGAGTGTTTGAGTCCAAGTACCTTAGTTAACCAGGCTGAGTCTTAGTTTCATTACATGTTAAATGTAGGGGCTGGGCTACATCATCTTTCAGGGCACGCTTCTAGTCCTTACTGGTAAAGATGCTCAAGAATCTCCAAGCAGAACAATCAGCACTGTGATCTACACCAGCAGCTGTGTTAGGAAACCAAACAGCCCTGGAAGGTTTTGCTCTGACTTTCATCCTTAAAAGAAAATTCTTTCACAATGCAGGTATGGCCAGTAGCCAAAACAGTTGGAAGGATTTTAAAACTGATTTCAAAAAAAAAAACACACAAAAAACAAACAACAACAAAAAACAAACAAAAAACCCACCTTGTCTATAAGTATTTAAAGAGGTTTTAAAGGGGTTTCCTGAATGTGACATGTTTTAAACAACAGTGAAAGGGGTAGGATAAAGAAAAGCAGACATAGAATTTACTCATAGTAACTAAAAATTGACTGTAAAACACTAAAAATATACAGTATATACAGCTACTAATAAATAATAATTATGGGCATTTATGGGTGGCATATGTATAGATGTGACCACAAACACTTGGTATAATTGAATCTTAAAAAATAGCTGTCATTCAGGCCTAGAAATGATTTATACCAAGTAAGCAATAAAAGAATGTTACTCCCTCAAACTTCTTGAATTATAAGATTAGCATAGTATTAAAAAAATAATAAAAGTTTTAAAATTGGTTGTATGCAGAAAAACTAGCTCTGAATGATGTAAATAACACAGGATTGGATCACAGTGCACAGCATGTATAAGGTCCAAAAACACAGGGCTGGCTCAAGAGTGAGTAGTTCCTAGAGTCTTCTGAGATGTATTCTCAGATACCTTTAGTAAACCACACCTTTAATTTTAAAAGGCTACAAAATGAATTTTTGTAGCAAAATTTATGTGTACTATAGATTATGTAATGTATATAACATTTAATAATGTATGTTTATATGCATATACATACACACATATATATCTCCATTCTTACATATATATACATGCATACATGTTTTGAACGATGAAGTCTGGAATGAATTCCTCAGAAGTTCACCAGCCTGAGGCTTCATAATACATAGTTCAGGTTTAGCAATTCTCATATTTTCCATCTCTTCCCATAAAGAGACATGCCATAAATGTACAACTTCTATAAAGATGATTCAACAGGTGGAAACATGACTACAAAGAGAAGTTTTCCCCTTACTAACAAGCTGTGGAACTTATATTTCTTCCTCACAGGGGAATCCCAAATATCTTTCACTTGGAAAATTCCTTTGAATACAGAAGAATATTTATTAGATGACTTAAGTGTTTGAGGGTTCCCATGGCAAGCCTAAAGAAGGATTTCTCAATGTCTTCAGTGTCTCTCTAGGGAGTCTCCTTTCCCCAGTGCTGACGTATCATTGTCCAAGTTAGTTTCTCTTCTGACTTAATCACCTAAGAGAACACCTGTAGATACCAAATGCCTTTTGTATGTAACTCTTTAAAGAAAAGTTTCTCCAGAAAAGTGTGCTGAGACATAAAGAAACAGCTCTAACATAGGTAAACTGAAGTCCTAAAAGAGAAGAGAAACAAAACAAGAGCAGAAGTAATATTCAAAGAAATATTGCTGACAAAATACCAAAGATGCAGATTCATAAAGCTCTACACCCTCCATTAGAATCAATACAGAGAAAATCAAACCTAGACACATCACAGTAAAACTGCTGAAAATTGAAGAGAAAGTTTAAATGTTCTTGAAAAATGTGGGGGAAAGACATATTGTCTTCAAAGACATATTAAAGACATATAACTTCAAAGTGTAATAATAAGAATATAATTGATCTCTCAACCAAAAAAGTAAAATTCAAAAAACAATGCACTGACATCTCTAAAAGTGCTGAGAGAAAACTACCAATCTCGAATTTTCTACCCAGTGAAAGTATCCTTCATAAACAAAGGATAAAGACGTCATCAGATAAACAAAAAGTGGGAGAATTTATAACCAGCAGAGCAAAACAAAAAGAAATGGTAAAGAGTTTCTCAGGCAGAAGGAAATGATCCCAGATAAAAGCACAGAAATTCTGAAAGAAATGACATACACCAAAAGGGTGAATACATAAGTAAATCTCAAAGATAGTGACTATCTAAATAATTATAATAATGGTAACAATGTGAAATTTAAAATATACATAAAATTAAAATGCATGTCAACAATAACACAAAAGTTAAGAGGGGAAATGGAATTCCTATGTTCTAAAGTTCTTGCGTTGTCTGGGAAATGGTAACAGTACCAATTAACATAAAAATTCTAATAAGTATGTATGATTGTAATCTCTATGAAATTGAGAGACATTGGAAAAACCACTATAGGGTTATACATTTAAACTCATATATATCAGTTATTACATTAAATATAATGAGGCAAATTCTTCAATTAAAAGACAAAGGTCATCAATTAAAAGACAAAATTACATTAAAAAACCATGCTACTTACAAAAAATATATTTTTTTAAACAGATTTGTTGAGGTATAATCGACATGTATACTGCACATATTTAAAGTGTATTTTTAAGCTTGACGTATGTATATACCCATGAAACCATCACGGTAATCACAGAGTTTCATCTCTCTTAATCTTTTACTCCTGCCTCAGGTAACCACTAATTTGCTTTCTGTCATTATAGATTAATTTGCATTTTTTAGAATTTTATATAAATAGAATCATATAATTTCTCTCTTTTCTTTTGGTCTGGTTTCTTTCACTCAGTATGATTATTTTGACATTTACCTGTGTTGCAGTGTGTATCAATGGCATGTATATAGCACAATTTGTTCATCCACTCACCTGTTGGTGAACATTTGAGTTCTTTCAGCTTTTGGCTATTACAAATAAAGCTACTATGAACATTTCATGTGCAAGTCTTTATATGGAAATACTCTTTCATTTTTTTCTTGGGTAAACTGTTTACAAAATGGTTTAAAAAACTTATGCAAAAATAGCCAAAAGAAAACTGGTGTAGCTATAATACCAAGCAAAAGTGACTTTAAGGCAAAAAGCGTTGACTAAAGGTAAAGAGGACATTTCTTAAACTATTAAAGGTCAATCTGCCAGAAAGATATATCAATTCTAAATTTGTATATTCCAAGTAATAAAGGCTTAAAGAACTGCAGAAGAGGAGAAATTTCAAACTCACAATTATAGTGAAAGAACATGTAATTATTCTATCAGTAATTGATAGAACATGTAGATAAAAAATAGAGATATGTAGGATTTGAGCATGATAAGCAAACTTGATCTAATTGACTTATACAGAAAAAAACTACACCTAATGACAGAGTATACATTCTCTTTGTCGACACTGAACTATTCACTTAATGTGACCATATACTGTACCATAAAGCAAGTCTCAACAAATTTCCAAGGTCAGAAAATGTATACAGCCAGTAATCTGACAATACAGTGAACAAACTAAAAATCAACAACATATACCAGCTTTCTAAATATTTACTTATTTTTTCAAATGGCATAATACTAAGCATCATATTTATATTTATAATATAGGCTGAATAAATGGATTTTAGAAAACTAGTTAAAAACCAAAATGAACAAAAGAGAAAAATGATATATAATATCCAGACATAATTATAGTTATAAACTATTCTATTTTCATTTTGAGTATGTAATATGTTTTGTATTTTTAAATATGAATAGAAAAGAACATTAGAAAATATCTCATTCCTACTTTTGTCTGTCAGTTATGCAGGCTGCCTCTCCATGGACAGTTGCATAGTAGTTTCTTGTGTCCTTCTGTGCACATATGGTATACACACAAATACATATATATACTCTTTCTCCATTTTTTTATACAAATGGAAACATAATATTTGAAATTCATCTATGCTGTACTATGTATCAATAGTTTCACTTTTTTTTATGAAGGTGTATTCCACTGTACAGATATATCACATCTGTTATCCATTCATTGGAGATCTGTATTTTGCTTTTTCTATCTAATAGATAAATGCATAAGAATTCCCTCACTCCTTTTTTTATGGCTACATATGTATTCCACTATATCAATGTATATAATTTCGTAAGTAGTTTCTTTTACACTTTTTATTTCCATTTTTTTCAGATATAATTGACATATAACATTATATTAGTAACAGGTGTGCAATAATTATTCAATTTTTGTATATATTGTGAAATGATCACCACAATAAACCTAGTTAATGACATCCATCACCATATATAGCTACGGATTCTTTTCTTGTGATGAGAACTTTTAAGATCTACTCTCAGCACTTTCAAATATGCAATACAGTATTATTAACTATGGTAACTATGTTGTACATTACAGCCCCATGATTTATTTCTTTTATTTTGTAACTTTTTTTTTTTTGACTCCCTTTATACATTCAACCCACCCTTCCCCACCCCACCCCGCTAACCCTGCTTCTGGCAACCACAGATCTGTTCTCTGTATCTGTAAGCTTGGGTTTTTATTTTACTTTGTTCTGTTTTTAGATTACTATACAAGTGATAATATAGCATTTGTCTTTCTCTGTCTGAGTATAGTGCCCTCAATGTCCATCCATGTTGTCATAAATGGCAAGATTTCATTCTTTTTTATGGCTGAGTAATATTTCATTATATATGTTATTCTATATATAGATTACATATACATACCATATTTCCTTTATCCATTCATCCAACAATGGACATTTAGGTTGTTTCGATGTCTTGGCTACTGTACTAATGTTGCAATGAACATCAGGGTGCATATACCTTTTTGAATTAGTGTTTCCCCAGATAAATACCCAGAAATGGAATTGCTAGATCATATGGTAGCTCTATTTTTAATTTTTTGAGGAACTTCAAAGTATTTTACTAATTAACACTCGAACAATCACTATTAAAGAATGTACAAATGGTTTCCTCAAATTTAGGGAGTCAATGAACGCAATCGCTCTTCTGTCTACTGATCTCTGTAACTATCCTGTAGAATCAAGAATCTGTTTATCTGAGAAGCAAAACCGAGGTCTTTACTGAGGAGCTAATTTCTCCCCTTATGGGTAGGAAGCCAATATATTTAATAAAGATAATCCTTTCATTTACAGGGCAACTGCAAAACTCAGGACAGTATGGTTACCTTCCTTCAGATTGAAGACATACTGAGTTTGCGGTCCCAATCAGGACTCCAAGTAGAGATCTAGTTGGCAGTTGTGTAAACAGATCTTGAGCAGAAATGAGAGGTTCAGGTTGTCAATGTAAATTTGGCCAGGCTTGAGCCTGAGGTTGTTTTTTCAACAGGGGTGAGAGATCTACACCTCTCCACCTATAGTTTCTCACCATCTTCCTAGCAACCCCTTGTCTAGATGGCTGAATGTGGCGCATGCAATGGTGTGGTCAGAATCTGTGGTCTTGGGTCATAGATACAGAGATCAAACTGACGGGCGCCAAATGGGAGGAAGATTGGGGGCTGGGCAAAACAGGTGAAGGCAATAAGCAGTACAAATTGGTAGTTACAAAATAGTCATGGGGATGTGAAGTACAGCATAGGGAATATAGTCAATAGTATTGTAATAACTATATATTGTGCCATGTGGGTACTAAACTTATCAGGGGGATCACTTCATATGCCCAACTACTATGCTATATACCTGAAACTAATATAATATTGAATATGTCAACTGTAATTGAAAAATTAAAAAAAAAAAAAGAATCTGTTATCTTGGAGGAAAGCCATACAGCCTAGCTAAAAAGAAAGAACAAACCTCTAAAGACAAACCAACATTCATATGTTGACTCCTCTTTGATAAGTCTAATAATCTCTGAGGACAATCCAGGTAATAAGAGCTCTCAGCAAGCTGGTCACAGGTATTCTTGAAAGCAGCGTCTGAACCACAAAAGTATTTGTGGAATGAAATTTTACCAAACTTATGAACTAAAAATAGGTATGCTTCTAGATGTCGCAAAAAACTTCCCAATATTAGGGTTTTGAAAGGTTGACATCAGCTTCTTAAAGAGAACAGAAAATCACGCCATTATTCACTGAGTGCTTACACTACTCCTGGCCCTGGGCTGAGCATTTGATGGGTACCATTTCACTGAATCCACACAGCAACAATGTGAACCAAGTTTATTACCCCATTCAACAAACACAACACTCACAGCTGGAAATGTCTAGAGTCAGGATTCAAACCCAAGACTACCTGGCTACCTGACTTCAAAGACCGCACTCTTAGTCACTACGATTATGTAAGATTAAAAAAATATATTTAAATCTAAGCACACTATTTAAAAATATATAGAACAAAAACCACTAGAAGGAGATACTATTGACAGTTTTGTTAGAGAGGCAGGATAATAGGGTTTTTTTTTTCCTATTCTTTTCTTTTTCCAAATCATGTTCTGGTTGCCATAAATTTATGGCAGAAATTATACACATGTACACACACACACACACACACACACACACACGTATATTTTAACCTACCACATTGTCAGCTTTCTTAATACTGTAAATTATGCTGAGACACTTTTAAGATGGACCTGAACATCTTAAAAGTCTCTTGAGGGCTGCTTTCACCATTATTATTGTTTCTGAGTCTTCTGGAGTTTCAAAATAAAACTGTGTTCTCTGCATATTTTGAGCTCTTGAATCCACTTACTGATCTACCTGGATTCAATTAAACTCAACAAACATTGTTAGTTAATTAAAAGAACTTTATTTCTCCCACTCTGATTTGTGATTTATCTAAGTTATTTGTCTCTGGCATGGCCAGCTCCTTCTGGCCTCTGCTACTTACGGTGACTGCATAAAATGCCTTTTCCTATTGGGTAAAATGCGGAGATTTTAACTACTTCCTTTTTTTGTGATTTTCCTTCATTAAACTGTGGAACTGACTGAGATGACTGAGAAAGTTTTTAGATCTTGACCACAGCCTCAACCTATGGCAGACAACTGAACTCAGTTGAGGACTATAAGGTTGGTTGTATCTTCGTCAGTGCCTGTACTGCAAGGGTTCTTAAAGTGTGTCCCTAGACCAACAACATCAACATCCTGGGAATCTGTTAGAAATGCTAATTCTTGGGTCTTACCCCAGAATCTTAAACTTAAATGTGCATTTTAACAAGCCCTCCAGGTGATTCTGATGCACTCTCAAGTCTGAGAGCCGCTGGTCTATTGAAAGTAAACAAATTCTAGCTATGCTGCCAGCCTTCCCTTGCCTTTTACTCATCCTCCCTCAGAGACTTCAGACCTCGCCATCTGATCACCCTTCCTCAGCCTAACTAACCCCACCCAGCTAGTTAATTTGAAGATCAAGATACTAACAGACGTTCATTCAATGGAGCTTATATTTCCTACTTAACCAGATTTAACTAAAATATGCCACTTTACATAAATGGTTAATACATCCCAAAATAACCACTTGCTCCATCCCCTTCCTCTCCAGTCCCAAACCATCTCCATCTTTTCTCAAAATTTAGATTGGAGGATGAGAACAATGCTTCTTAAACCAGAGAAACCACACTGTTCCTCAGTTATTAAGCTACTACTAATGGTTAACTATTGTTTACTTTAAAAGAAAGCTCTGAAGTGAGGGGGAGTGGAGACTAAAAGGGAGAACGTTTTGTAGAAAGAGCAAGGTTAGACAAGTTGTAGAACGAAGAGAATCTCTTCATTTAGAAGAACAGAAAGAAAAGATGGCACGCATACCCAGAAGTCTGATGCTGATTTATTCTTTCAACAAATATTTATCAAGCACCCACTTGTTCAGGGTTCCACCGTGAAGAAAGCAGATAAAAGTCCCTGCCCTTAAGAAGCTTATATTTGAATGTGCCTAAGCTTCTGCCATCATTATTTTGTATCTACCACTGCCCTATCCAGTGATCTCCCACCTAATGGTGCTGCTGTGTTTCATGACAGTAAGTATCTGAGGCAAGAGAATCTTTTGGTGCCTTCATAGGAGGGGAGGAGATGGCTGAAAGGAAAAATTATTCAGAAAGGAAAGGTAACCAGATCCCACCTCGACTAAATTTAGTCACTCATAGAGCAAAGGAAATCTCGTTGAGTCTTCTAAATTGTATATTTTTGTAAGTTCCAAGTATCATGCACATTCCATGAGGCCAGAAACATTCTCATAACTGTTCTCCCATGACATAGTCATACCTCCATTTTACAGGAAAGGAAACTAAAGCAGGGAGGAACTGTGTGACTGGATCAAGTTCGGAAGCAGTGTTTATTCTGATCTAAAGAGCCAAGTCTTCTTTTCCCAGAATTCTTTTCCTTCTTGCCAGGACAGGCATATTTACACCCACTTAACTTTAGCACTCATTCTTTTCCAGAAGTGAGGCCCAGGCTTCTGCCAACATTTTCTAGGAAGCTACCATATACTTTATCATTTCTGCAAATATTCTTTCCTGCTGGTCTCAAATAGAAAAAGCCTAATTTTGCGCTCTTTCTACTTGCCATAAAAATCTTGATTGTATCCTTAACAATTTCTACGTAGGTATAATAATAAGTTCCTTTATTCATCCTTCACTGAAGTTTTGGTCATGTTAGCATGATATATACAGAAGTAAAAAATTCTTTAAATCATTTCCTAATAAATGAGAGTACAGTTTGTGCACTAAATACTTATTCAAGATTACAGTGATTAGGGTGTCTGCTTTGGTGAAATTGTGAGGCCTGAGGTATTTTAAGGCAAGAATACTGGCTAAAAGCACCGGCTCATCTAATTTGGAGGGGAAGAGGTTTCTTATGCAGCATTTTTTTTTTCCATGAGCAAAATCAGAATAATAGAGTATTAGAATAATACTATACCTATTGCAAAATTTATGCTAATGAGTATAAGTTATTCTTATTCCGAGAAATGATAAGAGACTAGAAGACATTAATGGTAAACTTGCATGAACCTTTTTAAAGACATGTATATGGCAAATGTGAAGATTGTAAGGAATTTCTTTCTCCTTTAATTGATGAATTCTTTCTTATTAATCATCTTAAAATCAAAACAGTCAAGGGAGTCTGAAAATAATTATAATTATAAGGATGACCTAAAGACATTCTATTTAGACTCCTAAAAATTATGCAAAATACTTATAATTGGGCATATATATGACAATGTTTCCTTTTATGTACTAAAGCTGTTTCTTTCCTTTTTTCTTTTTCAGAAAACTTTAAAATTCCTGATGTTCAAGTTAATACCTTAACAAGTCTAACATTACAAACTTTGAAAAATTCCTTTGCCATCTCTGTCCTGGAATCCTTTTCCTTCCAGAAGTGAGCTTCAAACTTTGGCATAAGAATCATAAGATGTAGAAGAATCAGCTAGGGAACTGGTCAATAGTGCAGATGTCTGGGCCCCATCTCCAGAGATTCTGATTCATGGGTTTAAGCCTGGCCTGAATCGACATTTTTACCAACCCCGTGGGTTCAGGTGTTGTCATCTAAGCACACTTTGAAAACAGGCGATGACTGCCTTATGCACACAAAGCCAGTGAAAAGCCTGAATGAGAAACCTAGTTCACTATTAAATAAACCTGGAAATCTCAGGTGATAATACATACGTGGTGGCCATTAGGATGGAACGAGGAGGAGCAGAATGTGTGTCCACATGGTTCTGTCTGTAATTTCCCATTCCCCCAGCAGGGCAGTCACTTTTCCATAGGGCAGTAAGGTCAAGGTTCCCAGGATATCCTAAGTAAATATTTTCCTCCCCATACTATGTAAACAAGCTCAAGGCACTTTAGATTACAAGTTAAGAAAGAGAAAAGAGAAAGGAAGAAAGAAGGCAGAAAAGGCTTTTTTTTTTTTACAGAAAAAAATAAAAGAAAGATAATATTGCTCACTTAATTAGGACAAACTGCACTGTAAATGCTGACTAATTACAGAGTCCGTTTCAGAAGGCATGCACTCAGCATATGGGCCAGTAACCAAATAGTAAGAGTTAAGAATTATTCATTTTCTGGCCTCATATTTTCTCAGTTTGTGAGAGTTTAGGATGGTGTTGTTCAGAAATTGTGGAACGGAACTGCATCTCTTGGTGAGATCTTGGGGACCAAATTCTTCTTTAGCCACACACATGCCTACCAAGGGTTTGCATTCTGCCCTTGTCTAGCTATTACATTAGGAATGCACTTACTGTTGATATCATGGGTCCTATTGAACTGCTCTCCTATGAGTTTCCCAAATATTAAACACACAAGGAAAATCTTTCCTAAAAATGACTTTACTTTTACCTTCAACAAGGTACTAGGGAATAACACTTAACTTTAACTTCCTATGGTTCTACAATACTTTGTGTTTTAAAAGCCTCTTGCATTACACAATTCTAAATCTTGGCCATACCCTCTTCCCTCAATGCACAGGGTGTAGTTATAATCCCTGAGGGTGTTCACCTATGCACTGGGTGACTGTGCATTACACATGCTGAGGTGAATGATACATGGTAACCAACACGAATGAAACAAAAAGTCTATAACCAGTTTCTGAAATGAAGCCATTGCACATCATCCCTTTTGGTCAAGAACAAGGTGTTCCCCACAAGAAAGCAGCTGAACATGTCTCCAGCTTTGTTAGTATCTTATTTTAGCATAACTGTCAGACCCTTACAAAGGCTCACCCTTCCCATACAGAGCTTCATTGCTATGAAGTAGGCAAGAAGTCAACAATGCTCAGGGGTTAAGGGATAAGTCAACACTCAGTGAAGTTAAAGGACTGCCAACAGCTAACAAGCCTTGCAAGTGGCAATGCTGGGATAAGAACTTCATTCTCTTAATACTGAAGAAAGCAGACTGTGGTCTTTTTTTTCTAAAGAAAGTTGCCTTAAGTAGACACAATGGGCAGGAATCTGTGTTTCGATTTAATCCCTGACTAATGATAACTTGCTAAGCGAATAATTCCCACCACTTTAAAGCTTATAAGAAGTGTTTGATTGGGTTAAATGTTTAATCACTTGAGAAAATAATATATAAACTAAACCTATTATGGTGTCAGATAACTATGTCAGCTTAATATATTTCCACTAGTCTGATACAGGAACACTGAGGAAATGAAGCCCAGACCATCTCTTGGGGACCTATCAGGCTGAGGAAGATGAGTCCCAAAAGCAATGGTGGGAATGGAGACAGTCCTTTTCCAGGAGGGATGAAGAGTAGAAAAGGTAAAAAATCAGGTTTTCAAGGCTAATCTCAGACAAATGCATTCTGAATTAAATCTTTGTCCAAAGGACAGAATAAAGCATTCTGTGCCTTGGGACACCCTAGGACCAACACCGCCCCTTTCCTGGTTTTCCTTAGATTAAGAAATAACAAGTTAGTTTAAATGCATGTTGGTTATCAATGAAAGTTGCTATAAATCCTGCCTTAATTTATGTAAGAAAGTCTACATAGGAATTTTTTAAAGTAGGCAAATCTAACAAGAAATTATCTTTAATGCCCTTATGTTAACTTACATAGTAACCATTTTCCAATGAGTGATAACTTAGTTCAAATCCTGCTTCATTACCTACTAGTTGAATGATCTTGGGCAAATTATTTGACCCTGCTAAACATGGTGGACTGGGCAGAGGCATGGAGACATACAGAAAGGAGAGAGTAAGCAGAAGTAAAGCAGTAAAAGCCACCAGTGAACAGAAACCATAAAATGGAAAGATGTCAACAAGGCTAGCAGAGGGGGAAGGAGGAGCAGGTAGAGAAAAGAAAAAAAGGAAGCCTAGAATCCCTAACCTATCAGAATATAAGAATTGCCCTTGACAGATTATAGAAATCCAGCCCCTATTTGGCCTCATAGCTGGGTGTCTTGTGCAGTCAGCAACCTGTACAACCTTACTTAATGCTGCTGCTAGAGAATGGCACTAACCTAAGCAAACCCAAGCTCACAGACCCGTCTGGAGATGTGAGGGACTACTCAGCTACAGGCCATCATTGCTGTGTAGGAGTACATGCCTAGTGTTACTGGAAATATGGATTTTTATGTGAAATCTGCAGTTTGTAAATGTTAGCAGGGGAAAAAAATATAAAAGAGTCCTTACATCTGCAGACCCAATGCCGGATAAGTAGATTCCTGTTCTCCTTACTTTGTGGTGTATCCTTAAAATAATTCACCATTAACTGAATTAACCTGAGAGTATCTAATATCGTTATAACTTAGAAGAGCTTCCTACTATGTATAACTACTATTAATACAATTAACAATGCTATTTTGCACTTAATGAGTGCTTACCTTCTGACAGGGACTATGTTAATTAGCCTATTTAATCCTCACAACAACCTGTGAGGCAGCTATCATTACCTCCACTTTACAGACTAGGAAACCGAGGCCAAAAGAGGTTAGTAACTTGCAAAAGAGAGTTCCTATAAGAGTTAAACTTCTGACATTTTCCTTTTCCAGCAGCATAGCAATGGAAAGCTTAATGTGTGAAAGCTTTCCGAAGAAGGGATATTAAACTTTACCCTGCCTCCTGAGAAGAGCAGGTTTTGGCTTGTCGCTGAGACTCTGAGTCCAGCTGCAGGATCATTAATCTTTCCGTGGCTAAGTAGTCTTGGAATACGTTCAAACGTAATTTAAATACCCACTTTAGCAATAGGAAATAGATTTAAGAGCAATTACTGAAGGTTGATTCTTTACAACTACGAATTCTCTTTTTCATGTATAGTTTTGTTTTGTTTCACCAAAAAATAAATCTCAAGCACAATAAAAATGAAGCCCTTTGAAGTCCAAAATCTGTTAAGCACCAAATATTTTTCTGGGATATAGGATGGGGAAGGCAGAGGAGGTTCTTGAAACAGAAATTTCATTCCTGTTTTTATTCAAGCTCTTTCTGCATAAATGTTTCATATACTATCTTGACCAGTACTCTCCATCCCCGGACTCCTTGCTTCTACCTAGAAACTGGCTGACTCAGTTCCATCAGCAAAGAAAACCGTCATCCTCAACTCCCTATCTCTCCCCTCCCCTGACCACTCAGTCTCCACTCCCTCCTCCCTCATACACCCTAATCCTGTGCTCTCAGGCTTCCACCCTCACCTCTCTTTTTGTTATTATTAAATTTATTGGGGTGACATTGGTTAATAAAATTATTTAGATTTCAAGTGTATTATATGTCATATGTATAGTGCTTGTGTGTTCACCATCCAAAGTTAAATTTCCTTCTGTCACCATATATTTGACCCTCTTTACCCATATCTACCTCTTCCCTCCCCCACTTCCCTCTAGTAACCACTAAACTGTTGTCTATGTCCGTGAGTCTGTTTGTCTTGTTCATTTGTTGCTTTCAGATTTATATCCCACATATAAGTGAAATCATATGGTTCTCCACTTTTTCTGTCTGACTTATTTTGCTTAGCATGATAGTCTCAAGATACTTCCAAGAAACTGCCCTGGATACCGCCATTGATAGACCTTTTGCGGACAGCCTGTGACCTCTTTCCGGTCCTGTTCTAACTTGACCTTTCTGTTGCATCAGACTCTGTTGACCTTCTCCATCCTTCATGAAAGTTCCTCCCTGGAATTATACACATACTATAAACTCTACTAGTCAACTGTCCTCAGTTTCTTGAATTGGTTTTCCTCCCCTTTACTCTCTGTAAGTATCCTTCACTCCCAAATGGTAGTACACAGAATTATTTGGGACGAGGGTTGAAGGATCAGTAGCTGCTCCTTGAGTAAATCTTGTTCCTGAAATATGGGGAAGCATTGAAGAAAAAAAGGAGACTCCGCAGTGAAAAACCCAATATTACATGGTGTTAGAGCATCTTGTTGTGAAGAGTCTGCTGTGAATATTTTCTGCAGAGTAGAGTATTATAAATGGCCTTTTCTCACAGGAAATCGGTTACTTTAATGATTTCATTCCTTCAAGGGGCAATATCAAAGCTGTTGAGCTCAAAACTGCCCATTTTGATAATTTAGCTCTGATGGAAAAATTCTCCCTAAAGAATGCAGAAAGGAATTTCTATAAAGTAATTTATCCTCTTTTGCCCAATTGAAAGCAGTAGCACATGAGCCTTGGCCATTTCCTGTCAGCTTAATTATAAACAACCTAGCCCTCTTTTGACCTCACATCTTGAACTTAACATGCTCCTAAAGATAGGGTAAATGCTTGTGCCAGGACATAACGATGACTTAAAAGATCTTTAGTATGTGGGATACAGTCAAGAAGTTTAGATGGTCATGAGATGTGGCTCCTCCTTGCAAAGCCTGTGTTCTAAAATAAAAGAGGGACTTTGGGTTAATGGCAACTTTAGAGATTTTTCAGGATGTTATGAATTGTCTGGATGCTATAATTAAAAGTAATAGTATAGCCTTTGAAAGGCCAAAAATGGCAGACATGATATACGCTAACCAACCAAGACACAGAAAATAGAGGTTTGATATCATATATTAAATTTTTGAAGGAATTTATTGAGGTTGTAAGATTGCTACTGACAGTATATAAACATCACTGATTTTTCTCTTTTCATTTACCTTCATGGAGGAACAGGCTATGGTCAGGAGCAGGTTAAGCCTTGGATGGTGACTTGTCTTTGTGCAGCTTTACAGAATCTACTGTCACATATGAAAACTCAGCAGGTAAATTTGAGATAATGTAAATACTCTGGTGGGGGCAGTTCTAACCCCAAAAGTCATGCCATAAGATAGCTCTGGACCTGAAATCTTGCCATTCTTTGGCACTGGCCTAGGATCCTGGGGAAATTCCCCATAGTCCTTTGCCTCCACCTTCACACTGCTCTGTGAGGTCCCAGAGCAGTGACAACAGTTAAAAAGACAAGTAGGTTCAAAGAGAGAAATGAGAAGATGTATTGGGTTCAACCTGGAAGGGTATGACTGCACTGCTTTAGTATAATCCTCCTCCCATAAGTCTGCATTTAGTTTTGCCCTCACCTCTCTGACTCCTAGAATGAAGTAACACTATCAGGCCACAAATGCCCATCCATAAGGTTATTATGTTTCTGGGAAGTCCCCATTTCCCGAGTCAGATCTGCTTCAGAGACAGAGACCTTGCATTTGATAACAACATTGTCAGTAAAAATGAAAAACGAAAATTACCTCTATGAGTAGTAACCCACTAAGTGCTTACCAGTCACAAACCAATTCATGTTGAAGGATGGATCAGGTCAGAGCTGGTTTTAAAGGTGGTTGGGGAAAAGAAGACAGACAGGTACGAAGAGTACCCTTGGAGACCATGTCTGGATAAGAATCCCAGAACATGCTGGAAGTGGATGGAGTCATGAAGGGAAGAAAATAGGAAGGTGGGGAATCGAAAAGCAACATCATCTATGTCACAATTTTCTTTAAGCCCTGATAGTTGAAACAGAGGGAGGAAAAAAGAACATTTGACAAAGGTGAATGGTATTTATTTGAAAGGAAGAAATGTAAAATTGACCAAATAAATTTGGTAATGAGTCAGGTCATATGATGAGAGAAAGTTCAATGCTAGAGGCTAAGAACAGGGCAGTGTTAATCTGTTTTGTCTAAAAGGCACAGGCCAAGGAGAATATAGGGAAAAATAGCCAAAGTAAGAACTGAGGAGTCCCTTCTGGGGCTCTAGGGACATACCCAGGGTGGAAATGAGTATGGCAGTATTCAACACCTCAGTGTTGGTGTTCCACAGACAAGTCACCTCAAATGAGTCCCTCCACTACACCAGATTACCAGAATCTGTATTGTACTAAATACAAGATTCTTTTTCTTGAAGGTATTAAAGTTTCAACACAAAGTTTGCACGGTTTGTTTATTCTGCCTTGTTTTTCTTTAACTTAGAGAGGAACAGAAAAGAACGTTTTAATAAATTTAGGCTGAAACAATAGGAGAATTTGAAATATTTTAGTTATTTATAAATGATAATACAATCAACAGAACTTAAACTGGAAATATTTATTTTCCCAGAGACCGCCATGCTTTTGAAACAAAGATTTTTCTGCCATAAAACTAGGCTGAATATTTTTAAGATGATAAGTGGATACCATAAAAGATATTCTGTCAAAAATACCCTTTTGATTAAAAGATTAGAAAATTCAAGTCAATCCTATAGGCTCATTACCTTACCACATTTGATTAATTTACGAAATGTGGAAGAAGTAAAAAGATATAAAATAGCAATTCATCACCTGTTTCTCTGACTTCAAAGAGAAACAAACAGCAAACTCAAATTAATAGTATGATAAATAAGGAAATGAACTTCTTTCTATACATCAGGTGTGAATAATAATTACCTTGTGCAGAACTGTAGTCTCTTTGGGCTGTAAATGTGAAAATATTTTACTAAGTGTCCAAAGGAAAATATTCAGGTTGTTTAAAGCTTTTAGATACTCAATATATGTGATCTCCAATTCCCACTAAGAAGTTCTAAGTTCAATATTCTTCTTAAAGAGGAAAAAAAGCTGGTAAATCTAATTTTTTTCTGGGCACCACGCTTTATCTAACTTTCTCAGATGTGTTGAAGTTCTTATTTACAAACTTGTAAACTATCTGTGAATTACATGGCCACAACCTCTGGATTGCAAGACCACTTAGAAAATGGAATCATTTTATAGGTATATTCTTATGCTTTCAAAAATATATTTAAATGTTCTTCCTTCTATTATAGGGAATAATCACTTTAATTCTTCTAGAGTCCATTTCCTCTTCTTCCCACCCCTGTCAGATTAAAAGTGGGTCCAAAGGGAACATTTCGGGGGGTGCTGTTTATAGTTGTTTTGTTTGTTTCTTGCCTAAATTGTCTGCATAATTATCTCCAAGTCCCATATCACCTGGCCTAGTGAGTTTGAAGTTTTAGCATCTACAGCTTGGTGCTATCCAATGGATCCAGAAGACTTTGAATGACATCCCTCCTCTGCCAATGACCTGGAATTGTGTAAGGATAAAAGATATTTCAAAGAGTGCCAGATGCCTCTTAGAGTAGATGCTTCAAGATATTAATTTCTTCCTTTATTCACAGCAATAGAACAATTGGAGCCAGCTTGTGGCAGGGAAGAGAGAAGGAGTCAGCCTCCTAGGAGCACTACTGAGAGAACCCTTCCCCTTCTTTGCTGTTTTTCAAGACGCCCAATGATTTTATCATTAGAAATGTATTATGAATTCTGTAAGAGCTGCATATTAGAAAGATCAAACATCATGGAAGGCTAACTAACCCATGATGTTAGCTGACGATAGCTGGTCTGTGGCCTTTTAGGAACCGGGCCACACAGCAAGAGGTGAGTGGCAGGCAGGCAAGCGAAGCCTCCCTGTATTTGTAGCCGCTCCCCAGTGCCAGCTAGCATCACCACCTCAGCTCCACCTTAGATCATCAAGCATTAGATAGGAACACTGGTCCCTGGTGCCAAAAAAGTTGGGGACTGCTGGCCTATAAGACTGTAGACAGCTGGTTGAGTGAGGCCTTGGGGGTTAGAGAACTGAATTCAAGAACCAGCAGAGAAGCCTCAGAAGGTAGATAAGCAAAAATGATAAACCTACCTGGTACAGGCAAAACAAGTAGCCAGCAGCCAGAAAACCCACGTGCCCTGTGACTTCTAGAGATTTGGCCTGTCCCTGGAGAGCCCTTCCATCAGTTCCCTTGGAAGGAAGTACCTGCCTGAAGAACTTGGTAAGGCAGCAGCCAGCTGTCTTCAAAATGCACTGGCCCACCTGTCATGATGGACCACAGATGGACTAGAGAAGACACCAGGGGACCTTCCGGCCCTAGGATGGGGGAGCACCTCCAGCATTTTGGAGCTTCAAACCTCCACAGTTGGGAGCAAACATTAGACTTGAGAAATATGATGGAATTCTAGGGAGGAACCATGCAGACCTGGGGAAGGCTGGCCAAATTGCTTAGTTTATTAATTCTTTAATAAATATTTATTAAACACCTACTATGTTAGGTGTGTGCTAGGCTCTAAAGAGTCAAAGGGGAGCAAAACTTACCCTCCTGTATCTTCCAGTCTACTAGAGGCAAGTGGGACAGGGGACATTAATAAACAATTACACGAACTTAGGGTTACGAATTGTGATCCGTGCTAGAAAGGAGGAGTAGAGAATGCTCTATGTGTATAAAAGGGGAGTCTGACTTACTAAAGATTTATTGAGATTAATTTAATGGGTGATGCTCAGTATTTTTAAAAATACAATAGAACAGAAGGGAATATAAAATGTCAAAGTGCATTAGAAATAGCACAAGTTGAACATGGTTTCTTGAAACTTTCATTTCTGTGTGTGTGTGTGTGTGAGAGAGAGAGAGAGAGAGAGAGAGAGAGAGAGAGAGAGAGAGAGAGAGAGAGAGACTGAGACAGATAGACAAAATACTAGATTGTAATGTCAAGTGTTTTTCCTTCTATGGATTATGGTGAAAACTGAAAGCTAATATTAAAAAACCGAGTTAACAGGTTTTGAAGAAGTAGGTACCACAAATTGCCTTTGAATATGGATAATACAGCTATGGAGAGAAAGGGGGATTGTGAGCCAAGGGGTCCCTTTTACTGACATACTCTTCCAGAGAGTGGGGTGGGAAACACATATGATGTCACAGTCATCTATATTTGGGCAATGAGATATAGAGAATAACCCCTCCCACCACACACACACACACACACACACACACACACACACACACACACACGCACACTCCAGTTCATCTGGAGTCAAAGGGGAAAGGGGAAGAAGGAAAAACACTGCTATGCAGCCAGCAGTTGGGACAATTGGCATTAAATAAAACATGTGCCAACAGGTAAATATTGAACTCAGGGGGGCAATCCGATCTCTCTTCTTTGTATCTTAAACTTGAATTTTATTGGTAGTAGGGACTAGAATGCAAGTCTGATCACCAGGGTGGTACCCTTTCTTTCTCTATCCAAAAGTCTTCCCGGAGAACGAACAGCACAGTGACTTTCCATCTATGGGTTTGCAGTGCCATTCACGAAGTTAGCAGCATTCGGGGTGGGAATGAATGTATGCTCGTCTGAAGGGGCCAGAAGTGAAAGGAACGTATCTGTCAAGCTGAAGTTTAGAGGGATTGCCTCCTAACATCCAACACATCCTCTTCATCTGAAAAATCGAGATTCGTATATCATACCACTGAGTTGCTTAAACCCCTTAAGGCTGGGCAGTGTTTTTAGTGAGTTGTTTCTAGTTTTGATAATGTGGTGGGGGGAAAAAAGTTAGACTCTTTAGTATAAAAATGCATCTTTGTTCATAGCTAATTTCAGAGAAAACTCAAGTCAGTTTTGGCCTACTCTCATGGAAATATAGGGAAAATCATATTCAAGCTGTGATGAAACGATACCAGCACAGGATTTTCAGATGCTGTAAAGCTACCTCTGGTTGTGTTTAGCGTGGACACGGTTCGTCTCTCTTGAAAGTCAATCCTCTGATTCGTCTGAGGCAACATGAAACATATTATGGCATACGGAAAAAACAATCTCAACAAATTCCATAATAAGGCCATGATGAAAACTTAATTTGGCAAGAGATTTGGCTTGCTGGAAGGAATGGCTGGCAAGAACCGGCAGTTAAGAGCTTGAGTTGGTCTTATCTCGACCAGGGTTTCCACCACAGCTTTACCACTCACATACTTGTGTAAATACATAACCTCACTTGGCCTCAGTTTCCAAATCAACATCCTTGGGATAATAAGAACACCCTTTACCATTTTAAGCTATTATGAGAATTATACAAGGTAATGCATCTGAAGGACACAGTAAGTGCTCAATAAATGCAAGAATTAATTTTTTAGAAATAATTACTGGTGATCACATTGTGTCATCTCTTTTCTTCTGACATGACAAGAAATAGACCACTGGTTTCTCAGTTTCTCTACTTTGTATTAGTTTTCCTGTGTTGATGAAAACAAATTATACAGTTGATCTTTTCACTTCTTCTCAGTAAAACAGAATTTTGAGAAGAGTCATAGTCAAGCTGCTATCATTTTTTGATAGGCTTGAGTCCCAAATTTCTTCTCAAGGACAGTATGGGCCTGGCAATCACCCTTTTGAGTGGACCTAGTAGGCAAAGAATTTATAAAAGACAAAGTGATATTAGTTCTGCAAGGGATTTTAGAAAATACCTAAGATAACTCTATCTTGAGGAAACTGAGACCCAGAGAGATAAAATGCATGATTCTCCTAAGGTTCTTTCGGTTGTGTGCTGCAACCCAGGAGAGCTGTGTTCAAGATGAGACCAGAAAAAATCCTGAATCATCAAACTACTTGATGTGCAGGCTCAAGCTCCCTTCTCTGAGGAGGAGCTGCTATTTAATTTTGCTCAGAAAACAAAACCCTTAAAAAATTTTTTTGCCTACTCCATACTTGAATATGGAATAAAGAATCTGCTAATTTCTTAATCTCAACTGAGTATTCAATTATTTATACTAAATCTCTTTCCCTCTCCCAAATGGTAAGAGGAAAGAGAAATAATTTTGTTGTCAAACACCTATATGGTAAGTAATTTCAACATAGTCTCATTTAATGCTCATAATAACCCTGTGGAATAGAAGGCTACTTTTTTATTTAACATGTAAGAAAACTGAGGCCCACAGAAGTTAAGTAACTTACTCGAAACTGATTAGAAAGTGTCAAAATGAGTATTGTACCCTGGTGAGACTCATATTCATGTTTGTTTCAAAATGATAGTATCTTCATAAGCCCTCACCTCACCCTGTTATTTTCCTTAACAGTACTTAACAATCCTGACATTATATTATATATTGATCTATACATTTATTGGTTATCTGTTTTTAGCATTAGAACCTAAATTCTATGAAGGCAGGGTCTTTCTATATCCCCAAAGTTTAAAACAGTGCCTGGAACATATTATTTGTCACATAACTAGTGAATTAATAAAGGCATTTAACAGAAGTAAATATCAGAGTTAAATGTAAATAGTACGTAACTCTGGAGATAAAAAAGAAATTGTACATAATAGATTAATAGCTTTTTCTAGGTGATCTTATATTTTATATAACTTTATTCTCTTCAGGAAAACATACATTTATTTAACTGCCTTAAGAGGGCTAGTTTATAGATTCTTGGGTACAGCCAGAAATGTTGGTAATTCATATGAGGATAGCTTCAAACAGGGCCAAGACTATCCATTAAAGCATTCATTTAAAAAACTGGGCACAAGAAAACTTAATGAAATAACAGTATTTGTCCAAATCAAATTTACCTTTAGGTTCACTGACTTCATCCTAATGATAGTTTCAGTTCAATCTTCTGAGGTTGATTTTTTTCTTGAAGACATCTACAGAAGATTGACCTTACTAGTTTATACCTATTTGAACACAAATCATCTTTCAATAACTTTCACCAAGAATTAAGGCAAAGGTCAAGGATGCCATATTTTAAAAATATTTTTAAACTTCACTTTAAAAACAGATGTCACATAAAACTGTTCAGGACAACTGGGCAGCTATATATGTCAGTGAAGCCTTTTCAGTCTGTGATTTGATTTCCAGCATTTATCCTGAAAAATCATTAAAGACGTAAGTAAAGATGAATGCATCAATTTATTCAGTGATGCTATTTCTAGTGGTGAATAACTGGAAATAAATGTAGCTCAATAGAGAATTAGTTAAATAAATGATCAGTTATCCTCACAATGGAATGTTATGTACATTCACTTAGAAATGTAATGCTAAAATGTTCAGTAACATGAAAAGTTGTTCATGATATGATTTTAAATAAAAGAAGGTTTAAAAACAGTCTATAAAGTATGCTTCCAATTTCGCAGAAAACATGCATGTATGTGTGTGTACCTGAAAAGATAGATAGTAGGTAGGTAGATAGCTATGATTTTTATTTTTAAAATTTTTGTTTATGTGCACTTCTGATTTCTCTATAATTCACACATAAAACTTTTGTAATAAGAAGCCATTTTTAATTTTAGGAAAGGATAGGAAACACAGGTCTCTAGTCTATAACTCTAGTTGTTATTCTTCAGAATGAATCATTTCTTCTCAATGGTTCCACTTTTTCAACATTTCATTAGTTTCCCACCTCTTATATAAATATTCCCTTGATCACATGACATGCATTACCTAAGTGGCTCCACCAAGTTTCCTCTGTATTCTTTCCTAACTGCCAGAAGTTTCCACAAAAGCTACTTTTTGGAAAAGGTAACAGTGTGTGTCTATCATCTCTTTCAGTATTCAGAAAATGTTAGGTCAGGGGAAACTTGAAGTTCCAAATTTTTTAAGTTTACCATGAAGTGTGTGCAGTGCGTGCGTGCGTGTGTGTGTGCGTGTGTGTGTGTGTGTGTGTGTGTGTGTGTTAAAGTGACAGGCTTTGCAAATGAGTTGAAACCTTACTTTATGCTGTGGTGGCTGTTTTTAACATTTCTCCATCTCTCCATCTGCAGTGGATTTACTTTGTCTTATTTACTCTAGTTTCTTTCCTGAGCATTTAGCAAGTGTGGGACTCTATTCAGGGTGTATGATATGTTATCTCATTGACTATCCACAGAAACATGGAACTTATTCCCATTTTATAGATGTGTCATTAATACGTGTGTGGTGTTTTTTGATTTATGTAGCATTTTCAGAGGTATTATTTCATTTGACCCTGTGAAACTGGTGTTATTAATGTTTCTGTTTTACAGATAAGAAAACTAAGACTCATTGAAGTTAAAGAACTTGTGTAAGATGCTCCCACTGAGAATCAGTGGAGTTGGGATAGGAATCTGACTTGTTTGCCTCTCAAAATTCCATCTGGATCGTCAGCGCTGTTTTCTCCCTGTAGTGAAGGCATTCTGAGTTGTTATTATCACTACAACCGTTAACATGAATAAGGAAGATTGATTTCACAGATGATTAAAACGATTAAAGGCCAAACAAAACAAGAGGATTCAACAGACCCAGAGTAAACCAGTCACTAAAAGTGAAGTGTCTCAATTTCTCATCAAAATTTTCTTATCGGAAAGGGGGGAGTTGGACGATGACACCACTCACTACTCCTCGAGTGGGAGTGAGTGTTTTGGCATACTTCTTTCTCTTGCATCAGAAATATCTTATTTCAAAAAAATATTAATTCTAAGTTAATTACTAAAAGCTGTTTAAAAATATCTTATTCTTTGTGGTTTTTCCCAAATATTTTTAATTGATTGTTCTCAGAAAAAAAAAAATGGCTAAGTAATTTGGCTCCTTATTAATCTGCGGAGTTTCTAGAAAGTGTTCAGTTGCACATGACACTTCTGGCGTCCTTCGCTGTGATCAGATTTTAATTTTTCTTTTTCTACTATCATCCACCCTGCTTTACAGGAAAATTATGCTTTGTATTCTTACTGTCTCCTTCTAGAATCTCAGGTGCTTTTGCCATATGATTTGGTTTTTGCTTCCCTGTGGCCTCCACACCCATATCCCTGTGACTTAGACCACAAATTTTTATTTTATTTTATTTTTTATCTATCTGCCAATGGCACAGTACACCAGGCCTACATATACATTTATTGAAACTTTATTAATCGCTCCTCTTTTGTGGCACAGATGGCTAGCTGGCTCCAAAAGATTCCTGTTCTCCTCTCACGGTGAAGAATGAGCCTCAAACTTTAGCATACATAAGAACGTGAGTGAAAGTGATATGTACCACCTTTAAGTTCAGGTATTTAAGACGTGGATAAGCAGTCTGTCATATCACTCTTCCCTGGCCACTGGCTGACTGATGCCAATAACCTGAAAGTCACAAGATAGCTGAGCCATAAGGTGGAAGTAGCCTAGGTCCCTGAGTCACTGCTTAAGAAGAGAGCCACCTGACCTGCATCAGACTGTGGCATGAATGATCTTTTCTCTAGTCATTTAATTTAACCTCAGCTCCTGCTCGTTTTAGTGACACAGCAATTTTCAAGTACCTTCTCTCCATAATATCCTCAAACTTCTGCTTCGTCTCTGGACTAGACAGCTCTGCAGTCTGGGCTCCATCAATATAATTATGGGATTTAAGAGAAACCCAGGAAGTTATTAAGTTCATTCACCTGCCTCCAGGCAGGGCTGTATTTAGCTCTTCCAGACACAAAGCTGCCTTCTATAGGCCAAAACTGTCTCTCACAAAGCATGACTCACTGGTAACTTTAAAGCACTCGATTTAATCTGTTCTCAGTTTCTCTGCCAGTAAAATGGGTATTGAGATCTGAACAGGGGATGACAAGTCTTTCTGCTTACATGAGAAGTTTGAAATGGGTATAATTACTTTCTTTGTTGGGTACTGTAGCAAATTAAAATGGCCAAATATTGTGCAGCTCCTCCCATCAAGAGGTCGAGTCTATCCCCCTACCCCTTGAAACTGGGTTGCCATGTGACTTGCTCTGACCAATGAGCGTGGCAGCGGTAATGCTGTAGAGGCTCTAAGCCTCAAGACGCCCTGCAGCTTCCACCTTCATCCTCTAGGAATGCTCCCTCCTCCATGAAAGGTACACGGAGCTAGATTGTCAAAGGATAGGAAACCATGTGAAGGGAGACAGCCAGCACCAAGGCCCGGGACATGTGAGTGAGGCCATCTTAGATGCTCCAGCTTCAGTCAAACCACCAGGTAATTGCAGTCACATGAATGACGATATCCAGACCAGCAGAACTGCCCCGCTGAGCCCCTATGCAAATTGTCAACCCACAGAATCATGAGAGATAATAAACTGCTGTTAAGTCACTAACTTTTGAGGTAGTATATTATTTCCTAGGCTGCTGCCATAACAAAATACCACAAGCCTGAGGACCTACAACAGCAGAAATTTATTCTCTCACTGTTCTAGAGGTCAGAAGACCCAAATCAAGATGTTAGCAGGGTTGTGCTTCCTCTGAAGGCTCTAAAGAATCCTTTCTTGCCTCTTCTAACTTCTGGCGGTTGCTGGCAGACCTTGGTGTTCCTTGGCTTGTGGTGGTATAACTCCAGTCTCTGCCTCTGTCTTCCTGCGGTCTCTTCTGTGTGTGTCTCTTCTTATACGGACATCAGTGACTTAATTTCGAGCCCACCCTAATCCAGTATGGTCTCATTTTAACTCGATTATATCCACAAAGACCCTATTTCCAAAATAAGATGACATTCTCAGTACCAGGGCTTAGGAATCTTTTGGAGGGACACAAATCTATTATTATAGGCGGTTTGTTAAACAGCAAAATATGACTGATATCTTTCCTATCATTTTTTTACTTTAAACTTATGAAGATAAATGTAAAGATAATAAAGTATAATCTTAAAGATAATACATAATAATGCCAGTGAGAGTTACAAAATATTCCAGGAAGAAAATATCAAAATAGAATATATTACTTATTGTTAAGAGTTTTAATGCTGGTACAAAGCAAAATTTATTATGCATCAGACAGCATCAGGTATTCTAGTATGTTTATCTACATGTAAGACTTATCATATGGGAATAATATACAAGCTTTCTCTTTAGGGTCTGAGCACAATATGTTCAGCATTGTGTGTTATAGCTGTATAAAAGTCAAAGCCTTGTCAGAACCTTCTAATTACCATTGTCCCACTTCTCTTCTGCCTCATCCAAATTTTTTAAAAGAGAGGTCTCTACCAGCTTCCTCCATTTCCTCTGCTTTGACTCCCTCTGTAACCCTGTGAAATCTGACTTCCTTCCCCGTGACTCACTAAAACTGCTGTTTCAGAGGTTTGCGCTGACCCCTGTCAAGGCAAATCCAACAGCTCTTTCTTTGTCCTCACAACCTTTTTAAGTGAGCTTTTCTAATACTCACTTAGTTGGTCATAGCTTGGCCAAATTCTTCCTCTTCTAGTACCAACTGGCAGTGACTCTTCACCCACGCCCATTCCTTTTCTCTTCCCACTAACCTTCCCACTTAGACAATGTGTCCATTCTTCATTCCCACCTCCACCTCACTGATGACTCCCTAATCAATATTTTCCATCCTGACCTATTATTCAAGCCCCCAGCCTATAGCTCAGGATGCCCAATAGAAATGTGGTATATTTTGTGCTCATTTGTATTAGTTAGGGTAGGCTTGGTTATCCTGTGATAACACATAATTCAAAAATCATTGTGGCTTATGAAAATAAAGACCTCCAGAGAGCAACTGTGGCTCTGCTTTAATTGTCTTTACTCCAAGATGCAGGCTGACAAATCGGCCTCTATTTGGAACACTGCTGGTTGTATAGAATAGGGAAAGGATGACATGACAAAGGCCAGGCTGACTCTTAAGTGTCACCTCGAAGTGACCACATTGCCTTCAACAAAGTGAAAATAAAATCCACTCCCAGGGAAGGAGAGCAAATATATGTAATTGTGCAGTCTACTATGTTCTCTCAAAAAACAACAACAACAACAACAACAACAACAAAACTCTACAAGAGAAGTACAAGATCCTCCTCCCTAAACTGACTCTAGTTCCTAATTTTCATAATTTCACATTGGTACAATCTTTATCCAGTTTTTCTGGAGTGGCAATCTTGATGTTATTTTTTTTTTTTAATAAATATTACTTTCCCAATTACAAAAGCAGTCTTTGAAGAAATCCTGGAAAATATACATACATATGCCTCACATAAGAGTAAGCAAAAAATCATCAGGCCATTTATAACATGTTGGTATATGTCCCTCTGGTCCCTTTTCTATCATGAGCATTGATCTTTTATCTCTATAGAGAGATATATGCATATTTATTTTTCAATTAAAATATCATACCATACATATTGCTTGTGACTGTTAAAAAAACTGATCAAGATAATTTCAATATTTTCTTTTCCTCCCTTATTTAAAAATATCATCTATCTAGTAATGACTTGAAAATTTAAATATCCGGCTCTGACCTCTTCTCTGAGTCTCAAATTCCTAAATAAAACCACAAAGTAGGTAATTCCATTTGAATTTCTAATATGCATCTTAGACTTAACATGTCCCCCAATTAAACTCTTGATCCACCAGAAAAAACCTTCTCCTTCTCCAGTCTTTCCAATCTCTGTTAAAAGCATCAATGTCCACCCATAACTCCATTGTTGGAGACATCTTGATTTCTCTTTTTCTCTCTTGCTCTCACACCAGACATCTACTCCATCAGTCTAATCTCCCAAATATATCCCAGAGTTGACTGCTTCTCTCCCTCTCTATCCTCAGATCTCTTGTCCTGCCACCATCATCTTTTCCCAGGATGCTGCACTATCTCTCAACTACTCTCCCTGCTTCTCTATATGGTAACCAGAGTGATCTTTTAAACACAAAAGTCCATGACATCACGCCTCTGTTCCAAAATCTTCCCATTGCACTTAGAATAACGTTTAAACTTTCTCCGCGGTTTATAAGGCCTTTTGTGATTTGGTTTCTACTTTTCACCTCATCTCTATTACTTCCTCCCTGTTCACTTTACTTCAGACACACTCACTCTTTCTTTTCTTCCAACACACCAGACTTACTCCTGCACCAACTGTGGCTCTTGTTAATTCCCCTGCCTGGTCTGGACCCAGATTTATTTCCTCAGGAATGTCTTCCTTGACCATTCTCTCTAAAGTATCCACACCAGGCTGATTGCCCTTTTACATTCTCTGCATAGCACTTATTTTATCTGATATTTCCCTGTTTATTTCTGTATTGTTTTCCCATCGGCAAAATACTTTTTTTTTTTTAGAACAAGAAAAGCTTTTCTGTCTTACTCGTGGCTCTATGATCAACACTTAGAACACTGTGAGACACATAGCAGGCTACAATCAATATTCATGAAATGAGCAAATGAATAAATATTTAGTAGCTTCTCAAGTCCAGCTCCTTTGAAGTGTCTGTAGATGCAATCACCTTTCTTTCCATTTCTGTTACCCCAGACCTCATCACCTCACACTGGAATGACTGCAGCTCTCTCCTGATCCGTCTTCTGCAAACCTCTCCAGTCCATTCTGCATACTGCTAGTTATTCTTCCTATTATACCTGTTTCCTCTGTCAGTCATCTGCTTGTGTTCAGGGCCTGGCTGAAGTCTCACCTCTCCACCCGCCAGGGCTGCTGCAACTCCTTCCCCTCTGAGGCCTCTCAACATTCCTTAACCCTCCCCATCCACACAAACAGCACCTCCTGTGTTCTCTTTCTTGTGCATTTATTTTAACCTGCTCACTCCAGCTGAATTCTGGCTTGTTTAAGGGCTTTGTTTGTTTGTTTGTTTCTCATAAAGCCTAGAGAAAGGCACAGTCAATCAAAAAGTTATTATTAAGTTAAATGAAATTATTGGAGAAGAAATAAGATAAAATAGGTAAATTGGCTACCCCTTCTTAAAGGATTCTATGAGAACAGATAGTGATTTGGAATAAGAGAATAAAATACTCGTATGTGAAGCAAACCAGCCAGAACGTCAACAGGGAGGTGACAATCTTTTTCCCACAAGGAATAGTTGGCCACCATTGCCTTGAAACAACATTTATGCTAAATAGTAGGATAAAGTACATTTTAAGTGGACTTTGAACCTAAGGTTTTCTACTGTCATAAGGGAAAGTGGAGTGTCATTCTGGTGTAAATTACTGCATAATGACTAGCACCCCTTAGACAACACTAGCTTTGCTCCCTAATGAACCCTGAACCTAGGTGGATAATCTCTTGATGAGAGCCCAACTTCTCCTGAGTGCTTTCAGTCTACAGCAGAGAGCTGCGTACAGAAAACTCTAACGGTTCCTCCAAAGGACGTGTTTGCTATGTGCTGAGTATTGCCCTGTGCAGCAGTGAGGGCAAACAGGGATTTGGGGAAAAGCATTTCTCCTCACTGGCGTTCTTCCCAGTTTGTTAGTTTGAGGTACGGTACAGTGGAGGACTACATCTCTGAACAGAGGAGAATCAAGCCTGACCATTCAGTCATACCAAAGCCAAAATAACCACATAAAGACTGTTGAGCAAAGACCACAACCTGTTTTGTTTATCCACATATTTTCCCTAATCAAATGTCTAAGCAACGAGACAAAATCTTTATTCTGTATTTATTAAAACCATATTATTTAAAAAATAAACTTGTTATCAACTCAACGGCTTATCTCAGATCAAATGAAAATCATGGGGACATTCATCTGATGAAAAAAAATTTTTTTTTAATTTCTTGGCTATTCCAGTGAACGAGTAACGTGACTATAATGTAAGGAGAAATAGAAAAACATTACCAGATGTATACTTCCAAATGACTGTTGTTCTTTATAATTCCACACAAGAAGCGCCATACGATTTATTCTGATAGGGCTGTTTTCCTGAAGTCACTTTGGAACTTCTTGCAACTGCTGTCAGACCTACTTGGAGAGGCATCTAAAACACTGCTCTGTTATTCTACAGTGCCAACTTATCTTCAACTCATACTGCGATTACCTAATTTAGCTGGCTTGCTTGAATGCTTATGACTTTGATCATTCCAGAAACCGTACAATATCCTATTTATAGATATGTATAGATACACACAATAAAAGTGCAGCTAACTTGGTGATGGTGCTGGCCTCTGAAGGTGGAGAAGAGGAATAGGAATGGCAAGCAGAACAAAGGGTGACTTCAACGTTTTTTGTGTTAGAAAAAAATAAAACCGCCAAATTGGGAGTAACTTCTGCTAAGCCACATCACCAAACCAAAACTTAATGACGAAACTAACTGCAGTTTCAGCCTCTTCCAGGAACAGAATTTTAAACCAATTCGTCTGAAATTTCCTGAACAATACTAGTGAGCTAATCTACCTGATAAGACCCCCTGCTTTCCCCTAAAGAAAGGTGTCTTTGCCTGAAATAATCCACTATTTAACTTCTTAGCCCCATCCCCTTCTGTCTATAAAAACCTTCCATTTTGTACAACCCCTCGGAGCACCTTTCTAGTTGCTAGATGGGTTGCTGCCCAATTTGTGAACCTCCTTAATAAAGCCAAATAGATCTTCAAAGTAACTCAGTTGAATTTTGTTTTTTGGGCTTCCCTCCACCCCCCTCCAACCCCACCCAGCATCTGTAATGTTCTCTTTTTTAATTTCAAAGATCTAAAGCAAAAGTAACCAAATGTTAACATTTGTTAATTCTGGTCAGTGGGCCCTCAGCTACTTGCTACATCATTAGTTATATTTTCTATAGTTAGACACTTTTCAAGACAGAAAGTAAATTCTCCCTCAAAAGAAAAAGATTTCATACTATTGAACTTATTTTTTTAAATAACTGTACCCCAGTCTCTGAGAGTAATTCTAGAAGGATTTCCAAAAATGTCTGGATAATGCTATTATCCTTAGAATAAGTGGCAGGACCCCAAGATGACCACTCTGAAGGCACCACACTCAGAACAAAGGGCTAGGGTGCAAGTGAAGCCTCCTCCTTTATTAGCCCATAATTTGGAGTTAATCTTTTGTTTCTTGCAGGCAAGACCATCACTTGCTTGTCTTTCTTTGTATTTCCAGAGCCTAGCACAGTACTTAGTACAAAGCAACCCTCAATAGCTAGAGTGAATGAATGAGTGAACAAACTACCAAACTAACCAGCCTAGGATTTACACACTTACTACCTCATCCATGTGCCAGAAAGTCAAGAGACAGGAGAAAGTAGAAGGGGTCAATTATTTCACAGTTCCTCATTTCTTAATGTCATTCCAGTTTAGCCTATCATTAGGTAACCAGGTTGTTCAGCATTGAAAAGAACTAAGCATTCTTGTTTCTTAGTGTTCTCCGGGCAAGAAGTCTGAGTATGGTCACATGCCTGCCTTCCCAAGGTCCCTGTTAAGGAAGATGGAAAGTTGAGCTGTTTTTAACATCATCACATTCCATCACTAGCTCTGTGTGGAAAGTTGAGACAGGAGACCCATTCCCTTGAGCTCTCTTGCCCTCTCTCCCCGCCTAGGTAATTACATGATATAATTATACTTCTTTCCATGTAGAAGCAAACACTAGCTTCACAGATGTATATGAATTGTCAGAGCTCAAAGAACTCCAATGCAAGAAAATTTCACCCTGGCAGAAGGTTCTTTCAATTGCACAAGATGCCTGAAGTTCAAGTGGAGCTTTCCCAATAAACTGAAAAAAAAAAAAAAAAAAGATTCTGAATGTGAAAGATCAAAATTCTAAATGCGATTGCCTGAAGCCTCTTTCATTGGTCCGTGGTCTAGAACATGTTGGACAAATGAAATTATTCTTGAAAGCACCAGATCCCTTTCCGCCACCACTACTAACAAACAGCACTACTACACTGCAGACATACATCTATATACACGGATACATATATTTCTATGCTTGCATCATCTCCGCAGACAAAATTAGCAAATACGTCTCAAGAAGACCTCTATACTTTCAACTTCTTCTGGTCCTCATGCCCAAAATTATTGGGGCTGTTCTGAATGCAATCTGTCTTCTTAACTCTTTTTTTTTTTTTTTAGATCTTCTATAAATCACTCTCTAATGATTATGATGCTTATATTTTGTGGCTTTTCTACAATGATGAAGATATATAAAATTCTTAGCCCAATACTTGGCACATTTTAAATAGTCAATAAATGTTAATTATTTTATTATCATTTAAAAATAAAACTTAGATGGCAGCATGGTTTCTGGATTCTGGAGGAAGGCTATGTATATTTAAATCCCAGCTCTGCTCTTAATCAGCTATTTGTGACTTTTGACAATTTTCATTATTACTTTTCTGTGCTTAGTTTCTCCAACTGTAAAATGGATATAGTAATTGTTCATATTTCATACAGGTGAATGAATTATAATAAATAAAGACTTAGAACACTACCTGCCATAGAGTAACCATTATGTAAGCATAAGCCATTATTACTTATTCCTTTAAATCCTGAATATCCAGAAGGTCCTTAATGTTTTTCTGCATTCAGGACTTTTGTTCTCTTTACCCAATGTTCTTATTTACTTTAATATCTGGTCAAGTTCTACATCTAGTCTGTGTTTGAAAGAAACCAAGATTTTGTATGTGAATTTTCAGAATGTTAGTAATATTTTTTATAATCTATGAAAGCACTAAATGCCAGTAAGAACAAAAGACAGTTGATAAGAATTAGTGCTCGTAGAAGGACTGTATTATGACATTTAATGCAGTAATGCCTGAAATCCCAAATGCAAATATTATAAACTGCCTCATTCAGATCTAGTCTTTCTTCTGTGCACAAGAAGTCAGCAACAATTAAGCTGAAATGAAGAATATATCACTTATAAAAAATTAAATTTTGTTCTTCCAGCTCACAAAAATTCAGTGGAGAATCTTTTATATCTCCCTGAGCTGTGGGTTCTAAAGAAATGGTTAACCATAATAAGTCATACAATTACACTTGGTATTCAAAACAAGACAAAGTCCCATATGATAATTTCCAACACATGGAAATTTAGGCTTCAAAACAGCATGAGAGAGCTAGGGCAATCATGGGGGAATGGACACTGGTGGGCGTTCTAGGTTCCTCCTTCACTTTGGCCCTGTCCACACACTGGGCAATGCTGCTTGCAGGAAGCCACAGAATTTGGGAACTGTGAGCACATTTTTTTCCAACTTTGATGTAGTCTGCTCACTCTTTCTCGAGGCTGGTGTGGACAGAGAACTAGGCTCTTTACAAATAAAATTTTTAATATATCAGATTTGAATACTTCCTTAATAGAAAGCACATTAATTTTACCCATAAACATTTTTAAGGGAAAGTTTGTATCACGCTGAGTAGGAAGGTGAAAAAATATAAACCCATGCTGAATGTATTGATGGCCATATTTCAACACTGTCTTACTTTTGTTAAGTTGACCTATTTTAAAAAATAGTAAGTAGGCATGCAAAAGAAAACATTTTCTTTTCCAGCTTCAAAATTGCAAAATGTCACATTGTTAGTTTTTAAAAACATATTAAACACTAATTAGAATACAGGACAATTTGGCCAATGATGCCACTAAAATGATTTTTAAAAAACTAATTCCGTACTTGCTTTTAAAGGAAATTCTTAAGATACATGTATCAAAAAAGCACACACCCAGTTAAAATCACAGCCTTTGAAACAATTTGTAATCCTAGCTCTGCCACTTCTGTATGCGTGGCCTTGAACAGACTGTATGGCCTTATACAACTAAACTCCAAGCTTCATTTCCTCGTATATGGGACTTCATGTGAGTCTCATAAGATTTTTGTAAGGATTTAATGATATAATTCATTAAGCATAACACAGTGTCTGGGACCTAGTAAGTGATCAACAAATGGTGAATTTTAATATTACATTAATACTAGGTATGTCCTTATTAACCCATTCTTGTAAATAATTTATTCCAATTTCCTTGGTATAACTCTTCCACCCCATACATAAAATGCTTCAAAAGGAAAAAAAAAAAAAAACCCTAATAGGAATATCTAATCTCTATTCTCACCTGTGGATTTAGGGAACTATATATTTTATTCAACTTGAGTGGAGCTCTTTTTGGTCAGATTACATCACACATTCTGTTCCACTGTGTGTGTGTGTGTGTGTGTGTGTGTGTGTGTGTGATGTTCTTAGCATGGGGATAGAAGGTATATGCGGGAGAACATCAACCCCAAGGCAGCTTCATCCAGTCAACCAGCCACTGGCATCACCTTACCCAGCCCAAATTGGTCTCTGAATGGGAAGTCCTCCAACTTCAGCTTTCTTTCCTACCTTTCTTTCTCAGGATCTCAAAGAGGTGATAACAGAGATGATGATGACAATGACAGTGATGTTGATGAGGAAACAAACATTTATTCTGCGCCAGACACTATAAGCATTTTATATATTATTTCATTTAATCTTCCCAATAGTCATAAAGGTAGGTACTCGATTATCCCCATTTGCAATGTAAAGAAACTAAAAAGTTTAGAGAGGTTAAATAACATGCCCACTGTCACATAGTTAGTTTGTAGCAGAGAGCCAATTTGCAAGAAAATCTGATTCCAGACAGGGCCTTTATTCTCGACAACCAGCACACACCCCCCCTCAAGCTGCCTATGGGATTAGTTCAATTCTTGGTGCTCTCCCTAGATTAACTCCATCCAACCCACCGTCTCTTTCTGTCCGAGTCACGCTTCCTGACCTTAAATTCACAAGGATGCAAGCTACATCCATTAGTAACTCCTTTTGACCTCCACAATCCCCAAATGAATTGCTCCTCCTGGTGTGCAACAGCTATAAAACCTAATGCAGAAAAAATTCCCATAAGGGCATCTCTGATGTACCTTATGCCTTTTGACTAGTAACTTTTGTCCTCTAGCATTAATATACAGCACATTTTAATAAACTCATTCGAAAGATTAAGAGATAGGAAAGAGAAATGGTTTGCTCACAGCTACACAGCAGGTAGAAATAAACTTGCCTGTAAAGCCCAATATGCCCTCTGGAAGTCCTTACCACCTCCTTACTCCCGGCTTCTAATTCCTTCTTTCAAACCTCTTCACACATGAGAACACAGAAATGAACTTGTTGTGAAAGAAGCCTTTCGCAAGCTCAGATAAAAGACTAACAAATCCTACAGCAGTAAAGTATTCCACCTAGCAGTAGAATAAGAAGTTGAACCTTCAGGACCAATTCCACATTATCTTTTAACCAGACAGTCTAGGTTTCTCAGGGCAAGACAAACAAGTCTCCTAATGCTTGTCAGCAGTTTTCAGGAAAGTAAAAACTGCAGTTAAAGCATCCTCTGGTGAGAACTTGAGCAGTAAATGTGCTTACACTTAGTTGGTACAATTTTGATTATGGATTGGATGGTGGGTTGGATCCACGTCCTCAGTTCTTTGCTGGAACGCTATAAATGTAAAAAAGTCAGCCACAGCCCATTCCTTTTGTTTATTTAAATGGAGAATTTTTTAAAAATCACTTTTTCCACTTCATGGCTCCTTTGGACCAGGGAATAAAAATAGCCATGTCGGCAGGAGCCAATTTTTTTTTCTGGAAAAAAAAAAGAAAAGGCAAGAGCCCTACTCAGGACAACTGAAGTCTTGAAGCCTCAGAGCAAAACTCTCATTTCAGCCACCTCTTTTCTTGTCCCTTCTCAAAGCAGCCTCAAAGTAAGAAGCAGTTTATAAGAAACTCCGTGGTGTGTTCAGCATAACTAATCAGGCGCCCTTCACACTCCCCGGCCTGGCCACCTGTCAGAACCCCGAGGGCGTCTCGAGAGAGGCGGGGTTGGGGAGGTGGCCCGAGAGGCTGCTCTGAGAAAGGACGCTGGTGGCTGAGGACAAGAAGGAGGGCTGGGGTTTTCCAAGAGGAGCTGGCTGAGCCCGGCGCGGGCCATTGCGCACTCAGGTGCCCCATCGCAAGGGCTTCGGGGCCAGCGCTCAGCGGGTCTCAGGCGCGCCCCGCCGCGGACTGCTAGGGACTGCGCGGGCTGCAGCCCTGGGAGCGGCTCCTGCGCCCGCTTGGCGTGCTGAGGCGGTGCGGCCACTAGTCCGCCGCACCCCGGGACGCGTCTTACCTGTTGATCTTGAGCACGAATGCGCGGCGCTCTGTGCTCGGCAGCGTGGCCATAGCGCGCCGGCGACTGGTTGGCCTTTAGGGTCGCGGGGTGCGGACGACCGGGGTCTGGGGCGCTGCAGAGCCGCTGCAGCGCATGCCGAGCGGGACCGGAGCCTCATCTGTCTGTCACGACTGGAAACTTCCGCATTTCCACCTTCAGGGTTGAAATCACCCCAGGGGAGGGCCCAACCTCCGAGCCGCGGCGGCGAGCTCAGCCACGGGCGCCCGGCCTGGCACGTAGGGAGCGGCGGGCGAGGAGGGTGTGGACGCTGCAGCACTGCCCTCCGGATGCTGCGACCGACCGCTCGCTCGTTCTTCCCGGGGCCCTGACCTCAGGCAGAAAGGAGCGTGGGCGGATGACCAGAAGACCACTGAGCGAGACCGGAAACTCCATTTGCCCGAGGCTGCGAAGCTGCCAGGGCCTGTGGCCAACAAGGGGGAAACCAGCTTCTTCCGCCAGCCCCACCTGGTTGGCGAGGTCGGAAAACCAACCCCGGAATTCTTTACGCCAGGCCTTTATTAAGGGGTCTCACCATGTCCGGGAGAAGGCAGATTAAAAACAAACAAACAAACAAACAAAAAAACAGAAAGAGTCATAGGAAACTTCAGAATACAAATCAGCTTTTGCAAACAGCAATGTCCATGTGCTTCCTGGGGCTCCTTCAATAAATATAATGAATCCATCCAAGAAATAGACATTATACATTATGCTTTCTCTATATAAGGAATAAACATTATACGTTATACTATACATACATATGTACATATATGTATATATATGCTTTTCTCCAAAGAAATAGTGTACGCAGCTTTCCTGTGATTCAAGAATATGTTGCAGACTTGTTTAATTGTTTCAGACTGAGAAATCTACTAAGAAGCCCAGCCCCAAACTCTAGAAAAATCGTAAAGTCCAATCAATACTCACTGGAGTGGAAAAGTCCGCATTTATTTCCAGTTACTGGTTTGCTATACTAGAGCACCCTCTAAATAATGCCTCTGTTTGTCAACTTGCCCTTACATAAAATACTAAAGCAAGATATATTTGGTTCGAAATTGTGCTACTGCCCAATATGGTAGCCACTAGTCACATGTGACTATTGCCATTTGAAATGATGTCTGAATTGAGATGTGTTGAATGTATAAAATACCAGATTTTGAAGAAAGTACAGAAAAATTAATGCAAAATATCTCGTTAATGATTTTAATGTTGATTACATATTAAAATGATACTTTTGATATATTTTTGAGTCTTTTCAGAAAATAACCAGCTTAAAAAATCAATACCCCAAAAAACATATTTTGGGGTGGCAAACTCTGCTCTGCCTCATAAGCAAATATTTAAACTGAAAAAATACTGTGAGTACTTCTTCAAAATGGGAACAGATGGTTTATAGAAAATATTTTAAAAGAGATTTTAGTCCATTGTGTAGTAAATTGGCCTTTCAGATGGGCTTCTCTGAGTTGGTGAATGTTTGCAATATATAATTTCATATAGAATGAAAATATACTGACTTCCTTCCATACAAGCAAATAAAATGTAATGAGAGTACCTCAAATTTTCAGAATTTGCAATCAAAGAAATTTTTTTTTTTGGTGGAGTTGGGGGAATCATAAAATCTCCCATCTTATGTCAGCTCATGCTTCATTCTACTTAGAATTAGGTACCCAGCTATGAAGATTGGGCCAGGATTATTATCCTCAACGCCGTTAATTCTCTGATGGTTAGAAATGACTACAGATTTTAACAGCCTTTTAACAGTTTAGCATGTTTGTGTGTTATCCACTAATTTAGTCAAAAGCCTATTTAAAATTTTTACTTCTCTTGGATACATTCACAGATCACTGGTAACTTTAAAAAAAAAAAAAAAGCTCAATACCTTGCTTCTGCATTCTCAATGCCTCTGAGTTTCCTATAGTTGGGCTTCTCCTTTCATGGCCCCTCTATCCAAAGCATCCTCTTAAAAGTCTTCTTTCCACACCCCAAGACCTCTCTCTTGGCCTTCCTCTTTCTCCGCATCGTTGTGTCATTTGATTTTGTCTTTTGCCTTCATAAAATTCCTCCTTTGACTTCTATGACAGACATTATATCAATCCTCCCAAATTCTCCTGTAGTTTCCCCTATATCTTCTTCCTACCTCCCCAGAAAGCCAATCTCTTTCTTGACGTTGTATCTTACCTATTTTATTTTAAAAACAATAACTCCTACCTTGTACCAGGGCCATTCCAAGCTCTTTACAAATAATTAAGTAAGAACAACCATTAAGTAATAACATTATCCCCACTTTGCAACTGGGAAAACTGAGGCTCAAAGAGGTTAAGTGACTTGCTCAAGATCACAAACTGGTAAGGGATGGTCATTTCCAATCTTGAAGTTTTGCCTATCTCCAAAATATTTCCATTTGGATATCTTCAAATTCCACAAATATAAAACTAAAACTCTTCACCTTCTCTACCCAATTGTAAGCTCACTATCCATCCCACCCCCCACCCCATCTCATCCATTTCTGTTGGTGGCACTGTTTTCCCATTTGCTGGGGTTAAAACTTTGACAGAAAAGCAGGAGATTTGGGTTCTGGCTTCAGCTTTTCAATACTGTGTGATCCTGAGCGAGTCACAACCTGTTTGGATCACAGAGTTTTTGGTCTTAGAATGACATCATCCACTTGCCTATCTGACCTTTAAATGTGTCAGTTGTAACCTCTTCCTCTTATTTACCACTCAGATCTAATCATCTACCAAGGCCTGTCATTTATTCTTTATAAACATCGCTGCTTTATAAATTTCACTGTTGTCACTGCCTGCATCCTGGCCTAGCCCTTATAAATGAATATCTGGATAACAGGAACAAGATTTAAAATGGCCTTCTTGCCTATAACTTCTCCTTGTTCTATTTGAATCTGACTCTACCACTGTGTTAATTTTACTAAAATACTTGTTTTATCATGCCTTCCTGCTTAATTAACTTTCTTGGCTTCTCATAGCCTCTACGACCAAGTGTGACCTTCTCCAACTGGCTTATAGTGGCTTCTCCACTCACATAACCAGCTCTATCCCTTTGCTCTCCACTGAAGTGAGGAAGATCTCTAACTGGCCTCTAGAGAAGACAGTGTTTTTCTCTGCCTAGGATCTCCTCTACCTATGTCATTCTTCCTGCCATCCTCGCCTGACATTTTCAAGAGATGTCTTTCCTCATTCCTCAAAGTTTGAGTCAAGTCGTCAAGTTCCACCTCTACCTAAAAGAGTACCTCTTTCATTCTGGCAGCACTCTTTAATTAGTTTAAATGTGTAGGAGGTCACCAATAAACACAGCCTAATGGAATGCAAGTCCTATAGGATTATAGAGAAAAGAGGGACCATTTGCACATCTCCTTTCTTATGCCCCATTCAAGACCTCCATCATATTTTGTTCAAATGTTGCCTTCCATAACCATCAATTTAACATTGAAATACCTCCTTCCCTAGTCCAGACACTTCCTAACTCTTTTTTCAACTTTGTTTTTCTCCAAAGCAATTACCGCTGTCTGACATACTACATATTTTATTTACTTGTGTGTTTATTAGCTCTCGTGCTTCTAGAATATAAGTTCCATGGGATTTTTGTTTTATTCATGCTCTCTCTATTGCCTCAAAAATGCCCATCACATAGTAAGTGTTCAGTAAATACTTGTTGAGTAAATGACTGAATAACTAATTGATCCAGTATTGAACACAGAACAGACACATAAATTAAAGTGAACTTGAATGAGAGTGGCCAAGCTTCACATGTCTTTCAGAAGGAAGTAAGAATCTACTTTATTCTCTTGAGTATTTCAGTTCTGCTGTTCTATGAATATCTTCCAGCTTTGTTTTGTATTTATCTCATGAGTTGAGAAATGAAACCAGCACTAGCAAATAAAATATCTTTATTGTTGTCTCTTAACTGAGGACAGATACAGAAAGTTTTATGTGCTGGTCTTTAAAACCAGCCATAGCTCAGACATTAGAATTTGGAGTTCCTATTTTTCTCCACTTCATTCCTCATATTAATACAAGAAGTCTGTAAATATGAAAAGAATAAAGATTATGAAACTTTCACTTAATATTATCATAGTAATATATACATATATATGTACACAGATATAATATACTTTTATATGTACACTTTACTATGCACATTTTAAATTTATGATTTAGACTATATTCTAATGTACAACACTTTTTATAGTCAATAGGAATATTCCTACCATAATATTTTATAGCTAAAAGAACCTTAAATTAATTCACAAATTAATTATTTCTTTCATTTTTATTTATGTGCCTTTATTTACTTCCCAAACATTTACTAAGTGGTTACTATATATCAGGCTTCTGTACTAAATGGTACTGGTGGCAAACAATTAAAAATACTTATTCCCTGGCTTCCTAGAACTCATGGTTTAGGAATGAGACACACATTACAAAGGAAAGAAGAGCTCGGGTTCTGTGTGGCTCTGCAGGATCATTTTGCCACACAAACTTGGCCTGTGAGAGTGAGGAAGCACAGAAAGGAAATGGTTTATTCTTGCGGAGAGGGTGTTGGCAGAGAGATTGACGCTGAGGAAGAATGACTCTACTGAGGCAATGACATGGGAACTGGGTCTTAAAGGACAAGTAAGCATTTACCAGGCAGAAGAAAGTGTGTGCGGGATGTTCCAGGCAGAAGGAGCCTATATGCAAAATAAGGGATTGAAAGACAACACTGACTATCCCAGGAATTAATTAAAAGTGTGATGGGAGTTCAGGGACACAGACTGAAGTGGCAAGAAATGAAGCTTTGAAGGTGGGATGGGCCTATCAAGGAATTCGACTTTATCCCACAGGCTATGAAAACCACCATCGATGATTAGCTGTTTCTGTGTCTAGGTCTCTGTCTCTTGGGGTCTACCTCTTGCCACTTGGCTGTCCATTATAAGGACTGCCAGTAAGGAATGGGCCAAGGGAGGTAAGGATTATGCCTCCTAGATCTGGCACTGCCATCCTTATCTTCCTCAAACTGAGCACTGGACACTAATGAAGAAATAAATAGTTCTTTATAGGAGGATTTAGGCAAATTTCCCAAAGTCATATCTCATAGAGAGGGAGGATTAATGGAGGAGAGAGTCAGGTGCTGGTCCTCTGGTCTGATTACTTCTGCCCTTATTGGGGTTCCCCATGTAGAAATGGTCATTGCCTCATTCCTGATTCTCTTCCTGACTTTCCTTGGGCCTCCCTATTTACTAACTTTCCCATTAACCTACTTTATTCTTCTTAAAGAACGAATCAGTTCCTCATGCCTTGGTTTGTTCCTCTGGCATCTACTAAATGTTGTAATTTCTCCTCCCTCTAGTTTCTGTCATCCCTGCAGAGGGAAAAGTTGGGCTCTGATCCATGTTTGGGGGAATTTAGTGGTGAGCTTCTACTCCAGACTGCAGTTGATATACTTCACATAAAAACGTGGTTAATAGTGGTACCTCATTCCAGAATTACTACATTACTACATAATGTAAAACTCCTATAGTAAATGGCACATAATTATTTCTATTATTACCATTATCTGAAATATCTATTGTAGCAAATTACCAGAAATCCAAATAAAAGTGGCTTAATCTCTAAGTTTATTACCAAGTAAACCAGAGGAAATCAGTCTAGGATTAAGTTAGTAACTCGACAACGCCATCCAGATTCTTTCGGCCCCTCCACTAGGACATCCTCAGCATGCAGGCCTTGGCTGTCACTCTTATGATCTCGTAGCTACAAGATGGTCCCTACTCTGAGCAGCCACTGCACATACCAGCACCCCAAAAAGGAAGAAAGAAGAAGGCCAAGGCTTTCTCTATATGAGGCTCTGCCTCCTCTAGGTAACCTGGTTTTAGGACTCACTGACCAGAAATGAATTCGAAGCTCTTTCTCAGCTTCAAAGAAGGCCAGGAAAGGGTATCTAGAGACAGAATTGTGTACTCATGATTGGCTTAGAATTACTGATTCGTTCTCTTGAGCTGCCAAAACAGAGCAGAGACAAAGAAGAGAACATTGTGGGGTAGACAGTGAACAGAGACTGCTATACCCATTTTATTGAGAACATTAAGTAAGATAATGCACAAAGGACAGCGGATACTGCTGGATATCGAGCATGCTTTCAGAACACATGGGCTGTGATTTTGTTATTATTTGACACTGTTTTGCTTTAAAGCCGTATAAATTTTTTTACATGTTTACAATTATCTCTTCATAATGGATTCCCAGAAGTGGAATTTATTAGGCCAAAAGTTATAAACTCCTGCCAAAAAATGTTTGAATCTAATCAAGAGGAAACAGTAGGCAAATTTAAATTAAGGAATATTCTACTAAGCAGCTGCCAATCTTTAAAAAAATGTCAGTGTAATGAAAGACACTGAAAATCTGAAAAAGTGACTAAGGAGACAGGGCATGTAAAGGCAGTGAGGGATGCTGTAGTGGACCTTGGATCAGGAAAAAATATTATAAAGAATATTACCAAGGCCATTGGCAAAAATCTGCATCTTGACTGTGTATTCAATAACAGCATTGTATCACTTACATTGTTACATAAAAGCACATCCTTATTCTTAGGAAATACACACTGAAGTATTAAGGTAAAAGAACAGAATGGTATAATTTGTAACTTACTCTCAGATGCTCATCAGTGATGATGATGACGATGATGATGATGACGATGATGATGATATCAATAATATTAAAATAAGATCATAAACAACAATAATAATAAATTAGTAAAACAATTGGTCAATCTAGATGAAGAGTATGCAGAAGTTCCTGCTATGTAAATTTGAATATTTTTCAAAATACAAAGTTAAAGATAAAAAAAACAAAAATTACAAACATAATTTTTGGCTTTGTTAGTTCATGCCAATTAATAAACAATGTAGGAGAGACTCTTTCATTCCATCCTCATTAACAGCGAGCATTTTTTTCATTTTTGTAACTTTACTAGGCCAAAAATAAATTAAAGTTTTAAAGTTTATTAGTTAAATGAGTTGAATATTCTTCCATGATATTTCTCTTCCTTTTATGTCTGTTTATATCTCTTCTCACTTATCTATTAAAGCCTTAGAGTTTTTCTTCTTGATTTGTATTCACCTTTTAAGTATTTTGTTACCAGTATGGAGTATCTCTCTTTACGTAAGTAATCTCCCTAAATACTTCAGGCCATTTGGAGGAGGACATAAAACAAAAAGATTTATAGACTCTTTAGAAATTTTGTGGGCATTCAGTGGGGATAATCCTTACTGATTCCATATGGAAACATGGGTAGGTGTTGTAACTTTTCTCTTACTCTTAGGTAAAAGTCCTTAGTTACAAACATGGTTTCCAATCTGAGACCTAAGATATTAATCAAAACTCCACCTTATCTTAAATGGTAAATCTTCCCTCAGCTAGGGTGTGCCAAGAAGGGGAAGGGTGCATGGTTGGTTTTCCTCTCCACTTTGTGCACTTTTCTTTTCTTATCCCACCCCAGCTGGCTAGCTAGTATCTGAACTCTTGAGGTTGGACGAATGGCAAAGTATAAGGAAACTCTCATAGGACTGATATTGTTGTAAACTGGCTTCACGAGTTCTGTGCCTGGCAGATAATCAACACTGACTCTTTTCTTAGGTCCTTTGGAACAGGGTCTCAGAACCCCCGGCCTTTGACTGGTACCGGTTTGTGGCCTGTTAGGAGCTGGGCTGCACAGCAGGAGGTGAGTGGTGGACAAACTAATGAAGCTTCATCTATATTTGCAGCCGCTCCCCAGCTTTAGCATCATCTCCACAGCTCTATCTCAGATCATCAGGCATTAGATTCTCATAGGAGCACCGGTCTCTGGTGCCAGAAAGGTTGGGGACCGCTGCTTTGGAAGATTGCTTCAGGGAGACCTCTCTTCTATAGGTCATTTCACCTGGATCATACATATGTATTCCTGTTGTTTACTTGTGACTCATTTGCAGCTCCCTTCAGTTTCCTGTTTCTACAGTCTTCTGCTCTATAGGCCATCCTACTGGATAGGACTCCAATGACACTTGGCTGGTTTGCTCCCATGTGGCCCACATCTAATCCACTGAAAATGCTCAGAAATCCCTTGACCGTCCTGGCATTTGCTCGATCCCAGCACAACCTCTACCTTGGTGCCCTAGGCTGTTTAACATCCTTGGTAAGGAGTCAGGCAGCATCCTTGCATCTCCTGGTTGCAGGAAAATCGTCATTTTAAACTCTCTGAAAGATGTCTCAGAAGTCTTGGAAGGAAGCAGCAGCCCTCCCTCATTTACCACCCACCCCTGTCCCCAACCACAGGCAGAAATGAGACCTCTCCTTTGAAAAGATCCACTCCAAAGCAACAACAAAAAAATCTCTTCAAAAATTCTGTGGGATCTAAGAGTTATGAAGTGGCTCTCAGAGTTTCCTTGGTAAATTCTGCACATGGTGATCTGGTTTTGGAATATCATATTTGTTGTATTTAGTTATCCCAGTGAAACTTATATTTCAACATACTGTTATTCTAGCTTTAGATATTCTGCCGTTTAGCCACATTTAGGGAGGCCATAGTTCAGGGCATTCTCTTCTCTAGATTAGGAACTCTTGGAGACAGGAGTAGATTACTGGAAAATGATACAATTGATGCTTTATTTTATCAGTAAATTTATTTCAATGTATAATATACATAGATATGAGTACACAATGATAAACATATAGTTGATGACCTTAACAAAGTAAGCACTCATGTACAAACACCCAGATCAAGAAAGAAAATATTACCAGTTTCCATAAGGCCCTATCATACCTTTTCCCAATTGAGTTCTTCCCAGGGTGACTAATACCCTGACAACACCATATATAAGTTTTATCTGCTTTTGAAGTCTATGTAAGTGAAATGATTTCTGTCTGGTCACCTTATGTTTGTGAGATTCATCCATATTATTGCCTTAAGTTGAAGACCATTCATTCTCATTACCGTGTGGCCATGATATGAATATACCTGGACAGTTAATATTTGACAATGACTCTCTTAAGGGTAGCTCAAAGGTTGACTATGACTTCCCCAGGCCTTCAATTCCAACCTGAATCCACAGGAAGATTCAGGTCACTCAAATGACTTGTATTGGGTGTCAAGACAAAGCAATTGAATTCTTTATGATTTAGAAAAATTATATACAAGGCTCAGCTCTGTCAGCTCTTTCAAGAAAAATGATTATTCCTCCCATTCTTATATTTTATTCCATCAATTTGCTCTTTTAATTTGTCTGACTTAAAATCATAGAATGGAAAAAAACTCACATCTTCTAAGAAACATTTTGCATAAATTCAGATAACAGTTGTGTGAGTTTTTAATTTTTCAGGGATTATGATCACGAGAAGTTTTATCACATAGCTCCCTCCTCCCAAATTGCAACAGTTTCAGTCACAGTGACAACTGAAGATCAAAAATACTTTTCTGAATATATTTTGTGTTGTACTTTATAATTATGTAATGGAATTATTTTGTTTAGAAAAAGTCTTCAAAGCATGATAAATTTTTATCTGAGACTTAGATGATCTTTTAACTTATATTTAAATAAAAATTCACATTTTAAAATTCCACAATGAAATTCAGTAAGTATTTTGAAAAGTTGTCAGACTTTATTTCATGGATTAACATCCATATCACAATTTAAATGTTGGAGTTAAAATACTATCTATGCTCTGAATAATAAATGAAAAGCACTCAAAATTTGTCTTTTATGAAATCCTGATTGACAAACATTAAAATATCATTAGAACATTATTTTAAATGAGAAAAGCTTTTCATTCAGACAGTTATGTGTATGATTTCATTAATTCATTCAACAAAATGTTTATTGAACATCTGCTGTGTGCCAGGCATTACCTTAGGCTATAGACATGTCACATGGATAAGGTTATTTCAGAAGAAAATCAAAGATGGGAGAAGATTAGTATTAAAAGGCTAAAGCCAGGAAAACAGAAAGAGTTTTTTAAAGATCCTTTTGGTAATACTTAAAGCTACTAGTGATTAGAGTTTCCTTTTTAATTGACAAGTGAATCATAAAAGTGAATGAACTCATGGTTCTTCAGATAAAAGCAAAGTCAGAGTTGTAATCTCTGTTCCTTGGATACAATTGTTGACGAGAAACATTTAGTTGGGGGATGGCCAGTAGTAAAATTATAAAGGAGGCCTATTTGTCTTAAACACTCCTGAGCTAGATTTTAATTCTCTTGTAAAACGCAAAATTGACATTTGAGTAGGGGTGACCAGATGAATATATGTATTTACTTTGGCTTTTTCCTGAAACCTAATAAAATGACAGTAAAGGAGTTGTTTTTTAAGACAGAACCCCTCAATAAAAATGAGATTAGAAAGGCAGCAAGCACATTTTGCAATTTAGAAGCCATGTAGACAAGAGGTACCTCATTTAACGGACCTGAAAGGGATCTGTAATTGCAACACAGACCTCCCAAAAGGCTTGGGAATTTCAAGTACCTCTGGAAATGGGGATAAAAGTGGGGTTAAAAACAGGAGGACTGTTTGTAAGTCTGTTTAAGAAGTGTTAAATTCCTAATGTCTGTATCCAACCCAGTATAGCCAGAGAACTATCCTCTCCCTGCTTGGCAGAGGCTGGATAAGGCAAAATAGAATCACTTCTGGGGGAACACTTGGCACGTTTTGGGTGGGAATCAATACTGTAAACAGAAGAAGGTGGTTCAGTGAACATTTATAGAAATATTTATAACTAATAAAATCCCAAGTCTTTTACTTCCATTCTAATTTTATTGTACTACGGATTGGAATGTTGTTCTCCAGGTTATCTGATCATCTGGAGGAAAAACATAAAGGTACTGACGTCACGAGTGCCCCAACTAAATGGCCCAGCCAGATGACCCAAAACCAAAGCCAGTAGTCAACAAGGTTGATCCATGACACCACAACTTCTGAGAAGCCTTTTTATTACCTCACTTTTAAGTTTGAGTAGACAACCAAAGATTATCAAACATTTAAGGAAAATTGCCAACATGAAAGATAAGTACCAAAACAAACAAACAAACAAAACAAAGCAACTTGGAAAAAGCAATGACTATGATGAATCAGAAAACTAACCATTAATATCCACAAAGGAATAAGAGGTGATATTGTACCTATGAAACAAGAATATATATTTTTTTATTTTTAAAAGGAACATTCAGGAATAAAGGGGTGCTCTGAGAAACTGTAAAAAATATATGATAGCAAATAAAAATTTCAAAGAAAGTTTGGATGATAAAGTTGAGCAAATCTCCTAGGCAGCAGAGCAAATAGACAAAGAGATGGAAAATAAGAGTTAAACAAAAAGAAAGAATATTATAGGACCAGAACAAGCTCAACAGCTACATAAGAGTTGTTCCACAAAGAGAGACAGAGAAAATGGAAGAAAGAAAATCATCAATAAAATAATTCCAGAAAATTCAAGAAGAGGACATGAGTCTGCATATTGTAGAACTAATGAGTGCCCAGACATAGATGAAATTAGATTCACTCCAAGGCATATTATTGAGCAATTTCAAACCCCTCATATTCATCTGCCCTGACAAAATATCACAGAAGGGGTGAAGATAACAGCAGAAATTTGTTATCACACAGTTCTAGAGGCTGAAGTTTCAAGATCAAGGTATTATAAGACTCTAGGATAGATTTTCTTAGGAATGTAAAATTGAAGAAATAGCTGATCCTTTTGAACATATGAAAAGGATATTTAAATAAGTGTTTAAGAGTTTGAGGTGAATTGGTGACAAGTTCATGATAGCAAGCAAACAAAATTAAGAGAATCAAAACAAGAAAAGTATTAATTTCAGGAAAAATAACTGTTGAGTAGGAAAGAAAACTCGTAGAACACTGTGAGGCTCAACTGAATATCATTTATAGTCATAATAATGTTAAAATTAATCTAACCAAGATAAACACATTGGAAGTGTGAGGAGATGGAACAGTGGTGTGTATTGGGTGAGGGATGACAAAGAGTTAAATTTTCCTATGTACAAATCTGTGGTTATGTAAAAAATCATTAATCTGTACACTTAAGATTAGTGGGCTTTATTTTGTTTGTTATAGCTCGATTAAAAAAAAAATACCAACAATTATCTTAGGTTCGACCTGAGATAAGCAAACTCCAATACCCATGGGACTAGACAAGGAGTTTAAAAGACTGAAGCAGTCTTAGTATGATGGAATATGGAATAGGTGAGGACTTGGCAAACTGAAAACACATGCTCTGTTCTTCAAGTGGACTGCCACTACTTAGTTCCAAGTATGGAGACGTGGACCTTGCATTACTAGATTTAAAATTTACCTTCCTCTGATATATAAATATCTTGATTTAAAAATGTTTAATTTTCATTTTAAAAGTTGTAGATGCCTTTGTAACTAATGACATGATACAAAGATTTTTTTAAAAATAAAAGGTAATCATTTATCCTCTTCCCCCATTGCCCCTGTCACCTATCCCACCTCACTAAGGTAGCCCACGGTATTACAATGATGTGTATCCTTCCAAATATATTGCTTCCACATGCATATATCACCATACACATACATATGTGTGTGTATGTAATATATATATGTATATATATGTGTGTATATATATACTCATACCTACTTGTACATATATAGTCATTTTTGGTTTTAATTTTTACTGAAATGAAATCATACTACATATATTACAAGCAAATTGCTTGTTTGACCTCACATTTATTATTGTTGTTATTCTACAAATCAGTTATTCTACAAATCAGTACTCATATATTGTTATTCTACAAGTCAGTACTTACATATATATTACTCTCACTATTATAATTTTCTGCACATATATATATGCATTTACATATGTTAAAATACATACAATTTTATCTAAACAGAATTATATTATAAATCCATATTTTATTTTTGTATTTTATACATGCTATTTTAAGGCCTGTTTTCTGTAGATGTTTTCTGTAGTTGCTTCTCCCAACCCTTTGCATCTGCCACCCATATCACCTATTCCCTCTCCCTCAAAGGCAAACCATATTAACAACTTGATTATGATCTTTTAATTACATGTATTTATATAAATACCATTTTTATACATACTTTGTATTAGCACATAAAGAGGTGTGCTAAAGCTCAACTTTCTTTCGCCATCATTGTAACTAGTTTGTGTGGTTTATAGCATTTCATAAACAAAAATATATGAAGTAAAAACATTATGATGTAAAAGTATATAGATTGATATTCTGTCTACTAATAGTTTTTAGTAGTGTTATGCAGGGCTTTGAAGAGATAGCTTAATCACAAAGCAGCACTATAATCAAGATTCAATATGTAAACTCATTTTTCTCTAAGTAGCAACTCAGAAATAAATTTTAATCTGTATATTGTAGACTGCTGACAAAAACTCACTAACTACAACCAAATTATGAAAGTCCATACATAAATATATACATAGTAAACACATAATCCAAAACATAAGTTTTTAATAAAATATAGTATATGCATGGAATATCATTAATTATAAGTAACCCAGAACTATTGACAAGAAATTAATACTATAATTAACTAAATTTAAACCTTAATATTTTACAATTGCACTATATTAATTTTCTTTTTTGCATTACACCAATTTAATAAGAGGAGCTAGAGAGTCTAAAATATCAAGCTGGGATAGGAATAAATTTTATTACCAAATGCGTAAACTTTAGCTTAACAGAATAATTTCTTATATTTTTTGAGAATCTGTTGAATGTACTTCCTGAGCAGGTTTTGAAGAGATGGTTAATCAATCTATATATTTCTTACAAAGGTATGAAATAGTTATGATACATCTCTATTAAGGAATACCATGAAGTAGTTAAAATTGAATGATGTAGTTCTAACTCTAGTGAGAAGGAAAAATGATCAGCATATATTGTTAAGTGAAGAAAGCAAGTTCTGGAATATAGTCTATTTGTACATTCGTATTTATATTAAAAACAAAAGCAACACATATATATGAATACTTAGAAAAATGTCTGACTACCATGAGAGTGGCAGAGATAGTATAGGACAAAAAAAAAAATTCTTGACTAATGTCATTAAATTGCTCAAGTGGTTACATAATATCAGTTAAAAGGAATGAGACTGAGTGAAAGAGATTCACTTTTGACCTTAAATACTTTAGTACTGTTTGAGTCTTTTAAAATTAGAATACATTCAAGTGTTACTGACATTGTTTTAAAGACTATTGAACAAATAAGCTCCTCTATTAATTAGATTTAGTTTCACTGGCATAAACAGAAATTTAAAGAACATAAAAGGCCATTTTCCTCTCTTGTAGCTCTACTCCGTACAGTTTTAAGCCTGCAGGCTGCTTCCAGGTCCTTACTTCCCCACCCCCCACCCTCCCCTAGCTTCTGGCTCCCATACTCTGTAACCAAGGAACACTCCAGCCATCATTATTCCTGCATCCCAGGCAGCAAGACAAAGGAAGGAATGAAGGAAGGTAGATTTCAGGAAACTGCCACATGACACTCTGCATACATTCCATCAGCCAGAACATCTCTACATGGCCATACCTAGCTGCAAGGTAGACTGGGAAGTCTAGCGTAGTCTTTATCCTGGAGGCCGTGTACCTAGCTAAAAAGCAGGGGTTCAGCTATTGTGAAAGGGGAGGATGAGTAATATAGTATCCAATTCAGGAAATTTCAAATTATTATACATGTAAGTTTGGAATGACTGCAAAAATAATGTAAAGGCAATTTCTAGAAGAAGTAAGTATACCGAAGGACGGAAGGAGGTTAATGTTAAAGTTCACTAAAGAAAGATTATGTAATTAAGATAGAGATCCGGAAGTGGCTGAGTGGCTTGAATATATCTGCAGCCATGTATTTGGAGCAGCCTACTCTGAGACCCAAGGGCGGAAAGGAACATTAAAATAAAAAGAGGAAAGAAAGTAAACCAATCTAAAGAAAGTTCTTAAATCTTTCTCCATAAGTGAAATTGTGGTGCCTAATTGAGAGACAGAACTGTGGGACTCAAAAGACCCTAACCTTGAAACTAGGAAGATTTGGCTTTGCTGACAGCAGTATATTTCAGATAAATGCGACTAAACACTCTCTGAGAAGATTTGGAAGAATACTCAGAGGAAGAAAGAATAATATTTCATTTTTGTTTCTGTGTCTTTTATTCACATTGAAGAAATCATGAGCAGGTGCCTGTGGATTTTGGCATATACTTCTCTAAAACTATAAAAGTTAGGAAGTGAAACTTAAAGCCACATATATCACTTTTAAATTTCTATTGATAGTAGAAGAGGATATTAATTCAGCCTATCTCCTAAACTATTATGACATAAATCATTGCACTTTTTTTTTTGATCTTTGCTTAATACATACTCCTTGCCTGATAGTATATATAAGAGAGAATAGTACACCACTCCAGTTGGCCAGCCTTTGGGCTTTAAATAGTGTTTTCCTTCTTAAAAATTTTAATTTTGTGGGATATATTTATACTATAGGCTGGACTGTGAGTTAAGCCTTAGTATGGTTTTACAGCCTAAGGTAATGAATTGAAATAATATTACTGACAGCCTTTGAAATGAAAGTCACATTCTCTAAAAGCATTGAAATGTACATATTTCACACACCAGCCTGCAATATTCTGAGGAAAAAATATAATTTCACGTCCTTACAATTTTATTATATCTTAACAGAGGACTCTATGATACTTGAATATTGATATTCTATCTTAACTAAAGAGGTTGCCAGAGTAAAAGCCATTGGCCTCTGACCTTTCAGAGATGTTCCCACTAAGTTCATGTGCATGTAATAAAAATAGCAAATAAATCAATGTGTTAAGCATTTAAGAAATCTTTCGTTTGTTTATTTGTCAACCACAGCTATATAAGAGGAACTGAGTTAATTGTGAAACTCTCAGTTTCCTTTCCTCTAAATCGATAGCTATTGCTGGCCACTAGCATGTTCTTTCTTTTTGCAGAAAGTTGCAAAATTGAGAGTAAAAAACAAAATCAAGTTGGCATTATTTTTAGCTCTCTTCTGATTTGGATATAGTTATAATCTACATTTTTTTCTCATGGTAATTATAATAACTATTCAAAAGAAGAAAATGAGGCAAAGGGGAGGAGCAGGGAATTGTACTAAAGGATATATGGCAGGGTTATTGCCAGGAAGCTGAGCTGCAGGAACCCAGATGGCTTGAGAGCCTCTCTGTTCTGCTTTGTTCAAACACAGGAAGGCTCCTATCACAGTGCAATAACTCAAATGCTGCCAAAATCAGGTCTCTCCAAGGCCAGGTATCAGTGCCCTTGGAGAAATTGTTTAAGCTTCTGAGCTTCAGAACTTCCTCTGAATTCTTAGTACCATTGTAACTCTGGTACCTAATTCTTTAAGGGAAGAATGTTGTTGAAATGGTGAATGACTTACAAACTAAGTTTAAACTAGCAAAGATGACCTATTTTTGCAAAAATTTCATTTAATTCAGCTTACAAGATAGTACACATTAGCTTAGATAAGTAGTTGGTTAACTTTGGATCACTGACTCTTTTTGTACAGTCTGCAATCTAAGAATAATTTTTACATCTGTTTACATTTCAATAGGTTGAAAATATTTTAAAATATTTCATGACATGAAAATTATACGAAGTTCAAATTTCAAAGTTTTTGGAAATTTGTTTTCTCTCTTACTATATAAGTACCTACATAATAATCTCAACTTTCTCTATTGCCTTGTAAAGCCTACAATATTTATTACCTGGCTCTTTACAGAAAAAGTTTATAGATCTCTGGTTTAGAAGAGCATGAAATTTAACTTCAGGCAGACTTGGATTGATCACCAATCATTTGGATTGCTACCGTTTACTGATCATGTGACCTCAAGCAGGATATTTAACTTTTCTAAGCCTCAGTTTCCTTATCTATAAAATGGGCAGACAAATATTTGTTTTGTAGAGTTAAATGAGATAATGCATTTCATGTGCTTAACACAATGCCTATCAGATGGTAAGGGATCCACACATTATTATTGTTGTTGATGTTTTACCACAAAGCGACTGAGACTTAACAAAATTGCAAAACTGAGGAAATGTTAAAGTTATATTAGAAACTCTAATAGATTCTACACTATTATACTTAGGGAATTTTAAAAGTCATTTTAAAAGGAATTTTGGATTAAATAACAAAAACAAAGTCTCACTCACAATAGAATGGATAAAATTGGTAAGTACTATGTTCAGATAGAAGTAAAAATATCATAACCAGATGTGTAGGGAGAGCTGATACTACAAGCCATATATCTGAATAAATCAAAATGCTTTTCTCTTCAGACATATGCTTGCTAAATTCTGTCCAATTACTAGTTAGAAAAGAAAATGGCAGAACTCAACAAAATTCATAGATAGACATCTTGATGAAGAGTATTATGGAAACAGACCAAATGAACATTTTGTATTAAGCTGTAATCTTTATATTTGTACTTAGGTATGGCTCAATTAGGAAATTAGCACAAATAGGTTCTATTCAACCCTGTTCAGAAAGCCAGAACTTAACACTTCTGGAGGCAGGACCTGAAAGCAGTGCTTCTCTGCAAATTTACACTGGCATCACCACATTTTGATGCACAGATGAGCCTTTAACTTTTTTTTTTAATAGCAGCTTTATTGGGATAAAATTCATATTCCATATAATACACTTACTTAAGCTGTACATTTCAGTGGTTTTTAGTATATTCAGAGTTATGTTACTATCACCACAATCAATTTTAGAACATATTCATCCTCCCAAAAATCCATTAGCGGTAACTCCTCTTAGTCCCTCAGTCCCTGGTAACAACTAATTTATTTTCTGTTTCTGTAGATTTGCCTATTCTGGACAGCTTATATTTATGGAATCGTGCAATATATGGTGTTTTGTGAATGCCTTCTTTCACTCAGCATAATGCTTTCAAGTTTCATTCATCTTATAGCAGATTATCAACATTTGTTTACTCTGAGATAATTTTCTATTGTATGAATATACCACATTTTGTTTATCCATTCATCAAGTGATGAATAAATATTTGGGGAGTTTTAACTTTTGACCACTGGGTAAAACTTTTTTCCCTGATTGAAGCTACATACTGTTATAGCAATACTCAGTCACTATGCCTGAGTTGGCCTTGTGGGCACAGGTTTCTCTTGGCGAGAGTTAAGGGATGTTAAAATAGCATTCAGCCAGAGCCATCCATGTAAAGGAATCTGCAAGAATGTGCCTGAAGAATAAAATATGTAAGAAAAGGTGGCCAGAGCCATAACAGTTTCTGCTCAGGCCGTAATATAGTGCTGAAGGATCACTGAGTGCTGTTCATAAGAGCGAAATCTGAAAACAATTGACTCGAAATGGATAAATTGCTGTATAGTCACATAAAACTGTAGAGTATAATACAACTATGGAGTTGAAAAATATAGCTAACCCCAGGAATACATATTTCATATGAAACTTTTTATGAAGTTCAAAGACAAGCAAAACTAAACAGCATATTGTCTAAGTACATATATACATGATAAAACTAAAAAGAAAAGAGAGAATGAGCAATCACCTATAATCAATTCATGATAGTGATTACTATCTTCGGGAAGAGGCAAATGGTCGGAATAGAAAAGGGGCTCATAGATATATGTAACTTATTGGTAATGTTTTTGGGTTAAGGGTGAGGGCAAGGGAGTTAATTATAAATATATAAGTACGAAGGAGAACTATCATGGATTAATAATGAGAGTATCATGAACCAAAGAATATAATAAATTAACTCAGCTTTCCTAAGGTCCAAACAAAAAAATGAGGAAGAACAATTAATGAAAGTAATGCATGTACATTGTAAAAATTTGGATATACATTTAAAATATATAATTACAAAAAAGAGAGAAAGGTTTCGCTGGTTATTTCTTCAGGTAGAACAATTATAATTAACTTTTATTGTTATAGCCTCCCATTTCTCACTTCATGAATTAAAAAAATTTTGATGATACTAAAAAATGACAAGTTGATAAAGTCTATGCCCTGTGGGAACTCTTTAAACCAGGTTACCCATTCCAGGTTCCAACTAGCCTGGCCTCAGCCCTACCTACCAACATTCATTAGCCATTTAAGGCTGCAGGCGCTTACAGTGACAGAGTCAAAGCAGGGCCGGTCAATGAGCCCTGACAATTCCCTGCTGCGCTCAGGTTCAGAGAGAATCCGCCCCGAGGCGTGCCCAGCTCCTTGGGGGCGTGTCTAAAAAACAAGGCGGTCCTCCGACGGAGCCCAGGTAATCGGGACGAGGTCGGGAGGAGCCACGCGTCGCGGCGTGATGACGTCACGTACGCGCCTGGCGTGGCGTGCTCGGCGTGCTCAGCCACTGTCCGGCGCCTGGGTCCCAGCTCGGGAGCTGAGGGAGAGGTTTGCTGTGCTGTTGGCCGGGATGTCACAGGCTGTTGGCGCTGTGAACGAAGAAGAGGAGCAGGCGGAAGAGGATTGTCCTGAATTGGTCCCATTGAGACGAAACAAAGAGAGGAGGAGGAAAAGTCTGGCCCCGGCGCTAAGATCCCAGTCACAATTATCACTGGGTATTTAGGTAACTAATCATCCGGTCAGAAAATGCTGTGAACGCTGATATCCTGGAATTTTGGGGGCGGCTGTGCCTCTTCTTAGGTATGGGGCTTTCTGACCGATAGCAAATGTCTGAGCTAAAGGCCGGGTCTCTTGCTCTCTTTATGGGTTGCTTCTTATTTGGGAGCAGAGATGCCCAGACCCTTCTGCATTAGATTCAACGTTTACCAAGTGAGAGTGAAACTTAATCTCATATTTTGAAACTAGTATTGGTTTTGCCGTCTGGAGTCCGGACCCGCCCCCTAGTTATCCATGTGATCTTTAACAATTATCTTAACCTTCCTGAAGCTTATCTACCTCACTTGAAAATGTAAATAATATCAGTCACCTGTCTCAGTTTGTTTTTTCATCTGCCAAGTGGGGCCTGAAGTACCTACCTTGTTAGTCTGTTAGCACTAAAAGGATGTCTGTCTTTAAAATGCCTGATGCATGGAGGGGCAGTCCTCAGTAGATTCCCCTTCACTACGTGCCAATCTCTTCCAGTCATTTGTGGAAAGTACTCCATCTCGAACATTTTTTTTTTAGATTGGTTTGTAAAGCACTCTAGGAGAAAGTAAGAATAAAATCTCTGCCCTCCAAGACTGTATTTCTCAAAGTGAGGTTGTTCAGTAGAGCACAGGGACACTCGAATTCCTTAATAGGTTTGTAAACTTGCGACAGTTTCTTAAGGACAGTTAATGTGCTTACACAAGAGGTACTTTATTGGTAAAGTTTGAGAACTATTATTTTAAAACCTTAGTTAAATAGAAGGGCTAGAATAAATATATGACCATATCGAAAGTGTGGGAAAAGTTAAGAAATCTAAGAAAAATGAAACAATTTGGGGAAAAAAAAATACCATTCCTAGATGATGCTAGTGACAAGTACAAACGTGCTCTTGTGGGCTTTTTACATAAAAATAAGAGTTAAATCACTGGTATTTCCCTTTTTTATTTTGTGGGCTGTAAGTTTATTCCCATTTTTACTCAGGACTAATTTTATAAAGGAATTTACTTTTGGTATTTTTCCACTGTTGCTCATTTTTTTCCCCTTGTAATTCTTCCCGCCCCCACTTCCACCCCTGACCTACGGATGTTGGAATGTTGCTGTCTCCCTTTTTAAGAACTGGATCTCTGAAAGCTGGGCATCCCCTCCTACAGGTTCACACACCCGTGCGCCCCTCCCAGGATATGGTCCATGGCTCCAACTGGGCCAACAACCCAGGACCTGCGTGTAAAGCAGACGTGCTAACGACTACACTATGGAGCCACCCCTTCCACTGTTATTCAGATGCTGTTCTTCTGAGAAGTTGAGCAGATTTTTTGTCTCAAACAGTACGGTTCAGACTTCCTCCTCTGGCCTTCCACTTTTGCTCATTAGTAGGGCAGTAGAACATTGGAGATAATAGTATGAAACCTAGGAGTGGGAACTCATGCCAGCAACCTTGTTGCTGAATCTAGGAATAGTTTCACTGCGTAGTCTTGACCATTTTCTCTTTCTTGAAGCGTTCCGTCAGGTTCCATCACACTTTTCTTCTGATAGTTCCACCTACTTCTCTTGCTTCTCCTTTTTAATTTTTCCCCCAGCTCAGTCCAGCCTTTAAACTTCACATCCAGATGGTTTCTATGTTGATGTCCCACACTCATTTCAAACTTAACATGTCAAGAACTTTATGTTACTATCCCCTCAAAATCCTTCTGCTTCTGGTCTAAAACAGGGGTTCCTAACCCCTGGGCTATGGGGCCCTTACTGGTTCTTGGCCTGTTAGGAACCCGGCCACACAGCAGATGAGTGGCATGCAAGCAAGCGAAGTTTCATATGTATTTGCAGCCGCTCACTGCCTCAGCTCCACCTCATATCATCAGGCATTAGATTTTCATAGGAGCACCAGTCCCTGGTGCCAAAAAGGTTGGGGTTGCTGCTCTAAAAGCTTTCTAACTAGTCTTGAGTCATGTTTTAATATATTTTCTGTATTTTAGCCTTAATGATCTTTATAAATGTTAGTCTTATTGTGTCATACCCTTCAGTGGTTTTCATTTGGGTTAAAGTTCATTCCTTAACATGAATTACAAAGTTCTGTATGACCTGGCTCCTGACAACCTCTCTAGCCTGTGAAACTGTGGCTACAAAGTTCTGTATGACCTGGCTCCTGACAACCTCTCTAGCCTGTGAAACTGTGGCCCATCCACATGGAACTACTTTTACTTCTAAAAGGTGCCAAGTACTTTAGCTCCTGGTGTACTTTTCTTCTTACTCTTACTCCTTTGGCTAGATGTCTTTCTTAGGTGCTCTGTAACATCTGTACATCTATTAAACATATCATCCTGTGACCTGATTGCCTCTTTATTGATCTGAATTTTACTCTCTATCCTACTCCTTAATGTTTCCAAGCTTCATGAAGGTAGAGATAATTTGTCTCTGTCTTGTGCACGTTTCACCAGGGCCCAGCATAAAATCTGGTCCGTAGTAGATTTTGAATGAACTATGTCTTAAAGTCTTTTACTTCATAATTTGGTTAATTATTAAGCCCTAGTAATTTTATCAGAAGGTCTCTTACATCCACACCTCTTTTACTGACACTACCTGGTAAAGCACTCATGTTCAGGTCCTCTGTCTCACACTTGGACTGATTTTAAGAATTTCCTCATTGCCCTTTCTCCTGAAGGTCTGTCCCTTCCATTCTATACTTTACACTTTGTGATGTTGAGCATCCCAAAGCACTCTAAACACAAGCCTTTCATCCCTTCAACAGTTTTTGAAAGAATATGACCTCAAAATGTTGAAAATATTAATACTCTAATGCTTAGTAAATTCCTCCTGGTTATACTCTAGAAATCTTATCAATCTTATAAATATACTTCAGAAGATGTGTATAAGTTTACATGTAATAGTTCTTAGCAGCACTGTTTGTATTAGCAAAACACCAGAAATAACCCAAATGTCCACCAACAGAAAAACAGATAAACGATATATTTATACAATTGAACTACATAACTGTGCAATTAGAGTTGTTGTTTTACTCTATGAACTTTGTTGTCTATGGTTCACAAGACAGATGTTCTTCTATGTCAGCTGAACATATTAGGTTTTATATGCCACCTACTGGATAAAGTTAGTGTAGCTTTGTTTCTTTCCAAATACTGAATATTCTGTCTTTTGTTATCATTTCCTTCATCCATTCTCTATTTTGTGTGTGTATGTGTGTGTGTGTATAATACATGTATATAAATCAATTTTATAGATTGCTTTAAGCATACTAAAAGTAGCCATATAGTCAGTTTGAATTTGTGCCTGGTTAATGATGGATGTTAAAATAAAAGGCCTTTCTATATGTAAATTTTAAGGAATTAAACAATATATTCTTGGCTTAGCAATATTGTCATCATGCAAAGGGATTTAAATATATTTATATGTTATGAACTACATGAGTACTTTATTCCTTGGAAGCCATTACTTTAATAATTTCTTATTTAATAGAAAATTTAGATGCCCTTATATTGTGTTAAATTATATAGAAGATGTTATTTTTGTCATGAGTTTGAAGAAAGCTGTGTGATCTAAATTGTAGGAGTACTTATAAAAATATTTATAAAATGTTATATCAACAAACATTTTTAATACTTTTCATAATTTTTAATACTTTTAATCTTCCTCTAGAATAATCTTAGTTAAATAATATTTGAAAAGTAGCATAAAATTTTTAAAAACATGACTCTTTATATCTTTTTTGTGTCTTTAAAATTAATCTTTGAATTTTGTTATTTAAAACATCTATTTCATAGGTGCTGGGAAGACAACACTTCTGAACTATATTTTGACAGAGCAACATAGTAAAAGAGTAGCAGTTATTTTAAATGAATTTGGGAAAGGTGAGTAGAGTTCAGTAAATGCCATGCTGCAAAGATTTATAAGTTTATTTTACTCATGAATTGATATTTCATATTCAGAAATGTAAATGCAAGCATGTTAATGTGAGTACATTGATGTGGATAGTTTTGGAAAATTAGATTAATTTCTGTTAAGCTTTACTTTGTACAGATTTTGAATACTGAAATTAGGTAGTTTCTATAAAATTTTATTTCGTATAACTTTGGAATTCATACTAATGGAATTAAATTAAATTTTTACATGAAATAAATAATTCCAGAAGTAAAAATCTATGATATATGAAAGAAAGTTCTTTCAGAAACTAGAAAGGTGCTTTTGTCCTAACTATGTTGTTTGACAGCAATTTTTAAAATTTGAAAATGCTTCAGTTATTATAAGTTACTTTGTTGAATGTTTATTATCTGCAAAGCATTTAAACTGAAGATTTTAAAAATAAGTTGAATGTATAGTTTCCATCTTCAAGAAACTTCAATTACCTGTGAAAATACATGCATTTAACATTCTAATTTTTTATCTTTAATACTGAACTGTAGTTGAAAAAATCTATACAGTAGTGTTAGGCACAGTTCTTTGATTACTTTTTATAAGTTTTTCTTCTCATGTGCAAATTTTAATAAAAGCTCATTTTAGCCAAAAAATGTAACTTCTGGTAGAATATTTCCTAATGTTCAGTTGTAAATTCCTAATTTTCAGTTGTAAATTAGTAAAGGAGTTAAGTTTTATGAACAGGATGGTAGAGGCCTGTAGTTAAATGCGATTTCTGGTTTCAGTAAACTAAAGAAAAAGTTGTGTTAGATAAAATAAAAATCCTAAATTTTTTATTCACTATCTTATATTGTAGCTTCTTATTAACTGATCTTTTAGGCACTGATTACATTTATTATTTCTTTGTTTTTCTTCTTTCTGGATCATTTTCACAATTTTGTCCTTGATAGCATTCACAATACTGTCCTTCACATTTTATTAATGTTTTCTACACCCTGAATTCTGTAGCAGCCCTTTCAAAGTCCTTTGTTATTGCCTAACTGAAATATAAACAAAAATATATAAATGAAAAATTACTCTTTTTTCCCCCCCATTTGCTTCCCTGACTTTGATATATTTATTAGAGGGAAAATAAGACATTTTAAATCATTCGTATATGATAACAAGCAAAGCAGATCATCAGATATACTTCATTTTTTTTTCTGAAGTAAGCAATGCTAGGAAACATATGTGTATTTGACTAAAATTTCATATTTTAAAATGAGCACATTGGCCAAGCAAACTTCCTCAAATGAACTAAGGTTTTTACTATTAGTGGGAAAAGTTAGTAATCTGTCTAAAAGAAACAAAAATAATTTAGAGGAAGAATGAAAAAGAAAAATATAGATAAGGCACTTAAGAGGTTGAAGGGCATATAAAAAGTAATATATAAAATACTAGTCTATCTAGAAAGTTGGCCATGGACAAGAAAGAGTGCCTTTGAAATAGCTGCATTATTAGGAAATTAGGCAGTGGGCAAGGAAGAGGCCTAAAGAGGAATTAGGTGATTCATTAATTTTGGATTTTTAGGGGCTTAAATCCTCAGAAATAAAAGCTAAAATAATCTAGAGTAGTATAGTTTAAAATATTGAGGCTACATGAATAGAATGAAAGAATAAAAGTTATAAAATGTATTTTCTGCTTTGAAATCTTTATCATTGAGTACCCTTATACTTTTTTTGTTTGACTAGTGAACATAATCTAAATGTTATAAATGTTCATAATTTAAATGTTACTTATTCCAGGAAGTGCTGTGGAGAAATCTTTAGCTGTGAGCCAAGGTGGAGAGCTCTATGAAGAATGGCTGGAACTTAGAAACGGTTGCCTCTGCTGTTCAGTAAAGTGAGGAATGTGTTTGCTGTGCACTTACTGGTTTACTATAAATGTATACTGAATTTCCAGCTTCAATTTTCTTGTGTAATTTAACTGTATAGTATTTTGTTGTATTTTCGAGTAGAAAGTAGACTTAGGATGTGTTTCTTGTTGTATTTTTTTATGTGCTCTAATGCTTTGGCTCTTTTTTTGAGTTTTTTATTGTATTTGATGTCAAGGTTTATTAACTCTCCATGGTGCATGAAAGTCTTGTTTCATGTGTAAAGAATAATTCTGAGTTTAATAAGTTATTGATCTTAGTTCTAAGTATTCAACCTCTAAAAACAAAAATAAATGAACATTAAAAAAGAGAAAATCTTCACATTATGTTCCATAAGTTATAGTTGTTCCCAAGGATAGTGTCTGTTTTATTCACTAATATACCACAGATCTTAGAAAAGAATCTGATGTATAGTAGTCCCTCAAATATGTTTAGTGAGTTAGGAAAATTAACACCTGTGGATTTTTTATGTTCTAGTAAATGAAATTTCTTCTACATCATTTACTATCGTAGTTGTTTGACTTTGAAATGTATTAACAGCTAAAATTGTAAGAGATTTTCTTGAACAACTGAAATGCAATCCGTTAATTATTTTCTTGCACTTTTGATATTATAAGAAGAAATGGAAATTAAAGCCTGGTACTCTAATTCAGAACAGAATTAAAAGATATTTAAAGTAGTATCCCTTTAGTTGTTATATTAAACTACTATAATTCGTAAATTTTATCATTAATTGGATGTTGATTTTTTTCTTTCATAAAGCCATAAAAATCACAGATTCTGACTTACTTTAGTTAGATATTCTAAAATTTCCTCTGCTTCTAATTTTAATAAAATTTATGAATTAACTCATCATGTATCTGAGTTCTTTTTACTTATCAGTGTATATGCATCAATTTTTTTCCCCTCATTTGTGAATATTGGATGGAAATTTTGTTAGAAGTTTGAGAGTGAGTTAAATTTTCACATGCCTAAAGATATCTTTATCTCAGGTTGCTGACTATATCTTTAAGTGATTATAATGACCACTTTAAAATATTCAGGCAATCAACTGTGTATTATGTTTGGTATTCTCCAGGGACAATGGCCTCAGAGCTATTGAGAATTTGATGCAGAAGAAGGGGAAATTTGATTACATACTGTTAGAGACCACTGGGTTAGCAGATCCTGGTAAGAAATGATGTTACTAATAACCAGAATATAGTTCTTAAACATTTTTGAATAAACGTACTAAAGGAATATCTAAAATGAGTATTAAATCTTTAGATAAAAAAATTGTTTTTGATTTAAAATAGGACAAATATTGGGTCGTTATGTTTCTTTGGCAGATGAGTCATGATCAAAGTAGTTGGTATTTTTAACGTGATAATAGAATTTGAAATTTTAGTGATAGAAGGCTATTGGTAGTAACAAAAGTTAAAAATATGGAACTTGAGGAAAAAATGAGACATTCTACTTCTAGGTATATATTTGGTTGGTTGTGTTCTATAGAGACCTTATTTCTGATTGCTTTCTAATCCAGTTTTCTTAGATTGTCGCTTAAAGATATTTAAGGGTGTTTGTACTCTAATCCCAGCAATACTTAAGCTCTTTAATTGTAAGCATTTTGTTTTTCTGCTACTACTACTGAAAATAATTCTTATATTTTTATAAATATTGTCATAGGGTAGAGTTAAATCAAGCCTACTGAGCATTTGTCCTGATGTCAAATGAAATTTTTACCTCTGAATGGAATTACATCTGAGTTTCCCTGTTGAAAGCTACACAGAGTTGACCTGTTACTAACATGGGCTTCCGTTCCCTTCTGACCCAAATGACTTAGCTAGCATTTTCATTCCTAGTTTGCAGAACATTTAGTGTTTGTTTTGTAAAAGGTATGCTTACTCATACCATTTTTTTTTTTTTGGCGGGGGATCTGAGTCTATGGCATTGGACCATTAAACTATATTAAAGTAATTTTGGGGTATACTTTGTTAAAAGGGTCATAATTGTTTAAAAGAAATATTGTATTATACTGAAGGTTCAAGTAGTTATTGTACTTAGAAGTATCATGTAACATTGTCTCCATGTTTTCAAATACTAATTGAGCTAAGTTGGACTATTTTGGTCCTTATAGTAGGCATGTATTTTTCATACATTTCCAATAGGTCAGACTGATGATAAGACTTGAACTATTATATTGGTGTTAATTTTATCCTTGAAGTTTTCTTGTTGACTTGTTTATTTTTATTATTGCTTATTCTTCCCTCACTTCTAGGAAGGAATAGCTTTCATTTTGAAAGCTATTTCTGGTAAGCATTAGGGTTTTGTGAACTATTTTCCTATACTTCTTAGGGAAGGGGCTAGATTTAAAGAGCTATTATAAGTCACATAGAACTTTCCTTTTCTTATTTTGATTATGACTCTTCAAAATTTATGGCAGGAGGTTATATATTTGGTTGCTGCTGATAACATTTGGCTTTTTAAATTTTTATTTTGTTTATTTTTGTTTTATTTGATTTTGAAAATCTAGATTCTGCAATCTAAATCAGGATTTCTTAACCTTTGCACAAATGACATTTTGTCTTGGGTAATACTTTGTCATGGGGGCTATCTAGTGCATTTTCAGATGTTTCATAGCATCCCTGTCCTCTGCCTACTGCATGCTGTTAGCATTCCCCTAGTGAGACAACCAAAAATATCTCCAGACATTGCCAAATATTCCCTGGGGGAGAAAAATCACCCTGTGTTGAGAACGACTGTTTAACTTCATTCTCTCATCTCTACTCCTCCTGCTAAACACCTGAGCCAAATGTTAAATAGTTCTTTTTTGTGTGGCCTGGTAGTATTATACCAAAGATACACATCTGATTTAGAATAAAAGCTCTAACATACTGTTGCAGTTCAACTTAATACAAGGCAAATGTTAATTGTAAAGGACTTATAAGCTATCTGAATAGAAATCACTGAATTACAAAAATAAAATAATTTTTGTACAGTATTAGGAATTTTATTGAGTGAAAAAATTAATACTTTGTAATGACATTGTTTGTAGTAATGATACAGTATTTACTTTTTTCTCCCTCATTAATTAAAATCATGCTGTTAGCTAAATAAGTGAAGAAAATTCTTATTGAAAATTCAGTTGTTTCCCGTTTAGGAGACTGACACTCTCCACTTCTAAGCTAAATAATTGTCATGGTAAAGTAATTTCTGTGAAAAGGACAGACATTGATTCAGCCCCTGTTACTCACAAATTCTATTTCAGTCAAATTGGAAAACTATTAAGTTTTTGGGGAAAAAATCAATAGGTATCAGGAAACCATTAGATCTTGTGGCCCTTGCTATATCTTGCATGAGTAATCACTGTAAACAGCTGACAGGTATTTCATTGTTGACACAGAGTGATGCTTTGGAGTCCACATCTCGACAGGGTAGGTGGATAGTTTTAGACATTGGAATGAGTTCAGTTATCCTTGTTTTTCCCCAATACTCATTCTTTTAGACAGACCTGTCACTAACTGGACTTGTGATGCTTTGAAAAATCAAATACTTTCTTTGCTGTCAGTTTTCTTTTTCTTATGTTATGGCATACTAATCAGGTTGTGTGGTTTCGTACTGAACCAGTATTTGTACAAAACAAGTTTTAATTTCTTGTTTAGAAATTATTTTTTGTCAAACCCAGATTTTATATCAATGTTAAATAGTGTAAAGATTTATTAGTAATGGCAGAGATTGTATAATTTTACTTTTTTTTTTTTTAGTTTTTAGACAAGTGATTTTGGAATCATCAATTTTGCTTTCTTTAGAGAGAGAATTCATTATTTGTAAAACTGTATGATTACTATATTCATGAGAGAGAATAAAAAAATATTCCTATGTGCACACAGCCATACTGCCAAATTGTTTGATAATATCTGTTGGTAAATTATGGCATTCTTAGAAGTTCATTTGGAGTTTTTAATTTGATATAGAGTGGAGTTTTTGTTTTTTTGCTTGTTTTTAAGATAAAGGGAAAGGAGAAGAAGATGGATGTAAATAGTGAAAAGTTCTATCACGGGTAATTTCTGTAAGAAGATTGGAAACGCCCATTAATTTAATTTGTATACGTGTTTACTTGCTAATTCTATTGTTGGAGAAATATAAAGCATTATGAATAGAATTCATGTTTCTCCGTTTGAAAAAAGTATTTTTATTTGATGAATATTATTTATTTTCAGGTGCTGTAGCATCTATGTTTTGGGTTGATGCTGAATTAGGGGTTGAATTTATCTTGATGGTAAGTTAAAGAATTTTCAAGTAAACTATTATCGTGGTTAAATTCATTTTTGTTCACTCATATTATAATTTTAATTGCTTTGTTGTTGGTACTCTTTTTTAAACTTGTTTAATTTGATGATGAAGTAAGTCTTTGTTCATACAGATTCTAAAGCACTGTCTAAAGACAAGAGTAGAACTAGACGTCAAATCTTAATCTCTACTCTGAATTTAGTGCTTGCACTAAGATTTTTATTTTTAAGATATTGTGTAGAATTCCTGTTCTCTATTGTTTGATTTATGTACTGTGGTGTGTTATCAGTCCTCCCCCCGCCCACCTCTGTTGTGTTCCCTCTCTTTTCCCTAAGCCCTTCACCTTTTTAAAAACCAAGTCTTTCATAGACTAAGGGTGAAATAATTTAAGAATCAGTCATTTGGCCCTAATGTATGTGGCATGTACCTGATTGAATTCTTTCAGCATCATCAAACTCATTCTACTGTTATCTTTTAAAAAAATTGTTTAGCATATAAATTCAGAGATTTGTCAAACTAATTATTTGGAAATTTAGGTACATGTTATATAAAACATTTGTGTGACTTAGCTTTGGTGAGAGAGATTTGGAATAAGATATCCTAGGACATCTCAGATTTGTTAAGCAATAATTTAAATGTTAAGAAAAGTCTCAACTTTTGATTATGTGAAAATAAATTAGAAATAACCTGTTGTGTGTAATTTAGCATTTTATTTTATGAAATTTATCTCATAAAATTTTGAACTGTAAGCTTTTTAAAGGCCAGAGAAATCTTTTCTTATTTGTTTATTTAATTTTTAAAAATCAGTTACTTTGTATCCTCTCTAGTATCTTAAAATAGTGCTAGGCACTCTGCACATATTTGAAAAGGCACCTTATTAATGAAATTGAATTAAATTGCAGCCTCGGCAAAAGAAAAAAATCAATATTTTATTGAGTAATACTTGTAAACTGAAATAAATTAGTTTTAATTTTTATTCTGAAGTATAAGTTGATTAAAAGATTTATTCTTTTGTAGGTATCATAACTGTTGTTGATTCAAAATATGGATTAAAAGTAAGTTGAAAGAGTACTATGAGTTGCTAATTATTTGTTATGAACTGGGTATATGGGGGCTGATTATATTATTTTCTCTACATTTGTAACTGTTTGTAATTTTTCTTAACAAAATCTTTTAAAAATACCCTGAACAATAGATGAAATTTATGTGTTTTTAAGTTATTTTGTTTTTAAATTAAATATTTATTTTCTATCGATATGCCTCGATGTGCTAGAAGTTGGGAGTATCAAATTTTGTAATAAGGATATTACAGCATAAAGTTTGAGTATGTATAAACTCCTTAGTAGAATTCAATCATTCCCATTGTTGATAAGTTTTTCTGTTTAGTAGAGAAAATTGAGCTCGATAAAGCATATGAGAGCTTATTTTTCTTGTTAAACTGCTATTAAGTTAGAGATAATTGAGCTTTAAAAACATATTTCTTTACCTTATTTTGAGGAAATCAGGATTAATACATGGGTTTAGCAAAGAGAAACCCTCCACCTAGGTTTAGTGAGGAGAAACTCTTCATTAACAGGCATCTAGCTGTGAATGTTTTTCATAACTACCAAGGTCCCCACATGCATTTAAATGGGCTTCAATTTATAAAATGCACTTAGAAGATTTTTAAAAGTATGTTGTTACATAAATAGTGTTTCTCAACATTCCAAGTGAGATATTACTAAAGGCAGAAGAGGATGAAATTATCCTACATTTTCCAGTTCCAATCTGGGGTTATGGATAGTACCCAAATTCATCATTTTTCAGTTTAAATTTAATATTTAAAAATTGTCCATTTTGTATTCCGCCCCCATAATATATCTAAATTTCTTAACTTGAAAAATTTTTCTTCCAAACTTTTACTAAAATGATGCTCTAGAAACATATGGCAGGCTTGTCAAATGGTTACCAGTACCCTTTCACTGGCCCTTCAGTTCATTACAGATAAAGCACCTTAATTTGAGAAGTTTGGGAGATAATTCCTTTTTAGATTTTTAAGTCCAAATATATTAATAGTTTTAAGAATCAAAGAATGATCTCAAATATTACAATTTTACTCAGAAAAATTCCAACTGTTCTGAAATCATAATATTTCTAGCAAAATAGTTATGGAGAAAGCAAAAAGTCAGATTCTTCATTTCGAATGTTTATTACAGGCATTTTTGAATTTATCTCTATGAATTTCTCATCAAATTTAGAATATCTATGGGATAGATAGCAGTTAGGATATTTTGTTTTTTCGATAGACTTAAAGTACGATACCCAAAGTTAAACTCTTTATGTATTTCTCATTATAGGAATAATTTTATATGCGCATTTGAGTATGGGGAGGCGTTAAGTAGAATCCATTATCAGTGTGATAGAGGCCAAAAAACAAAACAACATTCTGAATAATGCAAACAAAGTAAATGTTTAACCCCCTGCCACTTTGATAAAACCTCTTAAATTATTAAATCAATATACCTACACAAAACTGACATACTGTCAGGATAATGGAAACTTTAGATTTTCTAAGTCAGATGCCAGATAAATAACTTTTCCTTTATATAAAGAATTTGCCAACTTGTTCAATTCTTCTGGTTGCAAAGCTTGACCTCAGTAGCTGCTTGTGATTCAGAGAATTCTGAGGCGGTACAAGTAATGACACTTGGATAATGGGCAGCAATTTAAGTGTGTCATGCTTCACAGAGCCAGCCCATCACAAGTAAAGCTGAGAAATGGTACCCTGTGGCCAGCTAGCCAAATTGAAACTGAAGTGGTAATTGATATCACGGGCTATCACTCTAATGGGATTGTCACCCATTGATCTGAAATATTCATTTTTTAATCATGGGCAAAGAATTGGACAGCTTCAAATGACAGCTCTCTATTCTCAGGACTTGACACCCAGGCTACTGACATTGTTCTTTTCAGTTCTACAAATGTGACAGCATTTAATGCAATAGAATCAATGAATGAAGTTACAGAGAAAAGGTCAAGTGAGAGGTTTCTTTTTGCTTCTTCTGTTATATTGCACAAGCTTTTGAAACAATTCAGTCAGAAAACAGTTTAGCTTGGAAAGGACCAGAAAAATAAATAGACTGACATTATGCAATAATCTGGGGTTTTTTTTAAGCTATTTTAAAAAAAATAGTATGAGATTTATAACTCATCCTTTGAAGAGAGATACCTGCTTTTTTTTTTTTAATGTCATTTGACATCTTTGACACCATATTTATTTCCACTTTGGTCAACATCATTTTTTTATTTTTTCAGCCTAGCTTGTTTCTATTTCTGCAAAAAAAGAACACCCTTCAGCCCTTATTGAAGTTGTATTTTCAATGGTGTTATTTAAAAGGGTTCCTTTCTTATGGTATACCAAGGTAGATGGTTGAATCTTAACCTTTTGGATATGTCGAATTAATTAGAACCAAGTATTTTTGTCTGTTTTGATATATAAGCAAAGACCATAGCAGAGATGAGGAATCCTTTGCGGGGAGGGGTGTGTGTGTGTGTGTGTGTGCGTGCGCGTGTGTGCGGTGCGCGCGCGCATGTTTTAATTTGGCAAAATTTTCCTCATTGCCTGTACAGTAGATTAGAATGTCAGATTTCCATTTTTTAACCTTATAAGTAGAAGTCATCTGACTTAGTGATATATGATGTGTTATCAGAAAATGTCTTTTGAATAGCAAACATTGACTTTAGTCTTTTGGCAAAGTTTGACTTGGAGAGGTAGGAAGTTGCATAATAGAAATGTTGGGCCGATATCCAGAGAAAATAAATGTTAGTTTGCGTTATTATTTATGTTTGTATAGCCTTCATATATGCATAGGATAAGGCATTTATCTCTTCTGCTGTAATTATATGATGATTTCATATCATATTCTTAATAGAGTCATACACGTTGGCAGATTTTGGGGGAGTCTTAGCATTTTTTATATGTGATACTTCTTGATTGCCTGGAGGTAGTTAAAATGTTACCCATTTCACTTAACTTTGGGGGAAGATTTCTCATCTGGAGAAGTAAAAGCATTAAAAACATGAGTTACTTCATGAAACTACTTTTTTTTAGTTCCATTTAGGTATAGAAATTCAAACAGATCTCTAATTTTTTTGCCATATTTCTTTTATTCTCCACTGACTCATAGCCAGATAGTAGCCCCAGATTCTTATTATTCACCTTCCAAAATGTGAACAATTCAATATTTTGAAAAACATCTCAAATTTTTAAAAGAACTATCATTACAAGATTATTTAGAAACAGATGCCTTGCTAGAAATACATCTTTGCTAAATAGATTTACTGCTGAATGGAAAGGGATTGGTTGCTGCATGTTATAGAATTTTTCAAATAACAACATTCATATATCTATGTCAACAAATAAGAGATATTAATTAGAATCCATTTAACAAATACTTGTTTCCTGGGTGTGAGGTACTATTCCCAGGATAGCAGCTTCATTCTGTAGAGGGCCTAATAATAGAATTTGTTATAACCTCAGGCCAAGAATCATTAGCAAAAATAGTAAACTTGGTCTTTAGGCAAGGAACAATTTTTGATACAATAGTCTCCAAATTCTGAGACTTCTATAAGAAGAGAGTCTGCCGTTGAATTCGTAGGATTGTACCTAAAGTGGAAATCAGTACATTTTTACTATAGTTTTAGTTTAGTCTTGTCTCTCCCAAGATAAAATTTGGCAAACTTTTAGCAAAAAAGGTTTTCTCTATAGACTTAACCAGTCCTGTTAAATAAAATTATTACCAACTTGCTCTTAGGTTCCAAACTACCCAAATACCTTAATGATCTACCTCCCATGAATTGTAAAACTTTTGATGAAATAATTTTGAATGTACTTTTTAGGTAAACTTTATTATATGCTCTTATGTGATTATTAACATTTGTGTAACACTATAAAAATTGATTTTTAAGACATGAAAAGCTTTTACAAAATTTTAAAAATTATGTTCCTTCTATTGATCACGTTTTTAATTTTTGAAAAATAGCCATATAATAGGGAATCCTGTGATGTTGAAGGTGTTAGATTTAGTCTTTTCTATTATAAAATGAGAATAACCATTTCAAATTGTTACAAAGTCTAAATGAGATAATGGACATAATAAGATTTAATAATTTGTGAAGTTTGATTCAAATACAAAGAGTATTAATTTAATCTGATTGCCTCTAGCCTCAGTAGGCAACTTTTTATTATGACAGGAAACATCTATTGAGGGTTAAGGTAATGAAGGTGAAACATTTTTCAGAGGGGGATCTTATGGCACTGATGACTTTAGGCATATAAATAGAATTATGAAAAAATAATAACATCCCAGAGAGATGAAAAGTACCTCAATGTCAAAATATTTTTTTTGGAGCTAGCTGGAGAGGTCAGCAAAATAAACAGTTGCATGGAGAGGCCAGATCACTCAAGTGTGGGTTTCTAAATGATAAGCTGCTTTGAGTTTATGATTAGGACTATGTCCTTCTCTTAGCATATTTCAATATGAAGGGTCTAGTACTGAGTTCATATAATGTAGCATTCTGGGGTAGGGAGTGGGCCGTGGGGTAGAAATGGAGGAAAGTATATTAGATTTTAAGAAAGTTTAATTTCAGTGGTTATCTCTTTTTAAAATAAGTAATAATGAATACTTAGAATATGAACAGTTTTATTTAAAAAATGCCTAAAATCTGAAATATAATGTATGTTTTTATGACTTTGTTTACTTATGGAGGGTTTTTCTTTTAAGAAAAAGAAGAGGTTGGATACAAAATTTAAGCTGCTGCCATGCCTGTTCCCCCTTCCCCCTCCCCCCAAAATTAGAAAGCTATAAGTTCACTGTAGGAAAAAATTACAAATGGGAAAGAAAACACTTCAGATAGAAAAATTTGTTCTGAATTTGTGTATTCAGTGATAGAACATATTGAAGTCTTTTTTAGAGGTGAGAAAGGAGTTGCTAAAGTAAAATCCTTTGTGTTAACATTCGATTTTATGTTACAGCACAGTAACTATTTTCAAACTTTTTTTTTAGCATTTAGCAGAAGAAAAACCTGATGGCCTTATCAATGAAGCTTCTAGGTATTCATATTTAAAGTATTGTTGATTGCTGGCTAATCAGAAAGACAAAATAATTAATATGAAAGCCAAAAACTGAGAAATATAAAGATAGTCAAGGAAAATTTATTATCTTTTTTTTATAGTTGAATTATTACTAACTATTTATAATGGTCTAATATCTAAAATTTTATTTTAAACTATTTTTATAGAATAAAGTGAGTGCTGGGCACAGTAGTTCTTTGTGAGGAGCTTGGGAAATACTAACATTTAAAAATATTTTCTTGTTCTCATACAATTTCTTTGAAATTGAAGATTATTATAAAAGAGTTGGCTCACTTACTGCCTTCTTTAACAGAAACTCATTTGATTCAAATATTCACTGTTATTCAGAACAACAGAGGAACAAATATGGATATAGTTTTAATTTTGACATTTAGAACATTTTTTTTGTTTAAATACTTTGTGCTCCTGACTGTTTTGTCTTTAGACATAAATATTTAAATTTTTGCCTACTCTAAGCATATTCTTGCTAACGGTAGAGATGAAAGTCACTAAATATGCTGCTAGGTTTAAGAGGGAGATCCTCTGAAATTTGCTGTGGATGATCCAGACATAGATAATAAAGACTACAAGCAAGTGATTGATTCCCTATTAATTTGGAATATGGTACTATATTATTTTGTAATCCTGCCTAAACACTACATTTGGTATATAGTTATGATTCAAATTAGACTGAACCTTAATGTGTTTTAACTTTTTATAGAAAATGTAAATAAGCCATTTAAATGCAACATTTTATAAAACCCAAAAAATATTAAACGTAGAAGGCCTCTAATTTAAAGATTGCAACTGCTTATATTTTGAGATGTGCACGTTCATTCTTTATTCATGTAAAATTGAACAAAAATGGCATTGTGAAATGCATGCTATTGAAAATGGCTTTCTTGATGAATTAAACTTTTGGTTGTATTATTTGAAATAATCTGCTATACCTTCAGGTAGCATAAAACTAAGATTAGGAACAAATAGTCTAGTGATTAAAATTTCCTGAAGAATTGAAGAAAATTAAAAGAACCCTCAGCTTTTTTTTCTATTTTCTGTTAATAGAAAATAGAACTTTTATTTATATTAAGATAGTTTGTTATTCAACATCTGTCAATGGGATTTTTTAACTTGAATTTATATATATATATCTGTTTGACAGAAAATACGCTTAGTGGTAAAGAAGATATGTTAAAGATTCTGATAAATCCTCTGAAGTGTAGTTTTTTAAAAAGAAACTTTATTGTAGTGTTAGTGTTAAATAAACTTGTTCTCTATGTTTCTTTGAAAATTATGGTAACTATTAAATGCAATATTTTAGTAAGTAGACTATCCTTGTTTTTACTATATTGGATATCTGAATTTTATGCATTTCTTTATAAAGATATCATGAGTTGATAATTGTATTAATTGTAAATCATCATTGTTTATGAACTTTTTGAAGCTTGTCTTTGTAGTTCTAGAATAGCAAGTGAAATCACTCTAAATATTTTTTAATAGCTGAAATGAAATCTGAATTTATATAGTAATGAATACAATTTACCCTTACTGTTTGCAGAATAGTAAGTACGGTAGGAGTAAATTGAATTACCATGTAGAGTACTATATAATTCTTAACTGATAATTGATCCAAAGGAGGTGTTTCTATTTATTTTTGATTTCTTAACATTTCTCTTTTGACATCTATTTGTTCTTTGTTTGCTAATTTAGGCAAGTTGCTTTGGCAGATATCATCATCATCAATAAAACAGACTTGGTGTCAGAAGAGGATTTAAACAAATTAAGAACAACCATTAGGTACAAATTTACAAGTGTATTAAGACCTACAAATCCAAAGTGTACGAAACAAAATATTTTTACCATGACTGTTGCCCTGTAGAAACTTAAGGTTCAAGGCTGACCATTAGAGAATCACATATATTATTGTTGTCTAATTGTCATGTAAACAGTAGTATGTGAAGCTATTCCCTATTGCTTAAAGAATAAGTTCAAAGTTCATAGACTAATATTTAGGATCTTCTGAATCTACCCTCCTTTTCCTGTCTTCTCTTTGATTTTTTCCTTACTTTAAGTTCTCTAACTTAACCCAAGATGATTACTTACTTTCACATGGATATGTCTTACCAAATCCTTTTATCACTTGTAATGTGTTCTCACTCTCATTGTGCCAGTCTTTAAATTCCTTTGTCTTCTGGGGTTTTTTTAAAGCAATTTTATTCATTCTCTAGAGCCCATCTCTCACTTCCTTTTTTCTCTCTCTCTCTCTCAAGTCTTCCCTGACTCATACGGTCACACTTTTACCTGAACCCTCATTGACTTTGCCTTCTTTAACTGCCAGCTAACCATGCATATCTTTCAGCTTGCTTTAATGTTTTCAGTGTTCATGGCTAAGAGATAATCAACATAGGACAATATGAATGATACTCATATGTTAAATGATCCAATGGTCGTTTGTACTTTCAAATGAGGTTAGAGTTCAGGGATTTTGAATTATTTCATAAGACCTAAACTAATAAATGCCATCTACAAAGAAACATTGAATAGCTTTTATCTTTCGTCATCTTTAACGTGTACAATTTGTTGACATCAGATTTTGAATCTGTCAGTGCCAGTTCATATAGTATATGTTATAAATTGAATCAATAAAGATATGGCTCATTATGAGATTGGCTGCCAAGATAATGATTGCAGAAAAAAAATTCATATTTTTTTCTGCATATTTGATCTTATTTTAATAGTAATATTTTCTCAGGCTTTACTATAAAAAACTAATGATGTTTCCATGAAGAGGGCTGGTAGTACATGGTGTTTAAGGTCATGGACTTTGGAAACTGCTTGGATTCTATCCTTGGTCCATTTTCTACTATTTTCATTTTAAGTCTCATCTGTAAAACAGGAATGATACCTACTTCATAAGTTTGATTTGGGTGTTACATGAGATAATGTTGGTAAACTTTTACAGTGCCCAGCACATAGTAAGTGAGCCATTAGCTATTATCATTAGATCGTCTATTTTTTCTTAGTTTACATCAAATTACAGTAAATAAAATGAAAAGGCTAGAAAGTTGGTTGATAGTTTTGAAAAGTCTAAAAAGATGAAAATTTCTTCTTTTACTGGTCTCCTAAATTTGGTTTCTCTTTGCAAAATCTTATGCATCATTGTGATTACTAGAAAAAAGAATACAATCTATGTAGCAAACATTTTTGGCATAAATGGGTCCATAATTATTACTACAGAGATTTCGTGTTTCCGTATTGACTATCTAAGCTGGCTCTCCAACATCACCAAGATTGACTGTTAGCCAGCTTATTGCCAGCCTGTACTGTACAGCAATAACAAAAGAATTTGGGCAAAGCACATTGATGAATTACAGACCTTTTTGGCATTTTACCCTCCATTGTACATCAGACTTGCAGCTGATTCAAAGTTAGATTTAGGGAGGTAAATTAGATTTAGAAGAAGAAAACATTTAAGAGGAAATAGACATTAGATTATAGAGTATACTCAGAAGGTTAAGAATTTTGTGATAGTAGAGACTTGCCTCAGAATCATTGTATGCAGGAAGCCTTACCCATAGAACAAACTTGAACAGATAGCACGTATCATCAGCAAGTAAACCTAAAGGTAGTGGATTCGATGGTATGACTAGATCCAGTACAGTATGTTAAAAAGAGTTTAACAAGTCTTTTTGGTGCAGTAAAAAGTGAAGACTAGCAGAGTGGGTAGAGATCCTAGTTAGGAAACTGAAGAGGTTATTATTCTATAAAAGAACCTGGGTGTATGACTTAGTGTTCACTGTGAATGTTGAAGACAGGCTGGGGTCAAAGCCACTCATAACTAGGTTTTTATTTCTAGCATGTGTATTGCCATTTCCACAATGTGTGCTTGGGAGGTATTGGGTACTAATAAAATTTTTGATTTTCTGCTTAATTCTAACTAAGAACATTAGAATTACTGGCTGTATATGAATCATATTTTCCAAAGTAAAGGGTCTTTTTATAAATCACAAAGTAGCCCCTGTCACAAAGCAGTCTATCAGTTGTGAAGCAGATTTTTTCATATACCATGTTTTTATGCCTAAGTGGAATACACCTGATACATGATTAGAAGGAAAAGAACAATTAAACTATAAAATATGTAGGTTTTTTTTCTATTTTTTCTAGCTCTACATTTATTTGTATGATTCCTATTTTAGAAATAATGTGCCTTATGTGCTTTTTAAAAATGTTAACATTTTTTTACCTTTTCTTCCTCATTTTAAAATTTATTTCAGATCCATAAATGGACTGGGAAAAATTTTAGAAACACAAAGATCAAGGTACTTTAAAAACTCTATTATCGTTATTAATTAATACTTTTAGCTAATAATAAATATTAAGAAATTATAAATATGCTTGATTCTAATATAAGAAACATACGTGCACATTTTTTTAAAATGGGGCTCCAAAAATGTTGTTTTGAATTTTTTTTAAAATGGGGCTCCAAAATTTTTTTTGTGCTACTTTTAGTTATTAAATAGCTTCTCCTAAAGTTTAAGTTTCCTAATATAGTCCTTTTTAAATAAATTTTAATTTCCATTTCTTGTAGGTTTTTTTTTCTCCTTTCATTGTTTATACAGATGTATATTAGTTCATAAAATAGATATATTCTTAAAACCTCTGGAAAATGATTTCTGTAGATTGAACTGTGTTTTCCATTGAATGCTATCATGATTTCAGGAAATTTTTGTACAGGAATATTTTGTTAAACTCAGTTTTTAGTGGGAATGACTCAGCAGCTGGTAGGCCCAGAGACATGCAGTCAACAGCCCTGAGACTCAAGACTCAAATACAGTATAGTGCCACCCAGTCTTTAATTCAGAGATTCTTTCCTTGGAAAACACAGCGGAGGCCTTAGTCGAATTGCTTGTCTGCTATGGCAGAGATTAGAGGTGCTGATAGACTACCAATAACTGTTAGGCAGTAACAGCCGCAGCTGCTTATGTGCATGTCAACAGCTGGGGAATTAATTCGGTATGCTTTCTCAGAAGCCACTCATCCGCTGGCAGAAGTAGCAGCAGAAGAATGCCCTTAGTGTAAGTCCCTCTACAAGCATACACCAAATGTGCTCCCTGCATTTTAAATTTCAATATAGAAAATTTGATAAGGTAACTGATATCATGAGCCATTCCTCAGTTTCTTTTTCCTGTTGTGGTTTACCGTTTCTTTTTGACTTTTTTTTTTCTTTACAAAATTACAGACCACCATGTAATGCTTAATCAGTTTTTAAAAATCCATATTTACAAACATCTTAAATCAGTTTTTTTAAAGGCCCCTGGATTTATTTGCTTGTGTTTTTCTTTTTGTTGTTGTTGTTTTGGACCTTCATGTCCTGCATAAAGGTTTCATCTTGCAGGTTATTATATAACAATTTTAATGTTTTATGATATTTCTGACATTTGCTTTATTATAGAACAGTAAATGTACAGTGATTAAATTTTGTTACTTCAAATGGATGAGTGAACAAGTGAATAAAATCTCCTTTTTTCATCTATTTCTTCAGCATCTGGTATTTGCCAGTACATCTGAGAATCTAGGGACTTTCTAAAGTAGTAGTTCCTTGCTTTGAGGACTGAAGTTGAATTAGGATCATTTTCAGTGAAGATCAGATGTCAGTGATAGAATTCTTCCTATCAGGTTATAAATCTTATATAAAGTAATTACCAAAATTCTTGAGGCATAGCAACTTGGCTTCCTAGTTTAGAAACTGGAGGTTTGGTTCCTAACAAAATTGATGAAATCACTCTAATGGCAGTTTTGTTTTATTGTGGGTTTTTTGTTGTTGTTATTTAACTTTAATCTCTCAAGCATTTTGTGGTTGACAAACACAGTAGGAAAACTGATAATAGTAAAACTGCTCTAAGTATATGTAGTATAGGCTTTCCTTGAGTATTTGATTGTAGGAATGAGAATGGTGTGTAGCTTTGTCTTATTGAGGAGACAAGTTGCTTCTGAGGCAAATGCAAGTTTTAGTTCTGTTTCAGAAGTAGAAACAGAAGATTGGAAGAAGTGCCATTCTTATCTTTTTCAGACTTTTAAAAAAAATCTTAGAGATTTAAATAGGCTGAACAGAGGGAAATCAAAATCCAACTGGTCAATAATGAGTTAATCAATTGAACAAACTATTGACATTTCACTAGTTGGTAAGCATTTCATGGCATGTTGAGGATTTGAGCAGTGGATAAGACAAAAACTTTGCCTTTATGGAGAGCCATTCATTTGAGGGAGATAGAAGCAAACAAGCAAAAATAATATATCAAATATTAATATAACACGAATAGTAAATGAACAAGGTCTTGTAAGAACAGGAAAGTAGAGGAACAACTAACTACTCAGCTCTTCTTGATGAAGGGTCAGAAAATTTTGACAGAGAAGGTGGTCATCAACCTTAGTCTTGAAGAATGAATAGGAGTTTTCCAGATAGACAAGAGTAGCCATGGCTTTCTAGGCATAAGGAAGATGTTGTGTTCCAGGGACCTTGTGAATATTTTAGAATGGCTAGAACATATGAGATTATGTTGCAAAGGGAAAAATAAATATGACTGAAGAGATGGAGAACTTATGACAAAGGGCCCTGAATGCCATGATACATAATTTGAATTTACTCCTGTAGGCAGCAAGGAGTTAGTGAAGGATTTTATAGACAGTATGACTCATGGGAGATGGATTGAATATGATGCAGTTCTCCCAAGTTAGTTAATACAGGAAGAGGGGAGCAACTTTGGGGTTGAGTGGTGATAGCAGTAGATTTGGTAAAGGTGATTAGTTCAGTTTTGTAGACACTGGGCTTGAGGTGCCACTGGGAAAAGCCATTTGGAAATTTAGTTCTAGAGTTCAGGACTTAGCTAGTACATGGAATTGACAGTTTGTAGATCTGAGATTGTTCGTGAGATTCACTGAAGTTTGAAATGATGACTATAGACAATATCCCTGGAGTAGCCTCTGATCTCCCCTTTTTAACCTTAGGCAAAACTTTCTTCCTTGTCATTCTCTTGTCCCTGGTCTTAGGCTGCTTAAAGCACTTTTTAGATATAGGGAAAATTGGAAGTTCATCATTGGGCAAAGATTAGGTGGTTCTCCTGACATAGATTTCCTGTTTAAGAAATCAGGAAAAAAGGTACACTTTGGAAGGTTTTTTCTTCCCTCCTTTATGTTTGCTTCATTTTATCATTTAGTTTTTATGTGATAGTAATAGCTTTTTGTTGTTGTTCCTTTATAGATATTTTGGAAAAGGTGGATGTTGTTATCTTCAAAGGAAGAAATTTAATACATTTAATGCCATGGAAATTAGTTTTCTGTCATATGTGTTGGACGAGTGAAAGAATTTATTTTTTATGGTGATAATAGATTTGGAGAAAGTCCATGATAATTGTCATCTGAAAGCTTAGACTTTTTCCTTTTTTACTTTCCATTGAGAATCTGGTCAGAATACAGTGAGAGACTTTGATATTTTATTGTTCTGTATAGTATTTAACCTGTACAGATCTATTGTTGATTCTGTTTTGGAAATAAAAGAATCTGGTATAAAGCAGAATTATGTCTAAATATGTGACATGTATTCTTAAGGACGCTGTCACAGTGAAGTGAAACTAGTTTATTTAGAAGCTTATATTTCAAAACTGACTTTTGGTATTCACACAATTGGCCTGAATTTTGATTGTCACACAATTGACATGTGTAAACTTTCTTAAACTTTTAAGTTAAGCTATTTTTGAGGTAAAGTTAATAAACATGGGGGGAAACCTTATTCATTTGTTACCTGTCAATATAAATGTTCAACCGTGATAATGAAAAAGGAAATATGTTTAATGTTAGGGTTTGGTCGATTATGTAAAATGATATTCAAAAATTTCTTCATGGAACTTTACTTATTTACTTGATCATTTTCCTAATTCTACTCATCTAGAATGTCTAGAATTTGAAATGTTGTTACAGTCTCTTAACATAGAACTTTGGAGTATTCTTCTTTTAATAAGATGGGAATTTGTCTGCCTTGTGCCAGGATAAACATTTGTAATTTAACAGAGTATTGTTTGCACAAGTATGAATGTATGGCAGACTGTTGAGAATGAGCAAAGCAAACACAGATGGTCAGTCCTAAGTTAGAGGAGATGGTTTAGCTTACATGTTTTTGCATTTAAAAAAATCTTGAATCTGACAAAGTTTTGTTTTCTTTGTGAGGAAATATTTGAATATTTAATTATATCGTTTGCCATTTTCTTTAAACAGTCCTTCATTATAGCTTCGATTATAGAGAAATCACTATCCTCTACTGTTTTATAGGCTCACATAAAAATTGGAACTCAATCACTACTCTTTATTAATTTATGTATTTAAGCCAAACCTAATAATGCTAATTGCGATATGATAATCTCTTCTGATTTGAATCCCCACTTTCCTAATAAGGCTTAATTACTTACTACTAAGTAATTTTAACAGATAGAGTACTAACTAGGAAGTTTTAGTCTATATGCAACACCATTCTGAAGAAAATGAAATAAAACCATATCCTTTGGATATAGATGAGGGTCCTAGAGTGAATATTTATAATATATTGGTTGACTCCTCACAGTGTTATATTAGCCATTATATTGTGGAAGCTAGGGAGGTAGAGTAAAAGAAATACAAAAATTCCAAAAGTAATGTACCTATGTTATTTCTATTTGTTTCACTTCCCTCATTTCATCTTCTCAGTAATAAATTGCTGCTTTGAAAAGTTTCAGCTCTTTAACTTATTTTTTTTCCTATAGAAAGTGTATTTGAAAAGCTCGTAAATTATCAGGATCGAAAAGAATCGAAAGTAAACAAACAAACTATAGTTTATTGAAGCAATATTCAAGTATCCTTGATCTTATTCCATTTATCCAGTTTTTAAAATTTTTATGTATACATTCTATAAAAAAATTTTACAAGACTTTTGTTCTTCATTTTTGTTTTCCCAAAATACCATGATCTACTGATAAATCTTCATGCCTACATTTTTGGCCAACGAGTCTTAGAGTTTTTTTTTTTTTTTTTTGTTTTTTGATTAATGGAATATATTTCACAGGATTTCATACTGTTACACTGGCTTTCTTTCTTTTAGAGTTGATCTCTCTAATGTGTTAGATCTTCATGCCTTTGATAGTCTCTCTGGAATAAGGTATGTTTCCTGTGTTTTGGTCATTTTTATTGTAATATACCTATTATTCCAAAGTTATAGAAGTTATAGGAATGATTTACACAGATGTATACTTGATTTAAGCTTCCTGTCATTCTTTTGACATACAAGATCATTTCTAATGATTATATTCTTGAAAATTTTGTTAATTGGTTGTTTGAAAATCGTAATGCATTTTCCTATAGAAATGATACTATAAATGGTAGTTAACTTTAGAGACTAATCGTTACTATTTCTACACCAAATATATGTAATACTTTCTTTGTATGACAAAATCCATGAAATACACACAGAATTTTAGCTTGGAGTGTTCCCGCAGATGCCTCCTTTCCCCTCAATGGTGGATCAGTTTCCTGCCTCTTTCCTAAAGGGATCTTTTTGATAAGGAAGAGAAGAATGTAAATTTCTTCCCTAGACAAGACTATCTTTTTTTTTTTAATTATCATAACCATTTTTAGATGTATAGATTAGCAGTGTTAAATATATTCACATTATTGCGCAATGGATCTACAGACCTTTTTTTATCTTGCAAAACAAACTATGTATCTGTTAAATGACAACTCTTCATTTTCCCTTCCCCACTTCCCCTGGCAATCACCATTCTATTATGTTTCTATGAATTTGACTACTTTCATACTTACATAAGTTGAATCAGATGTATTTTTCTTATTGTGACTGGCTCATTTCACTTAGTCCTCAAGGTTTATCCATGTTGTAGCATGTGGCAAGATTTCCTTCTTTTTAAAGGCTAAATAATATTCCACTATATGTATATATCACATTTTATTTATCCATTCATTCCTTGATAGACATTTAGGTTGCTTCTGTCTCTTGGCTATTATGATAATGCTTCTACTTATGAACATGAATATGCTACTATTTCTTCGAGATCCTGCTTTTAAGCCTTTTGAATATATATGCAGAAGTGAGATTGCTGTATCCTATGGTAGTTCTATTTTTAGGTTTCTGAGGGACAACCATACTGTTTTCCATAGCAGCTGCACCATTTTACGTTCCCACCAACAGTGCACAAAGGTTTTAATTCCTCAACATTTGCCAATACTTGTTATTTACTGTTGTTTTTGGTATATCTGTCCTAAAAGGTGTGAGTTGATAGCTCATTGTAGTTTTGATTTGCATTTCCCTAATGATTAGAGATATTGAGCATCTTTTCAGATACTTGTGGACATTTGTATATCATTTTTGGAGAAACGTCCATTCAAGTACTTTGCCCATTTTTAAATCAGGTTATTTGTATTTTGTTGTGGCTGAGTTGTAGGAGTTCTTTGTGTATTCTAGGTATTAACCCCTTAGCAGATATATGATTTACAAATGTTTTCTTCCATTTTCTCTGAAGTGGATGAATTAGTAAAACCCTCATGTAAGAGTTTTCCTCCATATTCCTGGAAGAAAGGAGCATCTTTATCTTTGAGGACAAATGGACACACAGAGAAATCTGAAGGAGTAGGCCTTACTGAGTTTCCCCCAATTTCCTATACTTGGCTTTATACTCTGTCCTGTCACATCTTTCCATGACTTTCCACTCTTCATCAAACCTAGCATAAAACAACTCAGGTTTAACCATATATTTGGGTTTTCATTTCCTTGTGAAGACTTCTGTGTCGTGTAAAACTTACGTTTAATAACTGTATGCTTTCTTCCTGTTATTTGTCCATCTAATTTTCAGACCCAGCCAGGGAACTGATGAGGATAGAAGAAAAGTTTTTCCTTCTCTACAGAAGTTTTAGGCAGTCAGTGTTCAACAGCATTAAATATTAAACATAGGGAAAGAGCGCATATGCATTTTCTAAGGTGATATCAATTCAGGCTTGTTTAAGAACAGTTATAATGCATTAGTGACATTTAAAGAATTAGCCATTTAATGTGATGCCCGCTATAGATAAGGTCTTTGCATAACTTTTTATTGTGCTTAATTGTTAAACAGGACAATCCTTTCCTGAGCAACCAGCTGGGAAGGTTTTAATTTGACACTTTCCCTACTAAGACCCCCCTCCAGTGAGACTCATTCTCTCCAACAGTGCCTACAAGCATTTTCTCTTTACTAAACTTGCTGTTAAATTTACCCCTCACTGTTCTTTATGGCAAAACATCTGCAAGGTTTTAAGTCCTTTCCTTCTCCCAGCCTACCCCCATCAGTGTCTAAAAGTATGCTACAGTTGTTATGGTTATAATTTGTTATGCCATATTGATCTTCTTGCTCTTTTTATATGAAAACAATGCATTTTTAAGATTCTGACTTGTGTTCACTCAACTATTGGTAACTGACTAGAAGGTTTATATTTCTAGATACTCTTTATTTTTACTAAGTAGTTGTGTTCAAGGGAGAGCACTGATAAGAAAAAACTTATTCTTCTAACTTTTTTTTGGTACCAGCATGTTCATATTAGGAAGCATGGGGAGAGTTGATGAAATTTTGAGCAATAGTAAATGCTTATGTATCTTTCTCTAGGCCTGTGTTAGATCTGTTGGAATTAAAAAGAAATCTACTCACATATTTAACCACACAAAATATTGTTGCTAAAGATTAATTTTTCTTTATATTATATATATGTATGCACGTGAATATATGTACATTTTTTAAAAAGTTTTTAAACAGTCTGTCAGCTTTTCTCTATTAGAATATGTGAACTACATGTAAACTATGTAATAGATTCAACTGTGGAATTTCTCTTCCTTATTTAGCTTTGTATCTCCAAGAAGTATACAACGTTAAATCAGAAATGTGTTGATTTCTGAATTTATAATCGGTTGTTCTTAGTTTACAGAAAAAACTTCAGCATTTGCCAACAACACAGCCTCACCTTGATCAGGTAAAAAATCTTTTAAAAATATTTTTAGAGTATCTCTTTAACTACATTAGTTCTATTTAGGACTTTTATTGAAACTATTTCTTAAAAAAGTATCTTGAATGTACCCCTATCATGGCATTTATAAAGCCTTATAGTTTGGGTTGAAATCCTTTTCTAAGGATATGGTGGGTGCTCAGTGAATTTTAAAAGAATGATAAGCTGTGATTCTCAAATGGGAGTGTACATCAGAATAAATTTTAGAGCTTTATTTAAAAAAAAAAACTTGGATTTTCAGTTATTGTCACCCCTCATATATTCAGGAATGGGCCTTGGGTATATAGATATTAATGTGTATGTACATTTTTAACATTTTGTTTTGGAAAATTTCAAAGATATACAAAGTAGGAAGAATGGTAAAATGAACCCTTTGTATGCAATACCCGGTTGCAATGGCCATCAACATTTTGCTGATTTTACTTCATCTTACTTCCCAACATTTCTTTTGCTGTGGTATTATTTCAACTTCTTTAAAAAGAAAATTTCAAACACACATAAAACAAGAATAATATAATGAACCTGCATGTACCCATGACCCCTGCTGGAGCAAATCCCAGATATTATGTCATTTCATCAGTAACTAGGGCATGTCTATTTTTTTAAAGCTTTACAGAAGATTTTGATGCACTTTCCTGCTTTAGATATATGAACATAGGACAGGATATAATATTATTACAGACAAAGGGCTATGTAATTGAGAGGCATGAATAGCCTCGTTTGGTTTAGATCTGAGGCTTTATAAAAGATAGTGTTTTTTTTATATCCTGTAAATAAAGTATATACATTTAAAAGTATATAAGTCAGCATATCTTCACATATATTGTAACCTGCTTATCTGTCCATATTTATATGTGAACATATCTCTGCAATTCCCACTCAAGTAAAGATATAGATTTCCAAAACCTTTAAGAGAGTTCCTTGTGCCTCTTCCCAGTCAATAACCCTTCTCCCAAAGAGGTAACTGCTGTTCTGACTATACCAAATAAATAACCTCAAATTGGTAGTTTTGGTTTTTTTTTTTTTGTTTTTTTTTGTTTTTTGATCTGGAAGTTAAAGTAAGGGAAAGAACAATTCAGGTGTTTAAAAGTGGGAAAGAGAGAATGTTCTAGAAGAGCAGAACTTTAGCACAGAAGTGTTGGTGAATGCTTAGTACTGGGATCTTGGTATTGGCTTTGATTTACCAGGCAAAAAGAACTGATGCTGTGTTAGCAGATAGTGTCAGGTGAGCTGGATTGGAGTGTGGAGTCGGGAAACCAAGCAGGAAGATATTGCGGAAGTTAAGATGCTCTGTGATGGGGGCCTGAACAATGTGGGTTACATTGAGAATAGAAATGGGATAAACTGAGCACCATTTGTTTCACAGGTAGACTTGTCTGAATAGCCTAACTAACGATGGAGCAGTAAGAAGAGAGAGAAGTGATGGGGAACAAGCCTAGATTAACTAGAACAGGAGTCCCCAACCCCCAGGCTATGGACTGGTACTGGTCTATGGCCTGTTGGGAACTGGGCCACACAGCAGGAAATGAGCGACAGGCCAGCAAACAAGCAAGTGAAGTTTCATCTGAATTTGCAGCCGCTCCCCAGCACTAGCATCACTGCCTCAGTTTTATCTTAGATCATCAGGCATTAAATTCTCATAGGAACACCAGTACCTGGTGCCCAAAAGCTTGGGGACTGCTGACTAGAGGAGCCTAGAAATAGAGAAATCTGGAAGGCAAAATGATTTGGATGAACATGCCAAATTCAGCTGTTTACCAGGTTGCAGGATATCACAGTAGAGATTATACAGGAAAAGAGGAGCGGAGGACTGGAGTATGGAGATGCTGGTTTTAGGTTTAGGCATGTTAGTGAGCTTAGTTTTCTAGATGAAGAAAACATAGAAGTTATTACATATTAGATATTGTTTGCAAAATAGAAAACAGGGAAATAACCTGGTAGGTTAAAGAACAAGCTGAACACAACTTCATAAAATTTAGGAGTTATTCCTGAATTTTATTTTAACAGCAATACCATATTTTGCTTTAGTTTTCTGAATTACTTGCTTCAGTTTTCTATTTCTTTCTGTGTCTGGAAAAAGAGCTAATTTTAGATTCAGAACAAAAATAACTGGGAAAAAAGTCTGAAATGGGTACTACCTAGGACATAGTGTATCCCTGAATGATGTTTAGTGCAGTTCTTATATTTCATGGATTTCTTGTTCACTCCCTATTAGGAAGACCTGGGGTTGGAGGATGGGAAAGTAGATAAGAAAACCCGAGTGGCAATCTATGCATACTTAATTAGTAGGGCCAATTATGAATTATGAGCTTTGACCCTCATCTTTTTTTAATGGATTTCATCTTTTTTAGGGTTTTTTAATGTGAGAAGAGTATAGAAAAACTTCTGGTTCTAAAATGTGTATTTCCTTCCTTGAGCCCCATGATGCATAGTCTTAATTTTTAAAACTTTTTAAATAGTCTCATGCTGAAGTTAATTGTACCCGTTGGAAATATTGTCACATCTCTAACCTTCAGAAAGCAGAAATCATTCCCTTATATAAAATTCTTTAAGCTAAGAAAGAATAAAGCAATATTGAGTATTGAGGCATTCTCAGTATTAAAACCAAGTTATCCAACTTGAATAAAAGACAGTTTTAGCATTTTTGAAGGTTAAATCACTATCTTTTGAAACTGACAAATTATGTTTACTTGGCAGTCTTTTGCTATGTGTTTTGATGTGATTTGCTATACATTTTAATATAGATTTTTAGGTATTTAAGTATTTTTTAGAGGATGAAAGACTCATTTTGTTTAAATGCATACTATTACTGTAAACTTATAAAAACATAGTTTAAAAGCAGTGTTTAAGACTTAAAAATAAACTTTTAAAAAAATTGTGGTAAAAGAACACATAACATGAGATCTGCCCTCTTAAGAAATCTTTCAGTATATAGTGCAGTATTATTAACTGCATGCACATTGTTGTATAACAGATCTCTAGAACTTTTTCACCTTGCATAACTGAAACTCTATACTCATTAAATAGCAACTTTCTATTTTCCCCTCCCCCTAGCCCCTGGCAACTGCCATTCTACTTTCTGCTTCTATAAGTTTGACTATGGAGATACCTCATATAGGTGGAATCATACAGTACTGTCCTTCTGCGGCTGGTTTATTTCACTCAGCATAATGTCCTCGAGATTCATCCATGTTGTAATATATGACAGGATTTCCTTTTTTTTTAAAGAGTGAATAATGTTCCATTATTCCTCATTTTTATACTGTATTATTGTACTACATTTTCTTTATTCATTCATCCATTAATGTTACATAGTTTCTACCACGTGGCCATTGCAACAGAGTAAATACTCTTAAAATTCTGACATTTTTTAAGTCCGGTTTTAGTCAGCTTGCAGGTCTAGAAAGTGCTATCTGCTTTTCCTGCTAACTAGCAACAGTAGAGATTAATGCCAATATATTTTGTGCTTACATTGGTCTTTAATACTTACCTTTAGCTGTTCTCTAACTATATTTGGATAAAAACAGTTTTGGTCTTTTCACATTTTCTACTATAAGTCTTTGATTTTCTACTGGTGAGTAAAATTGCTGTTAGGATATGTGGTTCTAGAAAATGATAGAAAGCTGTGCTTTAGTATGTTCTTTCTGCCTGTTTTAAAGCTTGGCTTGAGTATCTTATTCTCATTATCCAAGATGGGGTTTGTGTTTTTACTGGGTTATGTTTATTTAGCCTTTGCAGATTTTCATCATTTAGTGTGAAATTTTGGGTTACAGTAGCAAATGGAGTTTTGGGTTTTAATTATGTAACTGACAAGAGAAAATCTAAAGCTTCTGGTTTCTTGGAGTGGACAATGAGATTGATCAAGATCAGGAGGAAAAATAAGTCTCAAAGTTAACCTTTAATAATGATGTCAACTTCTAAACCAAAGATGACATTTTGCTATTTATTCTCATCTCTAGGAACTCTTCTCCCCTTGGCACATGCTTGGTGAGAGATAAACCAAACCTTTGCTTAGTATTTAGTTTTTACAAAGAACAGAGTTAAAATTTTGCTTTTGAGTTTACACCTGGTTCTAGGTAGTTTACTTTTTTCTGAGTCTTATTTCTCCTGGTTTATAAAATGGCAATCATTCTCTTCATTCCACAGGATTGTTGTCACAAGTAAATAAAAGATGAAATGAGTTGACCCAGGGAAAAAAGTACCTGGCTCAGTACGTAGCTGATACACTATGGTTATGTATTACATTCCCTCCTAGTTTTGAGAATCCTGGAAAGAATGAATTACATGATGAATATATCCTTTCATGAGTTTCTCTGTGTAAATACTGAACTATTGATTAACTGCAGAATACAAACAATGGAGTTACTGGTACCAAAAATTGGTGAATAATAGTGAAGAAACTATACCTAATATGTGTTGTTAGGCAACAGAAATTTCTATGAATGTGTTTCTTTTCATTTTAAAACTTATGACTTTAAAAAATATATTGATATTACTATAAAACTCATTATTATCTCTCTTAATTTACAGAGTATTATTACAGTCACATTTGAAGTACCAGGAAATGCAAAGGAAGAAAGTCTCAATGTATTTATTCAGGTAAATGCAATATTTAACTGATTAATGATTAATCAGCTGTATTGTTACATCGTTGCTATTAGCAATGGTTGATTTTATTAAAATATGTCACTCGATACAGAATCTTCTATGGGAAAAGAATGTGAGAAACAAGGATGATGACTGCATGGAGGTCATACGACTAAAGGTGCCGTATACAGTTTTATACTTTTGGACAGTTATATACTTTTCAACAAAGTTTTGGCTGTTATATAAAATCATATTGGTCTTAAACAGAAGCACCGGTTTTAGTACAAATAACCTTTGCCTATTTACATTTTTCCTTATTTCCATTGCTGAAAAGAAGCTTTGGAAATCACTTCATAAAACATGATTTATTTGTACAGCTTTGTTTAGTGTTGTAATTAAAACAACCTGTGAGCTTTGAAATGTTACTTTGTGCTCTCTACTCCAGGGTGTTTTGAGCAGTTTAGATTGTGCTTGACTGACTGAAACTCTTCTTCCTTTAGCACATAGCTTGGTCAGTTAGAGAAAACTGAATGTTTTCCTGTGTTTATTTTTCCAAGAGAGTTTCATTAACAGAGAAATATTTAACCGATTAATGATTAGAAATCTTGCTGCAGCTGAAGCTTTTGCTTTTTGATGCATCTAGCAGACTCTAAAACTTTGTCATATTATAAAGAAGTTACCAAAGACTATTAAGAATTCTTGCTCAGTGTTCGGAAACCCATTCATAATACTTGACATGTTGGTATTTATGTCTCAAAAGGTGTTTTTTCCAAGGGGCAGTGGTTCTAGGTTGTGTGCTTAACCTATTATCAATCATTTGAGTGTCTGCTCTTGTTTCCAGAAGTACATATACTTTTTATTATTACTGTTTATTATTATTACTTTTAGTAACTAGATTCTCCATTTAGGGACTGACTTCCTGGGGTCACTAGAATGACAAAGGTTGAGACTATGGAGAAACTATTTAGGGTGAGGTTTCTTCACTCCCTGTGCTAGCTCTAGCTGGGATTGGTGTTGCGGAGCAACACAGGTGAATCTCAAACCCTTCCCAGCTGATCCTGCTGCTTCATTAATGACTGTAGCACCATCTACACTCCATCATCCTAACTGGTAGATCATATTTCATTCTGTAACTGCATTTATCCCATAGTACTGAATAGGAGGTGGTACTAGAAAGCAGCCATTTTGGGCACTATACTAATGCTGCCACCAAGACCTCTACACAGAGTTCAGGGGCTCATCCTGCACCCTCCCAGTTTGAATTTTGTCCTTAGCTATGTGACAGTTTTTCTGCATGTCTTCTTTGATTCCTCCTTTGGCCGTCCTCTCATCACACACAACACTGAGTGAATCTGGAACGACACAGTCTTTGTCTCCACTGACTTCTTACTCTTTCCTGTTACACGTAGTAGTCCAATATGATCAACATGTTTAAAATGTTTAGTAACAGCTAATGCTTCAGAGTTTGTATACAAGTAACACAAAATTGATGCTAGGGTAATTCTTTCCATGGAGTTTCTTTTTTATTATTAAAATTCTAGTTTGTAAAGCAGAAAACAATCAAATCATTATATTGTACACCTTAAATTTATGCAATGTTATATGTCAATTATTCTTGATAAAACTGGGGGAAAGAACCGAAAAACACAACTGGGCACAAGAAAAGAAAAACTGGAAAAACATAACACCCAAAATACATAAATACACAAAAAATATACAAAAATTGTGTTTAGAATGACTGTCAGTGATTTGTCTCTTATTATTTTTTAATATTTTATCAATTTTTTTAACAACTATGTATAACAAATTTCAGAGAAATGATTTCATCTTTATAGGAGGCAGTTTATTAGATAATTTGTCTCTCATTTCTGCAAATCATATAAAATGAAATTTTTATTCAGATAAATATAAGTCTTTTTCTTTATTTCATCATTATCTACCCCATTTGTTGCAATTTATTAAAAAACAAATGATTTGTCACCAAACTCCTTTAACTTCTCAAATGTTCCACTAAAACTGTGAAAAGTATACAATTTTTAAAAGTATATTAATTAGTAGAATCTAATACATTTTGTTGTTTCAGTTTTTGTAATAACACTGAAAGAACATCCTTCTGCATGTATTAATTTTGTCGTTAGAAAAAAATCTGTGTGCACAAACCCTTTTTAAAAATTGAAGGCTTTAAGAAACTACTTTAATGTTCAAATAACTAGAAAAATAATTTTAAGAGCATCTTCTTTATGAGTTTGTATTTTTAAAAGGAATAGGAAAAATTAATCTATTAACGTCAATCAGCTCTTAACATCTGCTTTTCAGTTCAAAGTAAGGCTGACTGACTGTTCATTCTCCTCTGAGCAGGGGCTGGTGTCTATCAAAGACAAACCACAGCAAATGATTGTTCAAGGTGTCCATGAGCTGTATGATCTGGAGGAGACTCCAGTGACCTGGAAAGATGACACTGAGAGAACAAATCGATTGGTTCTCATTGGTAAGTTATAAAGAGTTAAATTTTAAAGCAAAGTGAAAAATATGTTTGAAAGGAGAAGCAGTATTAACCAATCAGAATCCCTTGTTTAAACCTAAATAAGATTGTGGTTAATGTATTTGTCTTAATCATGTGGTAACATAAGAACTTGTTAGACCTTGAACTCTTCAAACAGTGTTAGAAAAGTGATTAATCCAAATGTTAATTGGGTGCTGAGGGACTTAACCAGAAAGCTAAGGAAGGAATCACTCTACTATTGTTTTTGTAAATTTCTGAAGATCAAGCATTTAAGGATCTGGAATTGATAGGTAAACTGTGTCATTATAATAAGCAAAGTATAATCATACCGCATTTTGTTCTGTTGCAGGCAGGAATTTAGATAAGGATATCCTTAAACAACTATTTATAGCTACTGTGACAGAAACAGAAAAGCGGTGGACAACACATTTCAAAGATCAAGTTTATCCATAATATTAGAAGCATTTCTTATCAAAAAGATTGGATGATAATTTTGAGAGTCAGTTTTCTTACTGGGTGTATTTCAGTTATCTGTTCTTCGCATTACTTCTGTTATGAATTCCAGTGTACTTTAAAATATATTTATTTTATAAAATACATAAGATATACTAAATAAGTACTGTAACGTATTTGACACATAAAATAAATATAATATCTTCTGTAATTTTTTTTTAAATAAGATATTTTACAAAAATATCTTTCAGAGTTGGCTTCAGAGTTTACAAATGTCGAGTTTCTTACCCATGGAAGTTATTTATTATAATGTTGATAAACCTTAATTCAACATTGTCATTTTCCTGTAGAACTTAAGTTTGTTGCATAGGTATGATTTTGTTGACAAAAATTTTTGAAAACAAATGTCGCTATTTTTATTAAATGAAATAAAAGGTTTGTTGTGGCTAGAGACTTATAAGAGGAAGAAGTCTGAGTCAAAGAAATTAATTGAAACCATCTCAAGTTTTAAGTAGATTTTATTTACTACTGGTATTAAATTCATCTTGGTTATTTTTGAACTTCTTTAATTTTCAATATAAACTAAAAGTGACTAGGTACAAACCTTCAGATATAACTGCAGAAACTTTTGAAAATTCAATGATCTTTATATAAATAGTTAGCGTGTAAGAATACAATGGCTTACTTTTTTCCTATTCACACTAAAGGCCAGCATAAATTGTAGGAAAATAGCATTAGATGGATTTCAAGAAGAGCTTTCCCAAACTAGTAATCATTAAATATCAGAGAAGGCTATTAAAATGGCTTTTTGAATTTTTTTTAGCATTTTAAGGAAGAATTACATCTTTGTATCTTGAATGGTTCCAGTGGTTGGAGGCTGGCCAAATTGATTAGATTATCTTTTTCCTTTTCCCTGCATTCTGTATCTTTTATATATAACTTCTCTATATTCATCCATTTGCCTCCTGAATCCGTTGTCTTAATTCATGGTTGAGAGAATATGCTTATTTTGTGGTGGCAAATTGCCCAATAAAAAGTCAACGGCTAAAAAATGAAATAAGATAAAATAGAATTCTAACTGGAAAAAAAAAAGTCAGCTACTTTCTGAGTCAGATCTGGGCTTTAATTCTAGCTCTGCTGCTCCTAATCTTGGGCAAAGTATTTTCTCTGAGATTAGTTTCCTTATTTATAAAGTTGACAGTGATATCAACAGTTCAAGGTTGTTGTGGGGAGTAAATAGTCTTCTAATGCACCAGCTGAGCTCTTGGCGCACAATAGAGAGCCTAGGTAGATGTTTCTTCTTTCTAACAACTTAATTAAATTTGTTTTCTAAATAATATAGTCACAATAATACTTCAAAATGTTCCTTGCCAAATAATTTGTCTGGATTCATCTCTCCTAGACCAGGAGAAAGGACTTATAATTAATTGTCCTTTTGTGGGAGAAATGCTTGAAGTAATATTAATCTATACTCTTAAAAATCTACATTTATTAACTCAAATATTTGTTTTTCCTTTAAAATGTATTAATTTTTAAATATTTTTGTTAAATAGGTATTGCATTAATACATTTGTGTTGTGAAAACGCAGACATTACAGATGAGGTATCTGACCTTTCTCTTTCAGTCACTGTCATTTCTTAGGGGTAAACAATGTTGTCAGTTTAATATCTGTCTTTTGAGATGTTTCTTTTCACTTACATGCACATGGTTTACCTTGTTTCCCAAAGTGAATGATTTTCCGGTGATTAGAGCTTTAACTTAAGCTACTTCTTCAGGAAACTTATGAACTTGTCATAAATATCCTCAAGGAAAGTATTTTTATAATGTGTGTTTTAAATAAAACATGTTGTAATGCAGTTTGCTTTATTTTTTAACTCAACTATTAGTCTTAGATCTCTCCATGACAGTGCATATAAATGTCTTATTCTTTAATTGCTGCATAGATGGTCATAGTATAGCATAGAATACATTCATTAAAAAAAAAAAAAATACATTAAGAGAGCTTCCAGTTTGCCCAGGTATTTGTGCTGGGGCAGAAACTGCATGTGACAGATAAAGGCCAGGTTCTCATATTGCTTAAATTTTGGTGGAGGGACCTAAAAGAAAATATGAGATATCCCTAAGAAGGCTGATAAAAATAAAAATCAACTTTAGATTGAGTGATCATGGAAAGACTCTCTGAGGAGAGGTAGCTTTCACTTACCATCATGTTTTCAAGGTTCATCCATTTTGTCACATGGATGAACACTTTCTTTTTATTGCTAAATAATATTTATATATCACATTTAGTTATCCACTCATCAGTTAATGGACATTTGAGTTTCTATTTTTGGGGGGGGGATTAGGCCCTTTTTTTCATATGCTCAATTTTTTAAACTTAATAGAATGTATTTTTCAGAACAGATTTACAGAAAAATTGAGCAGGTAAATGGGAACGAGAGAGTTCCCATAACTCTCCCTCCACCCCCTCCCACACTGTTAGTATCTTATAATAATAGTATGGTACATTTGTTACAATTAGTACACTAATATTGATACATCATTATTAAGGCCATAGTGCATTCAGATATCCTTATTTTTTACCTAATGTCCCTTTTCTTTTCCAGGATCCCATCCAGGATTCCACATTACATTTCACAGTCATGTCTCCTTAGACTTATCTAGGCTGTGACAGTTTCTTAGGCTTTGCTTGTTTGAGTGACAGTTTTGAGAGTATTGGTCAGGCATTTAAGATGTTCCTCTATTGGAATTTGTCTGTTTTTCTCATGATTAGGTTGGGAATTTGGGGAGGAAGATAACAGAGTACCATTTTTATCACATCATTTCAAGGGGTGTATACTATCAACATGACTTATGTCTGTTGATGTTGACATTGATCACCTGATCATCTGGCTGAAGTAGTGTTTGTCAGATTTCCTACTCTTTCCCCCTTCCCATACTATACTTCCTGGAAGGAAGTCGTTATGTGATGCATAAAATAAAGGAGTGGGGTTATGCTCCATTTCTTCAGGGTAGAGTATATAATTTATTTGGAATTCTTCTGCAAGGGAGATTTGCCTCTTTCCCTTCATTTATTAACTTAATCATTTATCAGTGTGGGCACATGGATATTTATTTTATACTTTGGGTTATAATTCAATATTATATTGTTGTTTAAATTGTTGTAGCTTTGACGATTGGGAGCTCTTTCTGTAGTCTCCTTTGTGCCCTTTGGCCTTTCCCCATCAATTTATGTGTGTTTTGTTTGTTTTGAGTGTGCCCCTACTTTTCTCCTTTCATTTTTAAATAACCCAAATCCCCATAGAAGTTGACTCTAGGAAAACTAACTATACTCCTTTCTCCAGGTAATCAGATTCCTATGCTGATGAAAGAACTGTGCCTTACCTGCAGGGGGTTAAGGGGGAGGCATCTGGGACTCTTAAGGTTGAATAAGACACCTGTTCTGCCCTCCAGAGCTTAATTTAGTAGCTCACAAGGTGGTAATTGGTAAATTTGGGATTCAAACACAAATCTGTTAGACTCAAAAGCTTCTGTTATTTGTCCTACTTCAAGCTACACACAACTGGGAAACCCGAGGGTAAACACCTCAGGAGTAAAATATAAGACTTTAAAAAGGCTTGCAAGAAAGCTTTTTTCCCAAAATTTTATCCTGAAGGCACTAGCTACTTTAAGCTACTTTTTATTTATATTTTGACCTTTTAGCTGGCTTCTGATTTCTTATTGAAAATTCATTATTTTACAAACACTAATGGATGATTTACTATGTGACAATCGATAGCCTAATAAACTATTCTTTTATACTGTGTTTTTATTTGAGCCTTCCTCAAATTCTTTTCACAAGGAGGTTACTTTAAAATTAGGTATATATACTGTGGCTTAGTATTTTACTATAAAATCTCTATTTATAGAACATATTGTTATGTTCCATGGTACTGCTGATTTAAATGAAACCAATCGAAAAACCACATTAACTCCAAAATGTTGAATGACTTAAATGGAGCTTCTCTGTCACATGATTCCTCTTCTGTGTAATTAATAAATGACAACCCAGTAACTTAAAGATATTGAAACTGCAGCCTCTCCTTGCCTCATTTAAGTTTCATTATTATAATAAAAGTGCTTAATTTTTTTTTTTTTTCTGAAAGAAGGAAAGGAGAGAGGAGGGAGGGAGGGAGGTGGAGAGAGGGGCTCCTCACAGACTGGGTGCATGCCTTCAAGTTGTAGGGCCATTTCATGAAAACAAGATTTTTCCAACTAGGTCATACTGGTTAGTATGTAGCAAAATCAATTTAGTTGGTCCTCGCCATTAAAAAAAATACATACACATATACATGTATGTGTGTGTACGTGTGTGTGTGTGTGTGTGTATATATATATAATCAGTGATCACTCTAAGTATATTGCTTTATGAAATGAGCTATGTAACTGTATATGCAAGAGTTATAAAATATATTTCATATTGTGGTTAAATGTTCAAAAGTTGGAGAATCACTACTGTAAGGAGACTTCTCTCTAGCCCTCTTGCTTTCTCTCCACCCTGAACTTCCACAACTTAATGCCAGGACATTTCAGCCTTTTGTGAAACCTAGAGTCAGGGAGAACACTTCGGGGGAGCTGGGGTGGAGGTAGTAGGGACAACAAAACAGTCCTTCACACATCCCTGAGCTCGGGGATATAGTTAGAACATTTAAAATATTTCAGCTCATTATTCTGGATGAGGATAGAATCCACCAGTGAAAATAGGTGATTAACCAGCAATGAAACACAAAAACATACTTTTACTGTTACACATTCTTTTACACGCACTGTGTGCATATATGCCAGTGCCCCTCCTTCCATTTCTACCCTCCAGGAAAGAAACCTGAATATCGAGGTGGCCACAGATTGTTAAGTATCATATTTTCCTATCCCCTTTTTGTATGTGCAGTTTTAAAAGCTCGTTAATAGAGCCTGTGAAAATCGGGGTGCGATTGGCTGGCTAACCTGAGGAGTGGCGCATATTCCTTGGAGGTCGGTAGGTGTAAGGAGGCAGCGGCTGAAGGCTCTTACCATGTTAAGTAATGCACAGGGAACCCTCATCATTGGATTTCAAGGAAGTGGGAGCGCTCGGAGGTAGGGCAAGAAGAAAGTATAAAGGGGTGGGGGCGTCCATCACACAAAGACTGGAAGGAGCTTTAATAAAAGACAAAGCACATCTTTACTGGACGGTATTGTGAAGGAGGAGAAACCGAAAGTCAAGAAGATTGCCTGAAAGGGCCGCCACAAGCATCCCCACATTTTCAAACACCTTGAACCCAGGCTTCCAGCCCAGCCTACCGCGAGCCAGGTGAGCGGCCACCACCTCTCCAGCGGCTGCAGGACCTTCTCTTCCATGAACTTGCCAAGAGCTAAGCGCCTTCGCTCCCACCGCCGCGCAGCCTCCGGGGCTCCAATGGGGAAGACGGTGAGATCGATATCCTTGGAGAGGAGGAAGATGAGGACGCCGACGAAGAAGAGGAAGACAAGGAGCCCAAGGGAAGCCAGCAGTTCCTAGAGTCACTGCACCAGCCGGAGCCGCAGGGGGCGCAGCAAGGCGTGAGCGCGCTTCCCCGCGAGCGCACGGAGAGCGGCGGCTGCCGGAGCGACTCCCCTGAGTTTGGCACCAAGTTCACGGCTCCGACGGGGTCCGGCAGCCTCTGGGGACACCCCGCAGCCGGGGAAGCCCCCCTACTCCTACATCGCACTCATCACCATGGCCATCCTGCAGAGTCCGCACAAGCGCCTCACTCTCAGCGGTATCTGCGCCTTCATCAGCGGCCGCTTCCCCTACTACCGGCGCAAGTTCCCGGCCTGGCAGAACAGCATCCGCCACAACCTCTCGCTCAACGACTGCTTCGTCAAGATCCCACGCGAACCCGGCCATCCAGGCAAAGGCAACTACTGGAGCCTGGACCCTGCCTCCCAGGACATGTTCGACAACGGCAGCTTTCTCGGCGCAGGAAGCGCTTCAAGCGCCACCACCCGCCCCCAGGAGCCCACCTGCATCACCCCTACCCACTGCCCGCGGCGTCCGCCTCCCTGCGGCCCCTATCCTGGCCTGCTGCTCGGTCCCCCAGCCCCGCCGCAGCCTGTCCCGGGGGCCTGCTCTGTCATCGCACCCGTGAGCCGCCCGTGCGCGCTTCTGCACCCTCATCGCCTCGTTACCTGCTGCTGTCCTCCTCCGCCTACACTGAGGCACCAAGGAAAGCTCAAGGCGCGGATCTGGTGGCCCACCGCGCCCTGCCGGTGCTTCAGTCCTCACTGGGCTCCCAGCAGTGGGAGGAGGGCAAGGGGACGGCGTGGCGGCCGCGAGGCGGTGCACCTCCTTCAGCATCGAGAGTATCATGAAAGGGGTCCGAGGAGAGGACTCGCAGAGTCTACCCCCGACCCCGTGGGGCTACTGCCACCTGCTGCAGCGCCCATCGTGCCTGTTGCACTCCCAGGCCGCTGCCCCCTTGCTCCACGTGTCAGCCGCCGCAGCTGCCCGGACGATGTTGCAACACCAGCAGCAGGAAGATTGCACCGGCAAGGGATTGCTGCTAGGCCGGCACCTGTCCGCCGCGGCGGCGCTGCTGGCCTGTCAACCAGGAGCAGATAGGCTGAAGTTGGGCAGAGAGGGGACCTCGTCGGCCTTTTGAGTAGCACCCACACCCTGCCCTGGCACCAACTCCGCAGGTCAGACCTGGAGCCACGCTGGAGGGCGGAGCGGCCCTGGTGCGTCCGGTTCTCCCCTCCGCCTGTCCTTCCGCACGGCCACCTTGCACAGGCCACCATGCACAGCCAGGACTAGGCGTATGAATCAGCATCAGAGCAACCACTGATTTCAGCTCATTTATTTACAAAGGAAAAGTTGGGTATTGTTCCCGTGAGACAACCTGAAAATAAACTTCCTATGGCGTCAAATCTCGCCTTTTTCCAGTCTCCAGTTGTGGTTTCTAGGGCTTTTCCGATGCACATTTCCAGAATTATTAAAGTGAGGGCATTTGTTCTGGTATTAAAGAAAAACAAAGAAGATATAACGTCTAGTGTGCAACCTGTTTCCCCTTTTTCACTCCCTAGGAACGTCAAGTATTATTCCCAAGTCCAGTGCAAAATGCTCATGCCTTTCATATGTCTTCCTGAAATCAATGTATAAGTAGAATTTTAATTTCAGAGCATTTATTTATGATCTGTGTGTCTGAGTGCCAACTTTCCACGGAGAGGTGTTCAAATTAAACCTACTTATATAGACCGAATAAAGTGCTAAATCACTCACTGCATGACATCGTTTATTTTATATTATTTCTCATTATTCGCTCTCTAAATAGAACTTTTAAAACTTAGTTCTTTTCTCTTAATTCTTTTCTCCTAATTCAACAATATTCATTATTGGTATCAGAAACAACTGATTTTCAAAATGGCTTTTCAAACTTCCGAATATTTCAAGTTGAAAAAGTCTTGTCTTTTGAAACATGGGATTTAGTATGTATGGAACCTATGGTATAAAAGAATTGAAGAAAAACTATATTCTTCATTTATTTTCCATCTTCCCAAAGACGTTGATTTTTTTTTCTCCTGAATAAGTTGGAAGACAGATCAATTTGGAATGTAGTAGTCAACCTTTATTCCGGGGCAGGGGGCAATTTTTAAAAAGCATTACAATTTTCAAAACCAGGGCCCAAAGGAAAGAGATATATCAAATACAGCATTCATGTTCTGGGCATATACAATTTAAAAAATCCTCTCTCCAGGCACGAGTCTCTTAAGGGCTCCTATTCCTTGTTTTAGAACAGAGAGAAACTTTGTTTTGAAAATAACTAATTTCTGAAAGGACTTTAAACCAGAAAGGTTTCAGGTGACTGGGTGGGAGGAAATAAGACCAAGATGCCCATCACAAAATACTTCCACTAGACAAAGCAAATTTCTAGAGACCTTGTGGCTCTCCACACCGAGCACGCTCTTGTTTCTTAAGAATTGCTTTCGAGCCACTTTGGAAGAAGCGACTCGGTGGGTGTGAGAAGGTCGTTTCCCCTCAGTTATTCCCCAGCCCTGATGAACTCGTTACAGAGGGGAGGGAAGACGTAGAGACGAGCGTTTTCACAGCCATTTAATTGGTCCATTTTTACTCCAGCTTCTCATCTCTACCCCATCACTCAGAACTTCCCAGGCATGTCCTACCTGCAGTACCCATCTCCTCCCTGTTTGCTGTACTGTGGCTCCTGGGACGTTCTGGAAAGTTCCCAACCCCAACCCCTGGTAGGCGCCAGGACAGAGAGCTTGCAATTCTACCCTCCGCTATACACCTGCAGCCTTCGGCCCGTCTGGCTTCCCCTAGCAGTCCCCTACATAGGCCTATATCCTCGGGCTGCAGGCGACCCCCTAAACCTCCTTCCCCTTCATCCACCTCTCCTTCCTTGGGCTTTGCCCATTCGTGAACTCTGTCTGACCCTCAACACCTCAGTTTTACGATTGTTTTAATAAATTCTGTAGGTCTGGGCTAATCGAAGAGTTTGAAAACAAGCCGAGAAAAAACGGGAGCCTAATTTTGTGTCGAAAACTGTCCCATTCACATTACAACTCCCCCTTGCCCTTTGTGTGAAAACATCTCCAGGTCCACAGTGGTTCATTTATTCGGTCGACAGAGTCGTCGGAGCGCCAGGTACAGCCGGCCGCTGAGCCCCGAGCCGACCCTCGAGGCTCTCCCCGCGCGTCCCGCGCTCCGCAGAAGATTCGGAGTTTTTTCTCCCGTTGCCCCAGCACAGCCACCAACATGGGTGACTGCAGGGCAGAACCTGGCCCCGGCTGGCCTCCAAGCTCCTAATTTTTACCCAATGCAACTATATCGAACGATAACTTTACAAAAAGAAAAAAAAGAAAAAATCAAGTCAGTGGAAGAGTGAATTAAACGCTTTCCAACGGAATCTGGCGTTTAGGGCCCATAGGTCCAGAGCGCGGCAGCCGCGTGGAGTGGTTCAGCCTTTAGTGTGGGCGGCGTGCACCCACCGGTAACTACAAGCACTTGTCAAGCCCTTACTGCTGGACCGGCTGGCGCGTCCCAGGTATTGTGGTGGCGCCGAAACCCCTTGGGCAGGGGCGGCCGGGACGGAATGCGTGGAGAGCGCGTCGTGCTGGGCGCTGTGACCAGGCCTGGCCGCCTTCCGACCCCGCAGCGCGTGAGGCCGACGCACTGGATCCCGGTGGTTCCGCGCAGGGACGTCGGGGAGCCTTCTCAGCCCCCGGCTTCTGTCCGCCGCGGGCGGGCCTCTGGCCGTGGCCTGAGGCAGTAGCGCGGGTCCATTTTAACCTTCCGCATGAGAGGTCCGTTGCTTCCGAGTTGTATGACGCCCCTCGGGCTCGTGTTCTGGAGGCTGGGCTGACTCGATGTGTCCAGAGCTGTCGGGGTAGCAGAGCCGAAGGGCTGGACTGGATGGCGAGGGCCTGGGAGGCTCAGGGGGCTGGGCTGAGGGCAGTGCGGGAAACCGGGAGGAGACTGTCTCTGGCCCTGCCGGCTAATAACAGTAATAGTAACAACAGCGGCTGACGGTGAATTCCCGCAATCTGTGCCAGGCACTGAATGTCCCCTTTAGCCCTCCGAGCACCCAAAGACTAAGACATTACCGAATCCCCATTATATAGATATGACATGTTGCGACTTAGAGAAAGTAAGAAACTCGCCTAAGTACTTAGGCAGAGGCCAAGCCCTGCCTGGTTTTTGAACGATTGCGACCGTCTCCGGCCTGTGTTTCCTTTGGGTCGCAGAGGCCGAGGCCTGACGGGGACCAGGGCCCCCGGTCCCGCACGACAGGGAGCGCACGTGTCTCCCCAAGTCCCGGATGAGGCGAAGTACGCGCGCGCCGCCGGGCCCCCAGCCTTTCGCCCGCGGCTCTGCTCTGCATTTTCCTAGGAGGTGCCTCGCGGAGCGGTGGGAAAGGTCGCCGCGGGGACAGGACCTGGCGACGCCCTGGACCACATGGAAGTAGAGGGCTCCACTTAAGACAGGATCGCCAGGGAGGAGTCAGAAGATCCCTGAGAGTGCGTTCCTGCTCCCCTGCAGGATTTTCGTTCTCTTCTCCCTCGTGGTCCCCGAGAACCCAGGCACCCTCGACGTAGACGTCGGCGATACTGCAAACCCCGGACCGCTTGCAGGCCAAAGCCGCCCCCGTCCCCAATTCCTCTCCCGAAACGACCCTGAGCTCCACTTCGCGCCCGCGCGGGGCACTGGATCCGGACCAGGTGAACGAGTCGTAATGTGCCTAGGTTGCTGGGTGGCACTGGCCTGGGGAGAGGCGAGGGAAGGGTGGAGGACGTTGGGACCGGGAAAGACCAGCCGTCAGTTCACCCTCAGGTCAGCAGGTGGGTTGGCAGTGAAGGTGGGGACCCCTGCAGAAGAGAGAGGGTGTCCGGGGTCGGGCGGACTGGAGCCTAGGTTCCTGTCGGTGCCAGCTGGCCCGCGCAGGTGCGGTCTGGCAGAGCGGTAGTGTTCTGTACGCGCAGACATTATGTATATTGAGTATTCGAAACATTTGGCACTTGCTTATTCATGGGCGTGTACTGTAGCTAATGGTTCAGGAACCTTTCTCTTCTCCCATCAGCCTAAACCGTGCACCCCAGCTCCTTTCAATTTGACTGGAACGCAATAACACGGTAGAAAATCAAGAGAAACAGCAGAAACTACGAGGAAAAGAATAGAATCAAAATGGCGATGAGAACTACAAGGCTGGGAGCCAGATAAAAGCAAATTGCGTCTTCTAAGATTTTGCACCCGTCCTTCACCACATTTTATTGGAAATGTGGGGGACTCATAACTCTCATTCTTCCCAGTATTTAGGAAGAATATGCAGAAATGTCTTCCCACATTAACATCTGATTCCGGCCTAAATTGTAATCTTTAATTGCTAATGCCATCTCCTGTAATTTCTACAGAAATAGTTTAGTCTTGATGGCTGTTTTTTTCCATATCAGCACTGAAATTATTTAAATGTGTTTTAAGCATTCATTGATTTTAGATACGCCACTAGGTTCAAAAACTCAAATAGGTGATAGCTAATACTATCAAAATTTGCCACCACCTCCCCTTGCCAAATTCCCAGAAAATTAGGTGTAGGAAAAAAAGACTTGAGAATCCAGTCTGAAATTAAGTTCAAGACCATTTCCTTAACATAATAAAGGTGTATATGTTAAAATGAATGCTTATAAAAGAAATAATTGGATATAAACTTCACTTTTTATTCTTAGAATGCAGGAGTATGTTTATTTAGATCACTAGTAAAGAATATTTTGGGAGTAGTTATGATTTATTCAGCTATTGAAGCAGTTTATATTCCCAAATCCAGGCAAGAACAATGAAATTAAATTAAGCATGAGAGATTTCCTTTTTTTTCAGATACTGTAATTTTACTATCTCTAGCTATATATATTTAAAACCATATTGATGACTAATAGTTCTTAAAATTAAAGTGACTATTATTGTGTTGGCCAAGGTATCTGTTGTATAAGAGATTATGGCATATTTCAAGCATATTTTTTCTCTTAAATTTTAAGTTTTAATAGAATGGAAACTTCTAAACATATACAAAGTAGAGAGATAATATAATTAGCCTCTAGGTTCCTCTAGGCTAGGTCAACCTTTTTTCATCTTTATCCTCTGACAGGCCTCTTCCTCACTGGATTATTTTGAATTCAACCCCAGATATCCTATCAGTTCATGCATAAATATTTTGGGACATTTCTCTAAAAGATAGGAATCCCATCAATGTAACCATAATACCATTATCATACCTAAATAATTCATTAATAACATCAATTCGTCCAGGCAGTATTTAAATATCCTTATTTGTCTCAAAACTTATTGTTTAGTTGGTTTGTTTGAATTAGAATGCAAATAAGGTCAATATATTATGTTTGATTAATATGGTTCATGTCTTTTTTAGGTTTTTTATTTTTTTGCCCTTTTTTAATGTATTTTTGTTGTTGAAGAAACTGGACTGTTTGTCTTGAATTTGACGTTCTGGATTTTGTGGCTACTGGCAATATTTTTATGATAGGATATTTACAGGGATAAGGCTGTTTATTTAGACTTATGAATATTAGCAAATAACAATACAGGCAAGGAGTAGTCAAGATAGCTTGAAGCATCATCAACTGTTAAAAAGACAGATTTTTATTAGGGCAAGGATGAGTCTGGAAAAACTTATGTGAAGTCTTCCTAAAGGTAGATATAATGCTTTCCTACAACTTTTAAGACTAGATTGCTATAGTCCACGTACTTATAGAAATATGGAATTACCAATCAAATATTTCATCTAAAGATTTAAAGCTAGTCTTACATTGGCAAGAATGAGGCTCTTTATACCTTGAAAAATTGCTGAAGTTCTGAAATTATAGGTTTTTAAAATTGTTTTGTTTTGTATTTTAAAATGAAAAAGCTAAAATGTGATAATATTCAGTGAGGGTCAAAGGTAGAGTAATAGCACAAGTTCTATGCTTATGAGAAGAAAAATTGTTTTAGGATAACCCCAAATAAAAGGGACTCAGGATATGAAAGAAATTAGACTGGACAGAAAAAATTTCACTTGAGTATAAGAAATATGTTTTCAAAAAAGTTGAAAGTAGCCAACTTTCTTTAGGTTCCTTATTTAATGAGTATGTACACTAAGTAAAATTTCCATTTCCATTTTTCTGTTGCACATTGGGCTTATTATCTTATTTGTCTCATTCTGCAGTTATTTGCCAAGGTTTCCATGTACCTCACTCTCTGGAGTTCCTGTGAAGGTAAAGACCAAGTCTTATTTATCTCTACATCTCCAACAATTCTCAGCACATTGCCAAAAATACTTGTGAAATTAATTTGAGTCTATTATATCTGTTATAGAGATGTGTATAAAAGTGTGTTACATATATTGGGCTTTGATTTAATTTTAGATGGATTTCAACTTATTCAAATTACTAAAATTGTTGAAAAGTATTATTCATCTAGAATAGAAGTTTTAGGTAAGGCTGTATTTGTATACCTTCGTTAATAGGTCATATCTTAACCATTTAATGCCTGTTTGGTAAGCAGCTGATGTTTTATATAATGCTGTTGGGTTGTTGTTTGTTGTTTGTTGTTTGTTGGTTTTTTTTTTTTGCTTGAAGTTCCTGATTCATTACATTCATTACTTAATATAATGTCATTTATCATATCTGTATATAATATATACAAATATATCTATTATGTATGACATTCAGTAGCTTTGAAACTTTAATCTTGGAATATATTTCCATTGTTTACTAAAACTATTTAAATACTTACTGTAAGGAAACAGCTTTTGTTTGTTAAAATAAAACCTAGTCCCATGTTTTCTCAGAGACTAGTCCAGTTTCCAAGGATAGATGGCAGTGGGGAGTTGGCTTTCTGGATGCAATGTGTGTTGTTTTGCATTCCAGTTCTGCCTCTTACCAGCTCTGAGCTCTTGGGCAAATAACTTAACCTCTCAAAGCTTCAATTTCCCCATTTATACAGTGGTGATAACTATAGATTTCATTGTGGGGGGTTAGCCTGAAATAATGCATGTGAAATGCTTAGCACAGTGCATAGCATGGGCTAAATGTTCTATAAATACCGGCTATTATTTAGTGATGATAATGACTATGATGTGTCTCTAAGTGGAATCTTGGTGGAATCTTGCCTGACATCCTTTTTCCCATGTCCTTGTCAGTCTTCACATGGTGGGCATCCTTGATATCCTGCCACAGATGGGTGGCGTACAGGGCATGCTCTTTCTTTCCTGCCAGAAGGTCCTCGGTGCAGGTTTCAGCCTTGTGTTGCGAGGGGCAAGCACATGTACCATCATGTCCCAAGGACCAGCTTAGTGAAGTAATACCCTTTGGGTGTGCTCTCCTTGTTTACATAGGGCATTGCTTTTGTTGACCATTGAAGGCTGGTCCGAGTACAGTGGTATCTACAATTAATTGATTACAGCCAGTGACCACTGAAGAATGATAGATAACATGAAGTAATCACAACTCCTCTAACACTGGAATTAGCACACATAGAATATAATAGGAACATCCTTCTCTTGAATGAATTACCTGTTTTATTTCTGCCCAGCTTAAGTTTTACTTGATGTGTATATGTATTTTTTACATTCATCCAGAAAATAGTGATTGAGCAATTACTCTGTGTTAAGTACTGTGCTGGGAAAAGGGATCTAATGACCAGACAGATGTAGCCCCCACCCCAGGGCTCAGAGTCCAGCCAAGGAAACAGACAGCAAAGCAGGCAACTACAGGTTTTTGTGATAGGCACAGTGCTGGGTAAGCCCATGGTGTGTGAGAGCATGTAGGAGGGACGGAACATGTATGCAGCTCTGTGGCGAAGGCCGCCAGCTTCTTCAGGTCATTCTCATCAATGAGATTGGAGGTGGTGAGAGGAAGACATAGGCTGTAGTTTGTCTTCATGGGCTCCACTTGGTTTTGGTGGGTTCCAGTTTGTCTTTGCTTTTCTCCACTTCATGTGAGCTGTCGCTCTGCAGTGACTTCTAGCCACTAACAGACACAAAGCATCAGCTCGCTACAGTCTTCTTCACCTGTTCTCACAATTACACAGTCTAATCTCTATAATCCCTCATTATGTATCACTCATAGTAGCTCTGCTTGTCTGATTGAATCCTAACAGATACATTCCCCATTAGGTTATAAACTTCTGGCGGTAATGGGCCATATGCTATCCCTCGTCCTCTGGCGTCTAGAATAAAGGTCAGCAAAACATTTTAGGCATTGTGGGCCACATATGATCTGTCACTTTCCCTTTTCTTCTCCTCCTCATCCTCCTCCTTATTTTTTTCTTGATTTTTATGTTCTTGTTTTTCTTGTCCTTATTCTTCTCCTCTTCCTCTTTCCTTCTCTCCCTCTTCTCCCTCCTTCTCTTCTCAACCTTTTAAAAATATAAACCCATTTTTAGCTCACAGGGCATACACATGCAGCCCACAGGCAGGCCACAGTTTGTTGGCTCCTGGTCTCTTCTAGACCAATAGTTCTCAAAGAAGTAGCACTGTATTCTAGGGAATGATTTTTGGTTTTGGGGCACAATGATTGGGTGGGATTACTGACATTTATTGGGTGAGGTTTGGGGTTGATGAACATCTGAAATATACCAGCAGTTCCACTCAATGAAGAAAACCATATATGGTATTCGATTTGAATCACTAGTGTAATACCTCCCGCAGTGGTTTGCATTTGTGCCTCACTTTCATGGTAATTTACATGTTTAAAATGAAAGCATCTAACTATACTAATGTATCATTTATGTCATTTTTTGATTGGTTTTGATTGATTTTTTATTCTAACCATTTGTCACATTTTCTTGCCTTTTCATATCCCTGATAATTTTTGATTGGATGACAGACATTGCAAATTTTACCTTGTTGTGTGCTTGATAGTTTTGTATTTTTATAAATATTCTTGAATTTTGTTCTGTCACACTGTAAGCTACTTGGAAAGGATTTGACCCTTTCAGACTTTGCTTTATTGGGTAATAAAAACAGCATTTAGTCTAGAGCTGTTTTGCCCCACTACTAGGCAAAACCCATCTGAGTACTTTACCCAGTGCCTCATGAATTGAGGTGTTCCCTTCAGGCACTGTTCCTGGCTCCATGTGAGCACCTGGTGCTGTTCCCTTTAGTCTTCGTGCATGGTTTTTCTCTTGTCTCAGGTGGTTTCCTCACACACACTCACTGGTTAGTACTCTGTCGGTACTCTGTAGCTCTGAGTAGCATTTTCCTCCCCAGTTCTCTGCTCTATTCTTTCCCAGCTGCCTTTGCCATTACAGACTCCTACCTGTCTTAACTCAGGGAGACCTCTGGGCTTTGTCTGCATCCCCTTTCCTGTGCTGTGGCCTGAAACTCTCACACGGCAGTAAGCTGAGACAATTGGAGGGCTCATCTCATTTGTTTCCCATCTCTGGGGTATCACTGTCCTTTGTTGCTTAGTTCCACTGTCTTGGAGACCACTCTTTCATATATTTTGTCCAGTCTTTTAGTCATTTCAGGCGGGAGGATAATTTTGGTCTCTGTTGCTCCATTTTTGCCAGAAGTGTAAGTCATTTACCCAAGCATTTATACATCAGAGTATATATAATTTTAAGCTACTTAAAAAAAAAATCATTTACCTTCTATCTAGGGCATTGCATCGATTATTTGGAAATTCTGTTCTATTCAGATTCTATTACCCATCAATTTTATGTAACGATAGTACATCGAGCATTCCAAAATAGTTGTTAAATGAGGGGAGCATGGGTCTAATAGGATGAGAACCACAGCTTTAATACCTAGAGTGACTTTGTAATTTATTGTGCACATGGAGACACTTTTGAGAGGGAAGAAGAGTGCTGTTAATAATTGTATCAGGACCATGGCCTAAACCAGACTGCCCCAGGCAGCCTGGGACATGTTTGTATCCACCTCAATTCTGTGTCCTTATGCAACTCATTAATTCTACAGCCCTTATTGAGCCTAATTTTTGCCAGGTGCTAGCACTGACAAGATTGATAAGGCAAAGTCCTCACCTGAAGGAGCTGACAGAGAGACAGGAGACAGTTTGTTATAATCCAGAGTGATCTGTGCTCTAAAGAGGAGAGCATGAGGAACAGATAAAAGCCCAAAGAAGAGCATGTGTAACACCAGGGAAGAGGGTTAGGGTAGCTTCACAGAGGAGATGAGTCTTGAAGTATGTTCATTGGGGACTAGGGACAAGAGGTGGGAGGGTAAAGGTATTCCAAAGAGTGTATATTGAGGCTCAGAGCCAGGGGAAACACAGAGTGTGGTTAGAGAGTGATTCTGATTGGCTGGAGAACAATGTTCGTATGGAGCTGGGAGGGGAGGAGGTAAGTACTTATAACAATAGCAGTTAATATTTAGTGCTCACTTACCACATGCTGGATGCAGTTCTGAGCAATGTAAACATATTAGCTCATTTAATCTTTGCAACAACCTGGTGAGGTAGGTACTATTATTATCCCCATTTTAAAGATGAGGAATCTAATAGGAGGCACAGTACTTTGGTAAAGACCTTGTCCAAGGCCACAAAGTATGTGGTGGGTCTTGGAATTGAATCCAGAGTCCCTTCACTCTAAACTCCTGAGAGCCAGATGCTAAGAAGCCTTATTGTACCAAGCCAGGGTGTGCCAAAGAAATTGTCCTGCAGGCAACCAAGAGGATCTGAAGCTTTTGAAGCAGGGAAGTGACTTATCTTAAGGTGATAATAGAAAGTTCAAGAGAAGCATTCAAGTGGATTTAGGAAGGATTTCTACTGGTGACAAGAGGTGGTGAGATTTTGAGCTACAGCTACAGCAGCAGTAAGGATGGAGAGGAGAGGGTGGATTCCTCGGACCCTCACAGGTAGAGAGAGTCCTTTTGCCTTGGCGACCCCACTGAAGGGTGCAGGAGGAGTACAGGAAGATGCCAAGTGGCTGGCTGTGCCCCTGCAGGGACACACAGTTTATAAGAGGAGAGCAGGTTCGTTTGAGAATGGAGGTTCTAGACGATGACTTCCATGTAGTATTTCAGGTGTTTGTACCAGCATCAGGAAATTCAAAACCAGAACTCAGGAGAGAAGTTTGGGCTAGGAGGCTTGGGGAGGCATCAGCATGCAGGTGGTAGGAGAGCTGATAGTTGGATGAGATCAGAGTGGGGCATAGAGTAAGAAAAGGTGGGGATGAACCCAGCAATACCACTATTCAGTAGGCGGCTGCATGAATAGGAGGCAGTGAAGGGGGCTGAGAAGAGAACCGAGGGCCAATGACCTTACAGGTACAGAAGAAGAGCAGCAACAGGGTTAAATGAGGAGCATGAGCCCAGAAAGGTCAAATAAAATAAAGAGTGGATTTGGCTTTAGCAAGTCATATACAGAAGAATCTTGGAACCAGAAGGAAAATTGTGGTGACTTAAGGGGTGTATTGATTTCCTCGGGATTCCGTAACAATATACGTCAAACTGAGTGGCTTAAAACAACATAAATTATTTTCTCCTTGTACCTGGAGGCTAGAAGTCCAAAATCAAGGTGTCAGAAAGGTCGTGCTCTTTCTGAAGGCTCTAGGGAAGGATCTGTTTCAGGCCGTTCTCTTAGCTTCTGGTATCGCTGGCAATTCTTGGCTTTATTTGGTTTATAGGTACATCACCCCAATCTGTGCCTCCATTGTCACTTTGAGTTTTCTGAGTGTCCTGTGTTTCTCCTTATAAAGATACAAGTCATATTGGACCCTTCTCATAACTAATTACATTTTCAACAGCCCCTTTCCAAATAAGATCACATTCCGAGGTTCCTCGGAAAGACACAAATTTTGGGAGGGACACTGATCAACCCTGTACAGGGGTAGATAGTAGCAACAAAGATTGTAGACTTTGTTTTAAGAAGCTCAAAAGGGAGACAGGGATAAAGGGAGGATTTTTTTTTTCCCCCAAGATGGGAGAAGCTTAAACATGGCTCCGTTGCATAAATAAAGAACCCCTGGGTTGGAGAGGATAAAGATTCTAAGAGCAAGTAATTGATGGTGCAAGCTCCTGAGGAGCTGGGGGCTGGAGCACAGGTGGATGGATCAACAGCGTGCAGAACTGGGGTTGGGGTGGGGAGTGGGTATTTGCAGATGCAGATGTATTTGAGGGTGGAGGGGGCAACAAGCCGAGCAGGATGAAGCGTGACAACGCAGCTTCGTGCATGTTGAAGGTGATCAGTAAGCGAATCAAGAGCAGATGTTGAAATGAGCAGCTGAAACAACAGCTTGAGAAACTAGCCCTACTTTGTGGGTAGAGGATTAGTTAAGGATCCTGGCCATGGGAAACAAGAAGAGGAGGGTAATCTGTTCATGCCTATTACAGAGCTCTGGGGGAGCAGTTTCACTGTAACCTGGAGAATGTCCATGAAGGTCAGAGAGAGAAGCCCTGCAATCAAGGGCACCAGCCCCTGACTTGGAGATGAAGTCTTCACCCAGTGCTGTTGTTGCCCTCTGTGTGATGATCCTAGACTGTGGCAGTCTGGAGGAGTCATAGTGGAGAAGGACGGAGGGGTAAGAATGTTACCCCCGTGTTGAGATATAAAGAGGATTCTCTGAGATAACTCAGGCAGGGTGGTGGTGGTAGAGGTAGATGTAAGAAGCCCTCTGCTGCTTCAGTGTCACCATGGAATTCAATTCATGGAAAGCAGAGCCAATCGCCCTTTATACCCTGTGTTGGCTTTAATGTATTCCTTTGGCTTGAGAAATGCTTCTCAAGGTGAAATCAAGAAGGGAAGCCACACACACTTGCCAAATGACAGTCACAAGCCCCACTAGTCTACCTTTTCCATCCATGTGGCTTTGCCTCTTAACCTTAGGGTCCGTGTGAGAACCAGAAAGTTTTAGGAATAATTATTCCAAATGAAATTCCTAGGGTATCCAGTTTATCAAGTGGAGGGGAAAGCTTTATACAGTTTAAGATTTTTTCATAGAGCTTCTTTCTGTCACATTAGTTTTGGGTCCAAAAAGAGGAGCCTTTTCTGGATCACATTGTTTATACTCAGAGTAGGTAAAAATCGCTTTAGAAGAGTTGAAATTCTAACCTTTAGTGGTATAAAACAGAGCCCACATTTCAATGAGTTGCCACTACCTTGAGCGGTGACTCTCAACCAGGGACAATTTTGCCCCCAGTGAATATTCGGCAATGTCTGAAGACATTTATTTTCTCAGTTTTTAAAAATTGTGGCAAAACACACATAACGAAATTTACCATTTTGACCATTTTTAAGTTTACGGTTCAGTGGCATGAAGCACATTTATACTGTTGTGCTTAGATCATCACCATCCATCTACAGAACTCTTTTCATTTGTAAAACTGAAACTCTGCACCTGTAAACAATGACTCCTATTCCCTCCTCCCCGCAGACCCTGACAACCACCATTCTACTTTCTGTCTCTCTGAATTTGACTGTTCTAGGTAACTTGCATATGTGGAATCATGCTGCGTGGAGGCATTTTGATTGTCACAACTGGGAAAGGGATACTAGTGGGTAGAGGCCAGGGATGCTGCTCAACATCCTTCTACACACAGAATAACCCCACAGCACAGCATTTTCCAACCCTGAATTTCTGAGGTTGGAAAGCCTGGAGCCCACCCGTTAGTCACTTCATAGCAGCCATCTTGGTAATGAGATAGACTGTTGTAGCACGGCAGTGCGTGTGTTCAAAGAGAGGCCATACATTGTTGTTACATGTAGTCAGAAGGTCAGCAGTAGCCTAATGCGGTTATAATACCTGTGCCGTTCACCTCACTTCATCTCATCAGAAAGGCATTTCACATCATCACAAGAAGTGTGAGTATAATACAATTTTTGAGAGAGAGCACATTCACAGAACTTTTATTACAGCACATTATTATAATTCTATTTTACTGTTAATTATTGTCATTAATCTCTTCCTGTGCCTAGTTTATCATAATTAGGTATGTATAGGAGAAAACATAGTATGCTTTTAGGCATCTACAGGAGATCTTGGACCATCTCCCCCTCGGGTAAGTGGGGACTACTATATGTACAACACAAACCTGAGCTGTCTGGCTCTAAGTGTGGAGACTAATCTGTCTTCAGTGTTTCCCAGGTAGATGTTTCCCAGGTAGGTGGCCCGGCATGCACACGCTCACCGTTTCCCAGGTAGATGGCCCGGCATGCACATACTCACCATTTCCCAGGTAGGTGGCCCGGCTTGCACATACTCACCATTTCCCAGGTAGATGGCCCGGCTTGCACATACTCACCATTTCCCAGGTAGATGGCCCGGCATGCACATACTCACCATTTCCCAGGTAGGTGGCCCGGCTTGCACATACTCACCATTTCCCAGGTAGATGGCCCGGCATGCACATCCTCACCATTTCCCAGGTAGGTGGCCCGGCTTGCACACGCTCACCAGGTCCTGCCACCATGTGGAACAGCACAGGTGCTGTGCTAGAGCCCTGAAGTGCAGTGGGAGGGGAATGGTTCTTAATTGAGAAAATTGGAAGGAAGATATTGGGGATAAAGTAGGGGCATTCCTGGCAGAGAAGCACCTCCGGGTCTATTTCAGGTAAAGGTCAAAAGTCTTGCAGATTATTACATGGGGAGAGGAGGCAGAGAAAGAAGCCTGAGGGCATAAAATGGAGGTTTTTGAAGGCCAGATTGAAGAGTTTTGAGTTCTGTTTGCAGAGAGGGGCTATGCAAGAATGGCAGACCTGGAAAGAACATTAGATGTAAATGGAGTTTATGCTCCTTATTTTATACAGGAGGAAACTGAGGCCCAGTTTCACACAGTAGTAAATGGGCAACATTGGGAAATCATGTAGCAGGCAGAGTTTGCAGAATAAGCAGGCACTTGGGATGACCACTGGTGGCAGAAGCTAAGGATCCATGGGCAGAAGGGAACATAAGCTCCAGTCTGGGGCAATGGAGGTTTGTGGGACACCAGTTAGAAAAAGTTAGGAAAGAATCTGAGGCAGGGACTGTGCTGTGTACCTGGATGTATCAGGGTGACAAAGGAAGAGGAATTGGCAGGGGGATATGAAAAGACACAGAAGAGATTGAGAGCATCTAGTGCCAGGGAAATCAAGACAGGAGAGGATTTAAAGGAGGAGCAGTAGCCAAGGGTTCAAGGCTGTTCAAAGTCTGAGTTGGTTATGGACCAAGGAAATGGCCGTTTGCGTCACTGCTGTAAGAGGCACCGAGACTGCAAGGAGTTTAGGGTAGAAGGGAGGAGAGAATACGGAGGGGGTCAGCACAGATAGAGGATTCCAGATGTTGGCTGATGTCAGGAGGATGGGCTCTTGAGGGAGAAACAGAGTGTTTCTTTAGGAGAAGAGAAATAGGAGAGTATTTTTTGGTTTAAGGGAATGAGCTAATCTTGCATAATTGAATTAAAGTTTTCCTTTCATTTCACTGCTGAGTTTTAGGTCTTTTATCTTTAAAACAGGGCTAAAAAAAATCTGTCATAGGCTTATGAGGATTAAATGGAAGATCGCATAAATAATAATGCTCAGTATAGTGCCTGGCATACACAGTAGTTATTTTAACTATTATTACAAATTTGTGAAGTGTTCATCCTAGAATCTTGAGGCCTAGGAAAGTATTAATTACATTTTAAATCTCGGTATTTTGTATTTATTGCTCTATGGGGTACAGTTGATTAAAAAATGTGGTTTCGCATATTTTGAAAGATTGGGCTAGAAACAGGCTTGAAGAAGCATTCTTTTTATCATTCATATACATGTGGAAATTATACATTTTAATTAAGTATTATTATATGAGCCAGTCCTTCTTCATGGATGTCGGTGGGAGTTTATCTCTTGGGAGAGAAAATTTGGTTTGAATTTATTACTTACATCTGCAAATGGAGAAAGAAAGAGTAAGAACAGGACACTCTCCAATAAGTAATTTAGCTATTTTATTTTATTTATTTATTTTTTGGGTCTAAAACCCATAATCCAAGATCAAGATAACTTTTCTTATTTAAAAGAAAAAAACTCTTCCATAGGCTGGAATGATCTTGTTTAAACAAGGATAAATCATAGATGATAGACCTCTCTTGGAGGAGTCCATCTCCGTGCTTTTTGCTGTGAACTTCATGAGGAAGAACAACAATAAAAAAATCATAGAACAATGGGGCAGGGACTGCCAGAAAACCAAGGGACAAAATCTTTTTCTTTTTAAAGAAGACACCTGTGATACCAGCTAGCAAGTGCAGTCACATGGAACGGAAAGGAATTAGTTACAGTCCTAAAAGAGGGATAAATGCATCTGGTGTTAGATTAACTCCAGCAAATGGTTTTGCTTAGTCTGAAATACTCTAACTCAAAATCATGCTGATTTCAGTGTGAGAAACAGATGGGCAAAGACTACTTCTTAATAAGCAGAATGTGGTGGATGCATCCTAGGTGGACAAAAAAACAACATGGGTAGGTCTTAAAAACATGATGATGAGTGCAACAATAAGCACGGGATTTATAATATGATGTCATTATGTAATTTAAAGCCACATACGCACACAAAATGTCCTGCCTATTTCTATAGACATATATATAAAGACATATATCTAACCTACTAGAGAGAGTCTAGGAGGTAGGGAGGATGGGTGTGGGCATCAGATATAAAAGGGAAAAAAAATAAAACGAGAGTGCCTTTGCACAGACCAGTAATGGTAATGAGTTGAGTATGCTTTTAAAAGAGAGGGGTTTTTTAGTCATTAGTTTTTTTCTTTGTTGCTGTATAATCTATCTGAATGAAAGGTCTAAAAGTTTCAGGCAAATATGCTGTCCTAGTGGTAACACTGATTTCAGGGGATTTCACAGAGCAGTTTGGGGTAGCTTCCTGAAGGGAAAACAAGGAGCCTTGGTTTCAGCCAAATGTCAGAGCCTGGGAACCACCTGCCCCAGAACTCCAGGGGGCGCCCTTCTCACAGTGTGGCTATAGCCGGCCCACCTAGGCTGGGACCCTGAGCCTGACTCCCTCAGGGCTTTTCCAAGGCGGTTTCCCAGGTTATTTTTACAACTTATGTTTAGAACTTGTTCTGGTGGAAGTAAATTTATGAGGACAAAAACAAGCAATCTGGATCTAATGACATTTTTTACATTGAGAGAAATATGGCTGCAGGAGAGCACAGATGAAATACTTTCTTTTTTGTTTTTGTTTTTGTTTTTGTTTTTGATTGAGTTCAAGATGGTGGGGTAAGAAGAACCTGAACTTACCTCCTCCTTTTGACTTAAGAAATCTACAACTATATATGGAATAATTCCCTCTGAGAGGGACCTAAAAGTTGATATGATCAGAGCCTCCACAACAAAGAATAAAAGGACAGCATGGAGATGGGAAGGAGAGGCAGAGGCACCATCTTGCCGTGGAAAAAACTGCACTCCAACAGGCAGGGTCCACAAACGGAAGGGATCTCAAGGGTACGGAGGGTTTTCCTGAGGACAGAGGGTTTTGAATTCTGCATCTGGCACCCCACCACTTAGGTTCTCCACAGGAGAGAGAAACCCCCACAAATGCCTGGCTCTGTGTACCTTAATATTTTATAATTCAACTCCTTTTACCCTGAAGATGTTTGCTTCTATTACAGCTTGTATATGGGGCTAGACACGTTCTTCGAATGAGTTTGAGCATTGATCTTGTATGGTTCGTCTAGCTAGCAGGGATTTTCAAAATGTGGTCTGGGGTTAGCAGCATCGATATGGAACCTGTTAGAAGTGCAAATTTTCAGGTTCCACCAGGACTTTTTGAACCAGAAACTCTGGGAATGGGGCCAGATTCTCTGTGGTTTAACAAGCCCTCCAGGTGATTCTGTGGTAGTTAAATTCTAGACCCACTGATCTAGAGCCCATAAACTTGGCTGTACAGACTTTTGTAACTTGTAGCCTGCCATCTTTTTATAAATTGAGGAGCTTTTAAAAAATACCTAGGCCCAGACTAAATCCCAGACACTTCTATTGGAATATCTAGGAATGAGAGCCAAGGCATCAGTATTTCTTATGTCTCCACGAAGGTTCTAATGAGCTGCCAAGTTAGAGAACCGTTCATCTAGACCAGGGTTTCTCAAATGGTAACGGTAACATGTATCTGAATCAACTGGGATTTCATTAAAATGCAAATTCTGAGTGAGTAGGCCTGGAGTGGGTCCTGAGCTTCTGCATTTCTTTTACAAGCCTCCAAGGCATACTGCCACTTCTTGATTGGCAATCATGCTTGGAGAAACAAGGATCTGGGGAGCAGAGGAAAGAGCATTAGTTGAGGGGTCAATAGACCTGACTTCCAGGTCATGGTTGCCTTTATCTGACTGCCATCTCACCTGGGCTGCTATGTCAATTCTTTGGGCTCAAGGTTTGTTCTGCCTTATCGATCTCAGAGGGCTGTTGAAAAAAACTGAATAAGTAATATACAGCTGTTTTCCAAAGTGTATGCACACATCCCGTGAATTTAGAGAGTATGTGGATAAACATTTTAAAATTTTAATAGTTGTGAATTTGTTAGGAGTACTTAGAACTAGTATTGTTGGACTTCAAGATATAGTAGTGATAAATTCCTTTTAAGAGGCCATTTAAATAATACTATATAGGTAGTTGACAAAGCAAAATTACAAAGGCAAGATGAGAATGACTAAAGTTTGGGAAAGGCTGAGAAGGCAGATGCAAAAGGGCTATGAAAGCTGAAGGAAAAGAAATAGCCCTTGATTTTGATTGACTGAGCGAGACTATATGTTGGGTCATTTATGGGGTAGGTATTCTGCAACACTCACATACTAGGTTGCTGGAATCATTATTCAAAAAATGTTTTTTGAGTACCTGCTTTGCACTAAATACTCCTTTGGTCACTGGGGAGAGAGACAAAGAAATCATTTGTGTCTACAAGAAAATTATAGGAGGATTAAAGGTCATGAAATAAACAAGCCTGCACTTTTAATATTTCACTATAAAATATGAAAAAAAATCTTATTGATAGCTAGGAAAGCTGTCTTAACACAGTAATTTATTCATGCACAAATCAAAATCAGAGGGAGTCAAAAGCCTCAATTCTGAATGACTTCTAATGGGTATACCATGTTTACTGGATATGAGGAAAGAGCTAGGCTCCCTTGCCTGGTCTCATTTCTTGAACTAGCTAAATAGTTTTTGTGTGATACAATACTAGGGTATCTTGTGACAACCATTGAAGACAAAGCTCAAAGTACCTGAAAAAGCAATCGCTGACTGATTCAAAGCAAGAATTTTCTGAGATTCCTAAATGAGGAGGCAGCAATGTAGCACAATTTAATTATACCCTGTGATCTTGGATCTCTGTCCTTGAACATGAGTGGGAATTGTCAATTGGTCATTTTCCCTTTTATTTATTTAAGACATTGGGAACAAATGAGTTATTCTTCTCTGGGCTTCAATGCCCTCACCCATCAAATTACTGGATTGGGCACTTATTCTCTTTAAGCATTATATTTTGGCATCTATGATTTTAAAGTTGAGAACGAATGTCTAGTGGAGAGTACACGGGGAAGAGTGTAGGGCTTATTAAAAGTGTAGTTAGACGCTAAATTGTAAGAATTGCATTTCTAATATCTTTGCCGATCAATGTTTACAGAGAAAAGGTACATTAAAAATAAAGTGAGATAAAACAAGGCTTGATTTGAACTTAATAATAATATTGATTCTTCTTCAATTTAAAGGGGTTAAGGCTGTTGAAAATGTATCCTGAATTAGAGATACCCAGGCAAAGTGAAGGTGAAATCAATGTCGATGAATTTGAACCATGTAGCCAATGAAAAGGATAACTTAAATGCCCGCTCTGTCACCAACACACATATACAAATGGATAAACAAAAACTTTCCATTCTTAATTGTGATATTTGTGCAATTGAAGTGAAGCCATAATTGCTTGCACCTCTCCGCTTTGCTTTTCTTGAATACAGAGGCAGGGAGAGGACCTTTCAAGGCAAGTCTTCCTAGCCAAACCTCCCTTTCTGTAACCTGCCTCTGGAGACAGAGATCTGAGATTTATCATAACTTTAACTTAGAAAGAGCCAAAGGGAGGATGGGTTCTGATGGCTTTGTTGCTCCATGTAGAAAAGAAACAGACCGAGTGAATTTTGTGTAATCCCTGAGGAGAGAGTGTCTTTGTGCTATATTTCTTTTTGACCTAGAGACCCTGAAAGCAAGTTAGTTAGAAGTTGGAAGAGGCAGTTCCTAAGGTCTGGATTTGTTTGAGTTTTGGGGAAGGCCTTAATTACAAAGGAAGAAACGCTTTATTTATATACACCAGATGTAATGCAGGATTTCCTGACCTGTCTTCCCAGGCACCAGGAGCCTCTGATGAAAATCAGTTGTCTCAATTGGGATTGGTCCTTATCGTTTAGCAGAGCTGATACTAACATTTCCTTCCCAGGATTTGCTGGACTCTGTGTGTTCCCTTCAAGTGATGACAAATTGATTGCACTGGTTTCCTGTCACCAGCAGAATCTTTCTGCAGACTGGGGAGGTCAATCTTTCTGATGAGCCAGGTCCCCAACTTATTTTTCTTCCCGCCACAAGCTGGCTCTGTTGCACTTAATAGTTCTTACTGTAAGTGGTGCTGTTGGACCATTTTCCTCATGGGTACTTCCAATCAGTACTGTAAGTGCTTTCAGAGGAGGATTTTTCATCAAAAGGATAGTGCCTTCTGACTAGCAGAATAAACTTTTTTCATATGATACTCTTTTTTTCTACTGAGATATGTAGAGGCAGCTCTGTCTCTTGTTTGTAATCCTGAGGTTTCTCTTAGATGTGATAAAAAAAAATTAAATAAACCAGTATGAATGAAATAGTGGTGACTATGGGACATGCCTGTCAGTTCAAATCTAAGAGGAAAAACTGAGGGGCGTGAGATTGCCCAGCAGCTGTGGTAGCCAAGGGTATAAATAGATAGTATAGGTGAAATGGGGGGAGGGGACTACAAATTACAGAAAATGAGTTGATCATTCATCTATAATAGAAGTAAAAAAAAAAGGGGGGGGGAGGCGAGGGGGAGCCCAGAAAGGTGCAGGAAAAGGAGAAAAGATTTGCCTTGATGATGAGCCGGGGGAAGCTATGGGGGCTAACTACATGAAAGCCAAACTGCAAACATTTTGCACGTATGCATGCATGCATGTATGTATAGCACATGTGTGTATGTATATTTTTATAATCAGCAAATAGATTTACTTCATCTTCTCCCATGGGCTCCTTCCCTAAGTCACTGTCCCCTAGCAGGCCTAGTTACCTTCTGCCTGGTCCCAAACACAGCCCTGGGAGGGTTATGCAATGTAAACATTGCATCTCTAAGTAGCTCACTGCCTAGAGAAAGTGCATCACATTTTAAAACTGTGACTCCTTTGTATTTTGCAGTTTTTATTTGTAAGAATAACGGATATTAAGCTTGCTGTCATTATTTTTATTGGAGGCGTGAGCTTGGTGGCTGATGAAACTGAAAAACTTGTTTTTCCTCTAGTGCCATCAGCCATGTTTCTGTGGCACTAGCCAAAGGATGACACTGGGCTGGTACCCCCTGCATAGCATCCTGGGACCAGTTTTTACAGATTGCAAATGCAAGAGCTTTGGTCTGGGGAAATCTGACAGAAGAGAGAAGTATACTTGATTTCTTTCTGTCACAGTTTTGGTAAAAAGAATTAGACTTAAATCAAGAATGCAGTAAGATGAATTGGATCTTTGCACAAAAGCAGTGGAGGATTTCCAGCTGGTTTAGAGGTATGATATAGAAATGTCTTGCTAAATCAGGGTCTGGTGGAATGTTGCTCCCCTGGAAGGCTCCGTTTCTCCTCTAGCAATCTGTGGGTCACATGTAGAATGAAGTGAGCAGGAAGCATCAGCACCTCTTGCTTGTGGGAAGACCTGGTGGTTCAGATGTTTTTCATTAGGAACTGGGTGCGGGCTTTTTTCAAGTTAAACTAAAGCAGCAGGTCTAGTAGGAAAAGCCTCCCCAATCTGTGTCTTCTGTTTCTGGATGCTCTTCCTTGGAGAGCCAGATTTCAGCAGAAAAGGTTGTTAATGGTGGACTTTGTGCAATTGAAACCCTGTGGGAGGAATGGAGAAGATGGGGAAAGAGATGGTTATGTCATGCACTTCAACACTTTATTTAGAGGCCATTGATTTTAAAACAACCAGCCAAGACAAGCAAAGATACTCACTTTGGATGAAAATGTTGCCTTCCCTTGCAGTTATAGATAGATGAGTCCAAAGACTCACACAGAAACACATTTTCCTAATTGATGACTGATTTTTCTGGTTAAGCAAGTAATATCTAAATTATCTGGCAAATACTTGGCTCAGGAACAAATATTTTTATACCATTGAGCCAGTCACCAATGCTTTCCAAAGTAAGGCCTGACCTCTCCTTTCCCTCCATCTTGTAGTTTGTGTTTGTTGAGGATAAGTTCCTGTAGGTTCTGTGGATTGGCTCTGTTGTAACCTGAATGAAGCTCTAAGCATCCTTTTCAGACAGAAACACAATTTGGTTCATTGTTCCTGAGTTCATGTGTGGGTTTTTTGCCTCAGGATACCTGGGACTTTCCTGTCAGAGAGTTGCATGTTGCTGTATTAGAGGCTTGGCTATATCAAGTATTTGAGGCATGCAGGGAGAGGGAGAGCTGCTCAGGCCTAGGAGTGCAAACTGGCAGGTGTTTAGGTTGGTATCGTAGTTAACTCAGCACCTTCACTTTCCCATGGGGGAGAATTAACCACCCAACCTTTGCCTGACAACGTGTGTCCTTGGTCAAAATAAGAGCCTGGCTGGAATGTTGGATGAAAGGACCAGATCAATATTCATTGTCATTGTGAAAACAACTTTGAAAAAAAGTCTATCATAGATCTGATGGCAGATCATTGGCAGAACCTGATAGACAAAGAACAGGTTCAAGGAAAACCATGAGGAAGGAGTTCCTTGTCACATCCTGTCTTGCCTTTCAGTTTCTTGTTCCCACTCCTTATGGAGGACCCCTGCCCACCCCATTTGATATGCTCCTTCAATGCCTTGCCTTTGGAAGGGAGCTAACAATTTCCTCAGTGTTAGCATATATTTAGCCTTCCAAGGTTTCTATTTCTATTTTAATTAGTGCCTCTAGGATAAGAGCAGATCACTCTAAGTTCCTGAGTAAAAGTCTGAACTGGTGGGATTTTATATGAAAAGGGCAGTGAGCTTTTCAAATGAACCTGGTATGTAGGTGCTTGCTTCTTTGAAGCCTAAAATATGCCTTCAGTTTAGTAAGTTAATTCTTCTTCCTCTTCAGTTCAGACAATACATGTAATAATTAGGAGATGTGAATCCGAATTTTGTTGTTTACTAGCTATGAGATCTTGGGCAAGTCACTTAACTTCTCCAAGCCGCAATTTCATCGTGTAAAATGGAAGAAATAATGATAGCTTTTTAAAGAGTCATTGTAAATTTCAAAGGGGTAATATACATAGATATGTAGATATATAGATATACCTCCTTGCTCTTACAAACATAGGATATTCTTCAAGGATAGTAAAAACTCCGGAAACATTTAGTTGCCTCCAGGAAGATAAACAGGGCAGGGGTGGAATAGTTTTCATTGTATATCCTTTTGTATTTTTTGAATTTTGAACTATATGAATGTATAACCTACATAAAATATTAAAATTAAAGTCTCCCTAAATAACAGGAGTTCATTAATGTAAAGAAATGTCACCTTAATCATGGCTCCCCTTTATTCAGGGCAGGTCACTGGTGAGTACGTCATAGAGCTGATCTCATTTAATCCTCTTGAGTGTTTGTTATGTGAAGAAGGTGCTCTAGAGCAGCGGTCCTTAGCTTTTTGGTAACAGGGACCAGTGCTCCTATGAGAATCTAATGTCTGATGATCTGAGGTGGAGCTGAGGCGGTGATGCCAGTGCTGGGGAGCAGCTGCAAATACAGACGAAGCTTTGCTCACTTGCCAATTACTTCCTGCTGTGTGGGCAGTTCCTAACAGGCCACAGACTGGAGCCTGTCCTTGGCCTGGGGGTTGGGGAGCCCTGTGCTAGAGGGTTCATGGGTAGAATATCAAAGTAAGGGGCTTTGGCAGCTGTATTCTGTATATGTAATAACTTTTAAAATATTTTTATTATAAAATATTTCAAACACATAGAAAAATACAGAGAAGTATTTTTTTTTTTACAATTACTAAGAATTTTCTTAAAGGGTAGTCATAGAATTTATACAAACTGGACTATTACTGAGAGAGAAGGGCTATTGTTGATAATTATACTGTGGTAACAAATGTAAACAAACGCTGAGTGGTGTGGTCACTCGGAAATCAAGCATTATCATAACTGTTGAAGTCCCGCCTCGTGCCTCTGCCTGGTCCATGTTCCCCCTAACCTCCCAGACAACCATGATCTTGATACAGATGTGCACACTGTTCACAGCTTAGGCCCATACTACATCTGCATATCATAAACTGTACAGGGTATTCCTTTGTGTGTTTCTAAATGTTACATCAATGGTATTATATGTTCTCACTTTTTTAAACTAGTAAGGCATTTTTTCCTTCTATTCTTGGGCAATTAAAGGAACTAGGGCCAGGGAATAATAATGTATTAGTTAAGGGTCTTTTGATGGAAAACAACAGAAACTTATTCTGAGTAGCTTTTATTATGCTCACTTATTTTTTAAAAACATGTTAGCAAAGTGTAATGAAAATTACAGAATAATATAAATTCTGGAATTCCTAAGAATTCTCAGAAATTCCATTTCCTCGTTCTAGAATCCTGATGATTAATATGTCTGTCAGAAGTTTGGATACAGTAAAAGGGAATAACATCCTCTGTTGGGGTTAATGTTAGGGTTAATGGAACCTGGTATGGTTAATGATAAAACATTAAGCTCTGAGCTCTTCTCACTGATGACGACCCAGAATAAGTCAGACTTGCTGGGGGATCTCAGATACACAAAGAGAACTGCTGTTGGATAAAACCTCCTGGTTGAATTTAGCTCCTGCTGAAAGTTGGAAAAATCAATTCCATGAAAAATAAAAAGCGACCACTTTCTGGCTTCTGAGGAAACATCAGAAACAGGGGGAAGAAAAATGCCAAAATGATGAGGGTGACTTTGGGCTTCCCTCTGAAGTTGACAGACATATTTTAGTCTATTAAACCTCAACAATTAGCACCACTTTGGGGTTAAAATAGCATGCATGTTCAGAACACCTCAGGTTAAAGAGTAGTTGTTGTGTGCATTATTTCCTTATTTGCTTGAGTTAATTTTCAAATTCGTGTGTCCTTTGTATATGTGCTCGAGGGAATGAACAAAAGACTGGAAGAATCTCATGGAGAAAATTAGTCAGGCAGAGCACATGGAATTGTTGGAGTAGTGGTTCCTGATAGGTGGGTGAGTAAAACCTCAGCCAGGTCTGGGGTGGCTAGAGGGACTTGAGGATGGCATGTGCTCACAACCCCCAAACTGACTGGTTCTGGTAATGTAGTATTTCACTATCAGTCATGAAAATTCACCCAGTTTTCATGCTGAAAAAAAAAAAATCCATTCATAAGGCAGGAATAGTGGCTTGTACAGCGTATTTGTTATTTCACTCCATGACATAAATGGATATAAAAAGCTTTTAAGAAACCACTTCACATAGGAATGTTAAAATATTTATTCAGAGATTAACCATATATTAGGGATCCCCTCCTAAAACTCAAACATAAAAGCCACCAAAGAAAAATTCCATGTAGGCTATGATTGCTAATGACTAATGGAATATAATTTAAGTAAAACATGGAACATACATTTCCTTTTAAAAAAAATTAACAAAATTCAACCATTAAAAAAGTATAGATTCTTTTAGAAAAGTGAACTTTTTTGTCTTTTATAACGTTTAGAACTTCGATAAGACTTTCTAAGATTTTTAATAATCTGTTACTATATATCATTGATGATTCTAAATACTTTAGGAGACACCTGGAAATTAAAGCTTCATCCTTAGCAGATTAGAATCTTATTGTTTTTAGGTAAAACTGAATTAAAATGAAACCACTTGCTTTCATAAAAACAAAATTTTTATAAATTAGTTAATTAACATTAAATACTTTTCAAAGTTGGGGCCCATGCATGCAGAAGTCTGGAAACCACATCTACATTAGTTTTGCCCATCGGCTTCTTGTGCTGGCCTCAGGAGACTTATAAATAGACTTCAGTATTCCAAGGCATCCTGTGACACCTGCAAAAACAAACTCCAGAGGAATTGGAGTTTCCATGTGTTAGGCTGATGGCTTTTTTTTTTTGCACTGTCACAGCGTACTTAAGGATCAGTAAAAATATTTTTTTTCCATCCTTAACACTAGTTCCCTAATTTGCATATGACATCATGCTAGATATTGTTCTGCAAAGGTAATTCAGACAATAGTCCATTCCTGCTCTCAAGACAATACTATCTGATACAATGATTAAAATCATTACTATTATAGTAATAATAATTGTATTGATAATTAGCATGGTAATACTGCTTTAGTAATTGTAACAGAAAAATATTTTAGTGATAGTAATGATAATTATAATAATTATAGCAAGCACTCATTAAGCCCTTGTTATGTTCCAGGCACTATGCTAAGCAATTTCCACATAATAGCTCTTTGAATATGATCATCAACCCTAGTAGGGTAAGTAGCATTATATTCATTTTATAGATACAGAAACTGAGCTTTAGAGAGTGTAAACAACTTGTCCAAGATCACACAGATAGTCATTGTTGAAAGTGGGACACAAATGTTTAAAGCTGAGATGTAGGAACACAGGGTCAAGTGAACAAACATGTACAAGGCACACATGTGACAAGCACTTTTACATCACTTGAACATTCATTTAGTGGCCTTATAATGAAGTAAGTAGAGAAGCAAGTTCTGTGTTATTTCCTTTGTTGGGGAACAGAAGGCTTGATGGAAGATGATATTTTGGGAGAAATATATCATTGACTTTCCATACCACCAGAAGGTGTTTAGGCAGATTAAAAAGGGAACTAGTATGAGAGAGAAAAAACGGCATAGATGATAGAGGCTTTGTTCATCCCTCTCGCGGCCGAATCGAAGTTGTGATGGAAACAAGGAGCAGCAGCAAGGAAAAAACACCTGGGATGAACAAGCCATACAACTAGGGAGAAATGCAAGGAGTCACCCTGCAGAGGTAGGATGGGGCAAGGACGCAGGGCTGCCTGGTCTGAGCAGCTGAGTGAGACGGAAGCTGTGGCAGAGGCAGCAGCAGACACCTCTTAAAGGGGCCGTGTGTGTGAGCAGATTTTCGCGGTGACGGATCTGCTCACTCTGAGCACCAGTGTCCGTTTGGCTGCATGCAGGGGGCACCAGAGACTTACAGGGAAACATTGTCCAAGTGAAGGATAAGGTGAGACTCATTTGGTACAGAAGTGCTGGCGGTATCCTGTTGAGCCCTACCCACTATAAGTGCGCCATAGCCATGACATCATCAACTAGATAACACAGGTCACTCTGCCTGGAGGAATCCCTGAAACCCCACCTCCCCCAACTCGCGGCCCTACCCAAGCCACATCCAGATGTACCCTCAGTGAGTCAGGTGCTCCTTGCTGAGACTTACCCTGGAGGAGGCAGCTGGGCTCAGTTTCTGGTGTGGCCTTTTGAGGCAACTATAAACACAGTATCTGTGGATTGCTTGCCGAATCTTAACAGGTGGCCCGGAGGGGAACAGGCTGGGGCTAAGTTTGGCCTGTAGCTGAACCCCTCTCAGGACTGTGCCACTGGACACCTACTTCACAAATCCACACTAATAAGACTGGGAGACTTAGGAGCTTTGCTTAGTACCTAGAAATAGACATGGAAAGGCAGCCAAAGTGGGAAGACAAAGAATCAAAAACATATGAGAGAAGAGAACAGAGATCCAGATATAATGGAGTCAAGTAATCTAATAGATGCAGAGTTCAAAACACTGGTTATAAAGATGTTTAATGAACTTTTGGGACATGTAGATAAATTCAGTGAGAACATCAACAAAGAGATAAAAAACATAAAGATGGAAATGGAAATTATAAAAGGGAACCAGTCTGAAATGAAGAACACACTGAGAAGTATATTAAATGGAATAAACAAAGGAATAAACAAAGTAAATAAAGAAGAGGATCAAATACCCTATCAGGAAAGACAAGGACACACAATCAGAATGGCAACAAAAAAGATGCCAAGACTAAAAAAATAATTTAAGGAGGATATGGGACACTATCAAGGCTCCAAAATTCATCTGATCGGCATAACCAAAGAAAATCAAGATGTTGAATAGCTGTTTAAAGAAATAATGATTGAAAACTTCCCTAATCTGGTGAAGCTCAGAAAGTTCCAAAAATCAGGGATTCAAAGAGGCCCACACCAAGATACATTATAATTAAAATGCCAAAGTTTAAATACAAAGAAAGAATATTAAAAGCAGCAGGAGAAAAACAAATAATTATATATAAGGGAACACCCATAAGACTGGCAGCTGATTTCTCAAAAGAAACTATGCAGGACAGAAGGGCTTGGCAAAAAATATTTGACAGGATGAAGATCCAGGATCTACAACCAAGAATAATTTATCCAGCAAAACTATCATTTAGAGTTGAAGGACAGATAAAGAGCTTCCCAGACAAACATATGCTAAAGGAATTTATCAGCACCAAACCACTATTACAAAAAATGTTGGAGGGACATCTTTAAAAAGAAAAAAACATGTATCAAAAACAGAGGTAAAGAATGGTAACAGCTACATTCCTATAAATAAGTACCTTAAATGGAAAAGAATTAAGAGCTCCAACCAAAAGATAGAGTAGCTGAAAGGATAAGAAAACAAGACCCCTACATATGAAAAGGAAGGAGATGGAAAAAGATATTGCTTTGGTGGATAGAAGTTATTTAAGTCAAACAGAGAAAGATAAACATTATATGATTTCACTTATATGCAGAATCTAAGGAATAAAAAGAATGAACTAATCAAAAACAGACACAATTTGGTGTTGGACAGAGGGGAGGGAGGTTTGGGGACTGGGAGGATGGGGTGAAGGGCTAAAGAAGTACAAATGAGTAGCTGATGGATGGTCATGGGAATGGGGAACACGGCATGGGGAACACGGCATAGGGAATACAGTTAGCATTAATACATTGGCTGGAGGATAAGGGGAGGGAGGGAGCAAATGGGGAATTGTTTTATGAACTATATAGATGTCAAACCAATGTACTGTATACGTGAAACTAAAGAAAAAAAGAAAGAACTAAAAAAAAAGGGAACTAGTGTTTCCTTAGAGGACTACCCCATACTCTACCTGCTTTTCTGCCTCGTGTCCTGTACTTTTAGCATTGCTTCTGCTGTTAGAATCAGTGTATCAACAAGTTTTGAACTCCCCTTGTATACACTGAAGTAGACTCCACTTCAGTAGGAATACAAAACTACCATCAGCCAAATATGTGTGCCAACCTTTCTTGCCAGCCAAGAGGTCAGGGGTGGGTGGAGGATGGAAGAATAGAACATATAAAATAAAATTAAATATGAATATCTATATCTATATATCTATATCTATCTTTCTATATATAAAATTCCTTTTAAGTCTCAAAATCACTCAAGGATATAATTTTTTAATTGGGCAATTTTACCTGCTCTCTTTTTGCAAATTCTGATAAGTTTCTTAATGGAAGCCTGATGGAAATTGAAATTAATCTTTTAATGCCTCATAAGTTAAAAAAAAAAAAAAAAAAAGAATCATAGAAGGAAGCTAGAAGGGACCCCAGAGACCTAAAGTGTTTCATGGAATAGTAATGTCCTTGATCTTGATCTGTTAATAGGTATTTTGAAAAAAGTCCCTGTGGTCAAATAAAATTTGGAAATACTGGGTTAAAGTAAAATAGGTTTCTTTCCTGTGGAACTTCAGAGTCTTTAATATGCTAATGTGCTTTGTGAATCTTCAAGAAGAGGGATAAGGTATGAAGTGTTTCAACATGTATTTTACCCCCAATTCTCTTTTTGAGGAATGCTGGTCTAGCTGAGTTAGCTAGTGTAGTCTCTACATGGAGATGTTCCCTGATGCCTTCTGAGCGCAAGGAAGTCCCAAGGGGAAGGAAGGATATATCAGTTGCTCCTGTTTCATGCCTAGAATTCTCAGTGAGATGCCTTTCCTTAGAGGCTCATAAAGAGCTGAAGGGATCTCTAGGCAGACAGAATTCCCTTCATTGTGACCCATGCTGCAGAGCATCTCTGAGCTCAGCACAAAGGGGTGACTAGCTGTTAGAATCTTGAACATATATTTATCCCTGACCTAGCCCAATGAGGACATACAAAGGGGAAGGAGGTATCATCACTGTAGTCACAAAGCTAGTCTGAGTCTCTTTCCCTAAGCAAACTGGTTGTGTGAGGTTAGGTTGGGAAGTACCAGTTTGAAAAAAGATCTCTCAGAGCTTTTAATATGAAAATGTGCATTGCACGCTCCAAGAATGGGGTAGAGCGCTCTGGATTTTAAAAAGTTACCTGAGTCCGAAACTCTTGCTTTGCGCAGCATTGGTGAGATACCCGTGTTCTGAGGAAAACCCTCTGAGAAACACTGATCTATGTGACCTTCTTATTTCATCAGTGAGCAGCTATGGGGAAGGCGTTTTTTTCTCTGTGGGGCCCCCTCGGGTTTCTTTCTCCATCACTGTGACAAATTTATTGACATTAACTTAATCAGATGCAGGAGCAGCTTTGAAGATGTCTTTAGTTCATAAACTCTTATTTTGTACGTTTCGATGGCAAATTATATATCTTAATTTCTGTTGTCAAAAACCACAGATTAATTTAGCCATCCTTTATAGGATATCACCTGTGCCTAAAGACCCTTTACATATAGTGGTGGTCTATAAAGAGGTAAACTGTAATTCTTGCTATATGTTAATAATAATAATTAATATGATATTGATGGCAATTTATGAACATCTAATGTTTATTGAATGCCTTTCTAAAATTCATCAGGCAAAGTACTAAGTACTTTAATTCTTCCAACAATTTATGAGGTAGCTATTATGATAATGCCCATTTCACAGTGAGGACACTGAGGTGAGGAGAGGTTAAGGAACTATTTCAAGGTCCCATACAGTTAAAGGAGAGAGGACATACATAGAAAGGTGTAGCAGCATGTGAAACATACCTCATGATGATCTTAAGTGCTATGTGAATTCAGAAAAAAAAATTTTCAAAAGTCTTTATCAGGGAAAGTGTGAGGTATGTGGTGGCAATTACGATTTGGTCACCCTTTTCTCTTCCCTCTGGGAACAGCACCTCTTACTTGGGAGTAACTGTTGTCTCTTTCAGTGTAGAGTTCTGGCAGTGTAGCTGGGCACAGTACCTGGAGTTGGACCAATCAGTCTTTGGGAATTTTGAGATTAGAACCAAAGGAGGAGGCTTTCTTCCTGGCTAGTAAAATCGCGAAATCTTTTCTGAGATATGCATGGCTTGTCTTCAGTCCAATGGAAGGAGCTGGGGAGTGGTAGGAGAGAATGATGGTGATGTCAGGAGAGAGAGGCAGTTGCTAGAAGTGGAGATGGAATCCTGGAGAGGTCTTTGGGGCATCTCTGAGGCTAGGGGTTGTATTGGTAAAGGATTTACTGGGGTAAAGGATTTACCACCCTCTTTTCTTCTGGAAATGATACTCTCCTTCATTGCAAAATGAGATGTTAGTAGAAATTGATTTTAAAAAACCCCACACCATAGAGATATGCACAGATCCTTAGATCCTTAGAAGTGTTGAGATTCTGTCTATTTGATACTACGCCACGGCTTTCTCAACTCCAACATGGCAAACTTTACAGGGTACTGGGCTCTTGGGGGCCCAAGGAGAGAGTAGAAGCAAAAAAAAAAAAAAAAAAAAAAAGTGTTGCTGTTTAAGAGAACAGTTAAAAAGTCCCAGCAGGATTAATTTGATGGCTTTAGTAATTCTCCATCACACTTTAATAAATAAAAGGGGAGGGGCCACACAAGTATTTGGCCTGACAGCAAGTACCATCTTGGCCACTTCCTTGACCTCAAAGAAAGCCTCCTTTGAGGAAATGATATAAATGCCATTTCTACCTTTAGTTGTTTTGAGCCTCCAAAGAGAAAACAGATGTAAAGCCTTGTATCAACTGCAAAACAGCATATAAATGTGAGGTATTATTCATAGTCATCTCACTATAATCAAACACTTTATAACCCTGCAGCAAGTCAAACTTAGTCCGGGTAGTAGACAATATTTAGGGGTGGGGAGAAACAGGAGATAATCAGGACAATAGCTTTATTGGGTGAAAAAATGCTTTGAAGGTTAAAGAAGATAGAAGCAAAAATAGGAATTGTTTCTTCCCTCTTTGGGTTTTAATCCTTTTAGTCTGTTCTCTTTCCGTTTCTATTTCCTATGGGTTTTGGATTTTAAGTGGACTTTATGGAGACGAGGCAGAACATTGCTAGTCCCTGTAGAATGAGAGGGTGTGGGGAAAGGACCTAACAGTTTCTGGTACCCTGTTCTGGTTTAATTCAAGTTTGTTCATTCATTCGTGGTAAGATATTAAAAAAGGCTTTTACTCTCCTCCTGTTGAAAGTGATTAATTCTGGTAAGAGCTCGGCAGTATGGGCAAATAAGCATGGCACAAGCCTGTTTCTAAGCATGAACTGAGCCAGGGAGGGTAAGAAGCGCAAGAAGAATAAGGAAATGTGTGTCTGTGTTGCTGCTGTCACAACCATCACAAGAAAAAAAGTTTTCATATCAAAAGGTGGGCTGCCTTGAGAGAGAGCCTGGGGAAAAGTGTGGATGACTGGGTTGAAGGACCTGACAGTATGTGATTCCCTGCAACAAATGGTAGCGGTGGTGTGTGTGCACACACAGACGCACACGCAGTACCCAGCCTCCAATTTCAGCCCTGGCAGAGATAACAATTCTCAGCTCGCCTTTCCAGGGTTATTTTTGGCTGGGGCTGTTCGCTGATGGCAAAAGGCTCAACCCCCTCCCAATTCCCTTGCTAGTTCCTTGTTCAAAAGAGAAACTTGTGCGTGTAAACTGCTCCTCCCGGGGAGACCGGGAGACCGGATTGCCGGTGAAAGAGGAGAGGGACTGGGAGTGCGGGAGAGGAGCTGGCTCCAGCTCTCACCACCCCAGGCTCCAGGCTATTTTCTAGCGGAGGGTGGGCCGCGGAGGCAAGCGTTCTCTGGGGACAGCTGGGTCAGGCGCAAGAGGAGTCGTAGCTGGGGGTCAGGGAAGTTGGCACCGAGAGCGGACTTTTGGGAAGACACTCCGAAAGTGAGTCCAACTCGAGAAAGAAACTGTGAGCCCTTTGGGCGATCAGGCTGGAGAGGAAGTTGGGCGGGAGAAAACTTTCTTGGAAGGTAGAGGCCAAACTCTGCTAAGGCAGCGAGGGGCCGGGCTGAGAAGGAGGATCGACTGGTCGGTGCCGCGGGAGGGCGCAGGCGGCTGGGGAGGGGACCCGGGCGCAAGGCGGAGTCCGGGCGCGCCTTCAGGCTGGTGGGGGGCCCCGTCGGGCTGCAGATTCCCTCTGGCTCCGGGGAGCAGCGGCAGGATCGTCCAGGAGGCGCCATGGAGGGGAGCCCTATCCCGGTGCTGACGGTGCCTACGGCGCCCTACGAGGACCAGCGGCCAACCGGTGGCGGGGGGCTGAGGCGACCCACTGGCCTCTTCGAGGGCCAGCGCAACTACCTGCCCAACTTCATCCAGAGCGTGCTATCATCCATCGACCTGCGCGATCGCCAGGGCTGCACCATGGTGGTAGGCAGCGACGGCAGGTACTTCAGCAGGACGGCTACGGAGATAGTGGTGCAGATGGCCGCGGCCAATGGGGTGAGTTACCTGGCCACCTCTCGCTTCCCATCCTGCCTCTACCATCCCCTCTTTTCGCTCTTGACCTTTCCTACCTGCCAGCCCCTATTGGCCCGGGCTCCCACCCAGGCTCTGTGGCTCTCCCAAGGTCCTGTCCTCGCCTCCAACGTCCTGCAACCACTGCTCTTTGAGGCCTCCCCCCATGTACCCCGGACATTGTCCTATTTGCAACCATCTTATTCTACTCTAAATTTTGGCTCTGCCAAATTTAACAGTAGTGTCTCAGAACACACACAAACACACACACACCCACACACACACACACCCACCCACACCTGAGAGTTGATCCCTGACATAAATGGTAAAGGATTTTAATATCGTTGGTTCATGAACCCAGTAGAATTATTTCATGATTAATTTAATTTGGGTAGGGATAAAGTAGAGATCATTTTGATGCTATACAGCCTGGGCTCTCAGTTCCCCAGAGACATATCACTCACTAAATAGTCTAAAATGGGATTTGCCATGCCTTTCTTGAAGCATTTCCCAACTTCTCTCTCCAAGATGCCCTTAGGCATTTGACAATTCATGCCTCTTCTCCCTTTCAGTTTTCATCCTCATTTCCTTTCTGTTCTCCCATGATCTCTGCAGCCTTCTTTTGCAATCTGAATTTATTTTTACTTAGCTGTCCTTCCTCTCTACCCTAGATCTAGAAGCACCTTTTGGCATATCTCCGTACCCAGATTTCCTCCTTCCCAAATCCAGCAGCATCTCAAGGACTTGTACAAGAGGAATACCTAATTTCAGAGCTCTCTGAATTCAGTGTGGGAAACATTGTCTGAGAGACTGATTCAACCTTGTTAATGGAGTCAGACCCACAACACAGACCTTTTTTTGAAATGAACTCTCTGCAGATGTATAAATGAGTGTGGACATTTTAAAAAGTGAAACTAAGCAATTATCTGGCATTTAGATTCCCTCCTCCCTCTTCCTAATACTTTCCTTTTTTTTTTTTTTTCTTATTTCTAGTTTTTGTTGTTGTTTTTGTGTTTTTTTTGTTTTTTTTTTAAGCTTTGGGGTTGTGCATGTTTCACATTTCTTTAGTATAATTTCCCCTTCTCAGTATTTCAGGGATGGGAAAAGAGAACTTTTTAACAAAATAACTAAGAGCAACTGGGAGAAGTAGGGTCGAGGGATGAGTTGGATGGTGGAACTGTGATTTCTAGCCCCAGCAGATGCTGGAGATACAAGACTTGTATTTCTCTCTGGCCCTCACTTGGAATTGGTGGAAGTTGGCTCAGATCAGGGATTTGGAGGGAGGTTGACAAATGGTCTTTTACTCTTGTCAGATAAAGCTGTTCCTGTGGAATGATAGAGAATAAGGAGCCTTGGGAGAGCTATGGCAGCTTTCGTACTCTTTCCTGGGCCAGTTTTTCCAGGGACTAAGAGAAACAGTATGTCCAATATTTATTGTGGGTCAGGCCGTTTTTGAAACTACAGTTATTGATTTGCATGGGCAGATTATTATTATGCTTTATTATTTCTTGGCACAGTTTACCGTAAAGACTCTTCAACCTCTTACTTCAATGAGTCTTCTCTGATAAACACATTTTATTAACTTTGAGCGGAGTTTATTTTAGAAGATATGCTTCAAATAGAGTCAAATTTAACCTAGCAGTTGTTTTGAAGGTCAGAATGACAAATTAAAATGCACGTAGAAGCACCATCTCTTAAATAATCTGAAAGTACTACTTCTATGATGGGTAGGCATGGGTGAAGAGAATGGTGAATATTTATCAAAATTTCAAACAGCCAGTTTTAATCAATCTTTTCCATATTTTTTTCACTTTCTTGGGGCTTTGCTAAAGCAAAATGAATAATCAGAAGTCCGGCTTTGAAAGAAGTGCAGTTTGGATTACTGTAAGTAAAACCGGTTTTGAGAACTGCAAATTATGGGAATTCACTTGTGTCTTGACTTGGACTGTCGAGTTTTATTCAGTAATAATGAACTTTAGTTACAAATGCTTTGGCTTTTTTTGAGGTCCTATTGAGTATTCATGAACAAGCTAGAAAAATAGTAGAAAAATAGAATTTCTTCTTTTTGAACTCACTGGAATGTGACTGGGTGGGCTGCATTCTACTTGAAAAAAATTTTTTTTTATTGAAAAATCATTTTTACGAAGTAATTTTCTATAAAAAAAACTATAGTTGCTCTTTGATTATGTAATTGCTGGAGGAGAGCAGAACTTTAGAATTTCTAAAATGATAAACTACATTACTAATGTTTTAATATCTCATAAAGTTTAAAATAGATTCTCAGACATATACCTATACAATTTGGGATTTAAAGTTTTTTTAATCATACAATTATGAAATTTTCAAACTTTCAGAAAAGTGGAGAGAATAAATTAATGACATTCATATGCCCATACCCTAGGTTATTAATATTTTTCTATACTTGTTTCATCTTTTTTTGAGGGCTAAAGTATTCTAAAGTATATTCCAAAAAATGACATTTTACTGCTAAATTCTTCAATATAAATCTCTAAAAAATAAGAATATTTTCTTTGACAGTTATACTATCATTAACATCCCAGAGAAAATAAAAAGTGATTTCTTTGTATCATATATTACACAGTCCACATTCAGATTTCCTCAATCATTCTGAAATGTCTTTTATAGCTGATTTGTTTGAACTGGTTTTTTCTAATCAAGGAACTCATATTATATTTGGTTATTTGTCTGAAGTCACTTTTAACCTAGAAAGTACCTCATTATTTATTTTCATTTTGTTAATGAAATTTTCTTGTTAGACTAGGCCAGTCAGTTGTTCTCTCCAACCTACCTTTTCTAAAATGTTCTGATTATTTCTTAGTGGTGTCTTTTAACTTTTCACTCTATTTTTTGTTTGTTTTTAGTGAACTAAAAACTAGTTGTAAAGGCTTAATTAGATTCATAATCAACATTTTTTTACAATAATATTTTATAGGTGATGGTATATATTCATGTTGCATCACATTAGGAAACAATCTCTGGTTGTTTCATCATTCGTGATGCTATGGTGGTGATGGCCTGTTTTTTTTTTTTTTTCCATTATTTTCCCCCTTGGAACCAGTAAGTAGCCTGTGGGGTGAACTTTGTACTGTGTGAATATTCATTTCCTTATTAACCTTTACCCAATTGTTTTAGCATCCATTAATGATACTGGCTTGAGTAGATTACTTCATTAGGAGTTTCAAAATGATGATTTCCTAATTTTCTTATTCCATCTATATGTTTTAGCTGACATTTTCCTATAAACTACACATTTTCCTCACAACTAGGCTATGTGCTTATCCTGTAATCAAGTTCCCTCTGGAAAGTAGCATATTTCTCATTTTTAATGATCAATTTTCATAGTAAGAATTTGGTGAAACTGCACCTCCATTGGTGATACATAAATTTTGTTTTGTTTTGCTTTAGCTTTTAGTAATATTGCTGTGGACTCCTGGATTTTTATATAATCAATTATATATAGGATTAGTGAATAATGAAAAGATTTTTAAACTTGTTTTTGTAGTTTTTATGTGGCTATGTGAATTTACCTAAAAAAAAATCCCAAAGTATTTTAATTCTCCTTTAAAAATACAAACTATGTCATACTATACAGAGCAAAAGAAAAATAACTACTAGTTACAAAGAGTATATTGTATCATTGAAATGAATTATGATTAAACCTAGAATTATAATTAAACTTAGTTTATAACTAAGGTATTTTTTATCCTATTTCTATTTCCATCTGCTTTAGATCCTCTTCAGGGGTTTAGATCCTCTATATATCAATTTATTCTAATCTCTTAAAGAGTTCAAGAGCTAAATGTAACATAATGGCTACAAGAATGCATTTGCCTCTCTCCGGGTGGATCCATCTGTGGCTAAGAACATTCTTTTTCCTCTTTGTTATAATCTTTTTTAGTCACTACCTTTAATATTGGACAATGACAGCACTGTGTCTATTTCAAGATGTTTCTGACTTTTTTCTAAAGTCTTCTCTTGCTGGAGGTGACATTATGTATCAATACTGTCTAGTAGAACTTTCTGTGATCATGGAAATATTTTATAATCTGCACTGTACTGGCCACATGTGACTATTGAACACTTGAAATGCAGCTAAGGCTACTGACTTCATTAAAATTGAAATTTAAATTAAATGAAAATTGAAATGTAAGTAACAAAAAGTTGTTAGTAGCTACCATACTGGACAGCACAACTCTTGCATTTAAGGGTGTGTGTGTTGTGTTGTGTGGTGTGTGTGTGTGTGTGTGTGTTTAATGGAGCCAGCAACAATAGGTTAAATTAAGGAAGATTGCTAAGTACTACAATTACATATTTGGCAAACCCAAACCAGACTTTAGCCTAGGAGATAATGAGGTGAAGTAGTACAATCACTGTATTAGCAACTAGAAGGCTCCTGTTCTTTTTCTAGCTCTGTGTTATAAGTTACAGGGCAAATGCTTTAGCCTCTTGAAATACCTAGAAACTACTTGTTTCCTCATCTATAAATTGGGTATGGGAGCATCACTGAATTATTCTGGGAATCAGATGAAGCACTGCATATGAAAGCATTTTGTAACATCCACAGCACTTAGAAATATAAGGGAGTATTATTATGGTAAACTAAATACATCTCACGTAATAATTACTTGAATGCATGTATTGAGTCAAATATGCAGTGGGTTTCTTTGCAAACAACTTATATCTTCATTGCACATTTTAGCCAAAAGGAAATCTACTGATTAGCCATGTACTGTACTGGCCATATGATGATCAACAACAACAATATTATTGTTGAATTACAGAATTGAAATGCTTCTCAATGTCCTGTGAAGCCTTTTAGTGGTGGAAGCTGGAGTGCAATGGCATGAGGAAAGCAGGGTCAGCAAAGGACTTGGGTGTGCCCTCCAGTTAAGGTGCTTGCACAGGTTGTATTTGATTCCAGCACGCCATGGAAAGATGGTTGCTCCAAAGACTGCAAATACACTTGCTTTGGCATTTAGTAGCCTATCTGGGAGACAAATTTTGGTGTGGCCCCAAAGACAAGGAACATGGGTTTGGAAGAGAAATAGAATGGGATATGATTGTGGGTGGAAAGTAGGGAAGGAAGAAGAAAGCATGAGAGGGAAACTTCTGCTACAACATGTGTGGCTTCTTTCTTGAGGTGGATCTGGAAATCTGGGGTTGGCTGGCTCCAGATTTTATCTCTTGAAGGGAAAAAAAGAACTGAGTGGTGAATGCTCATATTTTCTACTGGTTTTCGCTACAGAATAGGTGAATGGAATGATTGACTATGGCCAAGACATTAGGAAGGTTTGTAATACGTTAGAAAACCTTAAAGTGCATTCCTTAACTCTATCTTGCTGCCCTTCCCAAATTTCCATCCCTGATTTGTGGAACTGGGAAATCTATTATATGAGCAGCAGCAAATTTTAGGGAGCCTTTGGTTCCCTCCATCTCCCTGTTTGGGTCAGTTCATTCTTGAATCTTTTAGCCTCAAGTCTTCATTCACATTTTTTTCTTTTTATGAGGAAGTAAAAGGAGTGAGAGAGGTTTTGAGAACAGCTGGGCCCTCCCAGTTGCTGGTGTGGGTTATTTTAAGCTTTGTTTAACGTGTCCAGACCCAGATGGCATTTTTAACTAAGCTGCTTTATTAAATCTTCTGATAAAGCATAATAATGTTTATCGAAAAAGGCAGACACACATCAGCAACATTATGTATAAAATTTGCCCTAAGAATTTTTTATGAAACATCTGTTCTCTTTGAGCCCTTTGATAGCTCTGGAAGTTTACTAGTACAGACTTGAAGAATAGAAGTGGGAGCCAATTTTTGAGGAATCTCAGCATAGGTATTGGCTTCACTAACCTTGACCCTCATCTTCTGGGCCTTGGCCACTCTTCTTTTAGATAACAGTAAAATGAATAAACACTGTAATGGAATTTCAGCAGGATTATTTGGGAGTAATAGGCAGGGGGAAAAGGTCTAAATTTCCCAGAGATTTTTAAATTGAAGGTGTAATGCTAGGTCTACAATGTTCTTCATTAACCTATAGCCTTGACAGTTAATTACAAACACTCAAGATTTGACCATTGTGCCTTTACTGTTTACACTTGCATAGCCAAAGGGAAAGTTTTAGGTTCTTTCATCCTACTTGACTCTCATTAGTTATGGATCGGAGGATATTTAGAATATATACAAGACTTGTTAAAATTCTCGTTTTCTGAGTCCTTAAATATCTTTCATCTCTTACATTTTTAGTGACATCAAATTTTGGACTAAAGTCTGTATTTGTATGAAGAGAAAATTTTCAGGAACATTCAATCCCCAAAGGAATTATTTTCTTTGGCATAGTCACAGAAGTTTTTCTTTTCTTTTCCAAGTCTCAGTAATAGGTGCTTTTATACAATATATTAAAATTATTGCATTTACTTGTTTTTCTCTAATAAGGGTTCTGTTTTGTAGCTAGGGGTATCTAGTGTTGCATTTAGATATTTCTAATGGAAAGAGAAAAGAATTTCAAATCATAAGACCAGAATTTATTCAGTTTGACAAAAGACCCCACAAAATAACTGGAAGGAGAGTTTTGCAAGAAATGATTAATATCTACAATACATGAAAAACTTTTCCAAATCAATAAGAAAATTCAAACAATTCAAAAAAGAAAAATTGTCAACAACAAACACATGAAAAGGTGATCAACCTCATTATTAATAACCAAAGAAATATAAATAAGAGCAATCCATCAATCCGAAGGGAAAAAAAAAAGATACTCAGAGTTGGTGTGGGTGTTGGAAAATTGTTATATTTGTACACTGTTGGTGAAAATTAAATTGATACAACTTTTTGTTCAGGAAATTTGGTAGTATATTTCTAAATTAATAAAATTCTTGTCCAGTAATCCAGGAATCCCTTAGTCTAAGACTCTATCCTGTAGATTTTTTAGTACAAATTTGCAAACATCTGTGTGCAAGAATACTCATTGCAACTTTTTGCAAACAGTAGAGAACAGGTACATAATTTATGACACGATCATACCATGGATGCATTAAAATCCAAGGTGCATCTATATGTGATGTGAGAAAGATGTGAATGATAGTTTGTTAAGTGAAACAAAGCAATTAGTAGAGTATCATGTGTAGCATGATCCCACTTTTGTGTATAAATGTATGCATAGAAAATAAGATTGGAAGAACACACTCCAAAGAGTTAACGGTGAATGTATCTGAGGTCTGTGGGTGTGTATGGTGAGGGAAGGAGAAGTCTTTCCCTTTCTACCTCATATATTTCTCTTCATTAAATAATCACACATATCTATGCATCAGTTTCATAATTACACACATCAACAAAGAATAATAAAAAAGAAAAGAGAAGCTCTGGATTTGAATCATGGTACTACCATCTACAACTTGTATGACTGTGGGAGCATCACATAGCCTTCTGGGGTTTGTTTCTTCACTTATGAAGATAGGAAAAGTCATAATACTTGCCCCCGCCATCTTTCAGGGTTACCGGGACGATTGAATATGGTAATAGATTATTATCAATTATTTTATTTATTTATATAACACAATTATTACCAAATTTTCCCCTCTGATTAAAATTAAAGAAAGACATGTGCTTTTTAGTCTCAGTAGCTTTATTGATCAGAAGGTGCTTGTCGATGTGGTGATCACAGTTACATTGATAAGCTTCCTCTTGACTTTTGGCATTCCTCTCTGCTGCTGGCTAAGGCTTGGGTGATGACTATTGAAGTCATGACCCCCTCTCTACTCCCAGCACATGTGCATGCGCGCGCACACACACACACACTTACACTTACGCACAGGAACACTTGCATACACACCCTGCTGTGATACTTGACGTGGCAACAGCTGCTCTGGCATAGACTCCATTTAACTCAACGTAAAGGACTTTTTTTGTATGGTTTGTGCATTTTTTTCCTGTTATGAATTAGCTGTGTGAATGCCATGTTTTTCCAACTTAAACCTTTCTGAGGCTCAGGATGTGTTAAGCGTAGACCCTGTCACCCTCCCGCCCCCTCCCACACCACCACCACTCCTTCTAAGGCCAGATCTTAATCTGCTCATTTCATGAGGATTTTTAAGCCTAGTAGACTGAACCTTGTGAAAGATTACTGGGAGGAACAGACCAGGCAGAGGCTAAGAGACTCCATGCTAATCTACTGAGTAGTCTGAACATGCACAGCTGCGGGAGCTAGTGATGCTTTAAAGTATTTTGTCAGGCTGTTTGTCAGGGTGCCTGTTCCTGCAGCCCTGCCGAGTGTTTGGTTAGGAAGCATAATCTTTTTTTGGATAGGATCTCCCAAATGTAAATTGACAGATGCTAATGTGGCATATAATACAGAAGACCCAGCTTTGCTGTCATAAATAACAGTAAATTGTTTAATCTTGCTGAGTTGTAAATCTATGATAGTCAGAGGTCTTTAGTTCACTGGAACATACTATAGAGAGTGGGGGCATTTAGCAGATGTGCAGTAATTGTTTCCCAACCAGGCAAAAAGTGGTCTATTAGAATTTATTTAAAGATCCATATAAATGTATTTTAATTGATATCACAGTTACTCACAGAAAAACACATAGCTATAAAGAGAGACTGATTTTTTGTTTTGGAATATGTATAGTCTGTCTACAGAGGTGTCAAAGATACTGAATTTTTTCTTTGGGGAAGAGATTTTATAATATATATACATATATATATATGTATATATATATATATGTAATTAGTATACAGTAAGTCTTCATTTAACATCATAGATAGATTCTGTGACCTTAAGCAAAGCAATGTATTATAAAACCAAGGCTAATTTGATATAAATAAGAGTTAAGTTCTTATGGCATCTTATCAACATTATAATGAAATGACATTGAACAAAATGACATTCCAGGACCCACCATATATATTAAATTTCTGTCTATAAAGGTGCCAGATGTAAAGTAGTCTTAAGCATTTAGGTAGTTTATCAAGCAGTGTATGTGTGTGCACATGTGCATAGGAAAATTCCTTCCACCCTCCCTATCTTACCCCCGCCCAAGAGATATTTTCTTCTCTGGGTAGATTCAAGAGGAGGATAGAACAGAGTCCCAGATGTAAGAAATGTTTGAAGACTACATGTAATTGAAGGAGGTGACTAAATGCTCCCCCAATGACCTGCATTTCTTGTGCTAGAGTTGGATGGACCAATACTACAAGATATAAGCAGCACGAGTCCTGCTATTCTAGGTAGGAGTCTGTGTTGCAAGGACAGCTTTCTGCACTGAGCTCAACAACATGGGTAAGATATCAGACAGCATAGTACATGCCAGTGGACAGTGCCAGTCAGAGGCATGGAGGAATGACAGAAGAAGATCCAGGTCAAGGCAAGGATGTAGGCATGGTCCTGTCACTCCTTACCATGAACTTCAGCAGTTTTTCAGTGAGTAGTTTTGGTGATTAAAGAAAAAAGAAGACATCATAGTCATGTAGGCATGTTACAACTAATTTTTCCATTTAATTATTGGCAAATTATATTCAATTTAATTTATTCCACAGTATGGGTTTAGTCCTCAAACATTTTTTAGTTTCTCATGTAAAAGCTTCAGGTGGAAGAACACTTTTTTAATGGTCAATAAATGATAGTACATTCAAATAATAGAAGACTGTAAAGGCACTAAAATCATGTGTGGAAGAATATTCAGTGACAGAAAGGTAGACTTTAGGGAAGGGCTAGGTATATAAAACTTCCTTTTGCAAAATCATAAATATGTAAATGAAGGGGGGAGAAGGACCTCAGACAAAGGGCGTGCACACACAGAAATGTTAACAATGGTCAGATAATTTTTTATTTTTCTCTTACTTTTATTTCTTAAGTGTTACACAAAGGAACAAGCAAATATACACATATATTTTTGTAATTAAAAACCATTACATGTTCGTAAAACAACAATAAATTCATTCAATTACTATGAACTAAACATTCATAAATAAGAATTAAGAAATGAGACCAACAAGGAATGCAGGGAAGTGTACTGAGTTTTTTGAGTACCAGGCACTGAACTGGAGCTTGAATATATTGGCTTTTACCCTCCATCATGAGATCATTTAGATCTTTTAGATAACAAAACTGAGATACAGAGGGATTTAGGGTCTTGCCCAAATCACATAGATAGTAGGTAGCAAAGTTAGTTTTTGCATCCTTCCCTACTGGATATCAAAACCTAAGCCTATCTCAGGGCACTCATCTCTGCCTTCTTGACCCAGGTAGATCCAATGGTTCTCATCCTGGTACCCACCTGGGTTGATCACCTCATAAAATGGCAGCAAACAGGATGTTTTCTTGTTTTAGTGAGCCCAGCTTTCTATCTTAAGGTCAAGGTTTCAGCATTTTTCAAGCACACTGAATTACCTTACCACCAGGGGGACCTAAGTTCCAATTGCACCACTTCATTTTGCACCTGAGGAAAACTAGATTCTTTCAGTGAGATCTTGAGATTTGTGGACTGGTTGAGGACTAGAACTTGAGCCAAACTTCAAGATGCCTGTGACTTTTCTGAAGTAATGCAGACGTTAAGAATTAAATGTGAAATCCATCTTGGTTCGGTTCGCATGGACTCTTATCTCTTGCTTCCAGCCCCTGAGAATGTGTGTGGAGACTTCCGGGGGGACACAAGGCTGAGGATGAGGTCGGTTGCTCTCATCTGGTCTGCATGTAACTCAGCATGTAACTACACAATTATCCATGAGTAACTGGAGAAGCCCCTTGGTGTCTGGATAACCACATCCATGTCTTGAGTTTCTTGTTTCTTGAAATTCCACTTAGCCATCTCTTGCTTACTCATGTGCAGCACCGGTAATGGCCTGGCACTCCTCTCTGACAGCTGGGACTGAAAGACTGAAGTCCTGCGATTCATGGCAGCTTGGCTTTGGGCTTCCTCTGTGGGTTTTTGTTGTTGTGGTTGTTGAACTGAGAAGACAGGAAACAGGCATCTTTGTGTATATGGCTTCCCATGCACTTCGTAGATGGACGTGGTGGTGGCCATGTGGTCCTGCACAGCACTCTCTCTGTACACTGTCAAGGAAGTTTCTGTTTATTGCTCTCCTCACTCTCTCCAATTCTCTTCGGTAATTACAGAGATAGGACACAGTAAATGGAAGGTACTGAGGCATGTCATGCTTACTTTTTCTCTTCTCTCTTGGGGACTCTTTTTTTTAAAAAAAAAATGATTTATTTAAAGCTAAATGGAAATCCTAAGGGGGAAGTCTTATTTAAGGGAGTTCACACATGAAAACAATCCTGCTTTCATTAGTGTTACATTACTGGGGAAAACTCATTTGGAATCAAAAGTCATTATCTACTCTGAGATTCTAGCCTGTGGGTTTAGATTATACGTCGCTGCTCTCTAGCACTTTAATTTGAGCTAATTAGAAACTGAACTCATACTAAATCTAATTTAGAAAAGTAGTTAGCATTCTGAAAAGAGGGAGCCATCAGAAATAAAATGATTTAAAAAAATTAGTTGTGTATGGCACCTGACGTAAAGCAATAGTAGTGCTAGGAGAAAGCTTTCTGTAATAAAATTTTCTTTCTCAGGACACTGGTCTGTGGCATGTGGAAGAGCGTATTGATTCCCTTGGCACCCACTACGCCCACTCATGGGTGGAGCAAATAATTACAATTTAGGTGAGGTTGATTGAAGGCATTGATATCAAGTGAGAAGGGTAGCCACAGGGAAATCACAAGTACTATATCACAGAAATGGTGGTGATTGCACATTGCTCCTTGCTATGTCCTCCCTTCCCCAAGCATTTAGGACTCATAACTGAGTAGGAAGAAGTTTATGCTATGTTTGTCTGTGTAACTGTGTGTCTGCAGAAGCATGTGCCTCGTGTGTGTGTCAGGGCGACAGCGTTCACATGGCTACGGATCCTGGAATCTATGTCAGTGTGCCTTCTATGTGTGTGTGTGACAGTGGACTAGGGTCCACCTTGCTCACCTCTCCTAAAACTGAGAGACATGTCCCTCAGTGGCCACTCAGTTTAGTGCACCTTCTGCAGGGCTGAGTGGGGTTTTCCCTTCCTCCAGCCAAAGACAAATCATGTGGTGTGGGAGTGCTGATTCCTCCAGTGCCCCCTTCGGGAGGGTCAGCAAGGGAGGAGCAGAATGCCATGGTTTGGACCTCCCCAGGCTGTGGTCTTGGTTTCACTCAGGAATAAAAGTCAGATGTTGCCTGCTCCAATGCTGTAAGCAGAACCAAAGCCAAAATTATGTAAGTCGATCGTCTTTTCCTTGCAAGGTAGTAGTCGGCTACATTGGCAGAGGGTAATGTTTACAGTACTTTTTCAGAACACGAAGTGGCAGTTTAAGGGATAGTCTGCTGTCTGAAAATGAATTTTTAATATTTGGGTGGGGGAATGGGATTTGGGGAAGGCAATAGCATAAATTTTGTCATGTTTAATTTCACAAAGAGTTTCTCTTTATACAACCTCATTTTAAGTGGATTTTCACAATCCTGTACCCTTTCAGCTTTACGGATGAAGACACCAAGCCTCAGAGAAGTGAAGTGATTTGCCTTAGGTCGGGGGTAGAGCCAAGACTCATATCTAGATCTTCTAACTTGGCTGAGTGCTTTTTTCTTTATACAGCAGGGCTTTCAAAAATTATATTTCTTTAGTCAATTACCAGGTCTCAAAAGCCATACCTTTCCTGGTGACATTTGTCTTGGGCTAATTGAGAGAGGAAGAGTTAACAGAAAAGGAGAACACACACACACATAAGGTGATGTGAAGACAGAGGCAAAGATTAGAGTGATGTGGCCACAAGCCCAGGAGCACCGGGCAGCTGCCAGAGGCTAACAAAGTCAGAGGCAATGCAGCCCTGTGGGATTTTAGACTTCTAGCCTCCAGAACTGTGAGGGAACAAATTTCTGTTGTTTTTAGCCACCAAGTTCATGGCAATTTGTTACAGCAGCCACAGGAAGCCAGCATAGATTTTGCATTACTTTGCAGATTTCGTTTTAGTTTCCTAGGGCTGCTATAACAAATTGCCATATGCTTGGTAACTTAAAATAACAGAAATGTATTCTGTCACAGTTCTAGAAGTCAGAAGTCGAAATCAAGGTGTCAGCAGGGCCATACTCTTTACAGAGGCTCTGGGGCAGAATTATTCCACGGCTCTTCTCGCTTCTGGTGGCTGACATGTTCCTTGGCATCCTTCAGCTTGTGGCGCATCATGCAATCTGTGCCTCTGTCCTCACACCATCTCCTCTCCGTGTGTTTCTTTTATTCTGTGTCTGTTTCAGTAAGAACAATGAACTGTCTCTTTCATGATGGAAGTGGTCCCATGTAATCGAGCTGCCACCAGGTAGCTGGCTGATTACCCTGGGGATGGTGCCATATTAAGAGTCAGTCTCTGGCTGGCAGATTGGGCACTCGGTGGTGGCTATAGCAGGTCAGACTTGGTGAGTGGAAGTCCATGTCGCTGAGCCTGTGATGACCTCTCTCTCTGCCATCATGGCCATTTTGTTCCTAAGCCCATTGGACAATGACGAGGAGTGACTGGGAAAAGAAGCTGACTGGTATTCACAGAATAGATCATTCTCTTCACTTGATTATTAAAATCCTCTTCTGCTGAGGTTACTGTTTGGTGAGCATTCACATGGAATACAAATACCTTCATGACTTTCCATGTCTTTCTTTAGAAGCTCAATCACTCATTCTTGGATAAGCACTGCTTATCCCCCAGTGCCCCTCAACTAGATTTATATACTGTGCATGTCCAGCACTCTTTTTTTTTCTTTTTGCTATTGGTGACTTAATGAACAGGTCTGCATAGGTGAAATTTCCAGAGAATTGAATCTTCTATTAACCTAATTACAGCTAAACTATTTCAGATTAGAATTTTATTCAAGTATATTTTTCCACTTTAACTTTCTTAAACAGAGTATATATTATCCTTTCAAAAAAGAAATGATTGAAATTTAATTAGATAAAAATTTATCTATAATCTCTTTGAGTTAAATAAACCATACATAATTATTTCTGTATTTTTCTAAGTCCAGTCCCAAAGTGTACATAATTTTACATGCTATAATAGAATAAAGTAATTTTGTATTCTGCATTTTTGATTTAGCATTAAAGCATTGTCTGTATTTCTTATCTAACTCTTAAGAAAATGTAAGTTGTTATAGTACATAAACATGAAATGAAGGCAATTTTTATTGCCTTAAAAATAATAGAAAGTTATTTTTCCCATAATAATCCACTGTAAATTTTTGGTAGGCAAAGACTCTAGTCTATCCTCTGAGGCAGGGACCCAGGTTCCTTCCATCTTGTGGCTCTGGTACCTCCTAGAGCCACATGGCCACCTGTTGAGTCTGTGGAAGGTGAAATAAACAGCATTATTTCATGATTAATTTGATTCAGGTAGGGATAAGGTAAGGATCAATTTGATGCTCTATACCTGGGCCTCAGTTCCCCAGAGACATCTGAGGAGGCACATCCGCTTCTTACCATCCTTAGCCCAGAAAGAACACACATTACTTCTGTGCTCATTCTTAAACACTAGTTTATCACTCATTGTGAAAACTAGTCACCTGGCCACACATAGACACCAGGACATGTTGTGCCTGGCTGGATACCCCCTCCTGAGCAAGCAACTCTGTACAATGGAAGGGGATCACAACTTTTTGTGGACTATGAACCAAGTCTGCCACAGCTGCACGATCTTGATAGTTATCCTTTTAAATGGCTGAATATTCCAAATGCATCATTTATTTAATAGGTTCCCTTTTAGACATTTTTAAAGATCATTTAAATTTTTTCACTTCTAATGACTGCCACTATAGGAGATATTTACACATACATACCTCTTTTCCATTTAAAGATTGTTTCTTTAATAATTCTAAAAGTTGGGAGAGATAGAAAATAGTAAAATTTACAATAATTTTTCAGATTCTTGAATCTATAGGCTCATTATTCAAAGTCACTGACTAAGTTGTATTCATTGCTCTATCTACAGGGTCTTCTACATTGCCCGTTTCATGGTAATACTCAATAAGACAAGTTGAGCGACCAAATAAATTTTAACGAGAGCATGTAGAACATAATTTATCCTGGTTCTGGGTAATAGTATGAGTGTAATTATTGCCTGTGTCTTTTCTGACTTGATAAATGGCATCACATCCATCAAATTTTAAGGGTAGAAAGCTATGCAAGAAAGTACCACAAAATTTAGTGGCTTAAAACAATAAAAAAAATTTAGATTTTCTAACACTTTCCATGGGGTAGGAGATGGGTTGTTCAGGCTTTTGGATTCCACAGTTACATATTGGTGGGAGCCTTGTCATGTGAAATCTCGACTAGGACTGGAGGATACACTGCAAGCTGGCTCACGTATGTGGCTCGCAAGTTGGTGCCGGCTGTTGGCGGGAGGCCTCAGTTTCTCCCCACCCAGCGCTCCTTGAGTGTCTTCATGATATGGTGACCGGTATCTTCTAGAATGAACAATCCAAGAGAGCAAGGCAGAAGTGGCAATATTATTTATGGCCTCACCTTGAAGTCTCACACTATTACTTCTGCAATATTCTGCTTATCATCTAGTTCTGCCTTATTCAGTGTGGGAGGGGACTGCACAGAGGCCTGAGTGCCAGAAGACAAAGATCATTGGGAGCCATCTTGGAGGCTGGCTACCATAGCAACCCTCTTCTGTATTCTGTTCCATCTATATGTTCTGTTCATTCTCTTTCCAAAAATATATCTCAAATATAATCATTTCTCTTCATTTCTACTGCCTCTAGCCTAATCCAAGACACTGTCCACACCCAGCTCTGCTATGACAGCCTTCCATCTGATGTTCTTCCTTCCACTCCTGTCACTCTCTAATGCATTTTTCACATAGCAGCCATTTATTCATCATTCATGTATTTTTTTCAATTAATTAATTCAACATATATTTATTAAGTACTTACTACATACCAGATTTGTTTTAGATTCTTGGAATATAGCAGTAAAAAAATACAAACTCCCGAGAGCTTATAAATAGCGGGGAAATAATTAATATGGAAAATAGTAGGTGGTAATGTGTATAATATAGAAGATTAAAACAGGGTAAAGGAAATAGAGGGCAATAGGGAAATTAGGGACTTATAAATACTGTATTATATAGGGCTGTCAAGGGTGCTGTCTCTGATTAGTTGGCATCGGAATAGAAACCCAAAGGGACAGGAAGGAGCAGGTATATGAATATCTGGGTAAGAGTGCTCTAAGCAGAAGAAAAAGCAAATGAAAAAGCCTTGATGATGCTTGACATATTTGAGGGAACAGCAAAACCAACCTGTGTGGCTGAAGCAAAAGGAGGGAGGGAGGTAGAGAATGGCATGTGATAAAGGTCATTCACATTGTGTAGGACCTTGTAGTCCATGATGAAGACTTTGGCTTTACTTTGGCTTGGTGGGGGACAAGGAAAGCCATTGGAATGTTTTGCCGACATGATATGGCTTGCTTTTTAATAAAGTCATTTAGACTGCTCAGCCTGTAATCTTTAAAACGTAAATGCTACCAGGTCACTTCCACTGTTTAAAACCATTAAATGAATTCCCACTGTACTTGAATAAAATCTAAGCTCACTTAGCTATTATTGCTATTATTGTTATTATTATTATTAAAATTGAAATCTTGTTATTCTCTATCACAAAACCTGTCTGATTTCCTTCCTTATATGTATCCACTTCATCATCATCATCATATCATCATCATCATCATCATCATCATCATCATCATCATCATATAGGTTTATTTGTTTATTATCTACCTCATCTACTCAAAACTATGTATTCCGGGGATGTTGTGGTGTATAGGTCTTTCCATACAAAATCACCCCAAGACTGCTTTGTTTTTGGAGCTCTTGTGTTTGCTCTCTATGATATTTTTTTCTGTATTTGATTGGTGACTAACCACTAGCAATGCTGCCATTGGTGGCAGGGTAACATTGCTGTTGAGCTAGCTTGTAGGATACATCAGTATTTCTCAAACTTTAATGGGCAAATGAAAGATCTGAAAGTAGGAGAGGGCATCTTGTTAAGACACTAATTCTTAGGGTGGGCCTTGAGGTTCTGCGTTTCTACCAAGCTCACGTTGATGGTCTTGCTACTGGTTCTTTGAGTGGCAAGAATATTGATCACCAAACTTGGTTGAACATTGTAATTACCTTTGGAATCTTAAAAACTACAAATGCATGGATCCCACCCCCCAGAGATTTCAGTACAATTAGTCTGGGATGCAGTCTGAGTATTAGGAATTTTCTAGGCTTCATTAGTGATTCTAATTTGTAGCATCATTTGAGAACCACTGGATTGGATGACATTGGGCCGTAGTTTAAGACAAAGTGCACCAAGTAATGCTTTGCAGAGCTGTATTGCCTTCTTTTTTAAAAGTCAGTTTTGTAGCTATAGAAAGAGTCTGGCCACACCAGTGGATGACTTCCAGATCTCTGCCTAGCATGACTGGGTAGTTTCTCAAATGTCTCCAGCACATGCTGTCACTTAGTGGCAGAAATAGAATTCTTGCCTTCAGGAGCATGGTCATTCTGAATGCAATTAAAATACGTCTGCTGAAAACGAGGCTGTAGACAGGTCCCCTTCTGTGTGAGCCCCTGCTAAGGCAAAGGAAGGGGTGAAGCATAGAATTTCTCCATTTCTTTTTTCTTGTAATTTGTAGCATATTAATGTGTAGTTTCTGAGCCAGTAACAAACTAAGCACTATTTGTGTGGTTCAAGCTAACCCTTTGGTCATCAAAAGCAGATGTGTAGAACTACTGGAAATCAACGAGGCAGTTCTGTTTTATAGGTTGATAATTGACTACTAGATGGTCTTGGTGACATTGGGCAGAAGAGACAATGCCTAAACTCCCCCTGCCCTTCACCTCACCTAACCTAAAGCCCATTTAGTTCCTTTTGCCAAGTGATAGTTACTGAGTGTTAACTGCCTCGGGGAACTTTCCCATTGAAATGTACTTCTATTCTTGTAACTGGATTGATATTTTTTTTCCTGGCTGGTCTAGATTGGACGACTGATTATTGGACAGAATGGCATCTTGTCTACTCCTGCTGTTTCCTGCATTATCAGAAAGATCAAGGCAGCTGGTGGAATCATCCTAACAGCCAGCCATTGCCCTGGAGGACCAGGGGGAGAGTTTGGAGTGAAGTTTAACGTTGCCAATGGAGGTATGTGGTTCAGAATATGCCTTAATCCTCATGATTTCTTTCCTCTTATATTATCACCATCTTTCAGTGACTCCCTGATTGGAGACAAGCAAGGAGAATAGGAAATGGCTCAGAAAAATCTAGTGAGATACCTATATTAGAGTTCTCCAGAGAAACAGAACCAACAGGATATGAAGAGATTTATTTTAAAGAACTGGCTCGCATGCTTATGGAGTCTGAGCAGTCTCAAGATCTGTAGTCAGCAAGCTGAAGACCCAGGAGAGCCAATGGAGTAGTTCCAATCTGAGTCCATAGGCCTGAGAAGCAGCAGAACTGATGGTGCCCATTTCAGGCTGATCCAAGTCTGACGGCAGGAGAGGACCCACGTGTCAGTTTGAAGGCAGTCAGGCAGAGAAAGTGAATTCTTTCTTACTCAGAGTTTTGTACTGTCCAGTCCTTCAGTGGGTTTTGGATGAGTCCCACCCACCTTGCAGAGGGCAATTTGCTTTACTCATCTACTGATTCAAATGCTATTCTCCTCTGGAAACTCCCTCAGAGACACACCCAAAATAATGTTTAGCCAGACATCTTGTCTCCGTGTACCTCAGTCAAGTCAACACATAAAATTAACCATTACAGTATCCAACGAATGTGACATGACAAGGATGGCACAATGGGATCTTGAACCCTTGTTGGCCGCCCTGCACTCCTCAGCACAGTAAAATGGTTGGTGCTTCTCTGATGTGGAAGGACTCTGAATTTTAAAGTTGGAATATACCCTCAAAGTCCTTTTGACCATTGTCATTTTACAGATGAACAAATCAAAGTCTGGAGAGGCAGTTATTTGCTCAAGGTCAGTTGGCTGCTCAGGGTTAGACAAATAACTTTTTAGCATAAGTCCTGGACTCTCTCTTTCCTATAGTGTTGACTATTTCACTGAAATGGTTAGACTAATTTTTTTTCTTCTATTTTTAGAAATTTATACTTTGGAGTTCCTAGTGGGGTAGGATATGAATATAGTAGTGAATTAAAAATTTTTTGAACACACATAAAGGTAGAGAGAATAAATGGATACTATGTATCTATTACTCCCCCTACCCCATTTTGCTCTTTTTCCCCCCCACCGAAGAATTTTAAGATATTTTATGAAACAAAGACATTTCACATTAAACATTTCTAAATGTATCTCTTAAAAAGAAAGACATACCCCTATGTAAATAACATTATCACACAGAAACAAAGTAACACTAATTTTCTGATGTCATCTTAAACTTAATCTAATTCAAAATTTCCCAGTTGTCCCCAAAATGTTATTTACTGCTATTTTGTTCAAACCAGGATTTATCCCAGAACCATGGATTGTATTTGGTTGTTAAATCTCTTAAATCTCTTTTTAATCTAGAACACTGAATCTGAGTATATATCAGAGTGGGAGCTGAATTTTAACCAACAATAGTCCCATAATGAATTATTCCTGGCCCCAGGCAAAATAGCACATCCTGAGGAGAACATGCATTATCTTCCCCCTCCTTGCAGGCATTTTGAACCTTACGGAAGAAGGAACTTTATTCATGTCAAGCATTTAAACAACAAAACAAACAGACAAACAAGAAAACAGTAACAAAAAAATTACCTTACAGAAGTGTCTGTCTTTGAAGGCATCGTTAGAGAAGCTCTGCTTCACCAAAAAGTACCTAGAGCTAGTTTTGCAGCATCTACTGAATATTTTAGGAAAAACTATGCAGTGTGCAGGTATTCTATACAATGATAATACAGGAAATGGAATGGGCTCAGAAAATGGCAATTTATAGAGAAATGCAATATATAAATTGCCAAATTAAACAATGGATTTCAATTAAGCATTTGAAATTAATAACTGACTTTATATCTTGTAATCATCTCTGTGCTCTCCTGTGAAGCCTAACAAAAGAAGATATTTAAATACCTATTTTGTAGATGAAATTACAGATTATAAAACCTATTCACTCATATCTTGAATAAGGGAAGAGAATTGAATTTAACATTTAGTCTTTAACTAAGTTGAAAGTTCTTCCTCTTCTATTTAATTCTTCATGTTTGCAAGTCTTGGCATCATTTATAAAACTAACATTTCTGATAGCATAGAGAGATTCAGTTGGTTTCTAACTACCTTAAGTAAAGTCAATTTTAGCATGATATCCCTCACCTGAAGTTGCAAGCGTTTATCCCTTCTATTTTGTGCCATATAGATACATCTTATGAAATGAATTAAAATGCTCAGTGTATAGAATTAGTAGGCACATCCAGGGAAATGGGGCACATCTGGAGCTATGTTGCTTTTAAAGTATATTTAGAGAACAGGACTATTCTTAGTACATTTTTAAGTAGAGGGGAAGATGTTAGGGAACAAATGGAATCAGTAGTAAAAATGCTGATGTTTTGAAAACTTATAATGTATCAGGCTCCATATTCAGAACTTTACATATATTATCTTATTTAATCCTCACAACAACCTGATGAAGGCACTGAGGAATAAAACGGTTAAAAACACTTGAGCAGTGTCACAGAATCAGTAAGCTGCGTTCATTCAGAACCTAGACTCCAAGAAGGGGGCAGAACTTCTGAATAAGAGGGCAAAGATTGGGAAAGAAACAACTCTGAAGAGTGCAAAATAGAAGTTTTAGGAAAAGTGGCCTGTATCTGTTCAAAAACATGTAAGAAGAAAGGTTGCCTGCTAAGATAATGAGGCAAGAAAAGGGACTTAAGATAAGTGGAGATGTTTTGTAAGGAACTCTGGGAAATTTGTTATGGATTCCTGAGGAGTTATGAGGACTAGAGTGAAGTTAAACTCTCATTCTTAGGGAAAGGCAGTTTGTATAATTTCTCGACTACCTTCAGCAGTGCATGGGGGTCTGGGAATGGCAGCAATGAGAACAGATAATAGTGATGTCTCAGGTTTGGGAAATGGCTGGGTGGGCACGGCAGAATATCGAGAGGGCTGGCAATTATTAAGGGTGTCTGAGATGACATCAGACTACTAAGATTCCAGTCCAGCCTATGTCAATTACCAGTGATGTGACCTTGATTAAGGTCACCTCTTCCAATTTCAGTTTCCCCATTTGGAAAATGAGGGTAATAATAATGCTTACTTCATCTGTTCTTTTGGGAGTGCCAAATTCCTTATAAAGTGTAAGATGTGGTATATATAAGTTGCAATAAATGTTGGCTTATATTATTATGCTAACAAAGGCATAGCGCAAATGGTGGACCATAGGGTGCTGCCTGGAAAAAGAGACCAATAAAACTAGAATGGACTGAAAGCCAGGGATTAATCAAATGATGACGGGCATCAGTATAGCAATGAGAAGCAGGTTCAGCAGAGGTACGGAGTAGGGTCGATGGAAGATGAGGAATTTGTAGGCTGAGGACACTCAGATTTGGTATTTTTGAGGGAAGGATTTCAAGAAACTAATCCTTAAGGTGTAGCTGTATCGAGCATCGACTAAAGTGGCTTGCATTAAGATATAAAAGTTAGGCCTTTTGAGCCACACTTCTCTTGCTCAGTCCTGCTTCCACTTCTGGAAGTGTACTTTCCCTTCTCATAAAACTTTTATTTTATATATATATAAAAGATATAAAGTAAAAAAGACAAGAAAAACTGAAGAGAACAATTCATTTTATGTTCAATTTATTTAAAGTTTATTACAACTTAATTGTCAACCTGAACACACGCATTAGATATTTTTAGTGAAACCTCTTTTTAAAAACTTGGGAGTCACTAGGGAGTATGAATTGGGGGGAAATAATTTACCCTGGTAAGCTCACACATCAGCGAGGCAACCGGCCTGGGAGTAGAAATCATGTTTCACGTTCTCTAGGTATACTTGGGAAGCTGCAATTTAAATCTGGAATCCCTCACTTCTGTCTAGCGCGTATCCTGTTTGTGTCTCATATCCTGAATAAAGCTGATTACATAACTGGGCCTCCCTGGCAGGTGTGAGACTGTTTTTAGGGAAGATGTATCTTTGCTGAGGAGTAGATTCAGACGAAAAACATGTAGGTTATTAGCCTCCACAGAACAGGTAAGGCTGGCCGAATTTCCTCCACGGTGGATGTATACAGCATAAGAAACGTTGAGTCTAATTGACCCGTGAACTGTTGTCCATTGCTTAGAGACCAGGCAAATCTTTCTCCCGCTTGGTAGAGGAGGAGGTAACATTTCTTCGATGGAACTTTTAAATAAATCTATTTTGGCGCTGCATTATTTTCAAATTTTAGGTCCTGCGCCAGATGTTGTCTCAGACAAAATCTATCAGATCAGCAAAACAATTGAGGAGTATGCCATATGTCCTGATCTTCGAATTGACCTGTCTCGACTAGGAAGACAAGAATTTGACCTGGAGAACAAATTCAAACCATTCAGAGGTAATAGAGAGATTATATTTTAAAGAAGTCGGGGTAACTCTGTGGATGGGGATGACTCTGGTTTCTGCATGGGAGTGCACACACGAAAGCGATCGAGTTATCAATCTCAGGAGTGACACTTGATAAATAGATGTAATCTGAATGTGGTGCAGAGAGTAATGAAAGCAGCCAAGATATTCAGAACTGGCAATTTTCAAAAACTACTTTGCAGACTCTATCATTTTTGACATAGGGAAAGTTTCACAGCCGACTCTTTTATAGTATTCCAGGAATAGACTGTGAATTGCCAAAATGTCTGTGTGTTTTCTAAGCAATTAAGGTGAAGATGCTGGGATAGTTTCATAATTTTATTTAGTTGTCCAAGAGAGCTAGATCTGTGGTGAGCTCAGGTTCAAGCACATTGCTGCAGCCACTTTGCTGGTTCGGTGAGTTTTTAAAAAAATGCTACAGATACTAGGAGGTGGGTAGAGAGATTTCCTGACTCCCAAAAAGAATTTGCAGATAATTGTTTAGGATAGTTTATGTGCTGTGTTTTTGCCATTTTAAATGTTGAGCAGGGCTTGAGTTAATTGGAAACAAATCAGTCTTGTCATTTCACCTTAAAGGGTCAAGAGCATGGACCATGTGATATGAACTTACAAATTTCACTGAATTCTCTTTGCTTCTTTGCTTTTTACATTTATGTTTGTACTATGTGTTATCCCCTATAAATACCAAATCTATTTAGGTAAGTGGTTCAAGAATTTAAGAACCAGAATGAAATTGCCAAAATTATTAATTATAGAATGAGTAAAAGTTTTAATTCAAGACAACTTTTATTTTATAGATTGATTTTTTGTTGTACAAAGTTTACCATTTAACCATTTTAGGTGTACAGTTCATACAAATTAATTTTTAATTGATTTATTTTATAGATTAATATCCTCTTCATGTCAAAAGATGATGCAAAACCAAATATGTTCCTTAAAAAGTAATCATATTATATTTGAATGGACACACATACTGTACTGATTAAAATGCAAAGGAAAATATTTTTAGCTGTATACTTGACCAAATGAAGAGATAATTTCATATTACATATTAAAATCTCATCCATTAAATAAATATTGTACCTGTATTTACTGAAAATTATTAAAAGTGGATTGGTAATATCTTTAGTGCAGGCTTAAATATTTTAGGGTTCCAAAGTAGTATGTGTTTGAAAATTTAAAAAGCAGTACATACAAGTTTCAAAATTTAACTATGAATTTAAAAAAACAGGCTCATGGACAAGTTTTAGCATCTAAAAGTCAACGAGGAGCTTTTCTAGGAAAAGAACCTCCTGAGTATTATTATGTACTGATTGCCAAGTTTGAAAAGTGTAATGTATTCTGGGTCTTATGTATTTGTCAAATAAATGGAAAAGACTTGTTTTGGATTCCTGATCATTGGGTGGTGCTGGACACTGGAGAACATTTGTATTTAATGAGGATTTCTAAATATCTGGCACTCACCCTGAAATTGTTACTAGATTGGACACGTACGAGATTTCACACAAACTCAGGAATATATCCTTCATCACTAACTCTAAACCTGGATCTGGTTGGCACAATGGCATTAGGAAAATAGGAGTCACTGCTGAGGTCACTCTTTGATTTGTTTCATGCCAGCTGAGTCATTCTTTGGCCAGCCCCTATAGGAGAGGCAACTGGGTGTGCCAAGATGCCTCTTAGCATTGAGGTCGGTGCATTTTGGGGGAGGAAGGAGGCAGAAAGAAGGTGGGAATAGGGATAACAACACAGTTTTATCTTAACTATTTTATTCTTTCAGTTGATTTTTCACTTGCAAAGAAATGAACAACTTGATATTGTTTACACTCATTGATAATCTGAAAAGTTTTTACCATTTTGGTTGTGTCTTCATTTGTGATTTTGCCTATAAAGGGACACTGTGCTTCTCAAATAATGTGTGGGGTTATGATGGGTTTGTGATCAGTTTTATGTATTAGGGTAGTGATTATTTTTACATTTCCATGTATCCTTCATGGGTACGATCATCGATGTTTCCTTTTGCTTTCCTATCCATAGTGGAGATAGTGGACCCAGTGGATATCTATCTCAATCTCCTTCGGACCATCTTTGACTTTAATGCTATCAAGAGTTTGCTGACTGGGCCTGGCCAACTGAAGATCCGAGTTGATGCAATGCATGGAGGTAAACTTGTGGTCTTCTACCTTGATGGGCAAGAAATGTTAAGGAGACCTCAACACATGTTGAATTTCTGGGATTATGAGGAAGGTTGGATTCATAGATAGTCACACAACATGTGTATGTTCAGATATTTGGAATGCTTCAGAAAACTTCGGCATTCTAATTTCTTCCTTTTGATGCAAATGAAAACTAAAGCTTGAAAAAATAAGTTTGAGTTGTTAGAGGGGGCATGGATAGAGTAAAACTGTGGTCATTAAATTTTTTTGACCACAGTACGTGCACAAAGTTTAAATAGTCAAATAGTTCAAAGGTCATTATAAAAAAAAAAATCTATCCTTAACTCTCCCACCCCCATTTCCTGCTTTCTAGAAGCAACTTTTTAAAAATTCTTTTAGTTTTTTTTTTTTAAACTATTTATCCCCCTATTACCAAAAACCATGAATATACTACTTCTTATCAAGTTTTCGATTTTGGGCATTACTGACTTCATACTATGGAAAATGAGATTGTAGCTCTTTTTCATCCTCTCCACTCACTAAATCTAAGCACATTTCCCTAAACGAATTATATGACCATTTGGTAAGAGCAGTATTCAATGTCTACATTATCATAATACTGCTGAGCTCTGCAAAATACTGTAATTATGTTTTCTTTACAGCACAACGTTTTAAAAAATTGTCTTGGAATTAGTAATTAACCCCCATAGTCTCCCAGTGTCTAAATCTTTTCTCACTTCATTGTCCTGGAGACCTCTGATCTGCTTCCTTCTGCCCTGGTTGCTCTGGGAGCCGCTATCATCCTGGACTTTTCCCTTATCATTATTCTAGTAACTCTTTTATCCCTCTCTTAATTTGGCTCCTATTTCTGGATCCTTTGTCATCCATTTTCTTGACTTACTTCTAAGTTTTGGAAGAACACATTTTCTAGAAACTCTGTGAGTGGAAGTTGATGGGAGGTAAATATTTTAGGTCATCGCATATCTGAAAATGTCTTTTTTCTATGTTCACTCTTAATTGATATTAGTCTGCATATAAAAATCTAGGTTGGATATCATTTTCCTTTAGAAGTTTGAGGGAATTGCTCCATTGTCTTATGGCCATTTGTATCGAATCTGAGAAATCCAATGCTGTTCTGATTTTTTAAATCATTGTATGAAATCTTTCTTTTTTCTTTTCTGGAGGCTTTTAGGGTCTTTGACTTATCTTCAGTGTTTCTACCTTTTATAGTGATGAGTCTTAGTGTGGGACTATTTTCCTCTATTGTGCTGGGCACTTGAAAGATTCTTTTAATCTGCTAATTTGTGCCCTTTAATTCTGGGAACTTTTCTTGAATTACTTCTTGGATGATTTCCTTCATTATTTTCTCTTTTCTTTCTTTCCAAAATGGCTATTGTTTAGATATTGGCCCTTCTGGACTGTTGCTTTAATTATCTTATTCTCCTCCCACAACTTATTTTTCTTCTCTTTGTTTTGTGCTACTTTCTGGGAAATTTCCTCAAATTTATCTCCAGTTCCTTCCATTAAGTTTTTCAGTTCCACTATCATATATTTATTCTTCTCATTTTTTTTTGTTTTCCAAATAGTCTTTAAAAAAAATATCATCCTAGTTATGTTTCATGAATTCCATATCTTTTTTAATGTCAGGTTTACTGAGGAATAATGTATATGTAGTAAAATTCATACCTTGTAGGTATACTGTTTGATGAAGTTTGACAAACACATATATAGTTATGTAACCACTATGACAATCAAGACATAGACTATTTCCCTAACTTTGAAAAGTTTCCTTATTGCCATTATAGTCAAACCTGTCCTCCTATACTTAGCCCCTGGTAAGTGCTTATCTTCTCTTTGCACCCATAGTTTTGCCTTTTCCAGAAAGTCATATAAATGGAAACATACAGTATGTAGCTTTTTGCTTCAGGCTTTCACTCAGCATAATGTTTTAGAGATGCATTCGTGGTGTTGTATTTATCAGTACTTATTCCTTGTTATTACTGAGTAGTATTCCATTGTATGGATGTACCAGTTCATTTATCCGTTCACCAGTTGATATAATTAAGGTTATTTCTAGGTTTTGGCTACTACAAACAAAATTTCTATAAACTTTTGAGAACAAGCCTTTATGGAGATATATGACTTCATACGTCTTAGATAAACACCTAGGAGTGGGATTGCTGGGTCATATAATAAGTGTATGTTTAACTTTATTAGAAACTGCCAAACTGTTTTCCGAAGTGGCTGTACCATTTGCACTACCAGGACTATATGAGAGCTCTAGTTTCTCTGTGTCCTCACTAACACTTGGTATTGTCAGTTTTCAGTTTCAGCCATTCGACCGTGTCTCGTTGATCTCTATTAGATTATTACTGATACATACTTTAAAAGCTTTCTTCCCTCTGTATAGTTTCCGTTTCCTCCGGTCACTTCTTACTCTTTTCGTTCTGGTCTCATGTTAAATGTATTCCTCAAAACTTCGGTGATCCTTGGCTGTCTGACATGTTTAAAAGTGAGGACACTATCTCCATGAACTTTACTCTGAGGTCTTCTGGTTGAGCTGTTTGTTCTTTCTTATGGGGTTGATCATATTCCTCCGTAAAGGATTTTTCAGGTTCTTAGCATTATCTGGCCTAGAGGGAAGAAAGCTTCTCTTTCCAAATAGTTTGAGGAGTATTTCTGGGTTTGAGCCTCATTGTCCATCTCTGAATCATTCACTCTGGCTGAAGAATGGAGGATACTGATCGAGCAGACCTAGGTTACCTCCCCAGCCTTGGGAGAAGTGGGATGTAGCCATTCCCAGATCACATGAACTATGATGGGAAGGGGGTTGGTTTTCCAAAGGAAACCCAAAATGCTGCTACTAGATGAAGGAGAAATGACTGATGGGCAGGCAAAATCAAAACATGCTCACTATTTGAGGTTTGTGTTATAGTTATTGGAAAATAAATGGAAAGCAATCCTTTACATATATTTCAGCCAATAGGATTATATGCCGGTCTTTAAACATGCTGTATATTCTATCTCAGGCTTTGTTCCCTTATTCATAATATTCTTTCCATTTAGATGGCATACTCACTCCCCACCCCTGTCAAATTATACTTTCCTTTAAGTTCCGAGAAATGCTGCCTCCTTCTTGAAGCCTTACCTGTGGACATTCATTCTCTTAAGCCATTGGATCTAATTATTTCATAAATATATATTGACTAGCATGAGTCTTGCCATTGTAGCCACTCATCTATAAATTTCACTCATCCAATACCAGAGTAAGAGCCCAATAATATAGGAACCATGTGCTTTGGGTCGCTTGAATATGACCCCCTCCATTCCTAGCATAGGAGGAGTTCCATGTTAGGAACTCCATAAATGTGTGTTGAGCTGCAGAGCACTATTCTTTAGCATTTATTTTGTACAATGTGCTTAGATTTATATGCTTCAGTGGTTTACAGTGTTTAATTATACACTTGGCAGAGTTACGATGATTGCAGAGACAAAGAACATTGCTTTTGCATATATTTAGCTAAAGCTTTTAATACATAACAAGCAACAGACCATGAATCATTATTAAGTAGTTGATTTCTTTCTGGTGACGTTTTAGAAAAGTTTTGGAGAAAAATTATATGTAACTGGATTATTGAATACATCTTCTCTATATCTAACACAGTAACTGGCATATAATAGCTACTCAATGAACAGTAGTTAAAGTAAATGGTATTCTGTGTTGTGTCTTGAAAAAGCTTGTAGAATTTATCTTTTTTTCTGTGCTAGTAAATGGCCTTTTTTGTTCTAACCAGAACAAAACACCCTTGGGAGTTCTGCAAAGATTTCACATTGCTGTGTATCTTTTTTTAGTTATGGGACCCTATGTGAGAAAAGTCCTGTGTGATGAGCTGGGGGCCCCAGCCAATTCTGCAATAAACTGTGTTCCCCTGGAAGATTTTGGAGGGCAGCATCCTGACCCAAACTTGACATATGCAACAACCCTTCTGGAAGCTATGAAAGGAGGGGAATATGGATTTGGAGCTGCATTTGATGCTGATGGGGTAAGTAGGAATGTTTTTCATCTGCTGACCCTTTTACTGTATAATGAATCAAGCATTGGAAACCAGAGAATTAATGAACGCATCTGGGGCTGACATATTTGGGGCATATGAACCCTAACTGACACTGCGTCTGCTCTTCCGTTCAATGGATAAGTATTTCAACTTAATAGCCATTACCGTTCTTTGTTCCTGGTAAACATCATGTTATGAAAATGTTATTTTTAAAAAATATTCATGCGATAAATCATTTTTTATGACTGGTTTTGTTGAAAACACCATGTTAAGGAACCAGTTGTTTTAGCATAAGCCCTGCTCTCCATTCTGTTTGGGGGACTCTGTGAATTAAGAATATGGAGGCTACTGAAGCCTGAGGTAGTCATCTACATTTCAACAGCTGGGGCACGTTCTTTGTTGTGTCTAGATCCTGGGGCCTACAATATTCAGGGATTTAAAAAGAAGGTTTCCAATGCCTCTTTGGCCTCATTCGAGTTCTTTTCAGTTGTTTAAATATAAGATGGCAGTAAAGTGGCTTCTGATGGTTATGGGAATGGGCTGCTAGGAGCAGATCTTCTTGTCTGATTGTTTTCATACATTCTCTCCCACAGGACCGGTATATGATCCTAGGCCAAAATGGCTTCTTTGTGAGCCCTTCTGACTCCCTGGCCATCATTGCCGCCAACCTCTCTTGCATTCCATATTTCCGTCAGCTTGGGGTCCGCGGGTTTGGGAGGAGTATGCCAACCATGCCCTGGACAGGTAAGCAAGGCTGTAAATGTGAAATACTTCATGGTAGGCCCTGATATCAATGTTCCCTTTGCAGGTAACTGTTACTCATTCCCCTTATTCCACTGGGAACTTGTTGGAAGCATGGAAACTTAGAGACATGGATAGTGTACTGGGTTGCAGCATGAAGAATCAGGTTTGTCACTTCTTAGCTGTGGAAACTTAAAGACTTATTCGATCTCTGTGCCTTGATTTTCTTATCTTTAAAATGAGGATGAAAATAATATCATCCTTACATGGGTTGTATTGAGGTAGGAGTGCAGTGATTCATGTAGAACATTTAACATAGTAAATACATCATAAATGTTTAGTAATAGGACTTACCAAATATGTAAATGAACATAGATTTTGAGGTCGGATAGATAATATTATGTTGAAATGCAAGCTTGTATCATTAACACTGCAAAAATAGGGATAATCCTGTATAGGTTTGTTGTGAGAGTGAAATGAGGTATGTATGGAAAGTGATTCACTTAGTAGATCAAACAGCGTTAGATTTTTTTTTCTCCTTGCCCTACCAGTCCGTAATATCTTTTACCTTATCTTATCAAATCGTGAATTTTAGAGTCTAATATTTTCGAGTACATGTATTATTAAGGAAGCAGTACTTGTGCATGGTGGAAAGTTAGAAAACACAAAAAATAAGTAAATGTAAACATTGTATCTCTCCCCTTAAGTTACCTATGTTAATAGATAAATGTATATTCCCTATTGGATTGCTTTCTATACATATAATAACATATGTAATTATAAATCATATGTAATATATATAATATTTATACTATATAATATAATTGCCTTTTTGTAATTCCAAAAAGAGATCTGAAAGTAGACTGCTTCGTAACTTATTTTTTTTTTTATCAACAATCTTTAGCTTTGAATTAATACATTTTATGTCATCTAAAACAAAGTGTTCCCAAAATGTCTTTAATTGATGGTTTGCCCAAAGCATCATCCCATGTAAGACTATACATTGCATCTGGTTGTTATATCCCTTAAGTCTCTAAAATCCAGCACAATCCTTTTCTCTTGTACTCAGTGACAGTGATTTTTGAGGAGACTTGACCAGTTGTCTTACAGAGTCCCACCTTCTGGATTTGTGTGGTTATTTCCTCATGGTGTTATTCATTCATTCATGAGGTAAAATTTACGTACGGTGAAATGAGTAATCTTAAGAGTACAATTCAATAAATTTTGAAAAATTATACATCAGTATAACAACAATTCAGAATAAGATATAGAACATTCTCATCACTCCAGAAGTCCCCTTGTACCTCCAGTATCCCATAAGGAACCATTCTTATAATCTCTATTGCCATATTTACATTTTGCCTGTTCTTAAATTTCACATAAATTGAATCATATACTATATACTAGTTTGTTACCATTTTTTTCACTTAATATATATTTTTTGGTTCATCCAGATTCATTGCATGTGTCAGTAGTTCATTCTCTTTGTTGTTGTGTAGTATACCAGACTATGAATATATCACAATATATTTTTTCCAGTCTCCCGTTGATGGACATTTGGATTGTTTCCAATTATTAGTTATTGTGAATCATGCTGCTATGAACATTTTTATACAAGTATTTTTTGTGGACACATCTTTATTTCTCCTGAATAAATTCTAGGAGGAGAATGCTATTATAGAGTTAATGTATATTTAATTTTATAAGAAACTGCCTAACTGTTTTCCATTTTACACTCTTATCACCATCATCATTTGGTGTTGTCAGTCTTTTTTATTTTAGCCAAACTAGTGAGTGCAAAATATTAATTCATTTTGATTTAGATTTGTATCATCCTAATCACTAGTAATGTTGAGCTCATTTTTATATGCTTATTGTCCATTTGTGTAATTTGTTATCTGTTTGCTTAATTAAAAAAATTGGGTTGTCTTTTTATTATTAATTTATAGAAATTATATATTATAGATAATAAGTCTTTTGTGAGATTTATATATTACAAATATTCTCTCCCTGTCTGGTGCTTGCCTTTTCATATTTTTAATAGTGTCTTTAGGAAGTCCAATTTATTATTTTTTTATTGTATGTTTAGTATATATTATCTTGTCCTCTGCAAGAAACCTTGGCTTACCCCAAGGACAGAAAAATGATTTCCCTATGTTTTATTTTTAGAATCATAGTTTTAATTTTTACATTTAAGTCTGTGATGATTTTTAATTAGTTTTTATGTGTGGTGTAAGGCAGGGGTTAAGGTTTGCTTTCCTCCCATAACCAAGTGTTCTAACAGCATTTATTGAAAGGAATTTCTTTTCTCCTTTGTGCCTTTTTAAAATATCAACTGACCATATATATGCGGTCTATGTGAGAATTCTGTGTTCTATTCCATTGATCTATTTGTCTTTCCTTATGGCATTATTACATTGTCTTGATTATTGACATTTTAAAGTAAATATTGAAATCAGATGACTCTCCCAATTCTTTTTTCTTCTTTGCCAAATTAAAAAAAAAATGTGTGTTCTAGGTCCTTTGCATTTCTATACACATTTTAAAATTAACTCATCAGTTTCTACCAAAGTCTGTTCAGGTTTTGATTGGGATGGTGTTGAATTTGTAGAGCAATTTGAGAATTATTGCATTTTAATTATATTGAGATTTCCAGTTCTGGAATGTGGTATATCAATTTATTTAGTTTACTTTCTCATATGTACTTTGAAGTTTAATTTCTTATCCATATGTTTATAGTTTAGTGTAGAGATCTTACCCAATCTTTGTTAAAATTATTCCTGAGTATTTTTCATATATTTTGGTGCTATTATAAATGGAGTAGTTTTATAGATTTAATTTTCTAGTTGTTTCCTGTTAGTAATTAAAAATACAACTAATTTTTGTAAACTGATCTTGTATTCTTCCTTCAGAGGGGAGAAGAATCACATACGTTTGGATGCCCCCCACTTTACTTCTTTCCCTCAGGTGATATTGATATCCATGATGATGAACCACCTCAGTTGAAAATTTTTGCCTAACATCACCAAAGAATGGGGTGTATGGCTCCATGTTTCTTTTCTATTTGCTTTTGCTTATATCTTTACTTTCAAAAAAAAAAGATTCAGTAAAATTGTAGAGAACAGGCAAAATGGGACAATCTTTAGAAATTGAGAACCTAAAGTCATATAGGATCCTGAGTGCTATGTAGGTTATTTAATATTGTGGGAGTATATTTAATAATAACACCTTACACTTGTACAGAATCTTATAATTTAGAAAGAATTTTCATGTATTTGATCTTCACTTGAACTTTGCATTAATAGAGAGGTAATTGGGTAGGCATTACTATCAGCATATTAAAGATATTAAATCAAGTATCAGAGAGGTTACATTACTTGCACAAGGTTACACAGCTAATAAGAAAGTGACCCAGGATTTGAAACAAGGTCTTCTGATTCAGTTTGCTTTTCCGTCTGCCCAGTAACTACAACTTGATCAGGGTGGTCCCTGAGAAACCAGCTGAGAATATTGCCCAACTCTCCTGTGGTGTAGCCAGCAACTTTCTAAACCCTGGCCAGGAGAGGCTGGTTTCATTCTGACAACAAAAGCCATTTGTCCTCTTTTCTTGTGGAAATTTCCCAGTACTTCTTGATTTCACTTTATCCCTCCTTCCCAATAAATCTCTGTTTCAGTCAGAAACCAGAGGCCTTGCTTAGAGATTTCACAAAGGACCTGTTCTGATATGGAAGTGACCATTTCAAAGGATTATTCATGCTTGCTGGTTGGGATTCAGAATTCTGTGGGGCTCTGACGTGGTGATTTGTTTTGGGTATTTGATCTTGTGTGTAACTCCCAGGTGGATTCTCATGATGGACACTTTATATGCTTCTTTCTTTCTAGGTAAAATAAATGCAGCTTCAAAATCACATCTTAGTGGTTTCCCATGTAGGTTATTTTTTAAACATTAAAAAAAATCATAGGAATGTGCCCATAAATGCCAGACCCCGGAAGAATGACAGCTGAGTAGTTGAGAAACATTAAATAGTGCAATTGCCTAAACTCCTGGGATTCCAGAATAAGTGGGGGTGGGCTGTACCCTTGAGACTGATGAATTATTCAGACAAAATTTTATTGTTCACAGATAATTGTTGTTCCCTGAGGGGAGACTTGCTGTGTCTTTAATTTCTACCCTTGCAATGTCGCTAAAACAAGGATTCCATTTACCCAAGAATAATACAGTTTCAGCCTTGAAAATGGCATTCTTTGGGGGCTTTGTCATCCTGAATGTGTCTGATTTTTGGTTGCAGGTGAGTCTGTGTCCCTCAAATAATTTTGGTTCAAATGATTTGAGAAGTAAAGCACATTCAAAGTATATTTGTGGCCCAAGGTCTGTCTAAACCCCATGCAGAGGTATTAACTAATCTTCTGTGTTATCCTTCAATAATATTTATGAAGTGCCCATCTGTGCTTGAGGCTGTGTTGAATGCTGTGCAAAAGAAGGCAAACACATGCAGACTTGAGCACTCCTTATTAGAGATATTTATAGCCTCAAACAAGCTAGCATCCTTGGATACACTGTAAGGGAGCCAGACCTAAAATATATGTTTTGACTTCAAGGGAGGCCACATAAGGTCTACCACCCATAAATATGGTGTTGAAGGGAATTAATGGTCTTCTACCCTTTCTTTGCTTTGTGTGCCATCCCTGTTATTCACCATTTTTCTCACTCAAGAATTATTTACGAAGTGCCTTCTGTATCCCAGACATGGTCCCTTGCTCTGGTGGAACTTATAGTCTAATGGAGAAGACAGGCAACAAGCAAAGGAAAAAATATATAAATACAAATTGCAACAGACACTCATTGGAAGTGGACTTGGTGCTGTAATAATTGTAATAATATGAAACATCCTGCTCAGATAGAGAGCCAGGAAAGGACTCTCCCAGGAGGTTATGGGTAGCAACGAAAGATCAGGAAGATGTAGCTGGGCCTGGCTATGATTCTGTGATCAGAAATGGCCATAAAGCATGTGAAAATACTTGTTTTTCAGAATGTAGACTACAGTTATTTGTTGCCAGTCTCTAGTCTGAAATATGTTCGTAGCTTTATCTTGAACACATTCAGCTGGTCTTTGGAATCCAGACAGTGTTAATCCTATAGGTATGCAAGTATCTACTGATCTGTGATGACCTTGGTCCTTTCTTCATCCTGTAGGTCTATGCTGTTTTATATCTAAGATCAGTTATGATGGACTATAGTGATGGGAGAGAGTGCAACGTAAGCTAATATCTAATTGCTTGGTCTCTCCATACATTGCTTTTGCTACAGAATGATAGGAATTATTTTGCCTTATCAGATACAAATGTTCAGGTGTATCCTGTATTAAAATAATTTAGAAAGAAAAAGCCCTGTATTATAGATGTTATTGCCCTGATATTTTCCATAGCCAATTCAGTCAGGATTAAGGCAGAAAAGAGATGGCACCCTCAAAAGGGGCTTACTAAAGATAATTTAATACTATTAACTTAATAACCTGGTCTACAGAAGCATGGGTAAAGTTAAAACAGCCCCCTCCCTCAAATGAAGAATAGATGGAGAGGCACCCCAGAACTCACAATAGCAGAAAGCTATTAATTCTCCTAGGATGGAAGGATCAAGGGGAGGGATCAGGGTAGCCATAGCCTGGTAAGATCTGAAGTCATGAAAGGTGGGCTGTCAGAGAGGAACTGAACTTGTCAGGGAGGCATAAATACCCTAGATTCTCTCTTTTCCTGCCCTCCAGTCTCCTGCTGATGTCTCCTGTTGACTAAACCCAACTAGAAACCAGAGACAATCTGTGGAGCTCAGCCTCATAGGGAAGAAAGCAGAGCAGAGAAGGGCATTGAATGAAATGGGATTTCCATTGGGAAAATTGTAAAAAGATTATTCAGTGATGAGTATGATGAACTCACCTCTCTATGCCTGAGGTCCAAAAAAAAGGGGAGATGAGGCTGGGAGATAAGCAAATAGAGATTACCAGAAAGATTGTGTGCTGACTATGCTGGTTATTGTTTGGCCTCTTCTGTTGTTGAGTTCAGTTTTCCATTGCGATTTTAACTTTTCACTTCTCATATTGCTAATGAGTTTGAGCATCTCTTCATATGCTTGAGACATTTTTCAGCTTTCCTTTTCTATTAATTGTTTGTTTCTGTCCTTTGCCCATTTTTCTATTTAGGATTCTCTTTTAAAAAATGGATTTGCAGGAGTTCATTGTATATTTCAGATAGTAAGCTCTTGTCATTTAGGCACTTCTAATTTTCATTTTTCTTCTTTGGAGAAAATTTGAGTCCTGAGTTTTAGTCCTGAGTATCCACAATACTGTCAAAAGTCAACTTTCTTGTAGATAACTCAAATTTAATATGTGTAACTGGGAACTTTTCTGATTTTCCCTAAAAATTGTCCTTCTTTTGTGTGTTTACTATCTGGGTGACTTATGTATACCTAAATCTTGAACCTTGGATTAATCCTAGACTTCTATCTACTTCTCCCTCATTCCAATGTACCATAGTCATTGGGTTATGTTAGAAAAATTCCTTAAATGTCTCCTGAGTAATTCTTTTTTCTCCATCTCTACTTTTACTTTTTTAGTTCATGTGCTTATAATCTTTTGCTTTAATTATTGCAATAGTCAATGACCTGGTCTCCCTACCTCAAGCCTCCTCTTCAGTCCACATTCTGGACCACCCCAAGGGCAATTGTTCTAAAGCAGAAAGCCACGCATCTTCTTCCCGTGCTAGAAATCTGTTGGTGGCCTCAAATGCCTGCATATACGTCCTCATGTCTGGGTTCTAAAACGTGCATTAACTGATTATGAACATGTCACTACATTTCTATCCTGCCTTCTGTACTGCTTACAGTTCCCCAAATTTAATGGCCTTCCATACTGCTCTGTCTTTGTATATGCTTCTCTCTTTCCTTAAAATGTGTCCCTTTCCCCTCTTGTCCCACTTGGTTCTTCCTTATCTTTTAAGACTTGAGTCAAATATCACCTTATTGTAAGTCCTCCTTTGTTATTGTGTTCTCTCTACCACAAGGCAGCATGTGGAACTTGCTCTTCATAGGTCTCTTTATCACAATTGTCACAGACATTAAAACATACTTACTATTTTCTAATGTCCTGTGAGCCCCCAAAGGCAAAGGTTTTACCCAGTGCCTGGCACAGAATAGGTTCTCAGTAAACACTTGTTAGATGAATGAATAAGATTCATTCCCTTTTTGAGTACCTTTATGTGGGAGAAAAAGTAGCTAGAACTACACAGATCTAATCACATAGTTCTAAAGGTTAACTACTATGGACTATCAACACACTTCTTTTGACTTTTGTATGAGTATATTTGTCAATGCTATGACTTGGTTGCACAGGAAAGTATACTTGAATGATAACAAGAAAATGAATGATGTGTAATTGCACAGTGGTCTTTGGATATAATTAAACTGTGCCTGATTTATGGTTTTCATTTATCTTTAGGTAAGTTTTATAGTGAGTCAGATTTTTAGTAATGATATGTGTGTATTGACTGCAACTTCATCAAAGTGAGATAAGGGGAAACCACCACAAAGCAGCTATTTTCTAGTCAATAATTAAACGTTTAACACAGTCTGAACTTAAGATCAGGATTTTTTATTTCTTGCCTTGGTGAGTAGGATGAGGAATGGATTTCTTACTAGAACATTTAGAGGGTATGTAGTATTACCTTCCTCTATGGCTTTTGTGTTTACCTACTAGAAAGGATGTTGACAATGATTCAAGCCTATTATTTGATGTTTCTAAGAGTCAATGTCTGATAAACAAGTGATTTCATGCATATATTTAGTAGAGGGCATTTATGAAGTGGTGGGCTAAAGTGAGAGGAATAAATTGTTAACATTTAAGACTAGAAGTTGCAGTAACTTTGGAGATTTTTGATAAGCCATCTTTTGTTCAGTTGTTCTGAGCCTTGGATATCTGCTATCCTAGCTGGTTAGAAAAAAAATTTTTGGATAAACATTAAGTAACCTACGTTCCAAAATACATAGTCATCTTAGTCATCCCATGTGAACTGAAAAACCATATTTAGAAGTCAGTTTTCTCTTGTCTGCTACGTTTGCAAGGACTCTTTGCCACTCTTTGATTCTGTCTCTAGAAGGGCATAGTCATTATTAAGGGTGTCCTGCACGCTCTTCTCAGCCCTTCCACTGACTCAGCCCTCCTTTGCCTTTAACAAGTCACTTTGACCATGGGTGTAGTCAGGTACTGAAAAAAGCCCCTTAACACCACCCTGGGAAGTTGGGGATTAAAGACCATTTTATGGAGGGATTCCAATGATGTCCAGTCTGGGGTGTATAACTGAGTGGCATGCAGTGGCTTCTGGTGGGAACATTGACTTCATAGCCTACCTTTATTTATAATCTCAATTCTGGTTCTTGGAGGGTCCATTTGGTTAAATAACCTTCTTTAATTTTTATTGTAACTTAAAATATTTATACAATTTAAATATCAACCCTGTTTATTGTTGCAAAGAGGCATGAAGTAACTTTTGGGGTTGATAAAAATGTTCTGTATCTTGGTTATGATCGTAGCTATACAACATAGTTTTACAACTATATGTAATATATAGTATTGCCATATATATACAAACATATGTGTATGTATACATATATGTATGTCAAAACTCATGGAATTGTATACTTGAAATCTATAAATTTTATTTTATTTAATTATGTCTTGATAAAGGGATAAAAATAATCAAAACCTATTTATTTAAAAACAAAATGAACCCCCTCTCTTGGGCTTTCCTTTATCATTGGCATCAGGAATCAACACTCTCTCTGAATAATTCTAGTTCCCAGTTTAGACGCCTGCATTTACTATATTGTCAATAAACATTGTGCAGGTCTAGGTGAGTTGAGTGGCCTTTGGAATTGCTGTCTGTCCACCGCCTTCCTTGCAGTGGTGAACTAGAACATAAATATACTACCTGCAATTTTGTCTTCTTTGGAAAAGACAACTTATGTTTTGAGTCAGAGTTCTAAGATTTCAAGGTCATTAGTCAAATTTATTGGTGACATAAAAAGATATAAGGAAGATAGGATAGCCCAGAATAACTCTGAAATATATGCTCTGTCAAGCCACCAGAAGAGCTGGTCACTTGACAATGCTTTTAAATGAAGGAGGATAATAATAAATCATCTCAGGCCTGAAGAGTCTTCTGGAGTAAAAGAGTATATACTTTTCATGTGTGCTTTGTATTTTAAAATGAATTCTGTAAGTAACAAAAAAACCTTTTTTTAATGAATTTAAAAGAAGTTTAGAAATGAATTCCAATCTCATAAGTTGGAGCATTTGCCTAAATGATCACTAATATCATCGATTTTACTTTACCCATCAGGCTGAAGAAAGAATAGTAACTAAGAAACATGCACAGGGTGAATCAAAATGCTGTCTCAAAGTTTTGCCTGCCCAGCAAAGAGTAAGAGGGTTAATGCATCTTTATTTACAGTGAACTCTGTTACAGTATCTTGTTCGATTTTCACACAAACCCTCAGAAGTATTTGAGTCAGGTGCTGTTATTGACATTTTATTTATAGGAAAAATATGATGTTGAGAGGTTAAATAATTTGCCCACAGTCACATAGCAAGAAAGAAGCAGTCAAAACTCACATCAGATTGTCTGATTCCAAGCCTCATAATTTCTTACTGTTCCTCATTTCTGAAAGCAGGAAAATGTTCTGATTGTACCAGGAGTGAAAGTTATTAGTGTGGGTTAGGTTGTGTGTGTGTGTGTGTGTGTGTGTGTGTGTGTGTGTGTGTGTGAACCTGTATTGCTCAAAGGGTAGTGTATGACATCAGACAAGCATAATTAATTTCAACCTCAAGATGTCATGTAATTTTGATATTGAACATCGCTACTGTTTAGTAAAAATCTGGAAAAGCAGTTTCCTGGCTTTAACTTAAAACTTCCAGGAAAATGTTGACTGGAATTCAAAGTGAGATTTGAATTTTATACCCTTGTCTTCGGATCTGCTTGAAGTAAGATGGCCAGCAGTGGCTGCATAAAAAATATTTATGAGATTTCAGCAGCTTTTCTGTTACATGCTATGTAAAGTGGGTTAAGCAGACAGATTCCTTTTAAGAGTTTTTACTCACAGACTACACCGATGACCAGAAACATAAGAGATACTGATGAAGTAAATGGGTTCCTTTAGTAAATAATGTGTTAGCAGTTGGGTATGAGACGTCCATGCTTCAGAAAAAAATGAAAATACATCTTGTCAGCCCCTAGCTTTAGGCCTTACACAAGTGAGGGCGGGGATGGGACCTAGGGGATCCATTCCTCTCATCTCTGATCAAGTTTCTGCCTGAGGTTTAAATTTGTCATTTGAAATTCCAAGTTCTTTTAGATTCCCAATTGTATCAGTTGTTTATATCCTAGCAGGGAGGAAAAGAAAACGCTTTGGTGAGTTGATGTCTCTATTTAAAAATGCAAGATCTCTATCAGGACTCAGAGACTGTATCAGTCAGTATCTTTGTGCTGCAAATGAGGGAAAGCCAACAGAAAGGGACCTACATAATAAAAGGAATGTATTGGCCCATATAACTGAGGTAAAGGTGACCGCAGGTGAACTTTGCTTCAGCAGCTCAAATGATACTACTATTTGACCTGGACAGTCCCTCTCTGCTCTGCCTTAGAAGATGTCACTCTATTCCTTAGGCTTTCTGCCTCTGGCTCTTTAGGCTCTCCTATGGGGAGGAGCAAATGTCTGCAGGTTTTCCAGACCTCTGGCTCTTAAACTGTACTGTCTGTGAGCATGAGAGACAAAGATTTTTTTAGAAAGAAGCAACCGAAAACATCTACTTGAGTCTTGACTTTAGTTACCATCTCTGACCCATTGGCTCACTGAGGCCATAAGAGGTGGGACGGACTGAATGTCTTAAGCCCCTTTCCCCTATTAGGCAGAGCTAGGAGGGGCATTCTTTCTCGGGCCAGATAACTGAGAATGAACGCAGTTGTTCTCCAAAACAAGATTTTTCTCTTTTCCTTCCAGAAGGAGTAACTATAGTAACCTGGTGCTCAGCAGGTGGCAAAAGAATATGAACTAGGAGAGGGCATTGGGGTGCAGTTCTGGAGGGAGAATTCAGGACCTATTTAAGAACTCAAGATACTCTTCTTATTACCTCCTCACACCCCTGCAAATCCTCTGCTACTTAACAATAACTGGCATGAAGATAATAGTGACTGGGTGGTGCGCCTTGCTGTGGCTCTCTCACGGTTCACAGTACAATAAAGCTTTTAAAAGACTACTCTATGAACCACAAATACCTGTATTTGGTGGTTTTTCAGATTACCTTGTAAATAATGATTGCTAATTTTCTTTAGCCCTATTTTGATGAGTATATTGAACTCGATTTCAATTAGGGACCCCATTTCCTTTTTATCTTTTGCATTTTTTATCAGTGAGCTTTAAAGTTGTTACCAAAAAAAGTTCTTTATTAGCTCTATCAAGTACTTCCCTAGAAAACATATTGTACCCAGGAAAGCCCCATCTCTTTCGAAAAGTTGTCTTTCTGAGAAAACATGGGTTTATTTTTTTCTTTTAAGACACACTTGTGTGTCTCTATGCCGGCCCAAACCATTAAACCTCCATAGAGCTCAAGGTTTTTCCCCTATCACTAATTCTGATCATAGGATTTTGACTTTGCATTGTTTACACATCCCATTTAAAACATGCAATGTGATTTGTGTGCATAATGAAAACACTTGCCCATTTCATAATCTGTTCAGCAGTTCAGCCAAAAGCCAAAAAATTAAAATTAGAGAAACACATTCTGTGATATATTGGCATGTGGGATTGAGAAGAGAGAGGAGAGATTCTAGAAAGTGGCTTTGTTACTAATGTAACACTAGCTACTTCCTTTCTTAACATTAGCGTCTCAGTCCCAATTTATTGTTTTGATGGTTGCTTCCTGCTTTGATAATGACTTTAAAAAAATTTATAAGCTCCTCTGTAGTCCCTTTATCTGCAGACCCCTTAGCCAATTCCTCTGTTGCACTAAGGAGAGACTTGGAAGGTGGGAGGACAGATATTCTTTCTCAAATGGGCTTTATTTACATGAATCTTATCAAAGAAGTTGGGTGCCAGGAGCATGAGAAATTTGATTGCTGATTCAGACAAAGTCATTTGGATTTGTAGAGGAAACTTCCATCTGAGGACCAGCTTCCATAGTAGGTCAGAGGTTGGCTGTGGCTCTGGGTAGGCATGACAATGAGCCAGGATACGGCTGACTAGAGGGAGACCTCACATCTGATGTGACATGTTAGTACATCTGACTTTACCACTGATTCTCATTGCTTCTCAAAGCCTAGCTCTGCCCAAAGCCTGGTATAGTGGCTCTTCTCCACAGAGCTCCCAGGAACCCACATTCATTTCTCATTGCTCTATCCCCTTGGGTATAGCCTTTGCCTTCATGTTTTAAGATAGCAGACACTCCAACCACAACGTCTGCATTTTAGGCAGCTACTGGAGCAAAGGATAAAGAAGAAGGTGAAAGGAATAGGTACACTATCTATCTTCCAAAGAGGTTTACAGAAGCAGACAGTTGACACTTTTGCTTATATCTTATTGACCAGAACTTAATGATAGATCTGCACCTAGCTGCAAGGGAAGCTGGGAAATGGAGTCTTCATTCTGAATGACTGTGCACACAGCTCAAACTCAGGGGTTTTCCTGTCAAGAAAGAAGGAGAGACTGGATATAGAGGGATAACTAGCAGTCTCTGCCATATGTTTAGATAATGTTCTAAACATTTGTATAGAATATTGTAATCTATGCAGATAAAAAAATATATTGTTTTCTTTAATCTTTGACATGCTGAATTTTTTTTTGTTTCTTTAGATTAAAGAATTTAAGATGATGACATAAACTATGATGACAATATTAATGATAATGAGGAAGAGGAGGATTATTTATATCTAAAAATGATCCTGTAAGACGTAGCAACTCACAATTTATGAGAAAAGTATTATTTTTCTCACATTATAACTAAGTAAACTGACACTCAGAATGGGAGAAACCCACTGAGGTAACACCAGTCTTTACCTTCAGAGTTATGATATGGTAATAAGATTGGGAAGCAAGGTTTCTGGGAAGGAAGTAAAGTGATTTTTAGTTGCAAATAACAGAAAACTGAACTCCAAATGACATAAATAGTAGAGGAAAGGTGTCTCTCACATGTTAAAACATCTTGAAAGAGCTAGCTCCGGGGGTGGAGAGCTATTTCATTGCCTCAGCATTGCCATTAAGGAGCCAAATTCTGTCATCCTTCGGGTGTGGTCTTTATCCTTGGTGAGCTTTCCTCATGGAAAAGTTTCAGCAATTCTAGCTATTCGCCCTGCATACGACATGGTTGTATGAAAGAAAAAGGACTGCCTTTTATTTATGTTTCTTTTTAAAATCAAGAAATCTTTTCCCAAAGCCATCCAGGGCAGTGTTTGTCCTATTTATAATTCATCCACCTTTGCTGAGGTTAAAAAATAAAGTCATGGGTCTGTTCGGGAGGAAATCAGCATGAGTGGTTTTGGGTGGGCAACTGTCCTCATCTGCTAATTCATTTAAATTATCTGCCTACTGTTAAAGGACATTCTGGAATTGTGGGTGTTTCCCTGAAAATGCCATTCCCTTGACATCACTTGCTTATTATAGTTTGTTCACTTACTCATCAATAAACATTTATTGAATGCCTTCTCTGGGCCAGGTAGTGTTATAAGTGAATACAATTTATGCTCGCCTTCAAAACAATTTATGATTTAGTGTGAGACACATACATCCTGAGCAACACTTACAATATAACATGAGGAATGCTGTAATAGGAGCCATGAGAATGCAGAGAGGAAACCAGTTACATTGGCCTGGATCAGGATCAGTACTTGTGGCTGTAATGGAACTTTTTTCTCTTAGGTTATGAATGTTTCTCATGAGAAGCCCTTGAATGAGCTCCTTGAGGACAAAGGCTACACTTTATGTTTTATGTTTGTTTTTAATCTGAGTATAATATTTTGACCATACTAGTTGCTCAGTGTGGTAACCAGTCAGGGATGAGTCAGATCAGGAAAAGGAGATATTCTGAAACGAACAATTCATTGTGAGCTAAAATGTGCTACAGTATAGTGGTAAAGAGTATGAACTTTATTACCCAGAGACCTGAGTTCAAGTATGAACTTTAGCATTACTTAGCTGTGTAAAAGTAGGGAAGTTAGCTAACCTCTCTATGCCTGTTTTCTCATCTGTCAAAGGAAAATTAAAGTACTTAACCTCATCAGGTTGCCATGCAACTTAAATGGAATAATATATGTAAAGTGATCAGCACAGAATAAGCACTTAGCGAATGTCAGCTGTTATTACTTCTTAATAACATAGTCTACCTTATTGTTTCCTTCTTCATCTAAATCTTCAATTTTGCTGAGTTGTTTGTTGAAGAAAATACTTCTAAATCAGAACATTTCTGGCAGTTAGAAGTGAACCTTACACATATTACCTTTCATTGTATCTTAATTGAGAGTCATAGAATTGACAGACATTTAAAATCTGTTTCAGAGAAATATCACATGCTAATATGTCCTACATTCTGTTTACTTGGTGTTCTCTGCTTCCTAAAACAGGAAAGGGTGCATTGTTGAAGAGTTAACAATATTTTTTCTACAAGGGTCTAGGTATTCCTTAATTGGTGAAATCACCCTTCGTTGATGGGACCCATTTCCACAGGAATTTGTAGATCTTCTCAAGGTTCATGCTCTGGGTTTCACTCCCCACCCCCAAAGGTGTTTGGTATTTTTAAGCCAAAGTGTCAAATGGTCATAGCAGCCACTTGGCAGAGACTATATTTCCTCATATTGGCTCAGAGGCCATATACTTAATAGTTTCTTCCTTTTATATAATTATATGCCATGTTCCATTTATGAGAAGAATGCAGTATTCCAGGGCATGTTAAGTTGTTTAGGAATAACTGACCTAATAAGCAGAACAGGGAAATTAAAGAGAAATCCAGTTGTGTGGAAGCCCCTGGTATTGTGTGTGGCTTGAAGAGATTGAGGGCGCTGATGTATTCTTTGGGGAGAGATTCACAGTTTGACAGGAAACATCTGTTTTAATCTACTCCAGTATCAACACAATTGATGTGGTAGGAAACCTGTTGTTACTGTAGGTTCTATTTCTCAAGCCAGGGCTTGGCTTGAGATTGGGGCTGTTTAGACAGGCAGCACAATATGGTCCCATTTGTCAAAATATGGATATAATGAGCAGCATTATTTGAATATCCTGGGGCTATTTCTTTATTTAAAGGAAGCCATTTTTCTGCTGAGCTAGGTGGCTCTCTTCATTTCCCTCTCTTTTCATTTATGTTTTCTCTCTCTAGCACATTTCCATCTGGATTTCAATTTTTTTTTTTCACTTGTAAATATTTTTATTTTATTTATTTTTGAAAATAATTTTATTTTCAATTGCAGTTGACATATAGTATTATATTAGTTTCAGGTATATAGCATAGTGATTAGACATTTTTAAAACTTACAAAGTGATCACCCTAAAAATCGATACTCATCTGATACCATAGATAGTTATTACAGTATTATTGCCTATATTCTCTATGCTAGAGTTTACATCCCCAGTGCTATTTTGCAACTACGATTTGTCTTATTAATCTGTTGCCCTTTTTCACTCATTACTGCCAACCCCTTTCCCATCTGGCAACCATCAAGATGTTCTTTGTTTCTATTAGTTTGTCTCAGCTTAGTTTGTTTATTTTGTTTTTTAGATTCTACATATTTCTGTCTGACTTATTTTACTTGTCAGAATTATCTCTAGGTTGTTGCAGAGGGCAAGATTTTATTCTATTTTATGGCTAAGTAATATTCCATTGTACATATATACCAGTTCCTCTTTATCCATTCATCTATTGATGGGCACTTAGGTTGCTTCTATATCTTGGCTATTATAAATAATGCTGCAGCAAACATATGGATGCATATCTTGTTGAATTAGTGTTTTGAGTTCCTTCGGATAAATACCCAGAAGTGGGATTACTGGGTCCTTTTTTGTCTCGTTATAGACTTTGTTTTAAAGTCAATTTTGTCTGATATAAGTATTACTATGCCAGATTTATATATTTATTTTTTTCATTTTCATTTTCACGAGAAATATATTTTACATCCTTTTACTTTCAGTCTATATTTATCTTTCTATCTGAAGTTATTCTCTTGTAAGCTGCATATGTAAGGCTCTTGTTTTCTCATCCATTCAGCCACATTTTGCTTTAAAATTGGAACATTTAATACACTAACATTTAAGCAATTGTTGATATGTAGATATTGCCATTTTATTATTCAAACTTTCTAGTTGTTAAAAATTTTTCTTCTTCTTCTTACAGAAGTTTTCCCAACATTTCCTGTAATGCTAGCTTGGTAGTGATGAACTCCTTTAGCTTACTTTTTTTGTCTGGGAAGCTCTTTATCTGTCCTTCTAATTTAAATGATAGCTTTGCTAAGTAGAGTAATCTTGGTTGCAGGTCCTTACTTTTCATCACTTTCAATATTTCATGCCATTCCCTTCTGGCCTGCAAAGTTTCTGTTGAGAAATCAGCTGATAGTCTTACGGGAGCTCCCTTGTAAGTAACAAACTACTTGTCTCTTGTGGCTTTTAAGATTCTCTCTTTGTCTTTAACCTTTGGCATTTTATTTATGACGTGTCTTGGTGTGGGCCTCTCTGGGTTCATCTCGTTTCAGACTTTTTGTGCTTCCTGGGCTTGCATATCTATTTCCTTCGCCAGTTAGAGAAGTTTTTTATCATTATTTCTTTGAATAGGTTTTGCTCTCTCTCTCCTCCTTCTGATACCCCTATGAGGTGAATTATGGTACACTTGGTATTGTTCCCTAAAGGTCCCCCTTAAACTATCCTCATTTTATTTGGATTCTTTTTTCTCATTACTGTTCTGATTGGGTGTTTTTCTGCTACTGTATCTTCCAAATTTCTGAGTCTGACCTCTGGTTCATCTAATCTACTATTGATCCCCTCCAACATATTCTTCATTTTAGTTATTGTATTCTTCATTTCTGACTGGATCTTTTTTGTTTCCTATCTCTTTGTTGAAGTTCTTACTGAGGTCTTTGAGCATGTTTACAACTAGTGTTTTGAACTCTGCATTTAGTAGATTCTTATATCCATTTTGTTTCATTCTTTTTCTGGAGTTCTGTTTTTTGATTTGATACATGTTTCTTTGTCTCCTCATTTTGGCTGCCTCCCCATGTTTGTTTCTATGTATTAGGTAGAGCTACTATATCTCCAGGTCTTGGTAGAGTGGCCTTATATAGTAGGTATCCTATGGGGCCACTGGCACAGTCTTCCCTGGTTACCTGAGCTGGGTGCTCCAGGTATGTCCCTTGTGCGGGTTGTGTGTACCCTCCTGTTGTAGTTGAACCTTGGTTGCTATTTGCATGTCAATGGGAGTGATCAACTTCAGGCTTATTGGTTATGAGGACTGGTCATGACTGTGATGGAGGAGCTGTTGTGCAGGGGCTGATCCTACAGAGAAAGATTCATTTAGTGGGGCTCTGGTGCCTCCTGAGTCCGTGCTTTGGGTGTGTTGTTTGCGGAGGTGGTTGGGTGTTGCTCTGGTATGGTCTGAAGCTGGCCACCAGGTGTGTTGATTCTGGGTCTCTTGGAAGCTACCTCAGTGCAGGCCAAGGTCAACTGCTGCCTGTGCCCTTCCCAGAGCCACTTGGCATGAGCTACAAAGTGATCTGCAGATGGATGTCACTTGTTACTGAGCTTGGAGGTGCCTAGGAGAGGCTAAGCTGCAAACTGAGGCCAGCTTCCCTTAGTGCCAGGCTTAGGGCTGCTCAGAGTCTAGATGCTGCTTGTTTGGAGTTTGTGGACTTTTGAGGGATTTTACAAAAGTTTGCAGCATGAGCCAAGACAGGCTATTTGTATAGAAAAGTTACTGGAAGTGGTTTGGGTGGACTTCAAGTTGAGTGGGGTGGGGTCTCAGAGAATCACCAAGGCACGGTGACTGGTGTTAACCAGATTGTACCTGCCTGCATTTGCTGCCCTCTGTCTCACTCAGCCATAATCTCAGCTGATTTTCACAGCCAGAGGTTTAGGGAGTTCTCTTCCTGGCACTGAAGCTCTGGGCTGGGGAGCTCAGTGTGGGGCCGGCACCCTGGCTCCTCAGGAGGGACCTGTGCAGCTGAAATTTCCCTTCTGATTGTTAACCACCACATGTAGGTGTGGACCAGCTAGTTCCTTGTCTCCACCACTTCTATCAGTCTCGACACGGCTTCTTCTATATTTCTTTTATTATAAGATGTCTGTTCAGCTAGACTTCAGGCAATTCCCAGTGATGGTTGTTCAGTAGTTTAGTTGTAGTTTTGATGTGGTCACAGGAGGAGGCAAGTGCAGAGTTTACCTACTCCGCCATCTTGACTGGACTCTGTTCATTCAGTTATGAGTGAACACTTCTCAACCTTAATTCTATTATTACATCCTCGCTCATGAGTAAGAAAGACTCCCTATAGAGCAGGCTTCTCCCCAAAGGTATCAGAATATCAGGGGAAAAAGTGTGCAAACACAAACTCACATATAATCACACTTAAAAATTTTTAGGAAATTTTAGAGATTGTCATCCACCCCTTAAATATATCTGCTTCTTCTCCCCATCTTCAGAATCATTGCCTAGAATTAAAAATGCTGTTTTGGGGGGTTTGTTTGTTTGTTTGTTTGTTTTTGCATTAAGGAATTGTTTTGCAAGGCAAACTTCATTTTTCCTTATTCAAAAGAGTAAAGTTGACATCTGACACTTAAAATTTGCCTCAGGAGAATTCAAGGAATTTGAAGGAATCTTATTATACCAGTGTATCCATGGTACTAATCATTTAAAAATTACTACACTACTAATAAAATGTGAAGTGTAAGTTTATAGTACTCATCACATTATGTGCACAATCATTTTTAAAATTCTGGTGCCCACAATGTCGTTGGCATTGTGAGCAACTAATAAAGGGACACGGGAGCTGATATTCTTAACAGAAAACCAGTCACATGTGGATAAAATCAAGGGCTTTTTTTACCCATTCTGGTATAGGGTAGATTGATTGATCAAAAGAAATTATAAAGGCCATGTATTATATCATGGGAGTCCACTCACACCACCAGTTAGAATAAATCAAGGAGCTTCCAAGTTCTTTTTTGTTCACCTTGGCATAGGTCCAAATGAAAGACTGACAAGATCTCCAACTGATTACTTTCTCTTCTCTTCCTACCTAATGACTTGAGTGCATATGTGTTCCAGATGCTGGTCTTATCCTATGTGGATAAATTCATTTACTTTTTCTTTACCAACATCCTTTGCCCTGGTCAGGCTAGTGTCTGCATTGTTTGGGTCAGGTGCTGTGCACAGTATGGAGGACAGGTCAGCAAGGAAATGATAAAACACATTCCCACTCTAGAGAATCTCAAAGCCTAAGAGGAGGTACAGACAAGTAAACCAATAATTACAGAAACAATGATTCCAAGGTACACTGCTGACATGAAAAAATGATAAATTAACTTTGTTTTAAGATAGGCAGATACTGGGCAAAGAAGACTTCAGAGAGGAGAGGGTGTTTGGAGAGTGTGTAGAAGGTCAAAGAGAATGTTTGGAGAATAGGAGTTTGTCTGCTGGACAGGAGGAGAATTAGAAAGACATGCCAGGCAGTAGACAGCAACCAATAAAAAGATATGAGGCGTAATTTATCAAGGCACATGAGGAATCTGACAAGCATGATTTTTCTGGAGATTTTGTTGCAGAACTCATGGAGGCACACATAATAAAACAATGATAAGGAATGATGCTGGAAGAGTAGCCAGGGGAAGACTATGATGGTATCTTCCGGGACCTGATTCTTCTCTGGGAAGCCAATTCTTCTCTGGACCTTCCCACATTCCCTGCAAGGTCTGTGTGGCTTCCTATCCACTTATTTGCTGGTCATTCAAAACCTAACACTGTCTGGTATCGAGTTTCTCCTCACATGCTGATGGAAAACCTGGGCCAGATTCAAGGTCTGAAGACCTAGAGACCTGACTGAGCTTTTGGCAGTGTGGGATGTGCCTTCAACCCTGAGGGAGAGGAACTGAGGTTCATGTTCTGAGGAAGTGCGTGTTCAGGGAGACCCCGAAAGCTAAAGGCTGGCATGTAGGCATCCAGCAGAGGAAACACCTGCAAGGGAATTTTGGTAAGAGCTTCCTGGAGACACATGATCAAAGTTGAGGGAATTCAGAGCATTGCCTGGAATCTGGAGGAATCCACTGAGGCACAGGAATGTGGACAGCTGAAGCAGTGGCCTTGACCCCGGGGAGAGAGCTTGCTGTTAGGCTCAGGAGCTTACTTAGCTTACACACCAACTGAGAGTCGTTTCTCCATAATATTTCCTCCACTTCCACTTGTTGGAATTTATTGGTCCCTTTTTGGCAGGATAGAGCATTCTGTTTATGTTTAAGTAATTATAGCATTCTTTGTTTCATAGTAATTTTCTATATTTCTGCCTCAGCTCTCGATTATAAATTAGTCAAGGCAAGGAATATGGTTTTTTCAAATATTTATCAACCTTCGATCTATCTATCATGCAATCATATAAATAGTATTTTAGACAGACCATATATAAAGACATAGATATTTTTTGTTAAATTAAGCTTAATTGACTGAATTTCATCCTCTTTTAGAATAGAAATTGTGTTTTCCAGGACTTAGAAACTATTACAGAAGAAGTCCATGTTGTTAAGACTTTAAAATGACTGGCTTATTCTGTTTTGGCCGCTATAATAATAACAGAGATTGGGTAGTTTATGAACAACAGAAATTTATTTCTCACAGATTTGGAGGTTGTAAGTCCAAGATTAGGGTACCGGCCTGGTGGGTTAGGGCCCTCTTCCAGGTCACCGGACTTCTCATTGTATCCTCACAGAGTGGAAGGGGTGAGGGAGTCCCCTGGAGTCTGTTTTATAAAAAGCACTCTAATCCCATTCGTGAGGGCTCCACCCTGGTGACTTAAGCGCCTCCCAAAGATCCCACTTGCCAATACCATCACACTGGGCATGGGGATTTCGACATAGGCATTTGGTGGGGGGGAGACACAGACATTGAGACCATGTTGTGCATTCTTATGGGGAGACACAGAAGCTGAGGAGTTTCTTTCACGAATGCTTCTGGTTAGCCTGATGATTTCCCCCGCCCTCCCCACCTCCAACCTCCCCCCCAAAAAAAAATGACATAGTAAGAGAAAATTCAGTATTAGGTGAAGTGCTTTGAGTCCAAGGGAGCCCACACAAGGAGTTACAGATTGCTCTGTCGGGTTCCTGCATGAGTGCCTGCTGAGGGTTGTTGTGTAAATACCCTAGCTCTTTTGCCCCTCAGTGGGAGCCTGAGGCATGTTTTCACAAGTTCCCAGGCTGTCTTTGTGGGAGTAAGTTTCAGTCCTCTATGGGGGTAACTGTCCTGAGAACCCAACCTTCATTAGCTCTCTTCCCTTCCTCATTTTACTTCCCTTCTCTCCTGCCTGGGCTCTCTCCACTCCCCTGCACTCCCCACTTGAATCCTTTTTTCACAAATCGAGTCTGTTCCTGGGGAACTCAAACCAAGACATCAGGTATATTTATTCTCTTTCTTCTCATTTGGTTTTAATATATTTTAAAATGCCATTAATTTCCCCTAAATTTTCAGATCCAACTATTTGTACCTGGCTTAGGGAAAGTAAGTGATGAGAAAATTAAGGCATGTAGAGCAATGTTACACAGTTACCACAGGATAACTCAGAAATGTGCCCAGCTCCAGGGCATTATCTCAGGCCCCTCTAAGCAGGAAATCTCAAAGGGAGTGTTTTTTTGCTTTCATGATTATGTGTGATTTTGTTATTTTATGAAATATACTGCTGTGCAACTCTGTTGAGGAAAGACACTTGATAAAGCTAAGTATACATTTGCCACAAAGGGAATTTTATCTCAAAAATGCTATTTCCTCCCCAGCTCTGAATGTTGACAGATTTTTTTCCCTCATAGTGTTCAACAGTTTGGCTGGCAAGCCAGGATCAAATACCAACGGGAGGTGTGAAGACTGGACAAGCTCAGGTCCAACGAGTACACCATCTTTTTGTTAAGTTCTCCGTCCTGATAAGATAACCACCCTCCTGAGGGACGCAGGCCTGCTGGATGTCTTTATAGTTGCAGCAAAGCTGGATGAAGTAGATACAGCTTTTACATTATGTTAGCAGAAGATCTCAGGCAATAAGGTTTCCTTGGGAAAAAAAAATGGTGCGGCACAGCAACAGAACTGTGTTTGGAGGTCCCTTCAGTCATAGTGGGTTATGCTTTTAGCTTTCAGGCTAATCCTGCTGAGAAGCACATGTGGTAAGTCTTCATGAAGCTCTTCTCGCATGCCTAGATCCCTGCCAAACCCAGAGACCTTCGGGAAGAAGCTATAAGAGTCAGAGAACAAAGAGTGTGCTCTCCTGGGCCCCAGGGAAGAGTGAAATGCTTGTGTTATATCTGCATTCGTGGAGCAGTACCCTGGATGATCTATTTCACAGAACACTGAGTTGTATATCTCTCATTGCCATCATTCACAGCAATATCCTAAATATGGTATAGGCATTTTTTGGACACAAAGGTGTATTAATAAGTGATCAATGCTAGAAAGAGTACCTTATGCACCTAATCAGGCAGGAAGAATCTATAGAGTATATACATGCTGCTAAATTCTGGGACAATACCTGTCTTAAAAATCTATTTACTTCAACCTGTTTACTTGAAGTAAACAAGTAAGGGGCTCCAGTGCCCCTGGTTGTCATGAAAGGTTTACCTTCTATGTTTCTGGGATTTGATGGCATCTGCCAGACCTCTGAGGAAGCCGGGAAAAGCCTCTTAGCTCTGCTTCAGTCGGACCATGTCTCTCCCTTGCGCTGGCTTCTCGAGTTACTTTAATTTCACTTTCTGTGTTACAGACACCTCGGGCAGTAACTCTTCCTTGCCTGGCTTACCTCTCTCGAGACACACAGTTTCCAAAGCCCTCTCTGATACCACAAAGGAGCATGGAACTTAACTCTCCGCCTTTGATGTCTCCTTTGTGCTCCGTTTTTGTCCTGACGGGAGCCAGAGCCATTCTTCTCGGGGTCACTGGGGGCCTTACTTTCCACTTTGTCCTTCTCTCTGTTACAGTCTTCTTACGCTCACCTGCTTGCGGGGGCCAGTATTTTGTTTGCTGAATTCGACCAAAGGCACGTCAAGCTTATTTGAGCTACAGAGGTCATATCTGCCTGCCAAACTCAAGTGCCCCTTTCACTGGGCAGATCGGCTAGAATCATTTCTTAACCTCTGTGAACTCAGTGGAAGGAGACCTCTGAGAATTTGTCCCACGGGGTTTCTGTCACCTCCCACTCTGCTTTGGCTGAGACAAAGGCATCCTGAGCTCTGAATCCAACTCGGCCCCCGTGCTCAGCTTACAGACAAGTGGTCTTATTTTTAGCTCGCAGACCTTTTAGTTAACATCCTGTAGTGTTGAGGGTGTGAGAGAAAGACGCTTTGGAAATCAGACCCTATCCCTGATAGCTTGTCCTCAACTGAAAGTGTGATGGGAAAAAGGATGCTTTGTGTTTGAGAAAGAAGAAAGGTCGGCCCAGCAGTTGCCTGTAGGGTGTTTCTGTTTTTCTCGCCTTGCCTCTGCTCTGTGTCGCGAGGACTCCCCGCTCATAACCGGCTGCTCTGTGATGTGCAGTGCCTTTGGGGATGACCAGCGCCCTTGTCAGGTTCCTCACCCCTTCCCTTCAGGACCCCTGCTGCCTGGACTCCGGCCTGGGGCCCCCTCCGATCAGCCCACAGCTTGTTGGTTTGGTGTCAGATTCAGAGAGAGGAAGGAGGTGTTGGGAGATGAAGCTCAGAGGGAAACTGATACTGTGCGAGGAGCCAGGCTGATGTGAGCTTCAGCTTCGATTTTAGTGTCGATCGAAAAAAGAAAATGCGGTCAGGATCAGGCGACGTGTTTTACAGTGGTTGTAACTTTAACTTACTACTTTACCAAATGTCCCCGCCTCCCCGCCCCCGCTTTATGTATACGTAGAAATAACTTTCTGCTTTGGGATTTTTACAGAAAAATCAGACTAAAGAAATTATACTAAATCAGTTTGATTTACTCTAACACAATTGTTCAATTCCATACCTTATTATTTTTTAATTTGGAGGGAGATACAGGCACCATGACATGTCTGAGATGAACAGGAGATACTATGTCTTGAGTTTTTTTTAAAGCTCCACGACTGATGGTAATTTTCAGCAGATATATGGAGTATTCATCATGGGGTATTTTATGGGTAAAACAGCAAAACACAAATAGATTTAATGATTAGCTTTCAGACCTCAACTTAGCCCCTCCTTCATTTCCACCACCAGCCAGGCATCTGGAAGGAGAAGGACATCCTGGTTGGGAAGAGCTACTTGTGGGTGGACGTACCCCTGCGGAGATTTGTCCTCGGCCAGAGTGGGTCTTGCTTGAGATGCAGCTGGGCATTTTGAAGCTGAGATGCTGGGAGAGGAAGTAGGACTCATGGGGGTGGGGTGAGGTCACCCACAGCTCTTCTGCAAATCACCTCCCGTCTCTTGCACTTAGCTTTGCTTAGAAGCATTTTGTGGGAACCAGTATCCATTGCTCCTGGGAACTAGTATCTATTGCTCCTTTTACTTATCATTTAAATGCTCCCAGTCTGGAAATGTCAGTTGCCATATGAAACTTTGCCCTCTGTGTAGTCTCAGAGCCCAAACAGAACATTTTCGTCATGGAAATGAGAGAATTTTTAGTGTCACAACTAGGGCAGGCTTTATGTCTCTTTCGAGATGAATTCTGTCAGGGCCTAACATTGTCGAGAAATCCTCTCTGTTCTGCTGAGTGCTGGTGCTGCTGGGAGACTTGCAATCAGATTCCAGTCAGGCTACAATGCTCCGTCCGGATGGTGTGGCTGCCTTTGATCTGTGGTCCTGCTTAAGGACAGTTGCCAAATGCATGGCAAATGCCTTGACCCTACTGTTTGGAGCTGTTACTGCATTCAGACTGAATCAAATTACCATCAAGCACTTTATGAAAATGCGCACCAAGAGGAATCCCAGCTATTTGATGGGATCGGTCATTCCTGCTGCCCTGGTGTCAGGCACTGCCTAGCCCTCACTCTGGGCCTCTGAAGCCCCCAGAGTTGTGTTACTTCCAGCGGTGAACCTCTGAGGGGTGGTGTGTTCCAAATACAGAGTCAGAGTTGCTTTGTTGTCTGTGATTTTGTGGGTCGGGGAAATAGTCAGAAATAGGTCACGTCTGAAGAAAATTCCTCTAATTGTGATCTTGAGTACAAATGAAGAAAACGGATCTCGTTGAATTCATGCAGACCACAAGATTCGTGTAATCTATGGGGAGTTAAAAAGTGGCCAAAGGAAAAATAATGGCCCCACTGACCTTGAGCTTATTCATTCACAATGCATGCAAGTTAGACAAGAGGTAGTTATCATGATGTATTTCAAGAATACCATTAGGTCAAATGGGGATATGGGGAGACACTTTGTAAGCTGTCATGCACTATATACATTATTATTGTGATGAATTTTTCTTAAAATGGGTAACTTGATTGAGTACTGTGAGTACTGAAAATGAGTACTGTGATTAATTTCATATAGCCTCATTTCTTAGTCTATGGCCACATGTGGTGACTTGGAGCCTAGAGATCTTACTCTGCATACTGTGACCTTCAGGCATTCATCAGTAGGCAGAACATTAAAGAGTCTGGCCCTGGTGCCTGAAGAATCAAAGACTTTGGACCTAATTCTGCAATGCATTAGTTAGATACCTTAATCTCAGAATTTTTTTGTTGTTGTTTATAAGACAAGAATGTTAATTCACAAATTGCCTCATGGTGGTTTTGAAAATTTAAATAAAAATAGATGTCAGTTACACCTCAATGAAAAATGCATGGAGAGTTTTGAATGTGCTTTGAAACAGTGAAGTGTTATAGAAGTGTAAGTTATTATCATGATCGTAGAAATTTTGAAAGAAGTAATACTAACTTGTGATCCATGCTTTGCGTATGGATGTTTTCTTCTCTGGAAGGCAAGGCTGAAGAAAGATAAATGGATGAATAACATGATGTGATGTGTGTGTGTGTGTGCGTGCATGTGCAAATGTACATGTGGGTACCTGTGTCCATGTTAGGGTACATAGTGTGAAGAGTTTGAGGTTAGATGTGTTCTGGCCAATTTCACTTTTGTACTCAGATCCATTCCCTGCCCTCCCCCTGCTGTGCCCCGTACCTCAGGGTGCTACAATCCCTAGGCACCTTCTACTGCTAGCTTCCATTCCCACCCGGTGGTGAGGAGCTAGCTTCTGTGGGATGACTGTAGCATCTGGGCTCCTCTTGTTGTCCCCGCAACCTTGGAGGTTGTGGCTGGTTCCTGATGTTGCTAATCCCTATTGGTCTCACTCTCTTCTGTTTGGCTGCTTACTCCTCCATCTCCGGGGTAACTGATTCTCCATATTACATTCCTTCTGTTTGAAATGCTTAGAGTTGATTTGGCTTTCGTGACTGGACCCTGACCAAAACAAGATGTTTACTTCATAGATGGATATTAGATTAAGACATGGGTACCAGCAATTTGTAGAGAAAAAAGATGATATAGAATTTTAAATGAATGTTTAGCAAACTTATATGTCTTTAAATTTGGTTGCTCTATTTTATTTTTTTTCATTTTTATTATTTTAAATTTTCAGTTACAGTTGACATTCAGTATTATTTTATATTAGTTTAAGATGAACAGCATCATGGTTAGATTTATGTGGTTATCCTACTTTAAGACAGGGTAACGATGTTTTGAGTGTACCCTGAATTTACTTGAAGACTTAATTAAAATAAGCAGTTTAGCAGTTTGGGATCTAATAATCTGAAGCAGATTTTTAAAAAAGTTTAGTTAACAAAACTTTTTCTCCCTGAAACCTCTTTTCAAGCTTTAGAATAACCAACCAGTTGTTTTATAGTTCCTGAGTTTGCCAGGTCCCAGCTTGGATAAATGGGGTAAAATCATTATCATCATGCAATAAATATGAATGAAATAGAAACTCAAGCTTGTTTTTACAGAAACAATACTGAGAGAGACTAATCTAAATCTGAGTTCATTAATATTGCATTCACATGTGATTAATTTTGAGTTCTACTTATGTGTCATCTTACTTGGGTCATTGTTTATCATGTAAATGATTAAGGATATATTGGAATTTCCCAAGTTCTTAATTATGGAGGAATCAGGGATGATTTTAAATGAGTGTGTTGTACTAGGCGATTAATGGACTTTCCAATTCCAAAAGTCAGTCAAAATAGCATGTTAGGACTTCTTTGGTTCTTAGAAAGTTAGACAGTTCTCCATATTTTCCCTTTTGTTCTTCAGATCTTAACATTTCAGTTAATCTACAGAAAGGCTTAAAGACATCTGTGTTGAGGCTAAGAACAAGTGCAAAAGTCAAGTGATGAGTTATAATTTAGTTTACATTATCCCTATTAAGAATGGAAATGAGCAATAAAAGGCTGTTGATGAAATGATTAAAACCTCAACCTTTTAAAGTATCAATATGTAAGTCAAATTGCCCCAACCTCATTTCAAAACATTGCACTCCAATTATAAATTGTTTTTAAATATAGAGCAGATTGTTTACTACCTACATATTTAAGTACTCAACAAATATGCATTGAATAAATGAAATATAGAATTAAGACTGGAATGTACTCCTACTAAGTTACCATAGAAAATAAAAGCAATAAAATCAAGTCCCTATACTAGTAGAAATAATTAGGAAGCATTAAATACAGAAAGTACAGAGCAAAATGACGGAAGGAGGTCCCTGATTTGTGTCCATGTGTAGATTATATATGTAAATGGAGTAAAATATTTTGGAAAAGGCAGATACTCTCAGGATGGAGTTTAATGGTTGAAATTAAAGAGTTAGTAAACATATATAAAATTATAATCAAGAAAGAAAGAAAAGCAAAAATTAAGGTCAGAAAGTGTTAAATAATGAGTATAATTTTATTGATTTTTTTATAACTCATGAATATGTATCAACAGCATCAAAATAGATAAATGATTTTTAAATGTGCAGGAGTTTTTTTTTAGAAACTAGTAGTGAGAGAGTTTACTTCAATTTTTCTAATGTTTAACAGAGCAAGTTAGAGGAAAATTTCCAACAACAAAAAAAATAATGATGTGATGACTTAACAAGGTATTTAATAACATTGGCTCTAGAGTGTCTGTATACGAGAGTTTTAGGCTTCATAATCTTTTCAGAAGGGGTCTGTAAGAATTGTCTAAAACTTCATTTGGATTACAGGGACTCAGTTTTTGTTTCTGTGTTGTTAAATTATTGGGAGAGATTGAAGGAGGTTATCAAGTGTAGCTAAAGCCCCCACCTCCTCCCTCTTGTTAGCACACTGACTCAAGGTTCTTTCCATGCTCTGGTATTCTTTATTTACCATTTAGGAGAGTGAAAATGGTAAATATATAGGTGAGATAATTAAAGGAAATAAAATTAGCAGGCTAATAGGAAAATAATAAAAGTATTCTGTAAGGGCAAAGATAAGAAAGAATACACAGTAATCTGAATTTAAAAGGGTAAATGTCCAAAGGCGGCAAAGTTCCTTTAAGGAGCAGGACTGAAGAGCTTTGCACAGTCATCATTTATTTCAGGCATGATATGGGGAGTGATAACAGTTTCAGGCAGTCTGTTTCTCTTCCCTTCCCTCCCCTTCTCTTCTTTTCTCTCTCTGTCTCTCTGTCTCTGTCTTTCTGTCTCTCTGTCTCTTTCTCTCCCTCATTCTCTCTCCCTCTCTCTCCTGTGTAAAGACTGAGCTCCTTGAAGACCCCTTAGCATTCCATGAATAATAAGAGACAGCCCTCAAATACCACACCACATTTTGAGTGGAAAAAGTGTGGTATACATATGTGTAACTCTACTCGTTCTCTTTATTCCCTCCTTGCCAAGGAAAAACACGGAGTGAGTAGATAAACAGGCCAGCATTTGAGAGACAGACTTAACTGAGATGCAGAAGACAGGGCTGAACTTGAATTTTACTTTCAAACCCATTCAGATGTCACTGCCACTATGTCCCTTGACAAAATGAGTAGTCACAGTCTGTGGCCATTTCTCTCCTAACTTTATTTCAGAACTTCCTTTCTCATTCTTTGGTTCCCCCATCTGCCCTTCAGGCACCCTTGACCTCATGAAGAAGAAGGATGGTAAAGCGTCTGAAAATTTTTCTTTTGAGGAACTGTTGATTAAACCTGAGATGTTTAGCATAGAAAAGACTCAGCTTTGAATTTCCTGCAAAGTGATTCTCAGAACAAACATTTCTCATGAGAAATCTTAATGGATGTTCCAAAATAAGACAGGGCTCCACAGACAGTATGTTTGAAGAAAGGATGAAATAAAGATAGAATAGTTGTTTTGTTTTGTTTTAAATTTTCACAGCCTTTAACAGGTTACTGTGTTTCTCCAGTAGAGGGCTACAGAATGTAGTTTTCCCAACTTGATTAAAGAACCCCCTACCCAGGTGCATCTACTAACATCTCTTAGAACACTAGGGTTGCTTGGGGACCACTTGGGAGAAATCTTAACCTAAGCCATCAAGTGCAGTAAGCAGATGCTGGTAGAGGTTTTAGGGAGAAGCAAAGTTTGACTCAATGTAAGAGAAATTGTCATTATTAATGCTGTTCTGCAAAGGAATTAAACAGACATCTTCGAAAAGGAAGCTCTGAAACCTGCAGAAGCTTGTCATAGATTTTACAGGGAGCATTTTATATTAGGAGCGAGATTGAGCTATTCGATTTTAAAGATCCTTTCCAAAATCTGACACTATGACTTCAAGTTGCCCTTTCTACTCAGACCTATCTTCTGATGTCCAAGATTAACCATCTTCCTTCTTTATCTGAAATTAATGCATATGATTAGACACATTGCTAGCAAGGCAAATTTGATATGTCTCTAGCTATTCATTTACTTATCATTAAAACAATGAAATTCCTTATTCCAAATACATTCAAGAATTATAATGGGAGAACTTTTTCGAGGATTTTTCTATACGTTTTTTCTAAGTCTAGGTCACCTCATCCTGTGTTCTGCACTTTGGCAGGCAAAAGGACAAGTTCAGGAATAAGCCAGAGTTATCAAAACTTTTACAGCAGTGAGAAAAAAAGAGAGCAAGAGGAAGGCAAGAGAAGCCACTCCCTTTATGACATGGTAGAAACATCCAAATAGCTGAATTGTTTTCAAAAGATGACAGGCAAGGCTCATGCTGAAAGTGTCCATCTGGTTGATGGTGTCGTAACTGTCCAATCCATCATGAAAGGGGGAGAAAGAGGTATGGATTAGAGTAATGAAGATTGTAAGGTGCTATCACTGGTAACGAGAAGTTGTGGAAGCTTTCAATTGTTTATGTATCTTGGAAGAAATGGTCTTGGAATTTTGCAAATATACAGTGATATCATATTCCCTATTATACATAGCGGAGAAAAAAAACATCAAGAGAGCACTCTCAGAGGAATGTGGGGTCAGATCAAATCCTATCCTAAGCACTGTCCTATTTTGGAGTAAAGGTACCTAAATTCCATAAATATCTTTAATCCAGAATAGCTCAGAGCTAGACATTCGGATTAAATGATTTTCTGCTTGGCACGTGGGAGGGAAAACATCTTGAAGCAGTTGTTTTCATTGGTCAAACAGTGTGATAACACCTCTTCAATTTTTATGAATTGATAAAGCAGAGTTTTAACTTTCCCTATCAGTAAACTTTGCACATAAAAAGTGACAGGGATGCCCAAAGTGGCTTTCTACCACTGGGATCAAAATGAATTATGTTGAAAGCAGACTAGGATTCATGTTTTCCTAATTTTCACTTTTCGGTCAGAAGAAACTCCTGATTCTCAGTAGAGTTTATTACTACCGAAAGCATTTCAAATCCGTTAGTGAAGTATATGAGAATGAAAAACTAGCACAGGCTTCACCTGCGCTAGCCCAGCAACTGTTTTCATTCTCAGCAGCAGAGTCGTATAACGGAAGGAACGAATTTGAGATTAATTGTCTTTGTTGTGTTTACGTTTTCTGTTTTGACCTTAGACAAGTCACTTATCTTCCTGAATCTCCATTCCTCATGGGTAAAAAAAAAAATGTGATTCATTATCATGCTGTGTATTTCCCAGGGTTGTTCTGAGTATCTAGTAAAAGAACATGTAAAAGAAACTTTTAACCTTCAGGTTCCTTACACATATATATGTACAATTATATTTAGCTCCTTTCAGATCTCCATTATTGTATATATAGTTCCAGTCACAGTACCTTATACAAATTTGTATTCTCCTTTTTATGATCTAACATATGGTTGTGCTATAATTTACTATTTTTTCCCCTATTGGTAGACATTTAAATGGCTTACAGTTGTTCTTTATTATAATAGTACAGTGAAAGACATCTTTGTACATTAGGCTTCTTTTTTTTTTTCTTTTACCAACTTCTCTGGGACTAGTTCCAAAGGAGACATTATAGAGTCAAAGGGAATGAACATTTTTTTTATCTGTCCTGTCTTTTGAGCTTTTTCTTTTATCCAAACACCCTTCCCTTTGGTAACTTTCATAGAATGTCACAGAATGCTTAAATGCCCTCTTGAAAACATCCAGCAAGGTTCAGATTCTACATTTGGTGGCCACATTTCCATCTTTAGGCTCTGTTAAAACCACTTGACGTTAAGGCCTCTCCCTAGACTGCAGGGTCCTCCAGGGCAGGACAGTGCCTGAATTATCTTTGCATTCTAGTGTGGCCTGGCCTGTCATAAGATCTCAATGAGTGATTGTTTAATGGAAATAAACTGAGCAGATGTCTAAAACTAGATAGGCTCTTTACAGTCACCTGACTTGCCAAAACATTCATTCATCAAAGAGTTATTAAAAATGTCAGGTGCTTGTGGTGGAAACTGGAGACAGAGAGGCAAATGCAGCACAGGTGGCCTCATCTCCCTAAGAGCTGAGTCCCCGGTGTGACTGGGAGAATTTGGTCTTCAATCTGTGAATTCCTTGAGATGGATTCAAGGGTGGAGCTGGCCTGACCCATGTAATGTGATTGCAGGGAAAGCCCTTGCTCTGGTCAAACATTTTAATCATCTACTCTCTAATATCTGTCATTCTGTAACCCAGATCTTGTTACAGAGGTCAAGATGATAGAAGGGGCATCTGCTGTGTTGTTTGATAACCATATCCTGTGTCAAAGAACTCCAGACTGTGTTGTAAGAGCTAGGATGTGGAAACAGAGTTCCTTGACACAGCAGGGGTAGGGAGGGTTTCCAGATTCTCTCTGGAGCAGAAAATCCCTGTTTGATCCTATCTGAGCATCATGAGGCCACCTGCTGTGGGCATGGATGCTGAGGGCCTCTGGCCAATTCAGGAAAGATCAGAGTTCTGAGCTTTTGACTTGTGTATGAATAAGTCCGCGTCTAAACATTATATGTGTCCTGTTTGCCAATTGCTGGAAAACTTTGATAAGGGGAGCAGAAATTGAACAAATAGCTCTGAAAAGTTTATTTTGGCCTCAGACTCTGGGTTGTTTTGCAACTGATTTCCTCAGGAGTCCATGGAATTTATCGAAGGCTGGCTGCAAGCCAGTCTTGGGCCTACTGTGAAGCCTCTTGTAGTGTTGGCTTAGCTTGAACTCCCAGGGCAGAGATAGTCAAAGAGGGCAGCTCTGCTTCAGAATTCTAATTACTGTTATTTTCTGTGGAAACCCTCAGAGAACTTTGACAAGTTTTTCAGACCCCAGATCGTTTTATGTTGGACATCACACGATTGAGCAATGACTTGGAGGTCTCTTTATGCGGCTTTCCTTTTACAACGCCCTGTTAAAGAGCCCCCAACATTTGGCTTACAAATTATACACTCTTTTTGTATGCTTTGTGGTACAGTCATCTGTACAGTTTAGTACAAATAAATGCACTCAAACTTTGAAATAATGAAACTCAGTTTAGTAAATTTATGGTTCTGATTTGGCCAGAAAGATATTATCTACCCAAGATTGCCACTTAACCAGTGGTTATTCATTGGACTAAGAAGTTTTCTGTGTTTCAGATAGAGTATTAACCACCTGCAAATTTTAAACGTCAAATGGGAGATGAATTTAGCACAGTTGCATTGGGATACTAGTTGCAATTTCATATGTGCACATATAGTTAGAGGTTTGGTCGGTGTTTGATTTATTTGGGGCCCCTTGTAGATGGTTTTATTATCCCAAATTTATACTGATGAGAAAATTCTTTCAAACTTTCTCATTTCAGCTTTTATTTCAAAAGTGCCTATGTGTATTTTTTTTCTTTGCCTCTGTTCACTGACTTTCAGGCAAGCATGCTAATTCCTGTTTCTCCTGAGCCAAAATCACGTCTTATGTTTCAGCTGCAAGCTAATAACCTGTCAGGAGTATGGAAATATATATCTGGAGTTTGTGATTTTGCGCGAATCAGGTTTTCCAGGAGTGCCTGTTAGAGAAAACTGCTCTGTGCTTCTCATTTCTTAATATTGGCTCTTAGTGTTAATTCAAAGCAGCTGTAGGAGACCCAGTTTCCCCTGGAAGCTGCTGTCTCTGTCTTCCACATTCTGCAGTCTCATGTGCACATAGATAAAATGGAATTTCTATGAGAATTTGCTTTTTTGAGAATGTGCCCCATGACTGAGATTTCCTGCATAAAATCTTTGCCACATAACTGGGGAGGTGGTATTGGTACAGTGCTTGCTTCAAATACCAACTCTGTTGCTTACTATTTGGGTGACCTTGGACAAACCTAACTTTTCTGTCCTTTGCTTTCCTTATCTGCAAAATGAAGATGAAAATTGTCTTGATTTAAATTCTTCCAGTGGTCCAAGGTATATGGAAGGAATACTTTAGTGTCTGCTCTAGTAATTGTACCGTTATAAGGATGATATCGATCTTATGAGTATTATATGAAGTCACACTTTAAAACATTTATTAGCTTTTAGCATGCATTAGTTACCATTATTATCTTAAGGATCTCAAGAAAATATTAATTCCTTGCCTCCGATATGGGACAAAGCTCTAATTAAATGCATGCCTACTGTGGGAAGTTTGCTTTTTTCTTCATTTCTAGGACAGTAAATACAATCAAATGTTAAAAATAATCAACCAACCAACCAACCAACCAATAAACAATCAACCAACAAAAAATCAATTCAGATACTAAAGCTGTAGAGTGACACTTGACTGTACTTACCACTAACATGAAGTTCATAAAACACAAACTTCCATCAAAGAGTTAAAATCTAAACTTCCAGTTAATACTTTTCCTTCAAGAAGCATTTGTTACTCTTATATCTCACAAAAGACAAAAGTCGCTGCCTGACAATGGTCTTTGTCAGTGTCTTTGGAAGTTAAATGACACAGTGTATTTTGGAATGAGATAGTATATTGCGTAGTGAAAAATTTCCCCCATTTACAAATTTCTATTGGTTCTTATGAGTTACACTGTTTCAGATGAAAGAGCATTCATTCTATTTGTCCCAAGATCTGGAGAACAAGCCATACTTTTTCTCAGGTCTTTGTCCCAGAGCATAACAGCTGTCGCTGTTCAGAATTCTTTTTTTTTTCTTTTTAAATATTATTTTGGAAATCTTTTTTAGAAATAATCTATGTTATTGCAATTTAAGACAGGTTCTTTTTTATCCTATATTCCACATTCATCTTTTGAACAGCCAGGTATGGACTCGAATCTCACAATCCTGTTATACAGGGAGGAATGCCAGTGATCTAGGATATGACTCAGTTTGTGTTGCTGGGAGGAGGAAGCATATGTGGGTATCTGGGGCTGGTTTTTACTTACTTTATTGTCTTGATACGTTTGGGCTTTATTCGAAAGGCAAGCCCAAATGAGAAACTTCTGTTGTTATCTTGGATATATTATTTGAAATGTCGAAACATGCTGAAAAAGAAACATACATTATTGAAATAACTCTTAAAAATGAATGCTTTTGGAAATACTCCATTTCCTTTTGTCTTCTCTGTAGTTTTAAAATTTGACCATGAGATATTTGTCATCATTCTGGCCTATCTGACCAAGTTTCAGGGCAGTGTGACATGCAAAGAAACAACCCAAAGCAAATGAACGGTGGTTCTAATTTTTGCTTTCAGTTCTCAGAGTACATTTAAGGAAATCTAAGTACAGATCCAAGCCACCTTGTCTAAGAGTCTCATTATCCTGCTCTTCCGTTTCCTCATTGCGGAGCTTACCCGGAGCCCCCTTCTCTACTTTCTTTTTCCTCTACCCCCAGTGCTCTCTACTGCTCTCTACTTTTTTGTTTGTTTGTTTGTTTTTTACCACTTGGATTCTTTCTTTCTATTCCAACCTCTTTCTTCCATTCTTCTAGTTCTTTATCACAGGGACCCAGCAATTAAGTTGGCAAGATAAATTTCTTTAAAGGATGAGCAAAGAGGTGATGCTAAGCAGGCAGAGACAAAATTATCTTTATTGGGGAGCGGATGCCTCAAGAGTTCAGCATGTGGCTAGGAATACTCAAATAATAATTTTTTTTCTCTGTCTCAAAAGCATTTTATAAAAGAACACAAGGTTTAATGTATCTATTAAAACTCTAGCTTTACTTAGCTTAGGTTAAGCTTTCCAAAAGAGGCAACCTGTCCACAGTTGTCAAGCCCATGGCAATGGAATGTGAGCTTGGAGAAATCTCAGATAGTAACATTTACAATATTCTTTTAGAATTATAACAAATAACAGAGGCAAAATGTACTACTAAGAGTCTGGGTCTATTTCATCTATTTCAAAAGTAGGGTGGATTTTCCAAGACTCTCTGCTGTGGTCTTCTAGAATTTTCCTCTAAGAATAGCTAAAGGAGACAACTAGTTGCAAGGGCAGAGCTGTAGCGAACGAAACTTGGGTTTGAATAGTACTTTATGCAAGATGGAGAGAACATTATTTTCCACATCAAAGAATGGAGAGGTGGTGAGTACTGCTGGAGACGAACGCAGTGGAAAGCTCCCCCTATCTAATCCACCCCTGGGTGCTCCCACTGTTCCTGTATGAGCCGTTCGCAGCTCAGGAGCCTTTTTGCATGCAGTGTGCCTCAGGTGGTTGGTGGTGGGGTTGGTGTAACGCATGGGTTATTTTATTATTCTAGTGGCGGTCTTTGTGTCATTTTTAAAAATTCCTCTCCCTCACATCACACACACACAGTTTTATATTTTTTTTTTAAAAAAAATGAGGTCACACTTGCTTTTTGATCCGAAAAGTGCTTTTTTCGCTTTACAATTTGACATGAATATCCACGTCAGCATATTTAAATATACTGTATTCATTTTGCAAGCTGTTTTATTCCATTGCGCAGTGATGGGCTCTTGTACTCAATGATTGCCCTATTATTGAACATGCAGGTTGCTTCCAATTTTTCACTCTTTAAACAGTGGTGCAGTGAACATCCGAGTATATGTAATTTTTGTACACTTGTAGCAGTATTTCTATACTATGGATTCCTTAAAGTATAATTCTAGGTCAAAAAGAGTGCGCCTTCAGAATTGTAATTGCTGCTGCAAAATTAATACCCCTCCCCAAAGAAAAAGCTTTCACCCCAAAAGGCAAGGGTTCTAACCTGAATTCTGCTGCTCCCTAGTGTGCCCTTTGGGTAAGCTGCTTCTTCCCTCTTCGTGCAGGCTTCCTCTTTGTAACATGACGGAGGTGGAGCAGATGATGACCTCTGAGTTCTAATGGCCTGTGAATCTTTATCTAACAAATTGATGTTGACCAATTTCAGAGAACTCTTTTGGGCTGTTCCAAACCCATATGAAAATCTGCTCTCTTAAAAACTGCTGAGAGTAAAGCTAATATAAGTTCCTTCTGATTTAGCTTTGAATAATAAACAAATCCATTAACCTCTGGAAGGTGGTTTTGAGACATTCAAGCTGTGAATTTTTCTTCCAGGAATTTTTGAAAGCTAAGAGACACTACTGAACAAATTCCCATTTAGGCCAGATTTTGTTTATTTTGTCCAATTCAAATCAGTCTGATGGCTGTGTGTTTATGTGTGTTCTTCAATGTTTCTCAGTGCTTAAACAGGTCACATTTGACCTTTTGGTCAGTGAACAGATTTAGCTTTAATCAAGTTCCAAGTCAGATATATCACTCATGTGATAGTGATCTTTCATTTAAAAGCCACGTTTTGATCACTGAACCTTATAAAAATCAAACACATAAATAAAATGAAGAGATTGGGAGAGATGTGGGTTTGGTTTCTTTCAGCCTTCTGCTTTTTGAGAGCTCAGACCAAAAGAAGGGGAAAGGTAGACTGATGGGGATTTTACTCTTTACTTACTTAACTGAGCAAGTCTGCAGCTGTCTGGAACCATCCTCTGTAAAATATAGTACTCAGTCCCTCAGGAAACAATCCTTGTTGAACACAGCAAATATCGAAGTGCAGATTTAAAATCTATTCAAACCAATACAGATATGGTTTAGAATTTGCAATAATGGGATACTTTTAGGCCTACTGTGCAAATGGTTATTTATAAATAATTCATGTGCAAGTTAGACAAAGGTATGAAGCTGTGAAGCTTGGTGTTAGAATTTTGATCCCTCTGTGATGTTGGATCCTAACCAGGGTATATGTGCATCCCAAATAAGTTATTACTACTTATATGCCAAAGATTGGCATTAATTTTATTTTTTAAAATAAGTGTGAGCAGTAACAGATTATGTCAAGGATAAAATCTCTTTACAAACAGGGAATTACTAACACTATCAGATTCTTTTTACTAAATCTTAAACTTAATGATTTGAACATATAAGAACCTGGTAGGACTCCTCCTTAAGTAGGAGCAGAAGTTTGTAGGTAGAAGGAATCTGGTGGAGTCCTGATGGTCATGAGTGAGTGGAAATTATAGATAGGTAAGCCAAAGTAATGAGAAAATAGAACCTAGAAGATAAAGTAAAAAAAAAAAAAAAAAAAAAGATATCGAAACAGAAGATGAGGAAACTAGCAAGAAGGAATAGCTGGATTTGGGTGGTGACAAGTGACATGACAAGCCATATACCCTCCTAGGATTCTAAGCAACATATATTCCTGAATCCTTGTTGCTCAGTGTTTCCTAGGCTTCATGATCAAAATTTCTGTATTCTCATTCTCAAGTGTATTCTTACAAACTACTCCATCCCACAAACTCCTACCCTATTATTTGAGATAAATTGTTGACTTTGTTCCTTGCAACTAGAGAAGCTGGCTTTAAAAAAAACTTCCATTATTAACTGCATTTTATGGATGAAGATACCAAGGCTCAAGGTCAAATTGTAGTAAGTTAAGGGGCTGGAATTCAGATGTATGTTAACCTGATTCCAAGGCTTTTTACTCTATACCATACACTCAGATTATTTCCTAACACATTCATACGTTTAACGTTTTTGTGTTTCAATAACAATTTCTTCTTGCCAGTTAAGTGAGCCAGCTTGGAACTAAGTGTAAATTCAACTGTATTAATGAATTTCTTCACTAAAATTAAAATATGGTGCCATATTTATGCATAACTACCTCCTGATTTTCTATTATTGACAGTAATTAAGAACTGGTTTGTATATAAAAATGTTTGTAGCATACATTTCACTTGATTATCCTATCAGGTTATATCGCTTTGAAATAAAATCAAATGAGACATGTCACATACCCTTTAGTAACTTGCAAATTAAAAAATATTGGCAACATAAATTAATTATAATTTTTGCTATTTTTTTCTCTGTTTTACTAACTTATTCCCCTTGTTTCATTTCCTCTGGGTTTTTGTTGAAAGAGGCTTCGATAAAGGATATTATTAGTGGGGAAAAGGAAGCTTGGCAAATTCCGTGAAATGATATGCCTTAAAGAGAAGAGAGTTCTTAGTAATACCTCAGGGAGCCCAGTTCATGGGCAACAGTCTATAAGTTGGTGAATATTTCTTTCCAAAGATTTTTATATTTTACACATGTTCTGCACCACAGTTTCCAAATAGTGAATAGTTGTGCTATATGTAGGGCATCGCCAGATATGTCAAGGACAGAGATTAATTTTTTCAAAGAGATACACACACATACATGCACACACACAATTATCTACTGTATATATGCACAACTAAATTATTTTATAGAAATGCTACCAGTTTCTCTACACCAAAAATGGCAAACTGATGCTCTGAAGTTTTATTATTGAGTTATTTTGCTAACATTTAAGAATTGGGAGATTTTATAAAAATCCAGATTGTTGTTGTTTTATTGAAAAATTACAGTTCTGACACTAATGGGCCTACATTTCCCCTTAGGAATAGTTGTGAGGAGCTTAATGGAGGCCGCCTCCAATAGATATGGACTCTCTAGTTCACCACTGTCTCTTTCATTCCCTGGTGTCATAGGTCCAACTGGATGCTTACTTTCCACCTTACTTATGTGGCCTGTGGAGGTATTGAGTTTGCAATTTCTGATTAAAAACCCAGAGTCCATAAACTTTAGTTCTTATCAGAGTGATCTGGGGTAGAATCTGAGCAGCTGCAGGTAATCTGTAGCTGCTGGACCTTATTCCAAGAAATGGCTCTCAACAGCAAATGTACATCGACATATGTGGTGCTTTCCGAAAATCTATATTTTGTCCTGTACTTTTCAACTTCCCTTTAAGATCCAGTAGGTCTGGTGTGGAGCCAGAGAATCTGAATGTTTTAAAGGCTTCTCTCTTGGTTCTGATTTTGAGTAAGATGGAGTAAGCATACTTTATTCACCCTGTCTTCCACTGAATGCAGCTATAAAGTCTGGACAAGATGCATGGAACAGCTATTTGAGGATTCTGAAGAAGCAAATAGTATCAAACAGATTGGGAAAGACTAGAACTTTAAGTACCACCAAAGTGTTGATGAGTTTACCTTTTTTGAGTGTTTAGTATCCAGTTTTAACTCAGTGCAGACTGAAACATGGAAACAGACATCAGCACAGAAGTCAAGGAGAAGTCCTCTATCTCTGGCTCAATTTGCCTAACAATCAGAGAGAGAATGTGTGAAGAAATTCTTCATTTTTCTTTTTTTCCTTTTTTCCTCCATTCTTTTGTGCCATAGCACCCATGCAATCCTGGGGTAGCAGTGGCAGTAGTGGCTGGCAGGAACCCAAAACTTGGAGGGAGAGAAACATTCCTCTCACTTGAGAAAGTAGTTCCAAGAGGGTAGGGAAAACGTCATTGCTTTTTTTTCTTCTCTGTCTTCTCACTGCTTTACTTTCCCTCCTCTCAGAAACAGGGACAGACATGCAAGGTATATAGCAGAATGGAGTAAACAGAGCCCAAACATCTGGTCAGAGTACCAAAAATAGTCCCAGAGAAGCTGGAAAGTATCAGGGAGATCAAAGAGAGGGTGAAGTCAGAGAAAATGACCCTCAAAATTATCTGTGAACTACTGGGCTTATCCCTGAGCTGAGCATGCATGGATCTGACCCTAAGTGGTATACATAAACTTTAAGAACTCAGTTACGCCACAGTCTTTGAAAAGTGAAATTATGTTGGGTAAGTTTACTAAAAAGACATAACAATTATAAATGTATATCTTTCAAGTATATGAAGCAAAAATGGATAGGACAGGAAGGAGAAATAGAGAAATCCAAAATTATAGTTGGAGATATCAATAATAATCTCTCAGAAACTGATAGAACATACAGAAACAGATTAGACAAAAATAAGGAAGAGTATGGGACCACACTATCCATCAACAGGATCTAATTGATGTTTATAGAACACTCTGTGAGCAGAATATGTATTCTTTTCGAAAGAATGGGACATTCACCAAGGTAGACCAGACCATATCCTAGGTTATTAAAACAACAAAAAATAACAAAATGTAAAAGAATTGAAATCATGCAAAATATGTTCCCTGACCATAAAGGAATTAGACTAAAAATTGGAAACAGAAAGATAACAGGAAAATCTCCAAACACTTGGAAATTAAATATCTGTGGATCAGAGATGTTTCAAGGAGAATTAGAAAATATTCTGTATTAAATGATAATACAGTACATAAAAATTTGTGAGATGTAGATAAAGCAGTACTGAGGGGGAAGTTATAGTATCAAACACCTATGTTAAAAAACAGTTTTAAAAATAGTACATCAATAATCTTTTCTCTCACCTTAAGGAAATAGGAAAAAAAGAGAACAAAATACACAACAAAGAGAAGGAAGGAAATAATAAAGAGCAGATATCAATGATATTGAAAACAGTAAAACTTTTTAAAACTCGATAAACCAAAAAATTCAATAAAGGTTGGGTTTTTGAAAAGATAAATAAAATTGATAATCTAGGAAGACTGAAGGAGAAAAAGAGAAGATACAAATTATAAATAAGGGGTACTACAGACAACTCTTCATGAATAAATTCAGCAACTTAGATGAAATGGCCAATTCCTCAAAAACACAACTTATCAATACCCCAAAATGAAATAGATAATTTAATTTGAACATTTCTGTGGCTATTAGATTGAATCCATAGTTTAAAACCTTTCAAAAAATAAACATCCAAGTACAGATAGCTGTGTTGTTGAATTATTCCAAATATTTTTTAAACAATTATACGCTATGTCTTTCAGAAAATAGAAGAAGTGAAACACTTCCCAACTTATTTGATTAGGCCAACATTACTCTGACACTAAAACCAGACAAAGATGGTATAAGAAAAGGAAAGTATGGACCCAAATTCTTCATAAACATATCAGAATAAATCAACAACATAGAAAAAGAAAAAATTGGGGGTTTATCCTGAGAATATGAGGCTGGTTTAATATTCAAAAATCAATCAATTTAATCCACTTATTAAGAGTTTAAAGAAGAAAAACCATATGATCATATCAGTGAGACAGAAAATCACTTAACAAAAAGTCAACATCTTCTTGAACTAGTGTGTAGGAGAATGTCTTCAATCTAATAAAGGCCATCTACAAAAAAACCTAGAGTAAAATTATACTTAATGGTGAAAAACCGAATGCTTTGCTCTTAAGATCAGAGGTAAGGCAAGGTTGTCCCCTTTCACCACTGCTATTCAACATGGTACTGGAAGTTCTAGCTAGTGAGGATGCTCGAAAAGGAATTAAACGGTGTAGAGAATGGAAAGGAAGAAATAAAATGGTTCCTACTCACAGATGACATTGATTGTATAGAAAATCCCAAGGAGTCCACAGAGAAGTCTTAGGACTAATAGAGGAAGATCAGAGGGCATGAAGTGGACATTCAAAAGTCAGTTGTATATCTGTGTACTTTCAGTGTTTATCCAGAAACTAAAATGAAAAATATGAACTACAGTATTTGGCTATAAATTTAATTAAAAAAATAGGCTCCATATACCAAAACTACAAAACATTATTTAAAAAAAATCTAAATGAAGGGACATACCGTGTCCATGAATTGGAAGACTCAACATAGCAAAGGTGTCATTTATATTGAAATTGATCTATAGATTTAATGTAATTCCAACAAACATTTCCATAAGACTTTGGTAGATAAAGACAGATTGATTATAAAATTTATATAGAAAGACAAATGAACCAGAAAAGAAAAAAAAAAATTTTTTGAAAAAGAAGAATACAGCTGGAGGAATTATATTTTCTGATTAGTAGAAAGCAATGTGGTATTGCCAAAGGATAGACATATAGATCAATGAAACAGAATATAGTCCAGAAATAGACTTAAATAAATATGGCCAGTTGATTTTTGACCAAAGTGCTAAAGCAATTCATAGGAGAAAGCACAATCTTTGCAAATATTGAAAGAGTTGGAACCATCAATCCAATTAAAAATAGACAAAAGACTTGATTCAAAGAGGATGTATGGATGCCAAATAAGCAAGCACATGAAAAGATATGCAACATCATTAGCCTTTAGGAGATGCAAATTCAAACCAGGATTAGCTACCACTGCATAACAATTACAATGGCTAAAATAACAAATACTGCTAATACCAAGTGCTGACAATGATGTACATCACTCGGAGCTCTCATACACTGCTAGTAGGAATGCAAAATGGGAAATACAGCCACTCTGGGAAATTGTCAATTGTTTATACAAAACAGATGATTACCATATGACTCTATAATTCCACTCCTATGTATTTACCCTGAGAATTAAAACCTCATGTTCATACAGAAACCTAGAAACAAATATTTATATCAGCTCTATTCTTAATGTCTCCCAAACTAGAAACAACCTAAAGTCCTTCAGCAGATAATGGGAAAACAAACTGAGATATAGCCATGCAATGGAATATTTTTTGGCAATATAATGGAACAATAAATTGGACGAATCTCAAGTGATTATGCTGAGTGAAAGGAGTCTGACTTAAAATGTCATATACTATGTGATTTTATCTATATAGTACTCAAAAACATAAAACTGTGGAGATGAAACCAGAGCAGTGCTTACAAGGAGCTAGGAGTGGAGGACAGGTGTATGAGGGTGTTTCTTGAGAGTGATGGAAATGTTTTGTCTCCTCATTGTGGTGCTGATTATTTGAATATATCTCCCCCACTGCTGCATCCATCCATCCACCCATCCATCCATCCATCCATCCATCCATGTCAAAATTCATAAAACAACACAGCAAAACCCATTTTACTTTATGTTACCTTTAAAGATTAATATACATTTTTAAATTTCCCTCTTACTGCTATGGTTCTGTCCAGTTTGTACTCCACTTCTCTGGAGCAAGTACCCAATGATGGGCCTCTTAAGCAGAGATTTGAAACTCCCTTCCCAAAAGTTAGAACTTATTTTGGGGAATCACAATAAATAGGAAATAACCAGCAACAGGAGATAGGTAGTCATTTCAAAGGAAGAGCAATAGACAGTCTGAAATTTGGCCTTGCTGCCAAGTCAAACAAAAACACACACAAATATTTGTATAGCTTTGTAACAAAAGAGCATATGGGTTTTGGCAGAAAGACTTCTTAATGGCACTTGTGGCTTTAAAATAACTGAGCCTTGCTCCTATTATGTGGAAATTGCACACAGATGTACCACATGTTAGGGACCATAGTGCTGCCCTGGGAGAGGACATTAAAGATAAAACCCAGACTGACAAGGAGGAGAATCTGTCTACTTGTGCAAATGTGGTAAGCCCAATAACTTCTTGGCGCTGGATCTTGAGATTGTGTGCACTACTTAGAAAAGTCATTTGGATCACTTTGCAGTTGTGGGTTCATGACTATTTTTACTTTCAGGTGCATAGATAGAATCTTAAGGCTTTTAGTTTGTAAATGGGGTGTTTGGAGATCAAAGACAAAAGACTGGGCTTTTTAGATTGAGTGGAGCGATGAGTTTTGATGGAGACTGGGGTTTCCAGTCTTGCACTCATACCCACCCAACTGCAAAATCCCACAACCTCTCTCTTTCTAAAAAGAGATGCATAACCCCAACTTCCCTTCCCATGAGATTGAATTGAATGCTTGTACATTTATGGCTTTGGGTTAAGGAAGCAGAGGTCAAGTAGAATTCTTGGTATATAAGTAACAAAACCGATTTTAGGATACTTAAAGGGAATGCAATAGAAGAATAAGTGGTAACTCTCAGAATCAAAGGGAAAACTGGTCTCAAAAATAATAGGAACCTAGGTGGCAGGAATTATGCAGGGCACCCTCTTCAGAGAATTGCCTTCCAGATCAAGAAAGAAATACATTAATACATTTTCCTCATTTTCACTTCACTCAGGATTCAGTGTGTGCTCAGTGAGTAATAGGTTGAGTAACATGCTCACTCTTTGGCCAGGTAAGAGGGGATAACCTTGGGTGACATGCAGTGGGGAAGAAAAAGTAAACCAAAGCTGTGTTTCCTTGAGAATGGGTTGAATATTGAGAGGCTGAAACAATGGTTTCCAAATCACTGTGGTGGGTTATTCTACCTTTTAAATAAAACAGCACCGGAGAGTATGTGGATAAGTGTGGGTGCAGTGCAGGGGAGGGGTGGGGAAGGTGTTGGGTGTTAAGGTAGAGCAAGCAACGGTCTAGGAACTGGACCTGGCCCAGAACTCCTGAAGGTCTCTGCCACAAGCTGGCAAGTCAGTTACTCTGCCTGCACCTCAGCTTTCCTTATTTAAAGAATGAAAGGGTTGGACCAGGTGTTCCCTAAGACCTCTCTTTGCTACAAATCTTAAGAGAAGTGTACTTTTGGCCATGATTGTATTCCTAACAGGTATAAGACTATTCAACAGGATTTTTTTTTTTTGAGTGCTTACGGCAATGATTCTTAAATATTAGAGTGCATAAGAATCTTATGAAGGTTGGGTGGGTAGAGATATCCTTATTAAAATGCAGATTCCAAGGCCCTGTATCCAGAGATTTGGATTCAGTCATGCTGAGTGGAACCCAAAAATCTGCATTTTAAACAAAATGGCCAGGTAATTCTGATGCAAGTGGTCAAGTCTACAGATTTGCATATCTGTCGTTTGGTCCTCAGTCCCTAGAAGGAACCTCCTGAGTTGGAGCTGCAGGATTTAAAAATGTTTAAAGTTAGGCAATTGGCATCCTCCTCAAAGCACCCTCCTAAGCTGCCTAGATAGTGTGAAGGTGCTGGGAGGACAGTGGACGCCAGTGAGCCAGGGGCTCCATCACCTGTGTGTTAGCACAGGACAGCCCAGGGCTCCTGCGTTCTCTCCTCACACTTGCTCAGCCTTCCTGCCTCATATGTAGCCATGAAATAAGGCTGTGGGGTAGAGAGTCGTCATGAGTGCCCTGAGAACTTTCCCTGTGGTGAGAATTGTGTGAGGACCTCAAATAGAACCATTTCAGGTGAAGACACGTATTTGGGATCAGCAGGGTCTTATTTTTACGTTTCTGGTTTTCAGAAGTTGAACCTCCAGGCTGCGCTGTCCCATCAAACACAGCTCATTTTGAGAGTTACATCGAGGGGAAAACCTGCTCCATTGTTTTCTCGAGTGTTGTTATTTGTACTACACCCTCTGTCTCGAGATCTCTAAGTACCTTTTAAAGTATTCAGTTTCACATCAAGGTACTCCTTGCATGTATGTCATTTGTTAATGGTAGAGGAATATGTTTATGTGTATAGAATGGCTGAAACGTCACGTATTAGCTTGTATAATGTGCCACTGAAACCTAGAGTAGATACCCAAGTGTTCCATGGCTTTTTGAGGCAGGATAGAAGCATTTGGCCATTTGAATCAGCACATACTGCAAATAGATTCAGAATCCTGACCAAATGAAAGTGAATTGTAGCAAGAGTGAAATAGTTTAAATAGTGACATAGCTTATATTTGGTCATATCCAAGAAACCTACTTACGTATTAAATTCAAGTAAATAGTAGTTAAAAAATAACAATTCTAGGAGCACAGTGTTTGACTTAACTGTAAATATCATATGATTTATAATCTACAAAGTGCTTTCCCATACATTCTTGTTTGATATACCTCCTGGTCTTTATTGGTTTCAATCTTGGGACAGAGATTGGATGGGAAAACTTTGTCTTTTCCTTCTAATAACACGGCAAAGGCCCTTTATGGATCAGAACTCTTTGTAGCTAACTGGTCCTCTGTCCTATTTCTGTTATGTTTCAAATGAAAGTGTCTTTTTTTTTTAGATGCTTGATTGGCTGTGTACATGTTTCGTGTGTATGTGTGTGTATGTGTTTAATGAAATCCTTTATTTTTCTCTTTGATACTTGGGGGGAGCTCTCCATATTCTTTAGCTTTAAGAAATGTTGATATTTGAGAAGAACAAAAGTGTTTATTCTTCAGAGTTAAAAAAAGAAGCAAAAAACCTCAGTAAGTATGCATTCTGTTTTACTTGGTCTATTAAGTCTTTTGCCAGAGAGATGAACTTTATGTCTTGTTTCTGGTAAAACATCCCCACATCTCCTGATTGACATTCCTCCACCCCTGTTTTTCATAAATTAGGAGGAAGGGTGCCATCGTAATACTTGACCGTATAAGGGGAAGAGAGTCCCTGCCGTTATTTGGTTCTGCCCTCAAGTCAGAACTGTATATACACTCGAGGCCTTTTAAGGGAACTGGTCCGTGCAGGGAAAACATCTCCAGGCAGTCCATCCATTTTCTTTGCTGCTGCAGACTCGGTGCCTGCAGGCTCTGTGTCATTTGGAACATAAATCACAGGGGGTTGCCTGCCAACTCCAGGGAGAAAAAACTCAGAAGGCCATTCTCGCTGCCTGCTGTCAGTATCTTAGTTTTAATTAAAAACCCATCTCACAACTTGGCCTTCTGACTTTTAGGGAGAATTTCACCACTTACACATCCTGACATTCACTTGGACACCCTTTCCCTATTATGAATAATTATGATGACTGCAGCAAGGTGACCATGGCCTCCTTACGATTTCAGGTTAGTCTTGTCGTCTTGTCTGGACTGTAGCATTTCCATACAGTATGAGAGAGAGAGAGAGAGAGAGAGAGAGAGAGAGGAGAGAGAGAGCGAGCGAGCGCGAGAGCGAGCGCGCGCGCACACACACACACACACACACACACACGCACACACAAGCGAGCTGCATTTGAACCACAGAGCTTTGTCTTCCTAGCTCTGAGACCTTGGACAAGTTACGTAGCTGAAGCCCAAAGTCCTCATCTCAAAATGGGAAGATAAATGTGATAAATTGATTAAAGTGTTCAGCACGTAGCAAACGCTTAATAAATGTTAGCTGTTGTTATTATCGCTGTTGCTGCCAGAAGTCAGCTGTAGGTTTGCTTTTTGCAGCAAGTATTTCTTACAATTCTCACTACTCGGATCCAACACACTTTTTACAGATTTTCTTTACAGGCAAAACACATTCAGAAATATCCTTAGAGGACCGAAAGAGTGTCTTGGCGCACTTTGGTGTGTAGAGTATGAGTTCTGGAATCAGGCAGGTCAGGGCCCGAATCCCTGCCCCGCCACTTACCAGTTTATGGCTTTGGACACAGCACTTCATCTCTTGGTACCTCGTTTTGTAGTCTGTAGTCTGGTGATAATGATTGTTAAATCTAGGCATTTTGGTTGCCAGGGGCAGAAATGAATCAAGTTATAGCAAGGACAAAGAAAGGGTTTATTGCAAACCTATAGAGATTTCACAAAAATAAACTCTGCTTCTGAAGTCCGTTCGGTGCCTCTAGCAAGTGAGATGGTGACTCTGGTGCTTTCTCGGGGCCTGTGCGGCTCAGTCTACCTAGTGGACGCCCTGTCTAGCCTTGGTTCCATCAGCACAGACCTCTCCTGCAACAGGACCTCTGGGCTGGGCACTTTCTCTGGAAGAAGCAACAAATACTAGAATAGGAGGAGGATTATAATAATGCCTACATCATGGGATTGCTGGGGTGGTTCTGAGCCTGAGTATGTGGAAGCAGCCATCACAGTGCCTGGAACTAGGTAGAGGCTCACTACATGTGTGAGCTCCACCACACTGTATCCCCACTCCCTCCCTCGAGAGTGCACACCCCTTTCCCAGGGTTATCACACCAAAGCCAAAGCAGGAAGAAGAAAGAAAACACAGATGCCTATTCTGGGTTAAAGTTCAAAGGGAAAGGGACAGCTACGTTGGGGAAAGGACAAATAAGAAAATAAGGAGTCTTGAGGGGGGGAGGAGTTCCACTTGTAGGTACATAGATTGTCTCCTTCTGTTGCAGCTAATTCTACATCCACTCCCTTCTTTGAATTCCACCCTCTTGAGCTACATTTGACTTGCAAGATAGGTCAAAATAACAAACGCGACCTTGTGTGCCTTTGAATGCCTGCCTCTCTGTTCCGGGGCAGGTCCAGCAGCAGCCACACTGCTCCCGAGGCAACCAGCCAGCCATCATCCAGGCCATCATCCAGTCCAGCGGAGTGTTGAGAGAACACTTGGAGAAGCCTGCATGTGACCTCCCTCCAGGCCCCCCGCACCTTTATTGCAGAGCCCTGGTCCCACCCAGAGGCTTCCAGCCAGCACCCTGAAGCCCGGTGCTAGTTTCATTAACAAACCTGTGCTGGTTGAGACCTCCTTTGCCTTCTCAGTTAGGCCTAGGGTTCTGTTCACAGGCATATTCTACTCTCATTAGGAGCACTGGTCACTACTCATACTTACCCTCAAAGGAGGTGGGGCTCTGCATATTCAAATTTCCCCACCTCTGAATTCCTGGTAATCTTTCCTGCCCCTGTTAGAATGTAGCGGGTCGTTTTGTCATCGATAAACATCCCTCAAGTGTCTGTTCAGTACCTGGCCCTGTCCTGGGAGTGATGTTCAGAGAAAGACACAGCCCTTGTCCTCAGAAGCTACTGGAGGAATTGGACAAGGACAATAATGAGAAAGGGCTATGCACAGTGCTGTGGGAGAGCCAAAGGGGGCACCTGTGGTGGGGTGAGCATCTAGCATCTAGACACCTCAGGAGGGGTCTTATCCCATTCTGGGGGCTCTGGAGGTGCTTCCCAGAAGCTGAGACTTAAAGGGAATTGGCCAGCTAGCTGAAGTGAGGGAAAGGTGTCACCAAATCATGGAGGACAGAGTATGGCTTGTCTGAAAATTACAAGGCTTTGGACTCCCTGGAAGGCAAAATTGGGAGTACTTTTTCTCTCTTGATGCCAAGCTCAGTGAGTGCCCTCCTCAGGGCCCCCAAAATTATAGCCCCTTCAGCTCACATGTAGCACCTTGCCAGAAAGAGTCTGCCCCAGTCCCTGTGGCCGGTGAGGAAGTGGGTGGCAGCAGGTCCTGATGCCACACAACCGTCTCTCAGATACACAATCCCCCATTTCCGTGTAGTCTATCACCAGCGGGCCACTCTTATCTGAAGCACTCCAAAAAACTCTCTTTCCCCAACCAGGGCAAAGATTTCTTTTTGTTAAATCGTGGCTGCATTTCTGGTACCTTTACCGTGTGTCACGAGCACCACCCACCTCTATCTATGACGACACTGGGGCTCATGGAAATACAGTGACTTACCAAGGCCGCAAGGTTAGTGAAAGGTGGAGTCAGGATTCAAACCCACGTTTGTCTACCCAAGAAGTCCAACCTGTTTCACGCTTGCTGTGCAGCGTTACATGAGGAGTGAGCAAGGAAGTAAAACCAACTCCTCTCTGTCACAGGTATTATTCTTCCAGTTTCTTACATGCAGGGACCAAAGATGCAAGCGAATAAGTAACTGCCTTATGAAGTTCACAGAATTATAAGTGGCAGTTCTGCACTTTGAACCCAGGCTGTCTGGTTTCGGACAACACAACACTTATAGGCGTGTGTGGGGGTAGGGGAGGGGCATTCGTTCTGCTCACATTTGTGAGAGGTGCCATGCTGAGGCAAAGAGCTGGACCTCAGCCTGCCAGCTCTGAATGCCATTGTTTATATTCTCACAAGATAGGCTCATATCTGTGCTAACCCCAATATTCTATGTCAAGTTGAGTCTGGATCCCCCAATCAGATAACATCCCTCTGAGGACTTATTAAACATTGTGCAATATGTGCATCAAAATGCAATTTTTAACATTTTGGATATATATGCACACTATATACACTATATATATTATGTGTGTGTGTATATATATTGTACATATATATATATCACACTATTGCATAGGTTAACTGATCACTGTCATTTTCAAATAGTTTGTCTTAAGTTGATGATTTTATAAACCATCCTAGAAATAAGAATCTCCTAGAAATAAGAAACACTACTTGTTATAAGTATAGACACCTGGGCTCTAACCAAGACCTACTAATTGAAGATAGTCTGTGGAGCGGACTAGGAATTTACATGTTTAATAAGTATCCCAGATAATGGACATTATTAAGAAAGTATGGGCAGCACTAGGCCCTAATGAGAATAATTAAGCACCACCAGCTAGACAAAAGAGAGAGAAGCCTTGTCCAAGATTGTGTGCTATGTTAGATCTTAAAGGACACTATCTGGGGATGCCATAGATGTTGTCTTACTGTGAGTTTATAAAAGTTACATCATATGAGTCACTCATTTTGCTACTTTTTTTGGACTGAATATGCACATTTGGTTTAATGGCAGAAAAAAAACCCAATTGTCATATTTTATCCAGCTAAAATATCTGTTACAAGTGAGTGATCATTTCTTTTTGTGAACCTTGGAATATTGATTTTAGATTTTTGGATAAATTTAGTCAATAACCTAGCACCAAGTTAGCATGCTAGGATTGCATGTATCTGTGTCCCATATTATAGATGGGCATAATTAACTGCATTAGCTATGACAAACAAAATGTGAGATAGCCAAGAGAATCCTGGGATGGAGTGTTCAGAAATAAGCTGTAAGACTTTCTGAAAATGAGTAAAGTATATGCAGAATGTTGTGGGGATAGAGTGGAGAAGATGATCTCCCTAAAACCTAATTGTGCAGGAAACTATTTAAGGTTCTGACACAAATTAACACCAGTCTCCCTTACAACACACACACACACACACACACACCACACACACACACACACACACACACGTTCCCACTCACTCATACATGCTCGCACACACACTCATGCCCATATGCACCAGGGACATTATATCCCTGATTGGCACTCTAAGCTGCTTACCTGGGGCTTTTGATATTCAAGGACTTAAAATTGGAGAACCGAAAACCATTATTCACTCCAAAATGAAGAAAACTACATTAACATGATTAACCACCTGGTTTAATGTGCTTAAAATGCAACATATTGTTATTTATTATTAAATTTAGTATTTAAAAACTTATCTTAACACTTGAAAATAATGTATAGAATATATTTTCTCATTTTGAAAGGATTCCTGAGTATGCGTGATTGGTGAGAAACCATTGCCAGAAAATTAAATGAGTGACTTGTAGCCTCATCATTTCAAAAGCAAAATTGTAAAAATCCTTCAAGATTCTTTTAGAGCAAAAAGTAGATTTTTATGTGATATTTGGATGCATTTTAATATGCTTAGTATGATGTAGGGTGGGGCCTCACACACGCATGCACACTCGGGGTTTCCACCAAATGCTATTGGGCAGGGCATGTGATTGGAGAAAAATAAAATGTGTCATTCAAAGCTGTGTCTTCAACAGTTCAAAGACTTGAAAGCTTTTGGGTCCCCTCAGTCATATGACCCATTGGGGAGGGTGTGGCACATTCCCTGCTACAGTAGGAATATGAGTAAGGGACTTGAGGGTGTCAGTTTCTTCTCTGCCAGAATTCAAGGCAGGAGTCACTGCATCCAGTTGCACAGGGTGTGCACTGTATAAAGGCTCACATTCCAAGTGGGCAGTGTTCTCATTGAAGACACCTACATTTGAATATTTTTTATGACAGCGTTTCAGCAGATGACATTAAAGTATTCTTTCCAAAGAAAAGGAGTGTGCTACAACACTTTTCAAGTAGCTGTATTGAGTCCCAAGGAGGGCATACCTTTAGCACAAAAGCAATGATTGGGCTGCAGCCCTAGGTGGACAGGAGAATGGTATCCTACTGCTCCATTCATCTGTGTCGTCCCTTCACTGTAGGATGTGGAATCTTGACCTAAAGAGGATTGTTCCTCTCAAACAAGACCACGTCCCTGCAGTGGTTCTCAGAGCCCAGAAACCATCATGTCCTCACTGTGAGGAAGTTTCTCGCAAGCTCTCACTTAGGCCCAGCAGGGGCCTCCACATGGAATGGGTCCACACAGATATTCTTTCTGTGTCTTGCGGTCTCTGAGAAGGGGGACAGGGCAGTTGAGTGGACTTATTTCCCTGGGGAGTCTCTGCTTTTCCAATTAATTACAAGAACTATGTGTTCTCACCAACCTATTTTGGTCTCTGTTCCCCAGAGACAACTAGGCCTCTGAGAGAGTCTGTCTCAGCTGGGGCCAGTTGCACGGGTCACTCTGAATGCAAACAGCTGCTTTTTACTTCCTTCCTCTTCCCCTACTGGCTTCCTGGGGACTGAACCCCAGGATCAACTCCTCAAGGGAAGAAAGCCTGACTTAAGACACCAAAGAGCCCTGCCTTCAAGCACAGCCACTGGCCATGCCCCTGGATGTCCCTGCTAGGCCGGGCCAGGAACAGACTTGAGGCTGGGCTGTCTCTCTGCGGAGCTCAGAGCTTCTTGCAATCCAGGACTTGGAGGATGGTCTCTCTGCTTCCCTGGGATGCCCTCCAACGTCTCGTCTCTCTAACTTCTCTGGGAAAGGCATCTCGCTGGGAATCCTGATGTGACGTAAGAGTATTTGACCCACTCCTTCTCCCCTGCTCTTCAAAGGTGTCCAACGGGAGTAAATTCCTTTGAAGCACTCCCCTGCCATGGTCAGATAGAAAATGTTTCTCAGTTCATTTTAACTAGTGTTTCCCACATGTGCTGAAAAATCAGCCCCATGAGGACCTCCTTGTAAATGTAAGCAATGTTTCTCGACCCTCTCCTTGAAATTTTACAGTGAAATGAGCGTTTAGTTCTGAGGCTAATTTTAACATAACCTGTTACTTTCACAGTAAACATAGCACTGGACTTGGTAAACTAACATACACATAATTAGAAGTAGGGTTATCAGTCTTTTCAGCCAATCCTTTGTATAACTGCATTTGGAAATTCATCCACCGTAACTTAATTTTATCCCAAACTTGCAGTGATCTCATGTACTTGCTCCCATTCATATTTAAAGAACCTCTTTCTGGAGTCTCAATTACATTTCATACCCGTGTAAGAGGAGTCTGTTCTGACAGACCCTGTGATGCTACATGGAATTAACGAGTATCTTTTAGCACTTGCTCTGTATCAGGCAGAACCCTTGCCCTGCAGAGGCTCACAGATTAGAGTCAGATGTCCCAACATCTAATACAATACCTGAGCTGAGTGTGTGACGAGTGGGGTTTGTAGCGGCAGCACGAAGAAGGCACCAGGCAGGTTAACCTGGCAAGGCAGGAAGCAGCTTTCCGTCTGATGGATGAAGAGTGTGCTGGGTGTCTTCCATTTGCTTTCGAGATCCTCTTTCTGTCGTCTTCTGCTCTTTGTCCTGCAAGCTGATCTGTATATACTGTATCAACTTCATCTCCCTTCAGATTTCAGTTGAGTTTGAACAACTGGGAGCACTGCAGATATCACAGAGGGAAGGGGATGTGCTTGGGAATTTATTTCTCTCCCTGTAGGGTTTCCATGGGCTGGCAACTGCCTCTTCTGAAGGTCATGGCTCCTGCCAGGAAGCCCTCTCCACCCAGCTGTTTCTGGATTCCGAGAATGAATCCGTAGGTGGGGTGAAGCTTGCCCTGGTGTTACCTTCCCTGTTGCATTGTGCTGACCATTGTGCATCCTTCTCCACTGCCCACACCTGTGTAAATAGGTCCTGTACTAAACTCTCGTCAAGTTACTCAGTTTAAGTGTATCATCTATTCCTGTCGGGACTGTAAGTGATACAAAGAGTATCCTCGCCTAAGTGAACTTTGTGTGCAAAGATCTGAAGCTGCTTGGTGCTTTGAAGAGGCTCTATAAAAATAGTAGTTTGCTATGACAGGAGGATGGAAGGGGAGGTCGGCAGCAGCAGCTTGAGAGTATCAGTGCTAGTGGCTGTTGCTGGTGTCCTGTGCACTGCTCTGGGTGTTTAGAGCTTCTCGAGGGTCACCCAGTTAGCCCTCCCCAAGTAAGGGGATTCATTGTTATTCCATTTTGAAGGTAAAGAGCTAGGCTTAGAGTTTAAATAATTTGACCAAAGTCACAGCTAGGAAGGGGTGGAGCTAGATGGGGACTCATAACTGTCTCCTTAGGCTGAACTGCTTTTTAAAAGATAAATGTTAGAGCAGGATTATTGTGGCATAACCTGCCCTTATACCTATTGGTAAAAGTAAACCCAATCCGAGTAATGGATAGAAATCTTGGAAGGATAAGTGCAGTCTTTAACGTGGTACCTTTCAGGTGGGGTGGCTGCCTGTGTCTCTTGACAAATGCTTGTCTTCTCAGAGCCAGTTTAGAGAGACCATTTAGTACCTGATGCCTTGATCTGGCTCCCCAGAAAACAGCAACCTGGGTCATCCATTGCAGCCACAGCTCAGAGTTCCTTGATGAGATAATACAGGCAGAGTGACTCCATGGCCTTCCCAAATGAGCATGGGAGGCTGCTCCTTGCACTCCCAGAGGAAAACCGGGGCAACTTGAAAGTCTGTGTGTGTCTTTGCTCAGGCACCTCCACCTGGAATCCCAAGAGCTTTAGCCCTAAAGGTTCTTGTCTTCCTCTTGTGGAAGAACCAGAACCTCCCCGAGGGAGCTGAAAATAAGTCTCAATTAAGAATCATATGCAGAACTGGGGAATTCTTGTGATGTTGGTGAACAGGTTAGCAGCAAAAAAATGGAAGGGGAAAATGCGAGCGTACGGAGAATACAAGCACCATCTCTTAATTAAAAAAAAAAAAAAAAGTTCTGCGTTCTATCCATGCAAGGAGAAAGCACTAACCAAGAATCTTGGGAAATGCCCAGGCTAATTAATTATGGCTGACTATTGCTAGTGTACATGGCCTTGCCTTCTGCCTTCATAGGTATAGCTACAGGGCAGGGTCGGTCTTCCAAGGTCCACTGTGGCCACTGGCGGCATTGGCAGGTTCTGGTGAGTTCTCTCAACCAGGTAGTATGACATCTCTTCATTTAGTCCTTTAGTCCTCTTAATTCTTCAGAGTTAGAAATATCTGAAACTTTTTTATTAGAGAGCAGAATGATATCTCACTAAGTTTTCACGTTGGACGAATACGGGAGAAACAGTCGTCGGAATAGTGGGGGTCTAAAATAATATTGCAAGACAGACAGACGTACATACTTAATTTCTTCTTTGTGATTCTTTTGCATTCTATACTTTGGAGTTCTTGAACCATGGTTGTCTATTTGCCACTGTATAAATAAACCACAGCTTGTCTATTTCTCTACTAAAAAATAGTTAGGTTGCTTCCGATTTTACTCTTCTTCTCTATGCTGTAATAGACATCTCGGAACCATACCTCCATGTGCACGTGTACTAGTTTCTCAGGACAGATACCAAGGAGGGGGGGAATTGCTTGAGTCATTTGAGTTTTTTATCTTGGTTAATGGGACTTATTTATTTAGATTAATTACTAATCCTTCGGTTTTATGCACTGCAAATATCATATTCAATCTGTGGCTAACTTTTTTTTGGTGTCTTTGACAAATAGAAATTTTTACAAATTTTAATGTAATTAAGTTTATCAATCTTTTCCTTATATTTGTAGCCAACATGTAGGATATTCTGCACATTCTTTTTTTTTTTTCTTTCAAAATTTGCTTCAATTTACCATTACGGAAAAATTGCCAATACTCTACTGTCAAATTTTAGACTGAAAAAGCTTAAAGTAACCATTTTAAGGTCATAATCAGGCTTATAGAAAACTGGGAACAAACACTGAGGTCCCTTTGGCACTGTTGAAAACTGAATCCAATATGAAACAGCAGAGCAAGGAATAGATGTTTGCATCATGAAAACTGATAACTGATAACGCCATGATATTTCAGTGTGTACCTCTATTTAAGGAATTACCCATAGAATGGTGGTGCAGCATGATACAAATGCTCATTCCCCCCCCACGGGCTTGTTCTTCCTTTAGAATGAATATCCCTTTACAGTCACTGTACATTTATTTAATGTCCAATGCCTAGATGTCCCTTCTCTCCTGTTTTATGACACAGGATTAGTAAGATTTCTATAATAACATCCAGGAGAAGATGCTAATTGAACCCTGAAGAGAAAACAAAGATAAGTTTTAAGAAAGGAAGAATCTTTATTAGCGAGACGTGTTATCTCCTGATCTCATATCAGTTCTTACCATTTTTTGTCTGTAGGAGTAAATGAGTTGATATAGGCTTTTTTTTTTTTTAAGCTTCAATATGGTGTCTACATAGCCAAAAATTAAAAGCAAGACAAAGAAACAAGAAGATGATTTACTTTTTGCTATTCTGGGAGCAATCTCATGGGAATCTGAAGGACAGCTGACAGACTCTTTATCTCTCGGTTTAGCTGGAACACATGGGCTTAAAATTCACCAGCCCTAACCCCTCAACAATTTTTCTTCTTTGAAAATAATTAGAACCGGGAACAGTTTACATCAAAGTGCTCAAGCATCAAGATTGTAAACACAAACACTTGCTAATTCCCAAACGGGGTTCCAGTTTATTGACTAACTTAAGAAAGGGAACTGTGATTGTTTCAGTTGTACATTTTTCTCTTGGATGCTTAATTTTCCAAAGCCAATTTTTTCTTTTCTGTAAAGTCAAGATATTCAGAAATATGCCTGCCTGCCTTATGTTTCCTAACAAAGTTAAAATTCTAACTGGAAAGGATCCTATTTTCCCAATAATACCAACCTAAAATAAAAGCACAGAAGCATCTAGACAAAGCAGTAAGGGCCCCTTGGTTTAAAGTCCACCTTTGTTGTTTTGCAACTGGCCAAAATCTGTAAGTTTAGAGGGAGTATGAGACATGCAGTTATCTTTTGCTTTTTCTTGTAAAATATTCTTTAAATGATATGTTCCTTTTCCTTTATGTTAAATGAAAGATTCAACATCAAGAACAGTGATGATGTCGTAAACTCTGTGAGAGTTTTGCAGTTGTCATAGCATTTTCTTTTCATTATATACCATTTCATTTGATCCTTACAACCTTACTGATAAGGCAGGCAAGTAAGGTGTCATTTAATACACAAATTTTGAGGTTTAGACCAGGCCGAGTTACTACAGACCCCAGGAATAAGCAGTTCTCCACTAAAGTTTATATATAAGGTTGAAAAACTTTTGTGGTCATCTTATTATGAAAGCCTCATGTTTTATATTTATTTTACCTCAAAGTATGAGTTGCCATTCAAAAGATGACTTTAAGAGCAGACTTTAAGATTGCTATTAGAAAACAAAGCCTGGCTGAACTCTGCCTAATGCATATTTGGAAGGAAGTAGGCTGCCTTAGCAATGCTTTTAAATACAAACTCGCATAAGCCTTTTACCTCAGAGCAGCTCCAGCCAGCAGTGCCAGATGTCAAATAGGGATCTGGGAGTAAACTCAAGGATATGAAAATATTGAAGAACGAATTTGGGGCTAGTTTTGTCAAATGTCTGCTAGACATTAGCCAGCATATTCAGAATGCTATTAAACTCCATTTTCAGTAGTTTATATCTGGAGATTATATAAACATGACTAATTCAAACATGTACTTAGTCATAAATACTACTGAGGCTTTTTCTTTATGTAAATGTTTAATTGAAGTATAATACATATAAAGAGAAGGCACAACTCATGCATTACTCAAGAACTTTTCACCCATATAACTACCATTTAGATCAAGAAAACAAAACAGCACTCTTAAGACTCCTTTATTCCCCATTCCAACTGCTACTCCCTACCTCTGTCCCAGAAGACACCCACTATCTTGACTTCTATAACCGACAATTTAGCTTCCCCACCTCAGCTTCACTGATGTATAATTGACAATAACATTGTAATATTTAAAGTGTGCAACATGATTTGATATTTATATACATTGTGAAATGATTACCACAATCAAGTTAATATATTCGTCACCTCACATAGTTACTTTTTTTTTGGTGAGAGTGCTACGCAACAAATTTCAAGTACATAATACATATTAACTGCAGTCACTATGCTGTATATTAGAACTTACTCATCTTATAACTGGAAGTTTGTGCCCTTTGACCAATATCTCCCCATTTCTCCCACCCCCAGACCTCTTCAACCACCAATCTACTCACTGTTTCTTGAGTTCAACTTTTATTTATTTTAGACTCCACATATAAGTGATATCATACAGTATTTGTGTTTCTCTGTCTGGCTTATTTCACCTAGTAGAATGCTCTTATTTAATCCATTCTGTCACAAATGGCAGGATTTCTTTTCTTATGGCTGAATAATAATATTTCATTATATATGCATAGTGCCACGTCTTCTTTATCCATTTATCTGTTGACAGACATGTAGGTTGTTTCTATATCTTGGCTATTGTGAATAATGATGCAGAGAACATGGAAGTGCAGAAATCTTTTGAGATCCCATTTTTTTCCTTTGGATATATACCCAGAATTTTTTGATGAACTTCCATACTGTTCTCCATAGTGACTGTATCAATTTCTATTCCCACCAACAGCGCACTGGGTTCCCTTCCCATCCTTACCAGGTCTTACTCCTTGCCTTTTGATAATAGCCATTCTAACAGGTGTGGGGTGATAGCTCATTGTGGTTTTGGTTTGCATTTCTCTGATGGTTAGTGATGGTCAGCAATTTTTCATGTATCTGTTGTCCATTTTCTTGTCTTCTGTGGAAAAATGTCTGCTCAGATCTTTGCCCATTTTTTAATTGAGTTGCTTGTTTTCTTGTTACTGAGTTGTAAGAGTTCCTTATATATTTTAGATAATAGCCCCTTGTTGGATGTGGGGTTTGTGAATACATTCTCCGATTCCGGAAGTTGCCTTTTAATTTTGTTGGTTGTTCCTTTTGCTGTGCAGTACCTTTTAGTTTATGTTGTTCCAATTGTTTAATTGTGTTTCTGATGCTTGTGCTTTTGGTGTCAGAGCCAAAAAATAATTTCCCAGACCAGTGTTAATGATTAGTTTTGCCTATTTTTTGGAACTATTTAGAATGGAATCATGCAGTATATAATCCTGTGTCTGACTTTTTTCACTCAATGCTATGTTTGTGAGAGTCATTCACGTATTTCTATATAGTGATAGTTTATTCTCTCTGTTCTATGCCATTTCCCTGTGTAAATATATCACATGATGCCATAGTTGGTCCTGATTGGCATTCCCTTGGCAATATTTGAGAGTTCAAATCCTCACCAGCACTTGGGAGTACCACTCTTTTCAGCTAGTCTTGTGGGTATATAGTGACATCTCACTGAAGTTTTGCTCTGCAGTCCCCCAATTTCTAATGATGTTGAGCATCTTTTCATATGCTTATTTGTCACTTGAATATTCTCTTTTGTAATGGCCCTGGTCAAGCCTTATGTCTTTTTTTTTAAAAAAAGATTATCTACTTTTTTTACTGCTCTATAGGAGTTTTTATTTTTATTTTTATTTTTTATTTTTATTTTTTAACTGCATGTTAAGTCTTCTGTTGAATACATGTGATGCAAATGTCTTCTAGTCTATGCAGGTGGAGCCTTTTTTAAAAAGGGCTGAGAGTTCAGTGTGTAGAAAATGGAACCATGAGCCCTACTTGGCCTTCGAGAAAGTGGACAGGTGAAGACAAATAGAAGGAAGAAGAACCTGGATCTTGTCTTCTTTAAATCTATTACAACTTTCTTGAAGTAGGGATCCAAGACCAGCTGGGTATGCCTCAAGCACTTGATGCAATCAGTCATTGTTTATTTAGCTATTCTTTTATGAGCTAAACAAACCTTTTGTCCTCAAATCTTTGATTTTCATTTGGTCACTGCCCTAATTCTCTAAGATCCTTATTTCCAAGAAATGTCTTTGTGTCATCCTGCTAGCCCCACTAATTAAATGCCTGGAGAAATTCTCTTTGTCTAATTGACTAATTTAAATAAAACATGCAGAAAGGACTTAACTATATTTTTAGGAACCTACAAAGACAAAAGACCATAAAATAGAGATACTTTCCGTTCCAACAACACATCTTAAATAATAAGATATTTGTCAACTGAAAATATACAGAATTTATTGAAGACAAGGTTGAAAAAGTGCTGTATTATCCTAGACATTCGCTAAAGAGCTATAAAGATATATAAGATGTAGTTTCTACCTCAAAGTACTTCTCTAACACTTTGGTGGTAGAGGTAGTGTCTTTGTGTTGAGGGAAAGTATTAGGGAGGTAGCAACATATATAATGACAATGAGAACATAAAGACCCATACCAACTTAGAGGAAACAGAGTGACAGGAAGGATTACTTTGGATTGATTATGGAAACCAGAAGGATTGTATTTGTTAACATAATGGAGCTTCTGCTATAAAACTAATCTCAAATATATGATGAATCAAACACAGCAAAAGGTTGTTTCTCAATCATCAGAAGTTAAAAACAGGATTTCGTGATTGGTGGTTCATTCTGCTCCAAATGATGATTCAGAGATCCAGATCTTTCCATGTTGTGGGTCCACTATCTTCAACATGTGGCTTCTAGGATTGCCGGCCTTGTCCACATTAAGCTAGCAGAAGGAGAAAGAATGTGGGGTGTAGAAAGTTTTAATAGTAAGATCTGAAAAGGGTGTATGTCATTTCCACTCGAGTTCTATTGGATAGAACTCCACCATGTGGCCACATGATAACTGTGAGAGAGGTCAGGAGATGTAGTCCAGCTGTGTGTCTAAGAGACAAGGTGGGTTTGTTGACCACCTAGTAGCCTTTGCCACAGGCTTCATGATGGCAGGGCATTTTAGATAGGTCTTGAAGTATTTAGACAGAGATTGGAAAGGAGGATTAATCTAGGTAAAATGAAAAGCATGAAGAAGGGCTCAGAAGTAAACAAAAAAATGCAAGGGCATATTTGAAAAATAGATGGTCCAGTTTTAGAAACAGACTCAGTTAGGAGAACAAACTGATGGCTGCCAGATGGGAGGGTGTCAGGGAGTGGATAAAAATGGTAAAGGGATTAAGAAGTACAATTGGTAGTTGAAGAAGAGTCAAGGGGGTGTAAAGTAAGCATAGGGAATATAGTTAACACTATTGTAAGAACTATGTGTGGTGCCAGGTAGGTACTAGATTTATTGGTGGGATTACTTCACAAATAATATAAATGTCTTACCACTATGCTGTATACCTGAAACTAATATAAAATAATATTGAATATCAACTGTAATTGCAAAAAAAAAAGAGATGGGCCTGTGTTTTAGGAGCATGTAGGGAGTATCATGGGAAAAACTTAGAAAGATAGGTTGAGGCTCTTTCCAACCTGAGCCACATTTTTAGAAGTTTTAAAATCCACACTGAGAAGCTTATATTCACCATGTTTTTTTGGCTACTAGGGCTCATTCCCACTTGCAGAAAATTTGTGGTCCAGGTTGATTTTCTTTCTTTTCCTTCATAATCTGTTCTTTCCTAGAAGGTTCTTATGTTTGCCTTCAAAACGTGGTGGCAGCAGGCAAGGCCAGGGGTGCAAACCCTCAGCATGAAGCAGCTTGATTTTGAGCTTGTGTACCAGAGGGTTTCAGAGACTCCTGAGGGCCTCCTGCCAAAAACCAATCTAGGGAATGGTATCTGCTGAGTGCTGTTTGGGATGGATCCCAAATTCATTAGAGGGAGGAAGGAGAGGAATTTCTTTATGACTCTAGGACACAATCAACTTTATACTCAAGATCCTGAGATTTAATTACTGACATTGTTATCTTAGCTTGCATAGCTCCAACTGCAGTTTATAGTTATAAAGGTATTCAGTTCTTTAAAATCCACCCTCAGCCTTCAGCCTGTTGACCTCCTGACAGTGATTAATTGGGGAGGGTGGGAGCTGGGGAAATCTTTTCTCCTCCCTTCAGATCTGCCAACTTGGCTTTGAATCTACAAGAATGTTTTGGCCAGAGGATATACATCCCCACACCCTCCATGCTCACCTCTGCCCCATGTTCCCCATTCTATTTGATAATTATATGCATTCATATTTGCTAAACTAATTTTGACCCAGGCTTTATCGCGTGCTCCCCCTCGAAAGCTTCTGTGTGAATTATTCTTCCTTCCTTAAGCCTCTGACTATGAAATTAATGGCTCTGAAAATTTACCTTTGCTCTACAGTGTCTGGAGGATTTTTTTCATTGTTCCTACCGGGATGTAAACATGTATATCTTTCTTAGACCTTTGAAATAAGGAGAAAACAGAACCTTTGATATAACACCAAACATCTAAAAGGTGCTGGCTATAAACCACATTTAAGGAAATAATTGTTATATTGCGTCCTTTGTCCCATGTGCATCCTCTTCCTCTTTTTCACAAAGCACCCTCACTGGTTCCTCTCCATGGCCTTGCACTTCTTACATACAGCCTTCAAAGAAAGAAATCTTGCTGGTGGCAGGCATTTGGTGTTTTGCTCTTTTGGTTACTTGCATGTGAGAAAGATAAAAACTCTTCAGGCCTATGTCTGTGGTACCAGCTTATTCCCCAGCATGCTTTGAGATCTATCTACCTCTCAAAGCACTGAACATTTGGAGAGACATCATGATGTAGGGGAATGGAACATGAGCAGAAACTAAGCAGATGTGGTCCACATTCTATTTTGCCCTTTACTTCTGTGAGATCTGAATAAAATACTTGACTTCTTTGATCCTCTGAGCCTGAATTTTGATAACATTGATTAGTTTTAACTGTTTTTGAATTTTATCTAAATGGAACAATACAGTATATATGCCTTTGTTATTGTTTTGTTTTGTTTTTACTCAATATTATGCTCATGAGATTCATTCAGGTTATTGCATCTAGCAGTGAAGCTGAGCAGTGCATCACTGTGTCCATTACATGTCATTAGTAATTTATGGAAGTTGAATGGCTGGTTCATAGGATAAGTGTATATTCGTCTTTAGTAGATACTGTCAAACAACATTACAAGTGTCTGTACCTAAATACCATTTTAATGTAGATTAAGATCCCCAAGTCAGATCTTACCTCAAAGATAAAGGAACATTTGTAGAAGGAGAACATAAATGTGAGAATATTCTATACATTAACTTAATATTTTATAGATTATAAAGAAAACAAAATAGAGAACCATTGGATCAGACTATTTATCATTCTCTACCTATGGCTTGACATCCTGAAAACAGTCAACATTGTTCAGGATGTTCTGAAATCTAGTTACGGAGCTAATAGATCCTGAAGACTTCCTTTTGTGCTGAGAAAAGAAAGGAAAGGAGCTGTATGAATTGACTATTGCCTTGGATTTCATTTTTCAGAGTGGCCAAAGCAATGAAGGTCCCGGTATATGAGACCCCAGCTGGATGGAGATTCTTCTCAAATCTGATGGACTCAGGACGGTGCTCTTTGTGTGGAGAAGAGAGCTTTGGCACTGGTAGGCTTTGCTGTGTTGATGTTACTGGAAGGGGTGGCTGCAGCACTCTGTGAGCCCAGTATGGAGATCTATGAGCCCACTGTGAATCAAAGGTTGGCAGAAGAGTTAATTAGAGCCAAATAAATAAATAGATAGGGAGAGAGGGAGAGGGAGGGAAGGAGGGAGGGAGAGAGTGAGACAGGGAGACAGAAAGGATGAGAGGGAGGGGGAGGAAGGGAGGGAGAAAAAAAGAAAGAAAAGAAAAGAAAGGAAGAAATCTAGTGGGATATTTACTTGATACACTCATCTGTTCTGCCCACTTCTTAAAAATTTTTTTTCATTTTGTAATAAAATTTGCTGTCATAGAAATATTTTTAAAAATTTATGAGTAGAGAGAATATCATAGTGAATTTTCTTGTGTCCATCACTTAGTTTCAACCATCATCATCTCACGATCAATCTTGCGTGACCCACATAGGGAGCCCTCCCCCGTGATTATTATGAAGCAATCCCGAGTGTGAATCTTTAACAGCTATTGAGCAAAAAAAAGCATGTAATCACAGCACTGTTATCACACCTAAAATGTTAAAAATAATTTCTCCTTTCAGACTTTTAAAGACGTCCTTTTCTTTTAGCTTGCATAGTTTCAGAGAAGTCGACTATTAATTCTTATCTGTTTCTCTATATTGAAATACTCTCCTAACCCCCACCTCTGGCTGCCTTCCATATTTCCTTTTTATTTTTTGTTTTCAACAGTTTAAATATAGTATGTCTAGGTATGTGACCTTTTTTAAAACCCTACTTGAGAATCTCTGGGATCCTTAGATCTGTTGTTTGTTGCCTTTCATTAATTTCAGAAAGGTCTCAGCCATTACCTTTTCAGATATTTCTCCTTCCCTATTCTCTCTTCTCCTTCTGGGACTTTAATTATACATACATTAGATGAATCATGACCATATGTTTTCTCAGAGCCCTTGCATCCACTGTTTGCTTTTGTTTCTTTTTTTTCCTTTGTGTTTCAGTTTCGATAATCTCTATTGGCATATTTAAGTCATTGATTCTTTCCTTAGCTATGTCCCATCTACTGATGAGCCTACTGTAGGAATTCTTCATCTCCGATGTTGTGTTTGTTATTTATAGCATTTCTCTTTGACTTTTCATAAATAATTTTAGTCCCCTGAATAAATTATTTTTATGTTTATATATGTTATTTATTTTTTTCATTAGATCATTCAACGTATTCAACATGTTATTTTAAATTATCCATCTGATAATTCTGTTCTAATATTTGGTTCATCTTTGATTCTGGCTCTCTTGATTACTTTATCTTTTGATTAAAGCAGTGGTTTACCCTTTCTTGCCTTTTGTGTATCTCATAATTTTTCATTGAATGCCAGACAGTATGTATATAAGAACATAGAGACTCAAGTAATATTTATACACATAAGTGAGCACACCTCTTCTTCCATCAGGCCATTAGTGTGCAAGGTTCAGTTAATTTAGCCAGAAGTCGAGCTGGGTTTGGATTTTGTTGTTTCTCTTACAATTTTTAGTATACTACAGGCTTCAAATTCTTCCAGGAGTGGGATATTTTTTACAATGTGCTGAAAGCAAGGATGGGGTGCTGGAGGAGATTGTTCAGTGTTGCTGTTTCATTCTCAGCTTCCAGCAGTTACTGTATGTCTGGGATACAAGATGTACTTCTGTCACTAGGTACTCCAGTGGCAGGAAACCTCTGCTTAGTATTGGTGTGAATTCTGGGGCCAAGAAGGTTTCTTACCCTTTCTGGGGTCAGAGGTTTCTACTTCAACCCCTGTTCCAGTAACAGTGGATCTCCACCTGAGCCATTGGGATGAGAAGGTTTGCGGCTTGTACATCCAGGAGCTTAAGGCTTTTGTGTCCTTGAAAGAAAGGTTTGGGATGGGCTCCGTGCTTGTCTCTCAGCAGCAGCTGATCATCTCCTACATGCTGGCACCACCGACTCTCCCTTTTTGTTTCTTGTGAGCAGCCAGTGGAGGCCTGTGGGAAATAACTTGGAAGTGTGTCCCTTGTATCTGGGACTCCAAATAATTTTAAACTAATGTTATGTGCCATAGCTGGCCTTTGAGAATTTTTAAAACTATGACTATTGATTTCTTATTATTCATGTATATGGAAGCATCTTCTTTTCTCCTGTTCTCTGCTGAAAGTATGATAGTTTTGTGGCCTGCCTCTCCTTGGAGGGGTTTGTCACTCTGTAATTCACTTAAATGCCTTGTGATTTTATATCTCTAATGAGTTCAAAAAAATGTTATGATTTTGTAAGTTTTCTAGGCTTTTATTATTACTGAGTTTGGAGTGACATTCTCTTGCAGATATCCATATCCTAGACAGAAGTGCAGAAATAGACCTGCAAAAGTAATTTTTTTTTAACTTTTTAAAAAATAATTTAAAAAATTTTAATTGTAGTTGGCATATGATACTAGTTTCAGGTGTACAACATGTATATTGCTGACAAAGTGATCACCCTGATAAATCTAGTACCCACCTGATACCATACATAGTTATTACAATATTATTGACTATACTCCTTGTGCTATACATAATATCCCCATAACTATTTTATAACTATCATTTGTACTTCTTAATCCCTTCCCCTTTTTCCACCCATACTGCCAACCCCCTCCCATCTGGCAACCATCAAGATGTTCTCTATGTATAAGTTTGTTTTGTTTTGTTCTTTTGTTCCACATGTAGGTGAAATCATGTGGCACTTGTCTTTCTGTCTGATATTCTCTAGGTCTACCCTGTTGTTGCAAATGGCAAGATCATTCTTTTTTAATGGCTGAGTAATATTCCACTGTATATATGTACCATCTCTTCTATATGTACACATCCATTGATGGACACCCAGGTATCCTCCTTATCTTGACTATTGTAAACAATGCTGCAATAAACATATGGATTCACGTGTCCCTTTGAAGCAGTGTTTTGAGTTTCTTTGGATAAATACCCAGATGTGGGATAACTGGGTCTTTCTTTGTCTCTTGTTAAAGCCTTTGTTTTAGAGTCTATTTTGCCTGGTACAAGTATTGCTTTCTTGTTTCTATTTTCATGAAATAGCTTTTTCCATTACTTCACTTTTATTCAGTCTTTGTGTCTCTTTTGATCTAAGTGATTCTCTTGTATACAGCATATGAAAGGCTCTTGTTTTTTTTTTAATCTATTCAGCCACACTTTCTTTTAAAGTTAGAGCGTTTACTTCATTAACATTTAAAGTAATTGTTGATAAATATGTAGTTATTGAAATTTTATTATTCATATTTTTTATTTTTTTCTTTTGCTTCTTAAAGAAGTCTCTCCAACATTTCCTTGATGGTGATGAACTCCTTTAGCTTTTTTGTTTGTTTATTTGAGAAGCATTTTATTTGTCCTTTGATTCTAAGTAATAGCTTTGCTGAGTAGAGTAATCTGGGTGTAGGTCCTTGCTTTTTATATCACTTTGAATATTTCATGCCAGTTCCTTCTAGCCTGCAAAGTTTCTGTTGAGAAATCAGCTGACAGTCTCATGCATGCTTCCTCATAGGTAACTAATTGCCTTTATCTTGCTGCTTTTAAGATTCTCTGTTTTTCTTTAACCTTTAGCATTTTAATTATGATGTGTCTTGGTGTGGGCCTCTTTGGGTTCATCTTGTTTTGGACTTTCTGTGCCTCCTGGGCTTGTATACCTATTTCCTTCGCCAGTTAGGGAAGTTTTCTGTCATTATTTTTTCAAATAAGTTTTCAATTCCTTGCTCGCTCTCTTCTTTTTCTAATACCCCTCTGATACAAATGCGGTACACTTAATGTTGGGCCCAGAAGCTCCTTAAACTATCCCGTTTTTTTGGCAGGGGGATTCTTTTTTTCTTGTTGCTGTTTTTAATTGGGTGTTTTCTGCTACCTTATCTTCCAAATTGCTGATATGAACTTCTGCTTCATCTAATCTACTGTTGATTCCTCCTAAGGTATTTATTTCAGTTATTGTTTTCTTCATTTCTGGCTGGTGCTTTTTGATATTTTTTAACCTCCATTTTATGTTTCCTATTTCTTTGTTAAAGTTCTCACTGAGTTCATCTACTCTTCCCCTAAGTTCATTGAATATTCTTATAACCAGTGTTTTGAATTCTGAATCTGACAGACTACTTGTCCCCATTTTATTTAATTTTTCTCCTGGAGCTTTGTTCCGTTCTGACATTTGGAACATTTCTTTTCTCCCCATTTTGGCTGCTTCTCTGTGTTTGTTTCTATGTATTTGGTAGAGCTGCTTTATCTTCTAGTTTTAGTAGAGTGGCCTTGTATGGTAGGTGTCCTTTGGGGCCCAGTGGCGCAATCTTCCCTGGTCACCTGAGCCAGGTGCTCTGGTGTGTCCTTTGTATGGATTGTTTGTGTCCTTCTGTTGTAGTTGAGCCTTGGTTGCTGTTTGCACATCAGTGAGAAGGACTGACCCTCAGGTTGATCGATTGTGAGGACTGGCCACGACTACAGTGGCAACACCGTTGTGCAGGGGCTGACCTTATGAAGTAGGATTCACTTTAGCAGGATTCTGGTACCTGCTCAGTCTGCCCTTTGGATGTGTCCTCCTTAGATGTGGCCCTGGTGGTGCTGCAGCTGAGATCAACGCCCGCCACTGGGGATGCACGCCTGGGCCTCCAGGAAGGGACCTCGCTATAGGCCAAGTTCAGCTGCAGCCTGTGCCCTGCCCGGGGTCACATGGCATGAACCACCAAGCATTCCACCACCCCTGCTGGGCCTGAATGTGCCTTCAGAGGTCAAACTGCAAACCGAGGCCAGCTGTTGCTGGCCAGGCTTAGGAATGCTCAACAAGAGGTGGGGCATGCTAAGGCCAGATGCTGCCTTATGAACCTTTTAGAGATTTTAGGAAAGTCTGCAGCATGACCCAAGACAGGCTATTTGTGTGGTAGAGCCAGTGGAAGTGGCTTGAATGGACCCACAAGTCGGGGCAGGGTCTCAGGGACTCACCAGGACTGGGCAAACTATGTTAACCAGATTGACGGAGACTCAGATATAGTGGCCACCTGCATCTGCACGTCGTGAGAGAGAGGGTATGAACAAAGAAACAATGGATTCTGCCAGCACTTCTGTCTGGGAGGAAGTTGCACTTCCAGCCCTTGCCCTGAAGCCAGATGAAACAATTCCTTACTGTGCATCCTCAGCACCATGTCAGCTGCTGTGCCAGAGCTGAAGCTCGGAGAGAGTAAGTCCATCAGCAAGTAAGCCAGTGTGTGGTCCCCTAAAGAGGAACATCTGAAATCTAGAAGCCTTTCATCTCACTCAGCAACAATTTTTGCTGGTTTTTACAACCAGAAGTTGTAAGGAGTCCTTTCTCAGCACTGGAACCTTGAGCTGGGGAGCCTGGTGTAGGGCCATGACCCTTCGCTCTTCCAGGGAGATTTCTATAGCCAAGATTTTCTCCTGATTCTCAACTGCCACGCATGGGTGTGGGACTGGCTTGTTTTGTATCTCCACCCCTCCTGCTAGTCTCAAGGTCACCTATTCTGTGTTTCCTTATTTGTAGAGCTTCTGTTTAGCTAAATTTCAGATGATTCTTAATGATGATTGTTCTGTAATTTAGCTGTAACTTAGATGTGTTTGTGAGAGGAGGCAATATTTACATACCCTGCCATCTTGAGCAGAACTCTGCAAAAGTAATTTTTAAATAATTTCTCCTGTTCTCTCCTCTTCAACTTAATAGTTTTTTTCCAATTAGAATCTCAAAGATCTTATATTACAACTGGTTTTATCTCTTAAATCTTTTACTCTGGATTTCTCTTCACATTTTTAAAATTTATATTAAAGAGAGTGAGTCATACATCCTATAGAGCTAATAACAGCTTTGATTTTAATGTTGATATTCTCATTTTCCTTTCTAATTTTTTTAGTGCTTATATAAAAGAAGTTATTGACTAATATGCCCATCTCTGGTTTGCAACAACTTCAGCACATTTTATTATTAATTATAGCATTTTTCTTTAATTATATTCTCTTAGGATTTTTTTTTAGGTATACAATCACAATCTATGACTAAAAGATTTTTTGTTTGCTTTTCTAATATTTAAATCCTTTATTTCATAGTCTTATGTATTACCTATAGTCTTCAAAGTAATATTAAATAAATTGTAATAGTTCATAATTTTAAAGGAAATTGAATAATATTTTATCATCAGTTTTGATGACTGCTTTCTTTTTTTAATTAATTTATTTTAATTAGTTTCAAGTATATAGTACATTAATTAGACATCTATATAGTTCATAAAATGATCTCCCCAATTGCTCCCTCCCTTCCCTGGCCCTCCACCTAGCCAACATATTAATACTAACTGCTTTCCTATGCTGTGCTCCCTATCCTTGTGACCATTTATAAACTACTAATTTGTACTTCTTTAATTCTTCACCCCATTCCCCAGCCCCCAACACCTCTCCTCTCTGTCACCAAATTGTCCACTATATTTGTGAGTCTGTTTTTGATTAATTTGTTCTTTTTTTCCCTTAGATTCTGCATATAAATGAAATCATAGTATGGTATTTATCTTTCACTGTCTGACTTATTTCACTCAGCATAATAACCTCTAGGCCCATCCATGCCATTGCAAATGGTAGGATATCGTTTTTTTTATGGCTGAACAATATTCCATTGTATATATAAATCATAATTTCTTTATCCAATCATCTGTTGATGAGCATTTAGGTTGCTTCTATATCTTGGCTATTGTAAATTGTGCTGCCATGAATATTGGAGTGCATAGATCTTTATGAATTATCATTTTGGTTTTCTTTGGATAAATACCCAGAAGTGCAATTGCTGAATCAAAAGGCATATCCATTTTTAATGTTTTGAGAAACCTCCATACTGTTTTCCATAGCTGCTGTACCAATTTGCAATTCCACCAACAATGTACGAGGGTTCCCTTTCCTCCACATCCTCACAAACTTGTTGCTTTTGATTTATTGACATTAGCCATTTTGACAGGTGTGAGGTGATAGCTCATTATGATTTTAGTTTGCATTTTTCTGATGATTAGCAACCTTGAGCATCTTTTCATATATCTATTAGCCATCTGTATTTCCTCTTCGGAGAAGTCTCTGTTCAGGTCTTCTGCCCATTTTTTAATTAGATTGATTGCTTTTTGTTGTTGAGTTGTATGAGTTCTTTATGTATTTTGGATATTAACCCTATCAAATGTATCATTAGTGAATATCCTCTCCCAATCATTCAGTTGTCTTTTTGTTTTATTGATGGTTTCCTTTGCCATATGAAAACTTTTTAGTTTGATGTAGTCCCATTGTTTATTTTTTGCTTTTGTTTCTCTTGCCTAGGGAGATATATCCAAAAAGAAATTACTGTTAGTAGTATCAGAGAGTTTACTGCCTATATTTTCTTCTAGAAGTTTTATAGTTTGGGGTCTTACATTTAAATCTTTAATCCATTTTGAGTCTATTCTTGTATATGGTGTAAGAAAGTGGTTCAGTTTCTTTCTCTCTTTCTTTCTTTCTTTTCTTTTTCTTTCTTTCTTTCTTTCTTTCTTTCTTTCTTTTCTTTCTTTTTTTTTGCATGTATCTGTCCAATCTTCCCAACATCATTTATTGAAGACTCTGTCTTTACCCCATTGTATATTCTTATCTCCTTTGTGAACGTATAGGCATAGATTTATTTCTGGGCTCTCTCTTCTAATCCATTGATCTATGTATCTGTTTTTATGCCAGTACCATGCTGTTTTGATTACTGTAGTCTTATACTATAGTTTGATATCAGGTAGTGTGATACCTCCAACTTTGTTCTTCTTTCTTAAGATTGCCATGGCTATTCGGGGTCTTTTATGGTTCCATATAAATTTTAGAATTATTTGTTCTATCTCTCTGAAAAATACCATGGGCATTTTGATAGGGATTGCATTGAATCTATACATTGCTTTGGGTATTATGGCCATTTTAATGATGTTGATTCTTCCTACCCACAATCATGATATATACTTTCATTTAATTGTATCTTCTTCAATTTCTTTTTTCAATGATTTATAATTTTCTGAAAACAGGTCTTTTACTTTCTTGGTTAATTTGATTCCCAGGTATTTTATAGTTTTCGATGCAATTGTAAATGGGATTTTTAAAAATTTCTCTTCCTGAAAGTTCATCATTGGTATATAAAAATGCCACTGACTTCTGAATATTTATTTTATAACTTGCTACTTTACTGAATTCATTGATCAGTTCTAACAGGTTTTTGGTGGAATCTTTATGGTTCTCTCTATATAGTATCATGTCATTGGCAAATAATGAGTTTTACTTCTGACTGCTTTCTTAATATTGGTAAAATCTATCGTGTTTTTAGAATTTTCACTCAATCTCATTTACATAGGACCTTATTAGAAATGGCTGCTGGATTTATCAAGTGCCCTTTCAGAATCTAATGATATATTAATATGGTTTTTTTTCTTTATTCTATGAATATAGTGAAATATCATGATGATTTACTGATCATTTGAATTCCTATTTGGAATAAGTACTACTTGGTTACCTTAAATGGATTGCAGTAAAGTCACTCTAACTATTCATAAAGACACAATTTTAGGCTCTGTTGGGGTTCCTGGAGGAAAATTTTCCTGAGGAATTTTCTCCCTTACCAAAAGTCAGTTAGACTGAAGCAACATTACTACTAATGTTGTAGGAGGAATGCATCTTTGTTTTCTTGGAAAAAGAGCAAATATATCAACCTCTCGCAAGTACAACTGAAATGGAAATTGGTAAGTTCAGGTTGCCCTCCCTCTTTCTTTGTCTTTATAAGCATTTATTGAGTGTTTACAAGCTACCATATAAATTACAGCCTTTATAATTAAAGGATAAAATATTACATGTGTAAACCACATTATACTTTTAGTAATAAATATTTTCTTCAAATTAATAAACATTTATTAAGTACTTACATTGTACAAGGCACTGTATTATATGATATATAGAATACAAATGCTAACAGCATACCCTTCAAAAACTCAAGACTTTTTAGGGTACATAATTAGAAAGATGCACAGATGACTTTTCTACAAAGTAGAAACTTGAAAGTTCCACAGACAAAATACTATGGAAGATGGAAAAAAGGTGAAAATGCTTGGAGATTGTAAGTTGCAAGCACTTTATGAAAGAGGTGGAAGTCAGGCTAGTTCTTACAGAATGGAAAGGATTTGTACACACAGAGATGAAAGGACAGGACCTTGTCATATGGAGGGAGCAAGGTTAAGAGAGGGATAGTGGTAGGAGAGCAGGGGACATGTGTTGTGAGTAGCTAGTTGTTCAGCTTGTCTAGAGCAGTGTTTTCCAAATATAAATCAAGACTCATTTGGGGTCATGAGAATAGTATAATGTCATGAACAGCTTTTTTTTTTTTTTTTAAAGTGATAGACTAGAAACTATCAGAATGCATTGAGTTTAGTAAAAGTCAATTTTATTTTGAGAAATATGTACATGTAAATATGCACACAGGTATCTATGTGTATACTAGTTCTCATTGTAAAATGCATTTATTTTGGGTCATGGCCAGAAATGTCTAAAAAAGACTGATCTATAGCAAAGGTCACCAAACTTTCTCTGTAAAGGGCAAGATGTAAATATTTTAGGCTTTGCAGACTAAGAGGCTATTTTCACAGTTACTCAACACTGCCACTGTAGCACAAAAGCAGTCATAGATGATACATAAACACATGAGTTTGCTGTGTTCCAGTACTTAGAAAAATAGGCCCAAGTCCAAATTTGTCCCATGGGCTGAAGTTCTCTAACTTCTGACATATAGGGTAGGGTAAAGAGAGGAGTATCAAGAAACAGGACTGGAAATATGAGTGAGGAGGGGCCAACTTTTAAAGCCCTTGCCTGCCCAGCTTAGATGGTGGGACTCGACTCAGCTGGAAATAGGAAACCATGGACTGCACAGGAGTGGGGTCTGTTTGCAGACACTTTTCAGCAAGCTTTGCTTTCAGACAGTTGTGCTGATTTCAACATGTAGGGTGAACTAGAGTGGAACTTTAAAAGTCTCCAACTGTTATATTTGGCTGTCATTTTCCTTTCAAGGAGCACAAGAGATTATTCAATGTATAGAGCCCTAAGGCATTGCCTCCTCCACCATTCTTTGGGTTCAGGTGACACTAGCTTGATTTGACAGATGAAGCTCCTGAGCCCAAGAAGTAGTTAAGTGACTCACCCTGGGCCCCAGAGTTTGGAAAAGGCCTCCACGTGAATTAAATTACAGTTGAACTAAAAGGCAGGTCTCCTGCCGTACAGTGGATGCAGCTTTCCACTGTGCTGATTAGTCATTCCGAAGAAAGCCATGACTAATTCCACCTCTCCAGCTCTCAACAGTAAACGGTTGTCAAGGGGGCCTGAGGAACTCTACCACTCGGTCTTAGAAGGAGAAAGTGGCTTCATTCTGCTCTTGTACTAGGCTTTATTAATGTCAGTTCTTGGAGAGGCACTGAGCTGGTTGTGTCAGAATCACCTGGGAAGCTTGCTAAAATTACAGATTTCTGTCCTACCCTTACTTGGAATCCCTGGTAAGAGGAGCCTGAGAATATGCATTTTAATAAGTATCCTTGTATAATTCTGATGTGTATCAAGAATAGGAAGCATTGCTCTAGTGAAAACCAGTATTAGTCTTTTTTAAAATCAGGAATGGTAGAAAGAATGTACCTGAGATGCCATACCAGGTGTGGTCCAGACAGTCGAGAGGCACAGGAATGTGACGCTGATGATTATGTTCAAGATCCTACTTGTCACTTGCAAACAAGTCATGTGGCCTCTCTGACTCTCACTTCTGATCTGTAAAAGGCAACTGATCACAGGAGCTTCCTTTTTACCTTGGGATATGGTTTTCAGAATCAAGTAATTTACCTAATTAATGGAGGAGAAATGGAGAGATGGAAAGGTTTTAGAACTGACACTGGGGAGCTGTTTCTCAAATTTAACTAAGCTTTCTAGAGTAGAGGATTTTTTTTCAGTGTCCCTAAGGTGTAGAGCTGTGTACCAACTAGGAATGCACAGTTTAGTGCCAGGAAAGCTTAAGATTATGAATCTGCCTCAGGCTCAAGAATGGCAAGCTTTTTGTCTGAGATGAGCAGGATATATCCTGGGTAGAAATTTCCCTTGTCAGCTTCTTGAGAGCCAGAACTTCTCGACGTATCAAGCTGGTGATAGGATCAGAGTTCAGGCTTCTTTCCTATGGAAAGGTCCAGTTCCTACCCAATAGGATACTTGTATTTATTGCCCTAAGAACCAAGGTCATTTAAGAAACCAAATAATCTTTTGTACCAAAAACCAGGTATTTACCCACTTCCTGGGAAGGGCCCTGGAAAACTGCTTTACAGAGAGAAAGGAGAACATTTTATAAATACTCAGATTTCAATGGAAGAAAACTGTTCATCTCAATGGCATTCTGGCTACTTTTCTAAAGTTCTGAATTTGAAGGAATCTGGACTTGTTCCCATACACAAAAGAGGATGTACTAAAAGACTAAAACTAAGTCTAAGCAAAAAACTTTGAAGTTTTTTTGGCATTTGTGGGTGATGTTCTACTTGTTGCTGTTGCTGTCATCATTTTCTAAGAAGTCATACGTTTTGGGAGTGTATGAATTCTTGCAGCCTAGAGTTTATCCCTTTATAGGTAACACTTGACAAATTGCTGTGTTGTGAACAACTGGAAGAGCTCCAGCCTCGACCACCATCTTGAGTATTACTATTCTTATGTTTTTTAAAAAAAGCTAATGTCAATTGCCATACAAATTTGCTAAATAAAATCAGGCAATACAACAATTTTTATGTTTTCCCAGAAAGTGCTCTTCATTGAGTTTTTCATAATAATGATAATAGTTATCTTTTTAAATGAGCACTTGGTAAATTCCAGGGCATTGCTAAGCCTTTTGTATACATCCATCTTCTTCTGGAAGTTTAGAATTGAATCCAAGTCTCCTGGCACAAATATGATATGTCCATCATTGTCAAACCAACTTCTTCTCCACTGTGAACTCTGGAAAATAGCCTGGTGCTCTTGAAGTTGGCTCTTTTTTTATATCTGCCAAGTCTTTAGCACAGAAGGAGGAGACCCAGAGCACATGTGTATTACATGTCACAGGAAATATTGAGTATCTTTTTAGAGATTTGCTGGATCCCTCTGCTTGCCATGCAGAAGTTGTCAGTGCCCTGAGAACAGGGACCATGTATCCTGTTTAGCTCTATTTCTTTGATATATGGCAGGCCTTGAGTGAGTGTGTATAGGGTGGATGGAAGGCTAGAAGGAAGGTTGGAATGATTGATGGAAGGTGGATGAATGAAAAGAAAGTAGGACGGAAGAAACAGACTTTTCATTTTGGTGTTTCTTCTTGACATTACTAGTAGTTACATTTTTATCATTCTTGAATGAATGTATTTCTGGAGATTGAGTATTAGGGTATCCCAAGATTTGGGAGGATTCACAAAAACAAAACCACACAAATATATACCAGTTGGAAGTGAGTGAGGAGGGATGTTATGAATTACAGTAAAATCAGAATTATATCAAATTTTAAAATAAAGTTTTGATATTTTCAATCATCCTGTAATTATCAGCATAATTTAATAGCTAATAAAATATTTCTAGGAAGACTCCTTCCCAAAATCTGTGTTAATAAACAGATTTTATATTTCAAATATTGTTAATTGTTTATAATTTGTTTTATTAACTTATTTCCTATGTGGGGTTGCTGACAATTACCTGTAAATAGCCATGTTCAGCAGTGGGCTAGATTCAAGCTTTAATGATCTTTTGTATATACTAAATTCTTACGGCCTTCAGCATAGACATTGTCTACTCTATTGTCTTATGGCTTATATTATTGACTTATTCTATGGTTGCTTTGTAAATGGACATTTTATTTCCCCTAATAGTTATATAGTTATAAGAGTTTTATGGTTATGCCTCTTTCTTTGTTTACATTTTATACATAAACTCTATACAACCTAACTCAAGATTGGGTTCATGGTAGTACTGTTGAACAAATATTGAATAAATTTAGCTGTCTCTTCTTTATACGATTGTTTAATTTAATAATGTATGTTTTTAAAAGGTAAAATAGAGGAAAACTTTAATCCATTCCCTATCTAGATAACTGTTAACTCTACATTTGGCTGTTTCCACATCTGTCCAAGTCTCTAGAGAAAGAGGCCCATATATCTATGAATTTCAGATTATTGAGGTTCTACCACATTTCTTTTATTTGTGGCCAATTTGTGTAAATTTGGCTGGGTAGCAGATGTGATGTGAGGAGGCTGTGATGACAGCATTATCAGTGCTAGGAGAGCAGTTTCTTTCCTGGGCTAGTTGAAACAGGCTGTGTGCACATGTGTGATTCAATTTAGGCTGGGCTGGAGCACCAAGGTGCTGTGATTGACATCCCCAAGTGCCTCCTTGTAAAGTCCAAAAACTGAAACTCCCTTCTGGACCCTCTACAACCTATCAGCCCTGGTGCTGCGAAGCAGAGCTTCCTCTTGGAGTGGGAAGAATGTCTTCGTCACATAAGAACCATTTCTTGGGGTCTCCACAGTTTCAGTTCCATCGACCCTTCAATTCATCCTCCAAGCTGATGAAAAGTGGCAAGAGGGGATGTTGTGTGACACCTAAGTGTGAGCAGAAACAAAGAAATGGGGCCTCTGAGCCTATGTCCACACTTAGTGCATTCTGGGACTGGGAATCCTGGAAAATCACATTCCTTAGCCACAAATTGAAGAATTCCAAATAGACTAAGGGTTTCTTTTCACAGTATCTTCTACGGGGCTTTTAACAAGGGGGCCCATCACTTGGTATTTAAGGAGCAGTCCCTAAAATTGTATCTTGAGGCTTCTCTACCTGCTATCTGATAGTTGGCCCCACTGAGAACAAAGTATAATGACTATAGAGTGACAGATTCTCAACCCTGTGGTGCAGGCCTTAAACTCACTGAAGAGATTTCTAATGCACCTATGTCCTGTCGAGGAAGAATTCTTAAATAGCTGTGTTGTTTGCATCAGCACAGGTAACAAAGAAATGGGATAGGTTGTGTATAAGTTACGAGGTCCCACTGCTCCTGTGCTGGCGAGCTTGTGTGAGAGAGGCATGTTAACTGGCTGGCCATGATATTGTTAGTGTTTTCCCCTCCTCTGGGGTGGATGACTTGACTGTATTGGGGCATGCATTAATGAAATAGTGCTAATACATATTATTTATCAATCCTCTCGCAAGTGATGAATACAATGCTTAGGGATGCCTATACATTATGTCTCTGAGATTTCTCAACAATTAAATGAAGTAGGGACCATACTGACTCTCATTTTACAGATGAGGTAACTGAAGCTTAGGAAGGAAAGTCAAGGTACTTGCTAAGGTCATATTGGCAAAGCCAGGATTCAAACCTAATCTCGCTGGCTCCATAGTACTCTGCTGCCCCTGTTTAAGAAAATGCCAAGGGATCATTTTCTCCCATCTGATTATTCTTTTAGTTGGAGAATGAATGCCAGGGGACTTGGGAGAATGGTGTCATGTAAACAGCACAGCAACAGGCATTGACAGACCTGGCTCCAATTTTGACTCCCCATCTTTGTAGTTGAACTACTTTACACAGAGACCTAACTTCTCTAGACCTCAATTTCCTCATTTATATGTTGAGTCTGTTCAGTGGGATAATCTGTAAAGTTTCTTCTAAGGTAATATCCAGGTTGCTTCTAGCTAGCTACTTTTAGTGAAGAGTGTATCTGATGAATGATATCAAACTTCATACTAGAGTTCACTCATTCATTTATTTATTCAGTGAACATTTACTGCAAACCTCCTATGAGCCAAGAGTAATTTCATACACAGGCCTTTCCCTCTTGGAGCTTACAGGGTATTGCTATGGTTAGGATATTAGCCAAAAACCCTATAGCATATTTGTGTCAAATATTGTTTCATCATCATCATCATCATCATCATCATCATCAAATTTGTTGTTACATAGTGTTATTCTTGGGGGCCATGTTGCCCATAGCACAGGATGAGCTTCATCCATCAGTTACTGCCTTTCTGAGCAGTAAAATCTTTCTGAGCTGATAGCTGTCTCTGATTGCTTATGTACCACATATCTTTGTTCTCTAATTGGTGAAATTTGAGGGCATTTTTAAAAAGCATTTATTTTTAAACATAGAAATGTGACAGTTTTTCCATGAGTTTTACATTTGGCCAGTTTTAAAAAATGAACTTAAGCAGTTTGAGACATAGGAAAAAAAAATACCTGTCACAATTCTGTAACATGTTTTCCAATCTCAAATTCACCTACAAGGCATGTCTCCCAATTTTCCCTTGTAACTCCACTATTTTCAAAAGATGAATTCTTGTCTTAAGTGCATAAAAAGAGGATGGGAAAGGATTTCACTGCAAATTCATGAAAATTTCATTTGCAAATGAAAAGAGTAAATAGATATGAAGAGAAAAGTAAAGGAAATTTGGCAACTTTACCTGAATGTCTAGTATGAGGAGGAAGAAGTGTAAATTCATTACCCAAATCTTCAGAAGCTGCCTCAGCTCTAACCACATGGAGCATTTTATCTCCTTTATTGCAACACCCGAGGCCCACTGTCATTACTGGGCTATTCCAGGAGTAGTGAAGTCTGTAGGTGTCCAAGCCAAACTGTCCAGGTCTTAATCTTCTTTTCACTACTTAGTCACTGTGTAACTTCATACAAATGAATGACTTTATTCTCTTATCTATAAAAGGACTATCAAATTGTAAAAATTACATAATATATGTTTAAAATACTAAGTTTAGTGACCAATACTTTGCTGTTATTCTTCTAAGTTTGAATTTATCTTGCTTAGGAAATCTGCTTCAAGACAAATTGTGTGTGTGTGTGTGTGTGTGTGTGTGTGTGTGTGTATTTCCTGTCATTTCTGGCTCCAGGAAATGTGTGTGCGCTAAAATATATGTTGAATGTGCACATATTCTAAAACCATCAGGAAGCTCTTTGAATGAGCAGACTTTCTTGCCAGATTACCAACCATCCTAGTCTACCTGGGACTGAGAGGTTTTCTGGGATTTAGGACATATAGTGCTAAAACTCAAAAATTCCAGGCAGACTGGGAAGAGTTGTTTACCCCAAGTTGACAAAAACCCTGTCCAGTTGTCCAGACAAACAGGGCAGCGAGAAGCCATGATACGGACGCTGACTACAGCAAGGCGAGAGTGCTGAGTGTGGCCAGTGGCATTCATTGAACTAGAAACCAGGGCCACTTTTCTTTAATATCAATTTAAACAAAAGGGGAAGAGGCCCGATTTCCTACCCCTAAGCGATCTGCTCCCCATATAGGACTATTTCGAGTGCCTTTCACCTAAAGCAGTGGTTGTCAACTTGACTCCCTATAAGAATCAGCCAAGGAACTTAAATATATATATAAAATGATGAATGGGTCCCATTACCAGGACTTCTGAGCATTGGTACCTTTTTATAAGGTCCTTCGGTGATACTAACATGAAGCATGAATTGAGAATCACTAACTTGTGTTCCAGCTTAGAGTCGGCAACAGGTGCTCAATGATTTATATTTTCCTAATTGACAGATTCAGGCCTTCCTGACCTGAATGTCTGCTGGGATGTCTTGATCTGTTAGTAACATGTGCGACGTTTGATTGCGTCGATTTGCCCATACTGGGATTGCCATTTGAAGAAATTTCTTTAGATGATTAAGTACTCTCTTTATTTCCCCCTTTCTTTGTGAGGTCACTATAGTTAGTGGTGTACTGCCTTGTTCAAAGTAATATGGTTTTAAAGCTTAAGAAAATTCAAAGTCTAATTTGGGTGAAGGGGAATAGGGATATTTCTGATAAGAAAGAATAGACTGTCTTTTTTGTACCAATTTTTGCTGGAATCATGGCAGTGAAGAGCTGAGCACCCTCCTTCGGGTATCTATCTGGGTGGGAACAGCTGCTTCTATGGGCTTTTCAGAATGCGTATGAGTAAGCTTCCGGCTGGGCTGGCCTGGATGGAGGAAGGTGAGGTGAGTGGTGCTTACAGACTTTGGGAACATGGGTGGAAGCTCCTTGCAGTGTTCTCAACCAGGTGGCAAGCTCCGAATAGAGGAAGCAGCTTCAGAAGTTGTACTGGTCTTATGCAGTGCTAAAAAGACGTGAGCGATGAAGCCATGAAAATTCATGAAGGAACTTTAATTACATGTGACTAAATGAAAGACATGAAACTGAAAAGGCTACATGCTGTATGAGTCTGACTATATAATGATCTGGAAAAGGCAAAACTATTAAGAATGGTAAAAAAATAAAAATAAAAAAAAAAGAATTAATGGTTGCCAGGGGCTAAGAGGAACAGAGGGATGAATTGGCCAAACACAGAGGATTTTTTGGGCAGTACAAGTATCCTTGTACGATAACTGTAATGATGGGTTACATGTCATTATACATGTGTCAAAACCCCAGAATGTACAACACCAAGGTAAGCCCTAACATAAACAATGGACTTTGAATGATAATGAGGTATCGGTGTAGGTGCATCAGTTATAAGAAATGTCCCACTCTGGAGGGGGACATTGACAGTGGGGGGGTAGTATTTGCTTGGGGATAGGGAGTATATGCTAACTCCTGTACTTTCTGTTCATTTTTTCTGGGAAGCTAAAACTGCTCTAAAAAATAGTCTATTAAAAACTTGTACTGACAATGATGCATACGTCTGTTACGGTAGAAGAATTTTTCCTGGGATCTCGTGTTTTAAAGACAGAGCAGATGTGCACATGGGAAGTGAGGAAGTAAAGAAATATCTTATTTGCTTTTTCCCCCAAACAACTCTAACTATTCACAGAATGTTGGGATATTGCCTGGGAGAAAAGAGAATGAAATGCAGGCTGGGTGAGCCTCTCGCTGTACATGGTCAGCAACAGCAGAAATGGCCATGGAGGCTTTCGATGTGGATCTGAAGCTTTGTCTCTGCTAGTGGGGTCTCTCTGTGAAGCAGGCAGACCCCATCCCCCAAGTCCAGCTTCCCCTAAGGCCAATGTTGACATTTTAGTGGTGGAGTTTCTTCCTTCCTCATCCTCACTTTCCGTCAAGTAATGGTTCCTTACAGGACATCCTTGATGCTAATCCTAACACCTGTGAAACCCACAAAGGGCGGGCGGGGGGTGATGGTAGGGGGTCATAATCAATCTATGTGTTCTAAAAAGCTATTACTCAACCTAAGAAATGGGATGATTAATAGGTTCAAGGTTCATCACCTGTTCATAAGTGGTAGTGATCCCTTTAATATCCCAACTAGCTCTTGGTAAATGGAATTTAATGTTTTCTGCATGCTATTGATGACTTAAAGATTTATTTTTTCTTATGAAAATTGTTCACATTTAGTGTGGAAACATGCCAAAAGGAGAAGAAAAACACTTGTGATTCTACCATTTCAGAGATAACAATTTGGTGTCTATCCCCTCCAAAGCACACTGTGACAGCATCCAGTAGAAACATCTGTGTAATTACAACATCATCAATATCTGTATCCCCACCTCAGTAAGCTGTAAAGAACATAGTTAATTTTACTTGATCATTGGTCGCTTACGAATGTTGGCAAATTTTTAACTTATAGGCAAGTATATCCAAGCCAGCTCACAATCTACTGTGCAGTTGGCTTCAGATGGTTGAGGTGTCTTTTTTTCTTTTTAATCCTGCTAACAGAACTTTATGTCTCTCTCAATTATGACATCTAACCTCTCAGAGTCAATAGCAGGGTTAATGGTTCTATCTCCAGAATATAGTCCAGCTGGAGATGCAAGGCATGCAAAGCCTATGTTTTAGAACAAAAGGGTATTTTTCTCTAGCCAGTAAATAAAAGTGATTTTTCAGCTATAAAAGGACAAAGGTTTTAAAATTATTCCACTGGGCAGGGTTTCCTAGAATTTTTTTTTTTTTTTTTTTTTTTTTTGGCTTTGGCCATGAAGCTAACCCAGCATTTCCCAAACTCCTTCCATGTAGCAGTGTGAAGAGTTCACTGGATGAGACTAGAGTCACTCTATAGTGTGATGATTAAAACTCAAGGTCCTCTTAATCTAAAGGAAGCTGGAACCAGACATCTAAAAGTGTCATCAGCAGACCATTGCCCAATGTAGGAAGAACTAAAGACTGATCCTTCCTTTTAAATATCTTTGCTGCCCTCTCGAGTTTCTATGTTTTCCTTTTTGAGGAAAAACATTTAATACTTAGCACTATAAATGTAACAACAAGGATAAATTGTCCCTAGCTTCACTGAGAAATTATCAAAGACATTTAACTTAAGGTATTGTTTCAGTATTCTCAGTGTTTAAATAGCTCTGTGACATTGGGTCTCCCTTTTTGATTTTCTCTGTATGTTCATGGCCCTCAAACTCAAGAGTACTGTTATCCACTCTTATTCCTATTGCAAGAAGAAAGGTCCACCCCCTCATTCCAGTCCACTTCTTAAGACTTTGCTGTTGCAAGAGACAGAGGATAAAGTTATATGAATAACTGAGAACATTTTGCCTCAAGGTATGTTTGAGGAATCGGCACCATGTTGGTGCTTTATGTGAATCACCAACAGGATCAACAGCAGCCACTTGTGACATCTCAGTCAGTGTTCTCCATACCTAGGCATATTTAGTCGCTTCATTCTAACAGTAACCCCAAAGAGCAGGGGACATTATTGTCCCTATGTTGCAGGTGAGGACAGCAAGTCATACAAAGGTAAGTAGCTGAGCCAGAATTTGAACATGAACAATTTGACTCAAGAGCTTGCCCTCTGAATTTGATTAAATTGATACAATAAGCCCACAAGATTGGTGAGGGTGTCCCCATTTTATAGATGATGAGTTAGAGCTCAGAAAGAGTAATATCTTTGCAATAACTTCTCAAACCTGGGAAGTAGCAGAGTTTGGTTTAAAATGCTAATTCCAAAACCTTCCTCATGTTTTTCCCATTATATCATGTTTCTTATACTACAACATGTTCCTTTGTATTCAGGGCTTTATTCATGTCAGAGAGTTTACAAATGACCAGTAGACAGATGCTTAAATGGGCCTATTACACATTCTTCAGGGTTCATTTTGTACAGGAAGTGACCTGTTTAGACTGTACTCTATTCTTGTGAATGCCACAATACGAACTGCATCTCTTTCTATATAAATGGCTGTAGAATTAAACTTTCCAGTGTATTCCTGCCTCAAGGACTTTGTGGTTGCGGCCCCTCCAGTTGGAATGTTTTGTCCCTAGATCTTGGCATGGCTGACTCCTTCTTCTCAGGTGTAAACTCAGATGTCATCACTTCAGTGGGGCTGACCCTGACTACCTGTATTAGTTTCCTAAGGTTTCCATAACAAATTATCACAACCTGGGTGGCTTAACAGAACAGAAATGCATTCTTTTTTTAGTTTGGAGACAGAAATCCAAAATCAAGGTGTTGGTGGGACCATGCTTTCTCTGAAGACTCTAGGGGAAATCCTTCCCTGCCTCTTCCAATTTCCGGTGGCTCCATGCTTTCCTTGGCTTGTGGCAGCATAATTTCAATCTCTGCCTCTGTCTTCACATAACCGTAGTCCTTTGTATTTCTCCTCTCTTTGTCTCCTCTTCTTCTAAGAACACTTGACATTGGATTTAGGGCCCACCTTCCTAATCCAGGATGATCTCATCTCAAGATCTTTAACTTAACTATATTTTCAAGGCTGTTTCCTCCAAAAAGGTCACATTCACAGGTTCTGGGTGGACATATCTTTTAGGAACAGCACCATTCAGCCTTTTTCTAAATAAACTACATTACTCTAGGTAAAGCCATCTTGGTTGCTGTCACACTCTGCGACATCATCACCCAGTTAATTTTTTTTATAGCTCTTGCCTTATTTGATGCATCTTGTTCTTTAATTTGTTTCTTTTCTGTTGTTGTCTGTCTCCACCTACTTGAATTCAAGCTTTCTGAGTAAAGTGCTATCTTGTTCACTGTTGCATCTCTAGTACCTAGATTGGTGCTTGGTATATTGTAAGGATCACCAAATACTACTGAATGAATGATACCATTGGACAAATGTGATGACAGCTTGGCTCTTTGATCCTTTCAAAAATTTACAGGATTTTAATTTTTTTATATTATTTTATGTTTTCTGAATTTCCGTTACTTATTTTTGGAAATGTAAGTTTATTATGGGACATATATTTAACACAATGAATAATACATCCAGCCATTTCAGTATGATACTCAATTGCTAACTGGCCTTCATAGTTCATTTAGTTTTCACTTTTCCCCCAGGAAAAAATTTAGCAGACTATTATTTTTCTCTTTTAGGCTCTGATCACCTCCGGGAGAAAGATGGCCTTTGGGCTGTCTTGATCTGGCTCTCTATTATCGCTGCTCGTAAGCAGAGTGTGGAGGAAATTGTCCGAGATCACTGGGCCAAATTTGGCCGCCACTACTATTGCAGGTGAGAAGGATAAAGGTCTCTGTATGGACCCTGGGGCATTACTTTTAGAGAAGGTTCCTAAACCAAGTAGGCTAGAACATCAAGAAGGAAGCATTTTTCAGGAAGATCTGAGGAACGTGGAGGCTGAAGCCAGGTAACTCCTGATAGGTGGTAGGAGATGGTGTCAAAGGCTACTAAAATGGAGAGCATAAATTTCTCCAACCCAAGTTACATCTCTCTGTAATCTTTCCATCAGTGCCTCTAAGGCAGGAAACCATCTGAAGAGGGTATCTGACTGCTGAGCCTTGAAAGATTCTTTGGTGCACATAAGCATTGTGCAGTCAAACCAGGGGCTTTCTTTATTGGTTCTCCATCCATAATTATCAAGGAAGGGAGCGGGGGGGGGGGGCGAGGGGCGGGGAGCAGAGACATCAGCTGCAACAGGTCAGGGTGGTTTTTTAATCCTCTCTCTTACCTTTTCACTCCCAGCTAATGGTCCAAACAATGTCCAGATGCCCAAGCTGGCACCTTCTGAAGGGGCCATGTGATTCAGGAGCCCCAGATTTTGCTAAAATTTTGTGTCCATGAAAGGAGGTACAGAAAAGGGAACTATACCCTGGAAGAAAGAAGGGGAAAGATCAGTGGCTCAGAGACTAGGGTTGGGGGTCTCTATCACTTTCCTGTTGTTGAAGTAAATGAAGGAGCAGAGTCTTTTGGCTGTATGATTGCCTGGTAGATGTGTGTACCTAGAAATGCTAGGTATATGTCCCTAGTACCAAGCCATGGTTTAGGAGGTACGGTGGTAGGAAAGGATGTTGGGAAAGAGTGTGGGGATGGGGCAAGGGAATCCCGGGGCAGTTCTAGAGGCTCTCTGTGTATTAAAAACAGAGATTGTGGCTCATTTGCTTTGCTTATGAATAGCTAACTACTTTGGATATTTGGTTTTGTTTCAAAAGCTTGAGAGACAGAAAGAAGGCTTTAGAGTTCCCTTATAAGGTGATTGCTTCTTCTCTTAAGAGGTCATTTACTTAGATAAACATCACAGAATAAGGAAGCCTGTGATTGTACTCGTTAAAATAAAAAAAAGACTGCAGTGCTCTGGGAAATGTAGACAACACCAGAACATTTTTGGTTCAGTCAAGAAGGCCGAGGATGTGAGAGCCTACGAACTACCTCAAATTATTTATTATATCACAAAATAAGGACTCTCAAGGCAGGTGGGAACTCTTTTTCCTCACTAGTATTTATAACAAATGTCAAAAAAAAATCCTGCTGCTTGTGGGCTTTTTTGGCATATTGGGGGGCTATTGGCACAGCAAATCCTTCTGTTGCATAAAGCAAATCCTTCTAGTGCATAAAAAGTCCAGCCTGATAAAATATATTACGATTGTCAACCTCTGGCTCAGTGAGATGGCTTTGAGTTGGGATGTGTTTCTCATAATTGTGGAATGGTTATCCAGCTTTCTGCCAGTGTTCTGAAGATGTGGTGTTATGATAAGTGTATTTATAATATAGTTCACTTTTTGTAGCCAAGAGTTTACATGATAATTACTTTTTTCATAACAAATACCATATTAGAGAATATAATGCATCGGAGATTTAAATTCTGTTGAATATTTAATTATGTTTCAGATTTTTGTCCAAAAAGATCATAGAGATAAGGAAAAATAGAGAGGGGAAAGATAGAATGAAAGATAAACATTTCCTTCAGCCTCCAGCAAATGAAGGTTGAAAGGTGCTTGTGAAAAAAAAATGATTTCCAGCCTGTTTTTGAGTGGAGAGGAGATAATAAAACAATTTTGGTTTAATTAATACTGAGCCCAAAGATGAATCCAGAACCCAGATAATAATTTTCCTCGTATGAGTGGACTCCAGAAGAAATTCTCCATTTAAACGTTTCTTCTCTTGAAAATGTGTTTTTAGTGGTGGTAGTCAGAAGGGGTCGTACTGAGGAACTGTAGTGCTAGGACCTGTTTATGAATGAAGATGAACAGTTTGGCAGGTTGGTCCAATGACCTCAGCCATAGATTGAATGTGATCTATCACATCAATGGATTTTCTCAACTTCTGAATCTCTTTCAAAGCCTCTTTACCTTCTTCTAGACCCTCTTATCCCATCATTCTGCCCCCTCCTGCTTGGTTGAGTATTTACCTTCCCAAAAAGACTATCTTTAAAGAGAATCTAGGTTCAGAACACATACACTGATGAGAAAGAGTGTTGTGAGTTCCCCATTGTTTTGTTTCTGAGGCTGGGGAGGACGTAGCTTGAGTAGGAAGAAAAGAATAAAAGGAAGGGATATAGGTTTAGGGGACCCATTGCCAGACATGGTATCATTTCACGTTCTCCATTTTAGGTATATGCTGATGTTTACTGGAAATCTTGAAAGCTCTCGGGTGGAAAAAAAGCAGAAACAACTGTTTAGATATTCCTTTTTTCTGAGAACTCACATTCGTTCCCTGTGTTACAGGGAGCCCCAATGTGAGACCCCACCACAGCCAGTAGAGCACAGTGCCGCTCTGAGGGCATGCTTCTTAAACAGACCCCCTTGGATGTGCCATTAAGTCTGGGTCAAGACTATCTGACACTGGGGGAAATCCTACAGCTTCTTTATGGTAGTGACTAAGAACAAAAGTAACAGGTTTAAGCACTGATGTCTGGCTCTGTGCCAGCTATTTGGTATGCATTTTGGTATTTAAACCCCACAATAACAAAAGAGATAGCTGTTAACTTTAGACTCCCCCCCCCCCACCTCACAATTACCTCTCAGCCTCATTGCTAACATCCGATGGCCTTGGCTAGGGGACTTTCTTTTAAATGGAACGATGGTGATATTTCTTCCCAGTTTCCAATAGAGTGTTATGGCTTGTCGTACTCCTTTCCTCTTTCTCTCTTCGCCTCCCTTGATTCCTCCCTTTCTTTCCTTCTCTCCCGTCCTACCATCATTCATTCCGCTACCCACAAAACATTTGCTACTTACCAGAAGCTGCAGAGAACAAAATAAGTAAGGACTCCGCCTTTATGGAGCTTGTAGTTCTTGTGGTAAAGACAGACAAGGAATAATTAAACAAATATAGAAACAAGATAAATACAGATTGAAATAACTACCAAAGGAAAATATAAAGGATGATGAGAGAGGGGTGAGATAGAGAGAAGCTATCTTAGATGGATGGTCAGAGGAGGTCATTTTCTGGAGGTGACACTGGGTTTGAAAACTAAAGGAATACACCAGCTATTTGAGTAGCGGGGGAAGAATACATCAGGTAAGGGGAACAGACAGCAAGAACAAACTCCAGAGGCAGTAAAAGGTGGAGTGTCTCTGAGGACTGGGGAGGCCAGTGTGACTGGAGCACAGTGAACAAGGGTGAAAGTAGGACAAAGTCAAGTCTATGGGTGAGCACGGTCAGGTCCCACAGTGCCTTATAGACCGTGATTAAGGTTTTGAGTCTTGTTCTCAGTATGATGGGTGCTGTTGGAGGAATTTAAAGGAAAAGAGTGACATGACTTCATTTTTACAAGATCACTCTGGCTGCTGTGTGGGGAATGGTTTGTAAGAGCCAGGTGGAAGTGGGAGACCAGTTAGGGGTACTTTTCTCTGCAGTTCTTCCATGAAAACAAAACCAATGATTAGATGACCTTGAGAGGTCCACCTAATTGCTGGTTCTCTAATTAGGTTTGTGTTCATGCTATGTCTTGCCCTCCCTCACCAGGTTTGACTATGAGGGGCTAGAGCCTAAGACAACATATTACATCATGCGAGACCTGGAGGCCCTGGTCACAGACAAGTCCTTCATCGGCCAGCAGTTTGCTGTGGGAAGCCATGTCTACAGTGTAGCAAAGACAGACAGCTTTGAATACGTGGACCCTGTGGATGGCACTGTGACCAAGAAACAGGTACTTGTAAGGAAATCACCAGAATGGATTATCAGGCCAGCTGGGTGACAAAGTGTCCTAGAGCTAGAGAATCTTTAGGTATGATGTAACCTGAGCCTTGTACTTTATAGGTGACTACTCTGTAGCCAGAATAGAGGATAAGCCCTGGTGAGGTTACCCACCTAGTGAGTGGCAGAGGTAGCTTAGAACATGGGACCCTGACTTTCTGTCCAGTATTATTTCCACTTGGTAACTAGGGAACTAATATCTCAAACAGATATAAACCCAAATTTCCTTCTGAAATGTTTGCAGCCTACAGGCTCTTATGTGGTGGCCATTACTGGTGACAGATTCAGAAAAGTTTCCAAGAGCAAAAGATTCCTTTCCTTGGGACCTCCCTCCCCCCAGGTACAGGGATGTTTCAGCTTTAATTACCTTAAGTCATTGAGGAATGATAGGAGCTTAGCCAGATGGCTTTGTTACTCCTCATAGGTTAAAAAACAGTTGGAAAACTTGCTCCACAAAACCACAAAGGAAGATTAATGGTTGAAAATTATTTATGGTTGAGAATTATTATCACCATAGATTAAGTGGCAAAATCAAGCACAGTTCCTGTTATGGTCTCATTTTTGTGAATTGTTTAAGAGGAGTTGAAAGCTATTACAATTATTTTTCTTCTTGGTTTTGTTTATTGGCTATGACAAATGTCAACCACTCTCAGAGAATATTTTAACATTTACAATCTAAATAAGACACTCTGAGTAATGTTAAGAGACCCAGCATTGAATCCTTTCCCTGCCACTTACTAATGTGTGACTTTGAGAAAGTTGCTTGATTTCTTTGAGCCACAGTTTCTTCCTCATCTGTAAAATATCTGTCTGAGTTGTTTAAGAAATGGAATGAAATAAAATATACAAAAGCTCTTAGCTATCCTTTACATAGGGAGTACACACTAAATTTTTGTAGTTATGTTTTGTTTCATTTCAGAATGCTTTCTTGTAGACTAAATTTAGTTCTCTCCAATATAACAGTAGTGACTCCCTGGAGATGTGAAGTCAGGAGCCCAGTGCATGGGATCTTTGAGCCTCTATGCCCCCAATAAGTCTTTTCCAGTTTTGTACCATATTCCTGCTTCCAGGGTATCCAGGGAACTCAGAACAAACTTCTCCCAAAGCCATGGCTCATTTTGTTGTTATTACTGTAAAATTCAAGAGTTGTAAAATGTGTGCTTTCTTAAGTATCTTTGGGAGGTTTCTGTTCCACCGGGAGGAAGGCTTGAAACCCATTCCTTGAAGGAATTGTCTAGCCAGTGCGAGGTTCTGGACTTTATCTACTCGTGTAAAGCTTCTCTGTTGAGCTCATTTGTTTTGCTGTTAAATCCACTAATACTCTACCATTTTCTTCTTCAGTGCACTCAGCACTTGGATACTTTTTTCTTGGCTTTTCTTTAGTCATTCATGTCAGGCTAATTCCTCAGCTAGATCTCAAGTTTGGACAATTATTTATTTCATGTTCCCTCTCCTCCAACTCATACTGGTTTCCACTTTTACTCTGGAATTTATTGATTATTTTTTTTTCTTTTCACACTCTTCCATCTGAGCTCAAATGTGGCTATAAATAGATAAGTGCCGCCAGGACTTGCTCTCGGGAGTTTCTCTAATATAGAAGGAAGGTTGTTGTTTATGTCCCCATATTCCAGGAGTTGAGTGACATCTTCGTTAACTTTTAGCCCTGAGTCCCACTAGGGCTTCCCAGCAGGTCTGAGCTTGGCTCATGGGGATTAGGGGAGACCATTAACACTCCGTGGCATCCCCTTTGTCAGCAAGTCACAGGTAGTTCTTTCACCGCAGTGGCCCTGTTGGTGTAAAGGGGGACTTCCCGCATAGTGGTGCTGTTGCTAAACTTTCATCACTGAGGCCGACACCTCAGCATTCTTGGGATGTCAGTAGTCATCACCGTTTAATTCCACAGACAGTTGCATCTAGGCACACTTCATGGAACATTGTTGTAAAATAAACTACCTAGTCCTAAAACATGTTTGAATGTAAAATGAACTAGTATTATTTTAAAATAGTTATAAAGTACTTCATTACATTCAGTCAATAGATATTTCTTGAGAGCCTACCAAATGCATGATATTAGTTTTTTTCATGTATAGTTTTTAATGTAAATATATAACAGCTTTATCAAGATGTAATTCACGTGCCATACAATTCATCCATTTAAAGTATACAATTCAGTGGTTTGTAGTATATTTATTGAGTTGTTCAATCATCACCACAATCAATTTTAGAACATTTTCATCACTCCCAAAGGAAACCTTGTACTCTTTAGCTGTTTCTCCCTTCCAGCTCCTGGCAACCATTGATCTACTTTTCATATCTATGGATTTTCCTGTTCTGGACATTTCACATTAATGGAATCATACAATATGTGGTCCTTTGTGACTGACTGGCTGCTTTCACTACCCATAATGTTTTCAGGATACACACACACACACACACACACACACACACACACACACACACACATTTCATATTGTACTTATATCAGTACTCCATTCCTTTTTATTGCCAAATAATATTTCACTGTGTAAATATACCACATTTTGTTTATCCACTTATCAGTTGATAGACGTTTGTGCCGTTGCCACTTTGGGGCTATTATGAATAATGCTGTGTGGATATTCATGGACAGTTTTTATGCAGACATAGTTTTTCAATTCTGTTGGGTATGCCTATGAGTGGAGTTGCTGAGTCAAGTGATAACTCTGTGTCAACCTTTAAAGAAACTGCCATATGGTCTACAAAGCAATTGCACCATTTTACATTCCCACCAGCAGTATACAGGATTTCAATTTCTGCATGCTTTCGCCAACTGTTGTTGTTATGTGTCCTTTTGATTATAGAATACTATTTTAAAACAACCTGCTATATTATGGATTATTTTTAAATTAAGATAGAAAGAGATTTAATCTTTATGAGAGAAACAAAGTATGCCTCACCTAGCAAAATCCAAAGGAAACAGTGCAACATCTTCATTGCCTATGGGAGGCAGAAGCCTGTGGTCTGCAGTGTTCTATTGTTTTGGAGTCAGACAGATAGGTTTGAAGGCTAATATTATCACTGCCTATATCTGTGACTTTGGGCATGTTACTTAACTTCTCTGAAACTCAGTTTGGGGGTGGGAGCAAGTGACACTAGTAATAATTACCATATAGGGTTATGGAGAAGGTTTGAGGAGAAAGTCCTTGCCAGGCACAGTGGCTGGTACCCACATGATGCTCAAGAAATATTAGTTCCTTCCCCCTTACCAGAATCCTCAACTTGCCTGATTATAGTTTGCAGAAAGGTTGTGAGTCATGTTTCAGTGTACAAGTTTGAAGTCAAAAAGTCTTGGGTTTGAATCTTGACTCTGCCACCTCTTTGCTGGATAATCTCAGGCAAGTTGTTCAGCCTCCATGTGCCTGTCTCTCCTTGTCTGTGAAAACAGGAACAGTAATTGTGTTTACCTCATGTAGATAGCCCTTGGGAGAATTATGAGATAATACATATAAAGTTCTGGCACATCATAAACACTAATAAATGGTTACCTAAAATAAGTTACATTAAAAGAGCATCCTTGGGAAAGAAAACTTTGGCACTTAATGAAACATATATGATAAAATTAGGGGGAAAACCATACGACTTTGCAGGGGGTCATGTGAAGATATGGGAAGGCCTTTTCAGTTTCTGAATTATCTGTGAATTAATTCAAAGTCACATTTCTCTGCCTTTCCTCAGGCCCCTCCCACCTTCACCCACCCCTCTACTTTTCTTCAGAGAGGGAAAGGGTTTTTAAAGCAGCTCAGTCTCCTTTCTGTCCTTGATTCGAGGTTAGAATCAGGAAACAGACCGTGGGGCGGGGGGAACTGTTTAGCATATATCTTTAGAGATAAAGAAGAAATGCTTCTCCATCCAAAATGAAATCAAAACCCACTTTGGTGATAAGACCCCCCCCCGCCCCCAACCATTCCACTGCTGTGCAAGTGTTCAACAAAATCTGTCCGGCCTGTGAGACCCAGTGGGAGTCACTCAAGGAGCAAAAAGGAAACCCCCGAAGTACCCAAACCCTGATGTTAATTCCCAGGGACCTCAGTGGCCTCACGGCGCCCCGTCAGGTCTCATGGAATTTGCCATGTCTGCCTTCAAATGTCTGAATTTTTGCGACTCTGGGAACCAAGAGAAAAGTGGGCACGTACGTGCCTTCCATTAAACAGGACCCGAGAGAGATTCTGATTTAGAAATTCCAGTTTAATGAAGCATGGTTCAACAATTGAAGTTCATCTTCTGTTGTTCTCATGAGGATATGTCACTGTTCATTTTCAGGCAAAAATCTAGTCACATGAATGAATGATGATGGTTTCTTCAAACATGAGTAAGAAAAATAAACCAATAGCTACTATGCAAGTAGGGGAGCAATTTGACCAACTTGCTGACTAATTTAAGAAGCTCCCAATTTTTGCTTTGTAAAGAGATGGGAAAGATGAGAGAAGGTTAGGTGACTACCTAAGGCCCAAAAGGTGGCCACTCTTTCCTCCAGGGTGAATTCTCTGTGTAAACATCAAGAGTTTTCTTGGTGCTAGACATTCTCTCTCTTCTCCCCACCGTTAATATCCCGAGGAACATCATCAACACCCAGGTTATCTCTTACCATTATCCTTTCCATCTCCTCCTTGTAGCCTAAAACCCCTGGAATCACCTCTTAGTGTCCCATGATTATGAGGCGCTCACAGTTCTGACAGAAGGGAAACTCTGACCCTAGTGTTGTGAAATACAATACAGAGGTGCACTAGCACCGATTGATGGTGTCTCGCTGCTATGGTGGGCATCAATCCAGAACTATGACCCGTATTTTGAAAATTAGCTTTGAGATGAGAAAACTTGACATTTCAGGGGCAAAAGTGAAGCAACTAAGTCTCTCTTCATGACTCATCCAACTCTTGAATTTTTATTTAACAAGATCAAAAATTGTGAAATTCTACCAGTGCTAAAGTCATTTGCAAGTAACATTTCAGCCGATATTTAAAAACCTGATGTAAATAAATGCATACCAGTTAGCTGATGTGGAAAACCAAATCCAATTTGATTATGTCAGGCTAACTCTGAGATTCTTAATACCTCTTCAAGTTATGCAGGCTGTGCAGAAAGATTTTGATGTCCTCAACCTGAAAAAAAGAACCATTTGAAACTAGTTCAGAGAAAAGCACACTTTGAAGACTGATTCTGAAGTCAGTTTGCTTTTAGAGTTGTTAGTTTAATATGCAGGAAGGTGTCTACACTTTTTAATTTCAGTTTTTAGAAATAATAAAGTGAATTAGCTATCTCGAAATCGCATTTTAGTCTGGCATGTGGTGCTTCGATATGTGCCATGGTGTTGCCATCCCCTGGTCAACAGATACAGAGAGTTTACCAAGGCCTCCTCTCTGGAAGCATTAGATGAAGGCACCTGAATGGTATCAGCTAGAGAATCTGAGCTTCCTGGAGGGGTGCTTATTCAGAGTTGACTGGTCAAGCTTCAACTTCAACCTTCAGTTTTTATTACATTCTAATCAATGAACCAACTGAAAGGCTGTCATTAATAATATATCATTGTCCTATAATATGCCATTTGCTGAAGTGTGGTTTGAGCATTTAGAAGTAGAATTTAAGAAATCATTTCAGTCATACTGATGATTCCACCTATAGAACCTATTTAAATCTGAAAGTTAGTATCTACAAATAGTCCTTCTGTGTTGAGTAACAGAAGTATTTAGGGAGTGAGGTGTTATCATTACATGTATATTGTGATTAAATCTGGATTAAAAAATTCTTACCTGTTGCCAGTTTTGATATTGAAAAAAAATCTCCATAATAAATATTTTCCTACCTTAGTACAACAGAGAAGTAAGTAGTTGAAATTTGATTAATTCATGTCTTCATCTATTCAATGAGAATTTACCAAACACTTCTATATGCCAATCAGTTTGCTGGGCATCATGGATACAGCATCACGTAGGACAGTCTGTCAGTAAGACAAACTGACCTTAAACTTGTAATTGCTGTAGAAGTTATCGAAAGTGAAAGAACTGATTTGGGAGTGCATATAAGGGGGGACGTACTTAGACAGGGCTCTGGAAAGCCCTCTATGGGAAGGTGACATTTAAACTGTACCCTGAAAAACAAGTGGGAGCTGGCTCTGGTGAAATCGTCTTATCAGACTACATGCTTTTCTTCGATCAGGTGTACTTATACCATTGTTCAGCTTTCCAGATAAAGAGCTGGGATTTCTTATAGGCAATAACATTCGCAATAGGATATTATAACACCTATAGGCAATAACATTCCCAATGGGATATTATAACACCTATGATTCTCAATTTTAGTGCTCATTCTATAACACTGCATTTCTTGTAAATAAAGATAATTGGGCCTCTTCTTAGTAGGATACCTCGAAAAACATTAGGAAAATTCTTTTTCCTAATAGCTATGATATTGTCTGTTTGTCTTCCAAGGAGCAAAAACATATTCAGTACTTTACAATGACCTATTGGCTGATTTGAAAATAGAGAGAGCAGACACTGTTTCTAATTAGTTGGGAAGTTCTTATTCCCCTTCTTCTGAGTCTTTGGAGTTTTGTTATAATGAATTACCTTCTCCTGACATGAGATGATTGCTTTAGAACTGTCTTCTGAAATACTAATGCCTGTGTGTACTCAAGTGGGCATTCATTGGTAAGAAACAGAAACATAAAAGAAAAAAGCTGTGAAGGATTACAGGAACTAAGAGAGGAAGCTACTCCTGTTGTCTGGGTAAAGTGAGTCTGAATCCAGAATATTCCAGAACTGCCCCCTCTCTGAGACCCAGCCCCTCTTCCTTTCACCTCCTCGAATTCTGGATGAAATTATGGCTCCGTCTCCTCGCTTGCTTCCTCGCTTCCCTCCTCGAGTCAGTGGGATGATTGGGGGAGGGTTGCCATGGGGAAGAGGAGAGCCCCCTGCCCAGTCCTGTGTCCATTTCCCTCGGGCTGGTGTTGAGTAAACAGGGGATCAGCAGTCATTTTTGGCTGAATATATGGGGAAATGGAACGTGTGTGACCTAGTTCTGTTGTTCCAAATTGGCTAGTTGGAATCTGAATGAGAAATAACTATTAAGTCTTCACTCTTCAAGCAGCCTTCTCATCACCTAATATGGTTTTTGCTGGATGGGTGTTTTAGAAGCACACTTAAGAAGCAATTTGACCTTGATTTCCCCTGGATAATTACTTGCAATTGTTGGCCTCCAAGTGTGCTGGTTGGTTGTAAGATGAAAATTGCTTCCAAGGCAGCTGGGTATGGCTGTGTAGTCAGTGAACTGCACAGAGATGCTGGTCTAATGGTGGAGGGGAAGCTGAAGTCCGGGCCAGCCAAGAGGAAGGATGCTTTTCTGTAATTTGTCCACCTGTTTGTAATTTATATAACGGCATGGTATGGACTAGCTGCTGCCCTTATCAACTGCTTTTGAACTCATGCTTGCAGCTATCTATGACTTAAACAAAGAAAAATGGGTAATTCTAGGTAATTTTTTTCATAGAGAGATAATGGCTGTCCAGTCCAAATCTTCTGCTACATAAACTACATGTTTTCGTCTACAAAATATGGTGCAGATGTTACACAGCAATATTTTCACCTTGAAGCTTTCCAGATAAATCACTGGGATTTCCTGTGGGAGATAACATCTGAATTAGGTTCACAGAGTCTTTCTCTTCCAAGCCTGTCCTGTCTCCAGGTTTACATGCCTGGTGTGGCCAACTGCCTATGTATGTGACATTGTACCAGATTTCAGGGCCATATGCTATTTTTCTCTGGAATTCATCCTAAGTCGGTATTTGACTAGGTTAGATGCTGCCAAATAACTGTTGGTAATGTACAGTTCCTCGTTCCCTGCCTGGCTGCAACATGTCCTGCATACTCCAAACTAACATCTGGCAGTTCTGTATGTATTTAGCAACTTGTGGATTTCCCTGCATTGATTTACACAAGGGCTTTAGAAAAGAATCAACATTTATTTATCAAACATTTATCAGGTACCTACTCTACATAAGGCTCTGTCTTGCATGAGAAGCAATATGTGACTATCAGCAGTTTCATATGGTTCAACCTGGAGTCAGAGGACCTCAATTGAAGTCCTGGCTCCTCAATTTACTAGATGTGTGACCTTGGGCAAGTTTTTAACTTGCCCTTTCTTTTCAGTAAAAGAAGGAGGATGTCTCTAAGGTCCTTCCTTCCAGACTTTAAGTGTCTAAATTGACCAATGTGGAGGAAGCATTTTATTGCTAAGAAGCCAGTTCAGTGGGAGATGGTGAGAAGATAAATGGTAACGGACCTGTGAATTTAGCAGTGATTTCAGAAGGCATGACAAAGTTCTTAAAATAAAATTAATCTTATTCTGGCCTAATTTATAATAAGTATGTAGCATGGCATCACAAACCATCACCATTTAGGCTTTATTTAGCAATCTTTTGCAAATCTGGAAGGTTGAACACTTAGAGAATAACATTATTTTCATGAAAAGCTTTAACATAATAATATTTATGTGGTGACTTATAATTTTCAAAGCGCTTTTTGCATACATTTCTGATTTGATGTTCACAACAATCCAGTAAGCCAGACTTTATTATTTTTCCTCCACTTTTTGGGAAACTAAGGCTTAGAGAGCTTAAATGGCTTACTCAAGACCACCAGCTAATAAGTGGCCAAGCCAGAATTCAAGCCTGGGTTTTCCAGTTGTTATTCCTGTATCATTTCCAAACTGACTCTCCAGGTAAAGCGAAACAAAGAGGGGGTAAATCTGGAGGTGGGGAATAAATGCTGTGGAGATAACTGGAATCAGGTTGGAGGATTTTGTGTGGAGATACCTGCAGGGGACACATAGTCCTTTAACAATCCTTCTTCACTGGGACAAAGCTAAGGTGGGCAAAATCTTCGTCATATAACTACGGACACTCAAAGGGAAGGAAAATGCCAAGCTGCGACTGAAGCGCCCTTTGTATACACCCACTCAATAATTAACATTATCTTCTAATGGATAAGGGCATCTTTTACACTTCTTTGAGCTCGTGGCTGTTGTGTCCTCCTGGACATTCCAGCTCCTATAGCTGCTGTGGCAATGGCGGTATTATGGATTCATTCTCTGTGGCTTCAGGAATTCCTTAGGAGATTATGCTAAAAATAATTAGGGTCAGATGGCTCAGGATGAGATACTTCTAATGGTTCTTCTGTTGACAAGCCACTAGGAGGCTTTCAGAACTGAGCGGCAAGATGATATTTTATTATCCACCTGTGTTATGACCCTCCTAAGATCCCAGGACAAAGGTAGTATATTTATGAAAGCTTAAATCTTAAAGTGATCTTCCTTGAGACTGACTTGTGGTATGGTCTAGTCACTTGATCTATGAGGCAGGGGACCAGAGTAAAAAGGTCACTAAAATGGAGTCCACATTTGGTTACACGCTAGAATCACTGGAGAGCGTTTACAATCCTGATGCCCAAGTCACACCCCATACAAACAAATCACAATGTCTGAGGTAAGAGTCAAGTATCGATATTTTTTTTAAAAACCCCAGATGATTCCAGTGTGCAACAAAGTTTGCCATTAATGGGCTTATGTTATGATTTGTCTAAGATCGTACAAATGGGGACAGGAATCCCTCACGTTTCCACTCAGTTGTTTTTAGCCAAAACCGATCCTGGCCCTAAAAATGTGGGATGAGTAGATATAGTAGAGTAGATTCCATAATGATGACAGGCAAGGTAATTTCTATTTATTATTTATCTCTCACAACTGCCTTTCATGGTGAATATATTAGCCCAAGTTCACTGGTGGAGAATAGGAGGAGTGTGTTTTCATCTGGCCTGTGAGCCCTTCTAAAATGTGGAAGGAGGCCTTCCAGGGGTGTTCACTCTACTTGTCGGACACGCAATGGCATTCATTCAAGAAATGCTTAAGGAAGGCCCCCTGTGTGTCAGGTGTTGTCCTAGGCGGTGTGGATAAATGGTAAATGAGGAGCATAACGCTTTGCCCTCCCAGCGCTTATCAGCTAATGAAAGACCCAAAGACATAATTCAGCAATTCCAACACTTCAGGGTTAAGGCTATGATGGGAATTTATTTTATTCATTTGTGCTGGGCCTTCTTTTTTTCAAGAGGATTTGTGGCAGCAAAAACACACATAACAAAGTTGTTAGAATATAAATAAGAAACAGAAATCAAGGCTAGGGAACATATAAATAAATATAGAGAGTCAAGAATAGAAGAAGAAGAAAAATTTATAGTTATGTAAGTCATAAGGATCCACTTGGGCTGAACCTCAGTTTTGGCATTAAGTGTCCTGGCAGCCATATTAAAAAGGGAACTATGGTTAGTTATAAAGTTCTCATTGTAAGAAAGATAAAAATACCAGTTTCTCAGGGAAGGAAAGGTTTTCCTAACATATGGCTAACATTTCTTAACATGGAGTTTCATACTATCTCCAACAATATTTCTATAGTGACTGCGAAATTGGGTTTTATAACACAGTGCCTTGGAGACCCTGCAGTAAAAGTGAGGTTATGAAATTAAAATGCAATTTAATAAATCCATTTCTGTCGAGTAGGTGGTGAGAAGTAAGTTGATTTGTATCAAATATATGTCCAGATGACTATGGCTAGAAGCTGGAATATCTAGGGGAATGGATGAATTGAACAACCTTACAATAGTCTTTATAATTTCTCCTTACTGGGATTTTGATACATAGATGGTTATTGTTTCTATTTTTTTGGGGGGGGGGCATAGAGTTGAAGGGTAAGTATTCCATGTTGTGAATAATGTAATGGTTTATGCCAGGGGTCAACAGATATTTTCTTAAAGGGCCAGATAGTAAATATTTTAGCCCTTGTTGGTCAGGTGGTCTCTGTCATAAATATTTAGCTCTGCAGTTGCAGTGCAAAAGAAGCCATAGAAAATTCATAAGTGAATGGGCCTGGCCAGGTTCCAATAAAACTTGATTTATAAAAACAGTTGCTAGGCCAAGTTTTGCCAATGAACTGTATTGCCAACCCACGGTTTAAGATTTTTTTTTTTTAAAGCAAAGTATATGATTGCTATACTTCTGTTGGAATTACAGAACATTTGGAACTTGGTAAGTCTTGGTCAGTGGTGACTTTGGCCTCATAATTTAATTGATAGTAGGTAATGATAACCTGCGAAAGAGAACATGGCTCATGTTCAGGTTGCAAATTCATTACCTTCATTGGAGAAACAGGAAGACCCCAAGCACTCCAATACACCTGTTCACCATCAAAGTGACACAGACATGGAACTAGGGTTTTTGTAGCACGGAAATAGGCTGAATCTAAACATTTTTGTTTCACATGGAGAAGGAGAATTGTGATGTTCCTCACGTGGAGGTCTCACAAAGCCACACGGATTTTCTATGAAGATATCCTGATTGGTCCCTTAGGAAAGAGAAAAGGTATTGGATAATTTCCAGCGGGCTAATGTGTGCTATTTTCTCCTTTATCATCTTTTTAAATGCAAAATCTATTCCAAACAGTTGCAGATTCTAACCAATCTCCCGTGAGTATAGCGAAAGATATGGCTAACCTTAGGAAAAAAATAATGTGATTTCACTATTAAAAAAAAAGCCTTCATTAAAAGCAGATAATACATGTTGATGATTTGTTATGACCTGGATTTTTAAATACATCCCACTGGCTGTAAACTAATCTGGGGAAATAATTGTGTAATAGGAGATTGCCTTAAAGGGTTAAGTGTGAGAGGTCATCAGAAGAGGTGGCCTCTAGTGATTTGGACTCTGTGACAGTGAGTGGTTTAGGACTTTAGCTTTAGATATTGCTTTAACCAATTTATAGATAATCCATGGTCCTGAGCAATGAATTACAAACTCATGTGCACCATAGGTAGTGACAATGGGAAAATAGGCTAAAACAGAAATATCAGCTTCGAAAGAGTTTGTAAAAACGTGGTTATGAATACGATTGTGGAACTTTTGGGGCTTTGTTGTCAGTTTGTACATAATTTGGTATATTATTCTTTTTAGATATTAGGGAATGGTTTCTTTTGCTCCATTTAAAATTTAACTATTCACTTCTCCGGCAGCATATAGTGGTTAAGAAAATGGTTTCTGTTCATTGTAATTGGCAACTCCAGACCTATGGAGAACAAGTACTGGGTCTTTATATGACCAGGGTTTTGCCCATACTTGATCCCTAAGGATCTCTCTAAAATGTTTGCCCAATAAATGAATCCTGGATAACATCACCCTGTTGCAAAACTAGCAACATAGAGCAGTAGGTTGCCCTAAGGGAAATAGCTCCTTTATGTTGAACAAATGGTGGCAGACCTTGAACTACTCCAACAGAGACTAAGGCTTTTTGTTTTGGAATTGGAACAAAATATGCCTACAGAATTTATAAAGCAGAAAAGCACTCAGATGGATTCATAGTGGCACACCCCCACCCCAGCAGATATGAGGGTGGGGTAAGGGATTGGCAGTCAGATTTATGTGGCAGGTATGATGTATTTTTAATAATGGCTTATTCTTAACAAGCAGGACTTGAGACCAGAGAAGTTCTAAGAAGTCATAATCTAACTATCTATTGACAGATATTTTTAAAAAATATCTTTACTACTAATAAGAAATGCATGGAGAACAAGGACATTCTGAGCCAAAACTAAATTAACACTGGGCAGCACTGAGGTGCAGCCATAGCTCTGCCCTCACCCACCCTGTTGTCCAGTTCTTCCAAATAAGAAGGAGAGAGAGAGCCAAAAGGATGAAGATGTATGTACACAAGAGCCTTTAGAACCCAGCTGAGGCTCCAGCCCTGAGCACTTCACTGTAGGGTTCCATTGCTACCAGAAACACAGAGAAGATGAACCTAAAGCAAACCTTAACATTACATGGGGATAACCTTAACACAGGTAATTTGTCTTACTGTAATAGATAAATTTCCTGCCTCCATTGCACCCAGGTCTATAAGGGACGAACTTTGGCCCCAGGGACGTTAAATATCTTTCATTATTACCTCTACCCCTTTCTGATTCCCAGATCACCAGACCAAAAAACTTGAGCATCTATTCATAGTTTAGTTCCTAACCCTCCCCCAGCATTAACCACAAGGCAACAGAAATAGAATAAGGAGACAAATGGATAACCTTAAGAAGCCTCTAGGTTCACCTCACTGTCCTGCTTGGATGAGTGTCCAGAGCCAATTATAAGTTGTCATGACCCTGAATATCTTTAGATCATAGAAATATGTTGATCTCCAAAATAGGTATTAATTATTTTTACCTGTGTATTCATTTATTTGCTGATCCATTCTGAATGTTCTTGATCCCAGGGTCTGAGGATCATTTTTTCAGATGCTTCGAGGCTCATCTTCCGGCTCAGTTCCTCCAGTGGTGTGCGGGCCACCATCAGGCTGTACGCAGAGAGCTACGAGAGGGATCCCACCGGTCATGACCAGGAGCCACAGGTAACCAAAGCAGAGCTGTGCTCCTAACTCTGTGTGTCTCATTGCTCCTGGAAAATTCAGAGAGCTTCTGTGTGCCATTCGGGGGGGGGGGGGGTGATTTTACTTTCTGGAAAGTAAATTCCATATTGATACTTCCAGCTGAAGAACAAACTTAGAGCAACTCCAAGTAAATTTAATTCATTAGTGCTGGGGCCTGAAACAGAAAAATTGCTCTCTAGCATCTATGATGAGTTTAGACTAGTATTTCTCCAAACAACTTGCCTTCTCTTGACTGATTAGCAGTTTGTCGATTGGTGTGACATCAAGAAGAGGTGCCTTGCATAGGTAAGTTAAGGAAATTTTGAGTTACAGTCAAACTGATCAAGCTACTCAGAGCCTTGACTATGCTCATGCAAATTCTGAGTCCTCATGTGTTTGGAAACTCTAGTTTGGACCATGATCTTGAGGTGCCAATATAGATGCTACTCCAGGCTTCCTCTCTGAGATTGCTGCAGAGCCCAGAATGAGAGGAGGGGCAAAGGGTGGGCTGAATTTGAAGCTAAGGGAAGATACCAACAAGGCTAGGCCAGCCAGTATTTGGCAAAGCCCCCTATGGTGCCAACAATAGTTCTTAATTATAAGAACTCACTTAAAAAAATAACAAATGGCACAAGTATAAGCTTCCCCACTCCCATATTCCTTAAAGCTCAGGCAATATTAATTAATACCAGAAAGGACCCACTCTAATGCTGGGTACTTCCAGCTACACTGATGGCTGCTCCTGCCCCTTGGTCTTTACTTCAGCCTGAGTTTTGAAGCAGTGTCATTGATGAGATGATTCATTAGTTCCGTCTGCAGTTCTTCTTTTGTGGAGAAATGGAGAAGCAAAGGAAAACTCACTGCTTATTTTAAAGTCGCTCAGAATTTTGTTATAATTTGCCATAGTTTTTTCCTGGATAGAAAGAAGATACCAGGGAGGGATTTTCTTTCTTTGTCAGTAATTTAGTATTCAGATTTTTTCTTGTCTTTTTTTTGCCCCAATGACTTTTTTTTTTTTTTTTTTTTTGGAGCGTCTCGAAGAATTTGGGAGAAACGGTGTCATAGATCCTTACACCTGACCCTGTAACTAGAAGATCTATCTGGAGTAAAATCATTCCAGATGGGGAAGTAGAGAGCTAGGAGGCCGAGAGCTGTCATTAGGGTTACTGAGAGCATGAAGGGACAGAGAATCAGGCCAGCATCAAGTCCTTGGCCCTTCTCTCTCAGGATCACAGGCTTTCCATGCAGGGATGGGCCTTGCTCTGCCAACATAATTTGTTAGTGAGTACATTTCACCCAAAATAGTACCAAATCATGCAAGAATTGGAGGCTTACCCTATCTTTCTGTATAAAACTCTCTCCTACATTTTATGTTGGGAAGCAAGATAAAAAGCAAAGACCTGAAAGCCCAGAGCTACATACACGGTGAAAAATGATATTCCTGACCTCACCAACTCTCTGACTCACTCTGACTTGAGGCTATTTTTTCCTCAACATTCTTTTCCCTATTTGCACACGGTACATAGTTATGATACTTGCTTATTTTTATTTATCTTTTTCACTGACTTTGGGAGTAGATATCTATATCTATATCTATATCTATATCTATATCTATATCTATATCTATATCTATCTATCTATCTATCTATCTCCAGGCCAGTAGACATGTTTTAAAAACAATTCTATACACTTATTTTCCTCTGCCTGTCTAGGTTTTTCTGGCTGGTCTAATAATCAAATTGGCATGAGACAGATTAGGAGGAAGAAAGCAAGTTAAAGTTTAATATGATATATGCCTTCTATCCACAGGGTATAGACCCAGGAAAACTGAGTGACTCTGAAATGGCGGAAGCCACCACCTTAAATAATGTTGCCAGCTAAAGACAAAAGATACTGGGGGTGGGAAGTAATTTTTAAAGGTTATTAGGAAAAGCCTCACAAAAGAGTGTAAGGTTATTATACAGATTTGTCATTGCCTTCTGCATTGGTAAGAGTTTCTAGAGTGAAGGTGATCTTCCTCTTCCTGGTAAAGTGAGGAAGATCCCCTTACTAATGGAGATTTCCCTCAGAAAGGTAAACTCTCCTTACCAAAGGGTGACTTCTACTCAGTTTTGGGGAGCTTTTCCTATGTCTGCAGTTTCTTGAAAATAATCAGCCTACAATAATTCTTATGCCCAAGAGACACATTTTGGAGGTGGTGAATTTGCTCTCCTACAAGTCTCTGAGATGGTCCACAAAAGCCAAGTACTACCCCCATCTTTTTTAAAAGACTTCCTTTGAAGCGGGAAACCTCCATAGGCCTGCTACTAGAGGGCTGTGTGTTAAGTATTGCCAGGGCCCAGGGCAGGCTGCTCTAAAGTATTCCACAATAGCATATTGATTACTTTCAGTTAAAGTTACTTGACCAGCAGCCAGTGCAAGAAGGGCACACTGACCGTCCTTGAATGCAGGAAACAAATCTCCCTTGTGAAAGGTACTCTCTTGCTCCAACAGAGTGAAGAGAAACACTTTTATGTCTAGAGGTTAAGAATCTAGGGCTTATAAGCCTGTATAAACAAACCTTTTATTTATTTTTTTTAACTAATTTACTAGCTAGGCCCTCTTTCTGTTTAGATTCCTTACAATGAGCATCCAAACCTAAGTTTCTTTGTTCTGTCAAATATTCATGAATTTATTGTTTGTTTTTTGTGTGTATCTAAAAATATATAAAAAACTGGAGTGGTTCATTATTCCTCTGAGTATCATTCATGATCTCCATGCACATATATTAAATTATTTTTTAATCTGGTGTTTTTCAATTTTTTTATTAGTCTAGCCATAAATGTTGCAGGATTCTCAACAGAGAGACAGGACACAGAGGCTATAAGCAGGAAGCAGCATTTATTGATGCCAGCACCAGCTCAGCGGATTCTTATCCAAAGGCTGAGCCCCACTTGTAATATAACAGGCAGTTTTATACAGTCTTGTCATCCCTACACAGCTACAGATATAAGAAGAGCATTAATTGGTTGGCAGCTATGAGATAACTGATGTTAGCCAGAGAGTCCTTAAGGGCGGGGAGGGCAGTCAGGAACAAACTCGTTGGAGCAGGACATGTCCAGGCAGGATCGGGCTGCCACATGAGAACTTAAGAAGGGTACAAGGAAGAATTTCCCCCTCCCCTACAGTATCTGTACTTCAATCCACAGGTAAAGTCACCATCACTGTGTTTTTTTCCATCCTGTTGGTTTAAAGAGTTTGCCCTTTTGAATGGTTGGGGAGTCTTTTTACTGATATTGTTCTTCTAATTGTTCATATTCCTTTCCTTTCTAATCATAAGGTTTTTCCCAGACCTGGAAATGGGCCTCACAGTATTTTGTACATAACCTAGCTAAAAATTTTATATTAAAATAGACCCCCTTATGAAAATACATCATTGACTCACCAACTTAATCCCTATCGCATGGTACATTTAAGTCAAGATATAATTTAGAGTAAGATTTTTAAATCTTACATCTAAACCCCTAAAGAAAGGGAGAAGGTTGTCTCAGCCCACCCATCTCAATTACTGATGAACTCTACCCAGGCATTCACGTTTGACCATTCAGGGCCTTCTCAGGACATTGCTTTCCAGGACCACCTGCATCTGCATTAGTAGAGCTCTGGAAGGAAAAGCCTTTGGTTAATTGTTAACAGAGATCAAAGATAAGGCAATCTCCTTAAGCTGCTAGTGTTACTCCTGACCCAGGGCCCAGCAGGGAAATACCAGACTGTGTTGCTTTCTCAGCCACAGAGAAAACCTTTTCTGACTTTCTGGCTTGCTCTGATTATCAGCAGCCCAGACAGCGCAGAACAAATATTCACCCTCCCCCACCTCCACACTCCATTGAAGTGCCTAGTAATCTGCACAGATGCCATTGATAATCATTCTAATTCAACAGGTACTTTTTAATGCTCTCGCCCTCTGCCCCGCTCCCAACTCAACACCCATCTACTTTCAAGTTATTTAGCAAGAAGCCTAGAGAATTGCTTTCAGCTGGCTTTATCAGCATCTGGCTATTTTGCTTTGCACATGGATAGTTTCTTTCCCAGACATTTTAAACACATGTGAACGGAACTTGTTTTAAGCTTTCATAATGTGGTTGCCTGGTGGAAGTGTTCATAGCTATTCTACTGAAGTAACTATGAAAATTTGTGATACAATCCATAGCACATAAAGTCTCTGTTCTCACAGATCTTGCATTTGGGTCCATCTGTATAATTGTGATTATTCTACTTGTTTTAAGTTAATGTAAAATAATTTCTTACCTACATTCAAAAATATTTTTTTGACAATTCTATTCATGTGCATTTCGGAATTGGTGGTGAGGGGAGGAAGGAGATGGGGAGGGCGCTGATAAGATGAGATGGTGCTTGCTTCGCCCTCACTGTGTCCTTGGTAAATTAGGAAGGAAAGTTCCAAGGCCTATTTCTGGAAGATCATGTAGTTTGAAAAATACAAGATTACTTTAATTTTACTGGCAATCAGTAGGCCAGCTGGTAATAATTTGGAAAAAGAGATGAGCCAAAAGGATTTAAATTCACAGGTAACCAGAAACAGTCCAATTGTTTATATTTTCTTTCCCACAAAGTGTATTAGCAGGGCATTGCAGGGCGGCTAAGATAACATTTTATTCACCTTCTTTTCCTGTCCGTTTGAGGCTGTGGGTGGAGTAGCTAACAAACAATAAAAGATCCTAAAGGAAAAGGAAGGAGAAGTTTTCTTAAGAGCTGGAATAATTACAGACTGATAATTAGCTTCTGACTTTGGTACTTTTATTGCAGAATATAACCACACCCCACCCTATCCAACCCCTTGAAGAAGCCTGATTTTCTTCAACCTTCCTTCCAATTGAGGAATTATGTATGTATTTTTGATCAGCTGTACCTAGAAGTCGTTAAGGACTAATATCTAAGCACCTGGAGTGCTTTTGGATTCATCTGTTAAATCAAAGGGCATCTGTCATTTTGCTCTACCTGTTATTATGACTTATAATCCAGACATATGAAGTACAGAGCCAGTTAGTGTTACATTGAGAGAACATATAATTTATCATCTAAACCAGAATACTTTTGAGAGTGAAAAGAGGCACTAATAACTAGGATGAGACTAGCCCCAATAACCCAGAACATCTGGTTACTCTGGTTACGCACCTTTATACTATCATAGAGCTGCAGCTCTTTAGAGATGGGTTTCTGGGAGCATAGCAATATAAACCTAATAGTACAGAGGGAACATGCCAGCAGTGAAGAGCTAGATCAATGGTTCTAACCCAGACTACACATCAGAAGGACTAGGGGAACTTGAGAAAAATACCCAGGCCTGAGCCACACTTCCACCGATTCTCCTTTTATTGTTGTGCACTGGGGTCTGTATGTTCAAAGAGCCTCCGAGTGATTCTAATTAGACAAATGCCTCTGAACTTAACGTGTGTATTAATCACCTGGGGATCTTGTCAAAATGAAGATTCTGACTCGGGTCTGAGGAAGGCCATTGAGTCTGCATTTCTAACAAGCTCTTGGTGATGTTGTGCTGCTGGTCCAGGAGTTACTCTGTGAATAGCAAAGAGTTAAATGAACTGTGAAATCCTAGTAGCAGGACCTTGAATTCTTTAAAACCGTAGAAAGGGCAACACCTGTTTTTAGTGTCCTTACATGCCTAGGCTCCTGTCCTCTAGACTCATGTCTCCAGCTGCCCATTGGGCTCCACTTGAATGTCTTCTAGGCATCTCCAACTTGACATATGCAAAATTGGAGTCCTACCAGCCTCTTACTAGTCTCCTCCGCACTCTATCCCCACCCCCCAAATCCTGCTTTCTTCAGTTCTTCTTCATGTCAGTAAATGGTGGTTCCATCCTTCGAGTTGGTTTGGATTCATCCTTGATTTCTTTTTTCCTTTCTTTCACACCCCATATCCAACAGCAAATCCTATCAACGTGACCTTCAAAACACAAGAGTCTGACCCCAGTCTCACCACCTCTATCATTTCTACCCAGAGCCAAGCCCTGTTCTCTCTAAATTATTACATTAGTCTCCTCACTGTTTCCATCCTTCCACTCTTGCTCACTACCTGCCCACACGTAGTCTCAGCACAGCAACCTGAATGATTTTTTAAAAGACATGTTAGATAACCTCAAAGCTCTGTTAAAACCATCCAGTAGCTCCTCATCTCACTCAGAGAAAAGCCAAAACCTGGATCATGGTCTCAGACGCCCTACTGAAAATCTGGAAATGGCCCCCTTTCTACCTCTGATCTCGCCTCCTACCTCTCATTCTGTTTGTCTCCACTCCAGCCATTGTTCTGTGAACATACCGAGAACACTCTGCCTCTTGATGTCTACGGAGGTTGTCTCTCTGCCTAAATGCGTTTTCCTCCAATAGGTGCGTGGCTTGTCCCCTAATGTCTCAATATAAAATGGCCCTCACACCCAAGTACTGCTTATCCCCCTTGCCTTCCTTTGCTGTTCTGCATAGCATGTATCTCTATCTCATGTATATATTTGTTTATTTATTAGTTTTATTGTCTGTCTTTGGCTAGTAGAATGAAAGCACAAGGAGGCTAGGATGTAGGCTTTTTTCACTGGATACCGCTGGGCATATGGTAAATGCTCAAAACAACTTTGCCAAATGAATGAAATATTCAGCGTTAATTACTTCGGGCTATCTCAGACTGATTATATCACCTAGGAAACTGAAATATTCTGTACTCAGTACGACTCATCAGATTTTCTCCTATGATTGAATAAAATCAGTTGCCATTTTTTAGGTCCCTACAGTGTGTCAGGTACCTCTCTAGATACTTTAGATACATCTATTATCTTAATCATTCTAGTGGCCCCAGAGGAGAATAATCATCCTATTTTGACAGATGAGAAACTCAATCAGGGGCCATTCAGACCCATGGAGCAGGTCATTTCTGTTGGAGATATAAATTCAGTCTTATAGTAAAACTCGTGTTGTCTGTGCTAATGGTTGAGGTCCAGAGGAGAGAGAATTTCTTCTTACCTTTGCTTGAATCCAAGGCTGCAGCTGGAACTTCAGTTCAGTGTTCTCATTGAGAGGTTTTTTTTAACTTACACCATTCAATTCTCTGATTCTTGGACACTAACTACCTTGAGTTAGCCCAGACTCTACAGATTAAAAGGGCTCAATCCCAAGTCTGCCCCCACTTCAGACACCAGCTGCAAATGGTGTGCCCAGGTTTCTCACATTTCTGCCTAGCCAACTAAAAAATCAGGTGTTCCTATGACCCGCCACTATAATAATTTGCTAAAACAACTCACAGAAAACAGGAAAGCTCTTTGTTATCATTAGTGATTTATTATCGAGACTACAACTCAGGAGCAGCCAAATAAAAGAGATGCATAGGGCAAGGTATGGGGAAAAGGGTGTTTAGAGCTTCCGTGCCTTCTCCTGGCATGCCACTGTCCCAGTACCTTGAGGTGTTCATCACCACAGCAGCCCTCCGAACCCTGTTGTTTTTATTACGTAGGCATGATATTTTATTACGTAGGCATGATGTTTTATTACATAGGCATGATCAAAAAAATCATTGGGCATTGGAAACTGAACTCTACCTCCAGTCCCTCTCCCTTCCTGGGAGGTGGAAGTGGGGCAAAAAGTTCCAACCCTTTGATTGCCTGGTTGCAAAATCTCATCTTGAAGATATCCAGGGGCCTACCAAGAATCACCTCATTAGCATAAATTCAGGTATGGTTGAAAGAGTCTTATTATGAATAACAAGGGACACTACTATCACTCGGGAAATTCAAAAATTTGGGGGCGCTTTATAGCAAGAACCAGGGACAAAGATCAAAGACAGTTTTTATTATACCAAACTTATAAATGTGAATAAACGTGTGTTTTGAAAATAACTAGTTTTCTCTCCCTTAATTTGAATTAGCAATGAATAGCTCTTTAAAATTTATTAAAAGAATAATGTTCTAAATACATATTGGTTATGTTTTATAGTTAATAGAGGAACTGAAGTGAGTGGTTAAGAATTTGGTGAATAAAATTAAAAATTGAAATAATATATGTGATGTGGAAGAGTTGGAAACAGATGGAGTTCAGAAGTGACATAAATGGATATTCACTTAGACATTCCATTTTCATGACAATATGAAAATTTATATATATGTATATATATGTATGTGTACATACAGACACATGTACATACATACACATACATATGCATGGTTTTGGAATCATACTAGATATATATCAAAAACATGTTTTTTTTTTTTAAAACCCCACAGGGATGTAGTAAAAGCCATATATACAAGGAAAAGCTTCATTTTTTTCTCTCTTTAGGGTTTAATCTGTATTGCTATTATTTGGAAATATCAGGTTGGGTGAAGTGATGTAGAGAGTTTGGAAAGAAACATGTAGCTAAAGAGTTGGGGTGTAAACGCCATCACTAAGAGCTGGCTCATTTTTTGTGTGGAAGAGAGGCGTGACCTGGAGATCTTCAGGAATTTAAAGAATAATATGATGCAGAAAAGTGACCAGCTGTTCTACATAATAATGAATATGTAATTTGAATACATGAACTCAAGCTGAACCAGAAGGGATTCAGATTGACTGTTAGAACAATTCTCAACTGCCAAGGGCTCCTGTTCAATGAAGTTATCTAGTTTGTGCCTTTTTTAGAGGTCTCTATGACTACAGAGATTAAAGTAATTTTTAAATATGAGCAAGGGTGGAAAGGACAGAGCAAGATAACACCTCTAGGTATTCCTCAGCCTTAAAATTTAGATTCTGTGATTATTATTTATTTTTTTTTTTAAAAAGAAGGAAGTTGTGGTTCAGGTGGGTTAGATTTCCCTCTAGTGGTGTAGAAAGGAATTTAATACAGCTGATCACAAATCAGAATCACTTGGAGCTGAATTAAATTTGAGAAAGAAGCAAAGATGTATAGGTTTTCTATATTTCTACTCATTTAGATGAATTACCTCCTGAAAAAATAAAACAGGGCAAACAGTCCTTTTCCTCATTTATATACTGAAATCTTAACTTATGCTCTGTTACTGTGGACAGATCGTTTTCCCTGGAAATGAGAACCATTCTTGGGATGGTCATCTGATGATGTGTGGAAAATTCCTTTGGGCTAGGAATATGCAGGTGTTTCACAGGGGCTGGTGACTGTTATTTACAGTCCAAGGCTCTTTAGGGTTTTGATGACACTGGGACTTTCCCTCGGGATCAGAACTCACTTCAAGGTACTGACTATGTGCTGACTTGGGGCAAGGGATTCACCCTGTTCACCCACACTGGACATTCTAGGACTTGTAGGAAAGTGTATGCCTTAATGAGAGCTGACTGCCACTGTAAAGCGCTCATGTCAATCTCACAGACAAAGCCAATCTCAAATCCTCCTTTTTTTGCAATATACACAAGGGAGACCCTGAATTCAAAGCTTGGAAGACTCCTGGCAGTGCCAGTTTCTCCCAAGAACCTAGCAGCCTTTAGCAGAGGAGCTAAAATTTGTGCCTTTATCCTGGTTTGGGGTCAATTTTGGATTAAGGTTTGGAGGCCAGAAGCTCTGAAAAAAAAAAAAGTATATTTCCCCTCCCTGCTTCTCCACATGTAATTCAAAAGAAAAGCAAAACTAGCTTTAAAAATAAGTGTAAGAAAATCAACAAAACATTTTTTTCTCTTTTATGATGCTACTTATTTTGGTGCCTCTGCTTTGCTATGCCCAAAGCACATGCTTAACCAGCTACTGGTTAACCTGGCACTGTTTATGCCCACAAATCAGAGTCTTGCTGGGTCTTGTTTACTCAGCCTGAAAAGGGAGCATGAATGAATTTGCTTAGTCACACAAGTACAGGGGTCATGGCTATAACTTCTCTCACCAGATGAATGGGTTTAACAAGCTGTGGCCAGCACAATCTGGCTTCCCCAGCATCCTCTTTGTTCCAGCCCAGATGCACAACACAACCAAGTTTCAACGCCTTTCAGCAGAAAGGAACACCAGCTCATCAGCTGATGGCAATTCAGGTTTCTTTGAGGCAGTGCCTGTCTTTAGAGGATAGGAAATTATTTGCTTTGCTCATAAATAAGCGTGTATCTTGGCAAATGAATACTGATACTGAATCTGGAGATTGCCTGTGACTTTCAGAAGAATACTCAGGACTAGGCCATGTACTCAAACAGCATCAGGAGGAGGAGGCAAGGCCTGGGCTCCCTACCATGATCAGGCTGTTTTCCTATGGGGAACACAGGATCCGGGCAGCTGAGAAGAGGGATGTGGCTGTTTTAGCTCTACCATCTACTCTTGGCTGACTTTAAATTTGACTCTCTAATCCCAGAATGAGAAACCCTATTCAAGAAGCAGGTAAGGGAGTTCCCCGTTCTTTGTTTTTGACTCCCAGAAAAGCTGAGATGTGTGACAAACTCCAGAACAGCAGCATTTTAATATAAGAACTTAGGCCTCGGGCAGGAGGGAAAGCAATAAAAGTTCATGAAATTCTTGTTTTATGTGTTTTTGTTTTTTTTATTTATGAGCAATTTTTTTTTTTAGTAGAAATCGTCATACGAGGCATTGTTTGGTAGGTTGCAGGCAGCGTATTCCAAACTTAATGATATGGGGGTGGGAGGTGAATAGCCTGAGAAAGTTTTTGAAATGCAGGTTTTATTATTATTCAAGTATGATGAGGCCAATAGATTAAGAGACAATTGCCATTGAAAAGATAGCTTGTTACTCACTATTCCCAAGAAAAAGGGGCATGCCATGTTATGCCATGCAGAGGGACACAGGGAAGCACCCGGGTCAGATATGAGGCAGGAGTGGGGGGAAATGTGGGCAAGAGCTTTGATTGCAGTTTCCGTGGGAAGGAATGGGTGAGGCAGGGGAAGAGGTTTAGGATTGGCTAGTTTAAATAATTTCAACAGGCTCTGGGACATAGAGACTGTCCCTGCTTGTCTGATACCTGGCCCAGGGGTGATAGGGCTGGTGGACAGTGGCCTGAGTGTGGGAGCACAGTAACGGAGGTGGTTGGGTTTGGACTGTGGATTGGTTGATGCATATGAAAGGTGTGCTCCCAAGGAAGCTATTTGCTATCTTTAGAAATTAGCTAATCTTGGAAGGGGCAGTCCCTTCTAATATTAGAAAGGTCCCAAGATGTTAATGCATTAGAATAAAAGATGTGCTTAATACGGAGAGGAAATGATAAGACCACCATCACTTATCCGGTGCATACAATTGTTTAGAGGCACTAAGATTTCGTTTTGTTACCATCGAGGTCAAATGTCCCACGGTACAAAGGCCTTTGGAACCATACATCGTTGGCCTTGAGCCCCAGTGCTGCCATTTTTCAATTCTGCAACCTTGGGCTACTTAATTTCTGTAAGTGTCTGTATCTTATCAGTCAAATGGGGCTAAAAATATTTTTTATTTCATAGGATTGTTATGATGATTCAATAAGATAATTCATATAAAGTTTCAGACAATACCTGGCACATAAAAAATGCTCAATAAGTGTTAGTTGTCAATATGTTTGTTCTTGCCAATTATTTTTATAAATAGCAATGTAGATCAGTTTTCAGATTACCTGAGGATTAAAGAGACTCAAACTAGTTAGCAATTTTTTTTAGAATAGAATTAACCCATCTTGTCTTATCTTCTCCCATTAAATTCTCTGAAGGTCACTGAAACAATGAGAGATGTCCCAAGAGAACTGGCAGCTCTAGCAACCTTAATCTTATAAGAAGGTGCCAGGTCCTTTATGACGTGTGCTTTAGATATACTACAGTGTATCGAAAGGTTCCAAAATAAAGTTGAGAGTCCGTCTCCTCCCACTGAAGGTTTCTGGAGTCTGTTGCTGTTATGGGGCATGTTTCTGGCTTCAAAGTGTTAAAAGCAAAGAAATTAGTAGGTATTAGCAAGATTTTTACTGTGAAGGGCCAGATAGTAAATACATCAAGTTTTGCCAGCTGTATTAGTTTGCTAGGGCTGTTATAACCAAGTACCATAGACTAAGTCACATAAACAATGGAAATTTATTGTCTCACAGTTCTGGAAGCTGAAAGTCAAGGTGCTGGCAGGGTGGATTTCTTCTTAGGGCTGTGAGAGAATCTGTTGCAGGCCCCTATCCTTGGTTTATAGATAGTTGTCTTCTCCCTATATCTCTTTACATCATCTTCCCTCTATGTGTGCCTCTGTCCAAATTTTCTCTTCTTATAAGGACACCAGTCATATTGGATTAGGGCCCACCCTAATGACCTCATTCTGATTGCCTCTGTAAAGACATTATCTCCAAAAGTCACATTCTGAGATACTAGGGGTTAGAACTTCAATATATGAATTTGGCAGAGGACACAGTTCAACCCATAATACTAGTCGTATGGTCTGTGTTGCAATTTCTCAACTGCCATTGTAGCACAAAAGCAGACACAGACAGCACATAAATGAAGTAGTAAATTTATGGGCACTGAAGTTTGAATTTAATATAACTTTCACATGTCACAAAATATTCTTCTTCTGATTTTTTTTTCAACCATTCAAAACCATAAAAATCATCCTACTTCACAGGCTATACAAAAACCAGGTGGTGAGCCAGATTTGGCCCAAAGATTTTAGTTTACTGACACTTGCCTTACCGGTTTTTGAACATTATGCACAATTTCTGATTACATTCTGCGAAGCATACATCACAATGAGTTTGAGTAAACAATACATTTTATAAAAGGTAAAATTGCATTTGTATTTATGTGTGTTTATCTATAAAGATGAATTTTAAAGTTTTAGGGAAAAGTATCAAATGTCTTTGGAAATCTCCAAAATTGGCCTCCTAAAATTGAACTTTCTGGCTTTTGATTGCAATGAAACATGAAAGGAACATGTTTTAGAACATGTCTGTGTTCATGAAATTGAATTCCTTTTTCAGGTTTTTAGTGTTTTTGTAGGAAGTCCCCCCCCCTTTTTTTTTAATTTAAAGCAATTGCCTAACTAATCCCTTTCAGATGGGCAGTACTATAACTATGTTGGAAGAGAAGGGGGAAATATTGAGGAAGAACTCATGGATAAATTAGATGAAAAAAGAAAAGTATGAGAAAGAGCTCTGGTGAATATGTAGAATGTGTGAGAAGCTAATGTGTGCCACTCTACAGTTGCACAAAGCCAGGAGTGCCTTGACAGTGTATTCTGGTATGATTGGGGCTTCCAGGAGTTGTTAACAAGACACTGTTGCATTTCAGATGCTTTATCAGTGGTCCTCAAACCCACTTCTCAAGAAAGCCTCGCATCTGTTAGGAAGCAATAAGTCTGCAGTTGCTTTTCGTGCTTTCTTTGCCTTTAGTGACATCCTCAGGAATTACAGTTAAGATGGTCAGTGTTGTGTTCAACAAAAGCTAAGATACTTTGATGATTTACTACTTCCAGCTGTACATTTTGTACTGTCTTGACCACGTGAGCCTTTCTAATTGGTGAATCAAGGCACTGACCCCAACTCATATTAGCAAAGCGTGTTTCATCCTAGTGTTTCTTAGAATAGCGGTCCCCAACCTTTTGGGGACCAGTGCTTCTATGAGAATCTAACGCCTGATGATCTGAGGTGGAGCTGAGGCAGTGATGCTAGCGCTGGGGAGCGGAGGCAAATACAGATGCAGCTTTACTCTGGCACCAGCCCGCGGCCCGGGGGTTGGGAACCTCTGGCTTAGACTTTGCAGTCATCACGCATTCACTGTCCTTTTAATGGGTAAGATTCAATAAAAAGTTTAAAAGCAGATGTAGTTTTTACTATTTCAGCATTTTAAACTCTTGCTCCCCAAAGGACCAACGATATCAGCAAAACCTGAAATGCAGAATCTCAGCCTTCACCCCAGACCTGCTGAATCAAATCTTGCATTTTAACAAGATCTCCAAGTGATCTGTGTGCACCTTAAAATTTGCAAATTCCTGCTATGACAACATTTGGGGTCCTTATTTCTACTTCTGCTTAGCAGGATTGACTTTCTCTCCAGATCAGATAAATCCCTCTGATGCCAAACTGCTGGGTGACTGGCCTCTGCTATTTCTCTCTTCCTAGAAAACTATAAAAAGTGCAGAAAATAACCCAGACAAAGGCCCCAAGGCCTTTAAAGACCTGTTTCTCTTTCTCAGAACAATTTTAAAAAGAGAAAAAGGAAAATTAGCTTCACTTTGCATCTCCATAGAAACCCTACCTCAGTATCAACTCTGCAGTGTTAGACTGTGTTTTCGTCACGCAATTCTACTAGTCAAGCTGAGAGATTCAAAATAACCCAGGAATGAAGCAAAGAAAGTTCTAATTTGATTTTATCAAGATAGGACACCTTGCTAAATTTGAGGGTAGAGTGTCTAGCACCGCTTCAATCACCAGATAAAGGTTATTAATATACTTAAAATACTTAAGAGTTATATGGCTGCTACGTCTTAAAGGCAAGGTCCACAAAAGAACACGTTCTTTTGTCAAAAGTAGAAGAAACTCTCAGTCACTGCCCTCATATGTATTAACCGGCTGTACATTCCACTAATAGTCTTTATATTGTGGGGAAGAATCTCTCTTCAGATTGAGGGCTTATTTCTATCTTGTTGGTGCCCGGTATTAATGTTCTCCCTCTTTGCTCCTATACAGCTCAGGCAGCCCTCACAGGAGTTTTCTTTCCACTTTGCTTCTGCTACTGGTGCCCAGTGTGGCAGTCCTTGCTAACTACTTTAGAAACCGATACATCCTTAAGGAATGTGTTCCAAGTGTAGTGACATCTTTTCTGTCTGTTTGCACCATTGTCTTGTCCAACTACAATCTGATTGTATTGCCTCTGGCTGGATAGATGGGCCCCGTTGCACATGAAGAGTATTGCTAAAGAAAAATCTTGGACATTGGCTATATGTGCTGAATGTATTTCATGCTGACTAGGGAGAACACTCTGATGAGTTCATTTAGAACTCAAATAGGCTAGGGCTCCAGAAGTACAAGCATCAGCTTTACATATAATTTTTGTATGTATCTTTTATGGACTTCTGCGATTGCTATGTTCCACAATTCTTAAAAAGGTAGTTTTCAAATAGTGTACCTGGAACAGAGAAACTTTTACAAAAAGACACAACAAATATTTTTTTAAACTTTCAGAAAAGGAAAACTTTTTTCTTCAGCAGAAGGGCAGTAAGGTACAGCACAGCTTTAAAATCATGGCACTGACAGGGTTCAGAACCCAGCTCTGCCACTTATTAGCTGTGTGTCTTTGGGCAAGTTATGTAATGCCTCTGGGTCTGTTTCCTCATTCTGTAAAATGAGGATGCTACCACCTACCTCACAGACCATTATAAAGATTAGTTCAATACATGATTTGGAATACTACTTGGCACAAAGTGGGTACTCAGTGTCAGCTATTAAAAATTGCTAAAGAAGAATCAAAACTTGAGAACCTGAGACACAAATTGTAAATAAATCCAAGAGGAGGCATTTCCTTGTCCCGAGAATTTTGCAAGCCAATAAATCAATGTCTATTTTGTTGTGGATCCAATTCTATTGCCTGTGACCTAAACCCAGCCAGGAAACAGAACATTTTCTGGTTTCCAAGAGCAGGAATGAATTCGATGTTCATATGTACAAGCTGCATGTTTACCAGGGTGAGGCCTCCTGGCAGCCTTCAGTGACGGAGCCACAAACGCACGGCTGGGGACGCTGCTGAGGGTCATGCTGTATCTCGTTTCATGTTTACAGCAACCCATGAAGCAAGAGCTATTATTAGCATCCCAATTTCAAAGATTAGGCACAGAGAGATTAAGAAACTTGTCTCGTAAGTGCTAGAAGATGGAATTAAACTCAAGCCTATCTGATTCATGCATTCAACCAACACACTCGACAGTCCCCCATTTTACTTAAGCCTTGACTGTTTGCCCAACCAAATGAATGGTCAAGCAATGTATCAGCCAGAAGCACTGTTTAAACTTTGCCATTTGTTTTGGTCAGCTAGTGTTGCTTAACAAATCGTCTCCAAACTTAGTGTCACACTACACAATGATGTCGGCATGCTCATGGACTCTGCAAGTCAGGAATTTGGACATGGCAGGAAGAGTGGGATGGCTTGCCCCTGCTCCATGATGTGTGGGGAAATCTACAAGGATTGGGAGTGACTCAGTGGCCAAGAGCTAGAATCTTCTGGAGGCTTTTTCACCTTTTGATCTTAGGATAGTCAGACTTCTTATACATAAAGTTGCTCAGAGCAATATGGGGAAGCTTCAGGGCTTTCTGTGACCAGACTCCGAGGTCATATAACAGTGTTTCTCTCAGACTCTACTGATTGAACAAACCTGCCAAGTTTTAAGGAAAGAGGAACTAGCCCCCTCCCTGGGTTAATAGGAGGGATTCCAAAAAAATTGCAGCCATGTTTTAAAACTGCTACATCATTCTTATCCTTTTAATTTGCTTAAGAATATCCAATATAATAAAGATAGCCTCATGCCTAAAAGCAAAATGTGGTTCATCAGCATAGAGTTTCCAAGACATATTCCAATTTGGGAAATGTTTTTGATATGACATTTCCCACTTCATATTAGTGAGTGGTGTTTTCATCAGTCAGATTGGGCTAGATAATGCCATGGTAACCAACAACCTAAAATCTCAGCAGCTTAAAACCACCACTGAAAATAAAGTTTGTTTCTAATTTATGTTATATATTTACCACACCTTGGCTGGGGGCCTTCTTCCATGCTTTTTGTTCGCTAGGGTCCAGGTGTGTGGAACAGGCACCTGGAGCATTGTTGGTTACGGTATAGAGAAGATCTTTGTCTGAAAGTGGCCATATCTCCCCTGCTCTTAACCCATTGGCTATAGTCAAGGGGCTCCTGACCATAAGAGGGCCCGGAAGCTCAGCCAGGGAGGAGTACCGGTATATAGGTATTGGTGTGTGGCACTAACGACTACCATGCTGATCACGTCATGCAATGAAAGAAAGGGAGCTTACAGTTTTTATTTGGTTAGTCCTTCTGAGACCAACCCTGTGAGAGCATTGGAAACAAATATGTTTAACCAATCTTTTGGAAACATCTAAAACTGAGCCAGTTGGATGAATGTGAACCAGTGTGTGAATGTGTTCAGATTCCATTACACAAACCAAATTCAAAAGTCCAGTGGGCACCACTCATTGTAAGAAATAAAGGGAGACAGACTGGGGCTCTAAGCTTGGTTCCATGATCCTAACGCGTGCTTTAAGGAAAAACCCATGACTGCCTATGACAAAGAATCAGTAGTCCTCAGGGATACCCACAGAATCCTTATATATGTTCCCCATTAGGCCCTGGTTTGTGTAGCCAGAAAACCCAGGTGCTCTTCCTGGTGAAGAGGGTATACGTTCTGGCTTGAGGACACCTTGAAGCTTGGTCAAGAGTACTATATCCATAGGTCTCTTCTTCCCCACTTGAAACCATACTCAGAAGCAGACCTGTGGATGTGCATCACCCTCACACTGACACACTCACCACCCACACCCACCACATCACATACAATGGCCAGCTTTCTATGACAATGCATGGGTGACTACAGGGCAAACTCTGAAGTCAGAGATTCAGATGATAGGCAGATAACTCACAAATGAAAATAGGGTAGCAAAGCATGAAAAAAATAGGATGGTCTCGGTTAGAACTGGTATGCCATCTAAAGGCATTCAGTTCATATTTTAATACATATATTAGCTTTGTGCCAACATAAATAAGAGATCATAGAGTGGATATGGTGGCCACGGAGCTCATCTGCATGCCCCGATCTAGCCTTGTGGGTTGCATCGAAGGTAGGTGCTCTAGTGTTAGTTCAATTCAACCACAGGTTTGTGTGATGACAGCAATGCTTATACATCCCCACCCCTGTGTGTCAGGCACTGTTCTCAGCATTTCCTATTCATTAGCTCATTTAATCCTTACAACTGCTCTATGGGGTAAGTGCTTTCTATTTTGTGTAAGGAGAATTGAGATACAGGGAGTTTAAGTAGCTTCCCCAAGCTTGCACAGCTCGTAGGGGATAGAGCCAGTCAGTGTGGCTTCAGAGTCCATACTCTTAACCACTATTTCTTGTGTAGTTGCTTCCTAGAGTAAGTAGCACAGCATGTTATAAGAGTGGTTTCTAGACCAGGGTATGTGTCAGCTTGTCACAGCTACGCATTCCCTGCCTGGTCCCTAGACTCACTGAAACAGGATCCCCATGAAGGGAGGCCACAACAGTATCTCCAGGTGATTCTTACCTCATGTTCAATCATTGAGAAACTCTTGTTGATGCTTTTAATTCATCTCTAAAGACAAGGCTTCCTGGGCTCCACACTCAGAAAATCAAGCTGAACTCATTATTATTCCAACCATAGGAACCCAATTTTAAAAAAATGACAGAGGACTAATAACCTAGACCTTGACTTTGGATGTTGTTAGGAAATAGAGGGAAAAAGAGGAAGCAGAGGTTACAAGGAGAGTCCTTTGAGCAACACAGACTGGAGAGATAGTGGTCCTTTTGTTTTATTAACCTCTGTTTTCAACCTTACAGTCACTGCAATTTTGTAACTGGTAGTACGAGATGGGCAACTCTAGTTTCACTCTGAACTGGCAAGTATATTACACATAAAGGAAACTTTTAAAGTCTGTTTTGAATCTCCCCAAAAGAGAGAAATGTGGAGGCATGGTAGGGACATTTGAGGGGGGCAGGCAGAAAAATGTGTCCTTTCCCATCCTTTCGCATGTTTTTGGTGACAGATGGGAGGATGCAAACAGTGTAGAGGGAAAGAGAAAAAGGGAGAGTGATCAGGGGAACAGTTCTATGAAATTTAAGCTATAAACTGGCATGCTGGTTCATGTTTGAGCAAAGGGGCAGCGAAAGGGCACTGAGATTCTGCCTATTGCCTTTTAGCTGTGCCCTGTGCCTGCAGATGCTGGCCACCACGTTTCCCTCCTCCCTTCCCCATCCCTACATGGCGGTATTTCCATACTTCTGAGTGTGGAGCCACGTGGAGCTCACATTGGAATCAAAGGAAAATTGACTTCATGGCTCTTTCACTTTATATTGAATTTGCAACCTAAGTGCTATCTTTCACCTCCTAAAGACCCAAATCAATTGCAAAAATAGGAGGGTGGTGGAGAAGGAGGCAAGCTGGCCTGGTCAGTGTGGTTTTTGTTAGGTTGTCCTTGCATTCCCAAAATGTGAGTTTAGTTTTTTGCTGTGATTGAACTTTGGGGGGAGTTGTTTCTTCTGCTTATATCGTGGATTGGCTTTCTCCCCCCCCCCCCAGAAGAGAGCTTTTGTGGAGATCTTTTAATTTTTTTCTGATATTGGTGATATCAAAATAGATAGATTCCCTCAGTGTTGAACTCGGAATTCAGATTTGTCTATAGTTGCTTTTCATATTCTGTATTTGGATTAATTTTAGGTCTATTTTGGATCAGGATAGGTAGACTTCGTACATGAAAAAGGTATTAAAATTAGGACCATGGTTGTAAAAAAAAAGGGCAAAATGTTTTCAACACTTAGTTAGTCTCATTGAATTTTTATTAGAAAAATGTATTTGATTTGATTTTGTTTTCGATAATAAGTTTCCTTCCGTATGCTTTCCAAATGGATGTAAAATCTCTAGTCATCTTTGTTACCTAAAATCTGGGCTACTGTAAACAGGGCAGTATATAGCCTATAGGGCACCTTTGTACAAATTAGGAAAGGTGTCCTCCATAAGGATGCACAGTATGGTGAGGCCCGTGGATGGCCTCTTTATGAAAAAGACAAAGGCACTCCTTCCTTCTGGGAAGATGCAGCCCTTTGCCAGGACTTCTGGCTTGCTGAGAGGAGCTGGGGATAGATTTCTACCCCCACTTACCCCCTCGGGCAGGGCATCTTATAAAGTGGCCCTGACAGTTGCAGATCCCTGAACTTGGCTTCCTCTGTTACATTAGGTAAGTGTTGGGGATTTGAAGGGTAGTACAATTGGAAACTTTCTCCAATACTGAAATGTATTGGAAACAAAGCCAGAAGATGACTCCAAGCTTATAATCATAATAGGTATGTATGAATTGCTCCATGACTCCTGGGATATAAGAATGTCATATTTCTGTATTGTATGGCTTAAACTAAATCTAACTCAGCCACCCCTGAATTGGCAAGAAGTTCAGTAGTGGTCATTTGGGGCTCTTTCCCTTTTCTAAATTATCTAAGACAGTTTAGAGAAGATGGAGTCGGGAAAGGGTGCATGCTGCCCTGTGGAAAAGTGTGGATCTCTGTGATTGCTTTCACCTCTGCATGTTGTCCCTACCATCTCTCTGGAGTACATACCAGTTTAATATAAGAATCTGATCAACTGGTTCAAGTTTTGCCTAAGTTATATCTCAGTCACGGACCAGCCTATGGATTGGCTGCCTATACATCAGTGACCCACTCCTTATACAATCAGCTCTGACTTGTGGGTGAGACCAGGTAATACAAAAAGGCAACCAAGCCTTTAACTGAAGCAAAGAACTTGACAGTCATAGTAATAGGGCATACCTTAGAGCAGGGGTGCCCAATACTGAAATGCATTGGGCTGAGGACCTTACCCTTCCATGGCCTGTTAGGAACCAGGCCATACAGCAGGGGGTAAGCAAGAGGCAAGCCAGCGAACCTTCATCTGTATTTGCAGCCACTAGTACATCACCGCCTCACCTCCATCTCATATCATCAGGCGTTAGATTCTCATAGGAGCAGCAGTCCCAGGTGCCGAAAAGGTTCGGGCCCACTGACTTAGAGCAGTGTTCTGACTGTGGTCCTTGAACCAGCAGCATCAGCATCACCTGAAACTTGTTAGAAATGCCAATCCTTGGGCTCCACCCTAGATCTCCAGATTCAGGAACTTCAGGGGAGGGGACCAGCAGTCTGCATTTCACCAGACCTCCAGGTGATTCTTATGCACGCTCAAGTTTGAGAACCACTGCCTTACACTAAACAAACAACATATAGACTAAAAACAAATATTCGAATGAAATTATGGGAGAAAGTTAGCCAGTTCAGCTGTAGCCAAAGTGGGAATGTATCAAGTTGCCCCTAAGGGTCAGGAGGAAGTGGCATTTGTTATAAATCTGACTTTTTGGATATCAGAATGTCAGTGTTTTCTGTTCTTGAATAATGTGCATTCGCTGGATTATAGTATCTGTCCCAAACCATGAACTAAGATAAGTGCTGTCATCCCCACCCTGCCTTCCCCCACACAGTACTTCTCTGACCCTCCTAAGGCACACTTCTCATTGAGACCAGCCCAACGCTGGCTTCCTCCACAGAGGCTGAAAAATCTTGCTTAATAAGTGATTGTGTCTCTGGTTAGGGTTTTGTTTTTTCTTCAAAAAACCAGTTAACTATTTACTTTGAATCTTGTGACATTCAGATCATTTACACCTCTCCTGTCTACTGCTGATCAGGGTAAAAGGTCAAGTTGTTAGGAGTTTGTTTTTATTGCTCTAATTTACATGAACATGGATCAAAACAACCACCACATAAAGCAAGAGAGAAGATAGGAAAGAAACTGAAAGGAGAAATTTTTTCTATCTTTCCAGAGGGTATGACCAAGTTAAAACCCAATAGAGGCTGGGATCAGGGTAAGATTAGCAAGGTGCAAAATTTAAGGGGGTACAAAAAACTCAGTAATCAAGAGAAATATTGTAATACAAATTTTTTAAAAATCAAAATTAATGCAAAGTATCAAAGCATCAAAATTTTAAATAGAGACAGGCTCCAGTTCCCTCTTTAGCCTGGTTATTAACACAAGATGACATCAAAATCTACTCAACCCTCCAAGGTGGAGGAAGGACACTGGAGCCACAGTTTAAGTACTGTTGAAGGGATGTATTGTTGACTTGGTTTGCTGCAGGATGAGCACTCATTGTTTCTTACAATTGAGTGTAGACAGGCTATGTCAAGTACTCTTAGATGTACTGGAATTAGAAAAAACATGCGATATTCCTAATTGATTAAAGTCTCTATTAGTTTGTTCCCTTTATTCATAAAGAATCATCTTGGAACTTCCAATACATTCACATAACTTGAAATGTCCCTCTCCCCACTGTCCACCTGTTCTTGGTCAGTAGAGATGGCTGGTCGGCCCTCCCTGTCCCCTCATCTCACATGGAACTTGTCTGATACAGCGAGATGATGCCCCTATTACTTCTCCCTCCCCTCCCCTTAGGCTCATTTATGTGCTGTTTTTCCTGATCACTCATAGTCTCATAATTGGAATTTTGGAGTGGAAAGTACAGTAGAGGAGACATGTTCATGGCTATGTTCTTACCCCAGCTCTGCCGATAAGATGTTCGACCCTGAGCCAATCATGTGTCCTCTCTGGGCTTGGTTTCCTTGTCTGTGACATGAAAGAATCAAACTAGATCACCCCATGTTCCTCTCTGCTTCTCAAGCTCTGTGCTTCCAGTTCCACCTCAGACATTTTGCATCGCAGGCTTCTAATTCTTACCCCTATTCTCACTCTCATTCTGAGGGCCTTTCCAACACCTCAGGAAAATTAATCTCCCACTTTCTCTTTTCCATGATACATGGTTGATGGTATGAGAGAAGAATCTGGGTCTTGGATTCACATATATCAAACCTGTGATTTCTGAAGAAAAACATAACAGTAAAAACCCAATACTACTGACCCTTCCACTCATCCAGAGTGCCCTTCATGAATGGCCACAGAAGAATCTATCTGCCTCATCATTTTCTTTTTATCAAACTGATATAACATTAATTTATTCCTCCAATATTTATTGAATACCTCCTAAGTAGCAGGCACTTTTCTAAGGCCTAAATAGATACAATTTCTGCCCCAATGGTATAAACATTCATTAGGCAAGAAAAAAAAATACCTTACTTTATGATACTTAAATTAATTATGACTTGCAGCTCCCATTCCCCAAGGGTGGCAAAAAATCAATCTTGGACATTTTCAGGGACCTCTCCCAGAACTTCTTAGGGTCATACAAACATCTAAAGACTTTCTGGGTCCCTGGAAAATGGGAGAATGGCCCTCACTAGTGTTTAGTCCATGGTGATTATCACTAATGTCCTTCTTCCCAAACCCTCACAGTCCCTTGAGGGCAGATGGCTCCGCAGCTTCTGTACCAGGTTGACCTGGGGCTCTTTGCTCAGGGTGGGAGTCCTCATGCTCAAAGACTTCTCATATGGAAGCTTCCAAAAATATGCATCCTTATCTTCAGTTTGCATAATTACATTGAAACCTTCTGACACGATCAGTATGAGGGACAAGTGCTTGGTTCAACAATCCAGAAAGAGGTCATTAAATGCACACATATTTTGACCATTGTATTTTTAGCATGAAATATTAAATGTACGCTCATTTGCTGATCTTGCATTTTAGTCCAAAACCTTTTCTTTAAATACGAGCATACTGTTTGGTATTGTGATTATCTGTCTTTCAAAGATTCCCACTCATGATTCATCATCTGTAATGTGCACCTTTAATTTCTTCATAGTCAACGGGAACTTAAAGACACTTGTGAAGCAAGTGTCTTTCTGAGGAAAGAGTTTTTTGTACTTTTTTTATTTCTCCCCAATATTTTACAGTATCTAACTCACATCTAATTTGAGAAGATTAGCTGACTGCCATTACCTAATTTTTTCCAAAACATTCAACTCATTTTTCATAGAAAAAACTCTTTCTATTTATACTTACCTTGCACTGATTTACATATAACTTAGTAATTGCACAGTCTCAATAACAACAGGCATTAACATGTTTAGGAACAAATGTAACTGACTCCTGGTAAGCATATAACTTAGCTGCTGGAGGCAGAAGTTGGTGAGTATGTTTGAGAGTGATCTATGGGTTGCAGACATCTAGTGTACTGTGGAAACCAATCAGGACGTTTTACAGAAGAAATAGAAAACATGGGTTCATCTCAGAGTTCCGTGGAGATCAGTTAAGAGAATATTTGCAGCATTTACAGCTTCACTCACAACTGTGCTCCCTACCCGCTTGCCAGTAGTTACCACCACTTAAAGATACGGAGTAGACAGTCCTTCATCTTGAAACTTACAATGACATAAGACAAATATGTTCTAATTTTTCAGTTCTTGAAGTTTCAAATACAGTTTCACTGCATTTTCTTAAGCTGGTAGAATATTTTAAATTTACCTTTACTCACTCTCCAGGACCTCAGTTAAAGTGATTGATTTTAGCTTCACTCCCTTTCTCTGTCCCTCCTTTATAGGTGTTAATGCAGAGTTACATAGCCCAAAAAAGGAGGGGGGAGGAAAGAGGAGGAGAAGACAGAAGAAGAGGAGTGAAAGTGAATAATGTGATTTCTATATGAAATGGGTGCTTGGCAACTAAAGAATCCAGCTGTCACGTGGACTGTGTCCTGGAAAAATGTGCAAGCGGGAGATTTTTCTGGGCACCAGTTGGGTTATTAAAAGGAAAAGAAACACTCTGTCTCTGTACGTCAAGTTTATGGGTGTGGGACCAAAGGGAAGCACTGCTTACTTGTACAGTTGTGCAATGGCTCTAGATTTTCATCTCCCTTCTAGTGGCCAAGGTTATATCAGAGCTTTTCCACCTAGACAGCTTCATAGAGTAAGATAATTTAATACATGTAGCCGTAAATGTGTTTACTGCATTTGCTCCTAGAGCAATCTTTCCAAAGCATAGTTCTAACAAAGTCACCTTTTAACTCAAAAAACCCTAACATCTCCCCTTGCCCACTGAATTAAATACTTGCATTTCACTTTGGCATTTAGGTCCTGCCAAACAAGACTTGCTCAGTTACTGTTCAGGACTGGGCCGTGTCTACATTCCACTCAGAACACACTGCTTTACACGCAGAAGGTCCTGGGTTCACACCCCAGTGGAGCCATAGTCCATGGTCTATGGCCATGCCACCCTGAACGAGCCCAATGTCTGATCTCAGAAACTAAGCAGAGTCAGGCCTGGTTAGTCCTTGGATGAGAGACCACCTAGGAAGACAGGTGCTAAAGGCACCAATAATAATAATAATAAAAGTAAATACAGTCACTTTATTTCACTTAAATCTATTTATTTACCATAGAAAATTTACTTCAGTGCTCTACCTGGAAAAACACACTATCCTTGATAAATTAAAGCTCACCACCATAAAAATGAATTCAATAAAAACATACAATGATATCATCTTCTATCTAGGTAACTCTTGCCTGAGGCATGCTCTATCTTGGTTAAAGTGTTAAAGATTAGCAGCAAAGTTCACCTTGATGAGAATGGAAAACAGAGTAACTCTCTTACTGTTTTGTAAGTAGTACCATGTCCATGCAGCATCTAAAATAATCTCCTATGCCATCTAAAGTCTTGAGTGGCATAGGCTCCACACTTTGGAAAACAGTGCCTTAGTCCTATGAAATGATAAATAACTAAAGGCCAAGAAATGATCCTTACTCCTCATCATGTCCTTCATCATTCCAAGAATCTATTCCTTAGGCCTCTAAACCACCCTCACCTCCTTCTAGGGGACAGTATGATGTCTCATGAGTCACCGAGTTATTTGATGTGAAGAAATGAGCAGTTATTTCTGCAGCACTACCTTCTGTCTTCTCTGGTACCTCAAGATGGTAGGTTCTTCAGGCCCATGGTCTTGAAATGAAGAAGGAGTGGTTTTCCTCAAGTTCATGTGTGTGTATGGGGGCGTAAACATGTAGGGGAGGTATGATAGCAGAGGAACTTCCCTAATTCACAAAGGTCTGTTCATAAAATGCTCCAGCGGAAGTTAGCTTGTGCTGTCTCCCATCTTAGATCAATGTTTTTTGGGAGTTGGATAAGACTTTGGAGATCATCTCCTCCTACTCTCTTCACCCTGACCAATCCAATCTCTTGTTATGGAACAGGAAACCAAGGTCCAGAGAACAAGTGTCCTGCTCATGATGACACTGCCCGTACGTCGCAAATGGGAATAGAATCCAGATGTTTGCAATAGAAACCCATCACAATGGCCCTCCTGCGACTGACTCTAGTTGTTCACAGACTTTCTTCCTTCTTTTCCAGGCAGTACTGAGCCCTCTCATAGCCATTGCGCTGAAGATATCCCAGATACACGAGAGAACTGGCCGGAGGGGCCCCACCGTCATCACCTGAAGGAAGGGAAGATCACTCACCAGGACATAAAAAAAGCACTCGGCAGGAGACACTTCACCCACAACTTTTTGCTACCTGTTTGTGCCTCTTATGACTTTGGGGAAACAAAAAAAAGATAATTTGCTGGTGGGGGTTGAGGGTAGGTGGAAAAGGAAAAAAAAAATCTGTTTTGTTTAGGTTTTGGTCAGTTCCTCCAAATGCAGTAGGGTCTTCAGTTGTCTGTTAAAGCTGCACTATCATTTGGTATCTGTATTTTATCACACAAAGGAGCTTCCCTTTTTGAGAAACAAAAAGTGGTCTAGGAAGCTGTTAGTCGACGTCTGAGCATCATTGGTGCTAGTTGAGAAAAGGTTCTGAAACTAAAACCAAGTGCCAGAACTGAGCTGCCCCTAAGCCCCTGGGCAGACCTAAGAAAACTCTCCTGAGCATGGAGGAGGATTTAGCTTTTCATCCTACGTCAGGTCTCCCACGGGAAAGTTGTAGAGGTCCCGATACCCCACCTCATGCCCTCCAACCACCCAATGGCCGGCTTTCCCACCCTCCCATCTCCAAAGTCCCTCTCACATCTTCTAATGCTTTCTACAAACCACAATGGCACACTTTCAACAAAACATATCAAGGGGTGTTATTCTCTCTTATTTTGTAAATAATGTTATTTTAGCTATTAAGCTGGCTGCATTCCTTCAAATTTAGTCACTCGTTATGCAGGTGGAAAGCGGTTTCTTGGCAAGACTCTGCAATTGAACACTTACAGTTTCCGGGCTCTTCCTTGATTCTGTCACCTAGGTTGATACAGGGGTTTGTACTCATTCCTCCCGGGAAGACAAACTATCACCATGTCTGCTATCTCTCTGACTTTCTCTCCACTGTCTTATCTCCCAATAATGGCCTGTTTTAATGCACTCAGTTGGACACAATTCAGATCTTACTTATAATGGCTGTAAAAGGAGATAATGAAATGTCATAAAAGTAGAAAATGAAGGGGACGCTGGAAGAAAACCTTACTGGCTGTACAGTTATGGGCCTGATGAGATGGAGGGCAGAGTGGAGACCCCTGCTGGAAAGCAGGGGGTAACAACTTGTTTTTGTTTTTGTTTTTGTTTTCCCGCCCAGGAAAAGGATTGCAGCTCGCCTAGCCTCCTTCTGTACTTAGCCAGGACACTCGGTGCATGGGACCTGTTTGCATATGTTTTGCTTCCTTGGGAACGGGACTCTCACTTATTGTGTCATTTGCACAGATGATGTGGTGTGCTTTGATTGTTAAGCAATTTGTTGTTGCTGTAGTCAAGATTAGTGCACGCTGGGAAACATTCCCAATAAGGTGTTCGTTTCTATTTTCTATCTATGCTTCTGTCAGAAACGTGCTAGGACATTTAGTATCCAATAAAAAAGAAATTCCTTGTTTCAACCTCATGCAAAGATTGTGGAATTTTGCTTATTTGTTTGTTTTGCCAGTTGAGATACTCCAGTAGCGGTCACTATTCTAATTAAGTTTGCCTTTCAAAGCACTAGCAAGGGCTGGTTTTCATTATCATGACCTTGAGAATTTATTAATAAATGGAACAGAAAAGGCTCAGAACTGCCTTTGGGAGTCAGCAGAAACTGAAATGGCATCTAGTGTTTTACTAAGTATCTTCATTTTGGAATAATAGGAAGGCGGCTTTGAGCTGAAATTCTGAAGAACTAGTTATGAAATTTATCAGCAATGGAATGCAATTTGCCTTATAGCTTTGGTTCTCATTGTCTTTGAAGTGGTGGTAGTCAGTGACAGCCATTTATTCACTACTCAGCTCTGTGATGATCAGCACAAATAGATGCATTTTTAGCCTTGGCTCTAGGTAAGAAGATATTATTTCTTTTTTCTCATGGTGATAAACTTTTAACCATCTCTAACTTTCAGTGCTCAAATGTAAGTTAATCCTCATTTTTAAATTGTTTCTTTACTTTAATACAGAGTCATGTGTGTCCAGCAGCCCAAAATATGTATTCATTCACTCATTCATTCACTCATTCATTCATTCATTCATTCGGCAAACACTGGTTGAACAGCTCTATGCAGAGTCCTGTACCAGAGTTTTTGGTACAGCAAAGAGATGTTTAAAATATTATTCCTGCTCCTGTGAGTTTGTAATTTGGGGACATGAATGTTGCAGTAGAGGCACAATGAGAGAGATTGACTGTGGAAACAGTGAGATTGGCTCAGAGATGGCAGATCACGAGGCACTTGAGGGATTTCCCGAATTGTGGAGTTTCTTTGGACTTGTAACCATTTCTATAATGTCACCAGGGGTGAAAGCATCAGGAACAGAGATTCGGAGTTGAGAGACAGGAGCACCGGAGAGAAGGCTGCTTTGGGTGCAGTGAGGGGTTGGCTCAGCCGAGCAGGGTTGAAGCAGACGCGGCATTGTGTCCGATGGAGCGCATACTTGGCGCCGTTATGGAAAGAAGCAGCTGCACAGCTGCCTATTTTTACAGAACTTTTTCTTAGCTTGGTTCCCAAAGGGACAGTCATGTAGTGGCTCTGGGACATAGCCTCTCTCTGGAACCTGCTCACATTCATAATCACCGAGGTATTATTTCTGCTTTACATAAAATCCAAGCCTCTCTTGCTCAGCTACACATGTATATCCTCTTGCCTGTACCCTGAGTAGAGGTGGAGGTGAAAGGAAGTCACTCTTCCGCACATAATGTTCTTTATGTTATTAAGTGTGGAGCTCCAGACACCAGTTTTTCTTGAGTAAATGAATGGAGAAGTCCAAGAAATTTGTGGGGAGTACAGGAGACAATCATTAAAAGGGCTGTGGATAGAGTGTGGCAACTGTCAGGGCCACTGTTGTGACAGGCTAATATTGAGGGGTTCGCTCACAACACCATGCACCTCCAGAACAATGACAAGCAACAGTATGTATAAGACCTGGGCAATGCCACTACCCACCCAGGGGGTGTTTGGAAATGTGTGTATATACGTGGCAGAGAGGCATTTAGTGGGAGGGGTCCCACTAAAAGGATGCTAAATATCCTGCCAGGTATCAGCCAGTCCCCTAGAACAAAAAGTTGTTTTGCCTCATCCATGATTCTTGAGTTTCTTAGCTGACCTTGAAAGTGGATAAGCAGCCATTATTAAAATAAGATCACTTATCAAATCTTACTAATCCAGAGAGCAGCCTACATCCACAGTATTCATAGGACAAATGGTGGTGCATGACATTGTAGGCTGAAGCGTTTGGATTAGGCTTGAAGGCTTTCTGCACAGGAAGCCTCAGATTGATGACCAGTCCCATGGTGGCACATTGGCTGACAGCTGACTGCATTATCTGCAGTGTTCTCTGCAGATAATACAGGCAATGACAGGGATAATGGTGTGGTGACTTCTCATTGGCCAGCTGTGGGTCAGTGTAAGGCGTGGGATTTACTTTGGCAGCGATATCTATCAGCAGTGGCAAGTGTGGGGAATTTGAAAAAGCACCTGGGGGAACTGGTGGGGACATAACAGATGACTCCATTTTATTGCTTGGTCATGCTTTGGGTGCTCTTAGAACATGTGGTCACTGATATCCCAGACACCTGTGTGGAGGAGAGTTCCATTCCTGAGAGGAGAAGGGTCGGAGAAATCGCGCGTGCCTTTGGAAATGATGTAACTGCTAGTAAATCTGTCTTTGGCCCTTCAACAGTTACAAACAGCAAGAGATTATCCGAGGCGTCAGAGCTTAGCAGAATGCCTGCTCCACTCCAACCAGCTGGAGTCCTTATCAGTGGAAATGGCTCATGCAGTTGACAGCCCCCTTGGTATGTGGTTTGGCCTAAGTTGTCATGGAACAGTATAGAATACGGTGAAGATATGCATTATAAACCCATGTCTTAATCATATTTCATGTCTTTTAGCACTCAGTATGTGCCCTGAAATACAGGTAAGCTGGGGAGATACTTTACAAAATAAAAATTTTAAAAACCTGGGTTTAAGTATAATCTTAAAGGATGGTTAAGATTGCAGTAAAATTACTTGTGTTTTTGAGTGGAGAGGTTAAAAATACATAGTACATCCAGATATGCAAAAGATGCAACACAAACTATTCTATAACTGACCTCACCACGCTCATCTTCTGGAGGGTAGGGCGGGTACTTAAACTTGCTATTCAGCGGGACATTATAAGATTAAAATACTGGAGAGTCTCCATCTGAGTATTTCCCTTTCCCGTTGACATGTGAGCCTACCATTCACATCTGAGAGGCAGGACGAGCAAAAGACACTCTCCTTGGAGCTTCGTCTCTTACCCACTTTCTCACAGTCTAAATGACCTGCCTGTCATTCACAGAATCATGGTACTCAATCACCACCATTCACTTTATCATAAGCTTAAGGAGAAAGAGGAGATACAGTGTTTATTTGCCCTGAGTGGATCCTCCAGGGATGACCAATAATTTCTTATTAACCACATAGCACACTTCTGTCTGACTTGCCCAGTGGGGTTTACATTGCTGGGCCTTTCAAAAGAAGGATTTGTTTTGGTTAATATCCATGTTCTTGATGCTCACTTCAGAGTACATATGTTTAAAAAAGAAAAGGCAATAAATGCCTATAATTAGTATTTCTTTTCAAAAAGCACCTCGTTTACTTTCTAAATCATTAGCTCTTGTTCAGTAATGTTTGGGTCTGTAAAAAGATTAACTTATTTGGATGTTGTGTTAGCTTCACATAGAGAATGAAACTTTGAGACTTGTGATCCTCTATTGATTTTTTTTTCTGATATAAAACGACGGCAAAAGGGAAAGTTTAAATACAAAATTTATTGCAGTTAAGAAATTAAAACAATTTCCTTATGTAAACCAAAATTAACATTTGTTTCACATGACTACCAGGAGTTGGAAAAACCATCTATTACAAATGCAAACTCTGGATGAAAGCCCAGTGATAGAGCTGTTCAGATCAGCGAATGTTCTCAGACCCCAGGGAAATTTTTGGGATAACCATCTCAGTAGAGGAATAGAGATGACAAGAGAATAATAATAAATTGCATTGCTAATAAATGACCACTTTCCTGTTGGACAACCATGAGTGACCTGCATATCCAGTTATGCCCTTGATGTCAAGGATTTAAATCACAGATGCCCAAATTCATGCTTTATGCTAAGGGACCATTTTTTCCTTTTATGTGGTTTCCTGTGTATTCATCAGGACATGCTTAATCTGTGCACTCAGGAATAACTAGGAAAAGGAGGCCACCGGAGCCCCATCCCATTTCAACAACCCTCTTCCTTCTTGAAAGATCTTCATCACTGCCACCACTCTCCAAAACCCCTCCTGTGCCCATTCACCAGGGGCCATAACATCTGTTACTATTAGAAACCATCTTTCATCATCAGCATAATGCCCAGATGAAGGAAACTATACCAGGAGTTGAGGGCCAAGCTCTTAGGCAGAAAATGTGGATGGTTTATTTGCATTTTAAAAGAGAAGCCATATCCAATGCACCTGAAAGCAACCTGAGAGCAATCCCTGCTGCCCCTTCAAGACTTTTAGGTATTGCAGCAACCCTGGGGCTCTACTTCCCGTGAGGGCCCACTTCTGAAGGGGGAGAGAAGTCCCAACTGCTGCCTGGGAGAAGGGAAGTAAGACAGGGTTAACCTAACACAAAAATTGGAAGTGAATATGTCCTCCCATGTCCCACTATGGACCCTCCTTCACCCTCCTGGAAATAACTGTTTGTTATTGGAAAAGTTTCTTAACTTCTCAAAGTCTCAGTTTATGCATCTGTAAAATGAGAATAATCATTGCACCCATCTCTGAAGGTTATAATGAAGGATAAATAAAAAGCATAGAAAGTTCATAGTGCAGAGACTGCCATATCAAAAGCATCCCATAATTGTTAGATATTAATCCCAGCACAAATTCTTCACTTGATAGAGAAGAAAACTGAGGCCTGAAGAGATGAAGTTTCTTTTCCAAGCTCTAAAGCATGAGGCTGTATCCCTTTCTACTACCCTGCCATCCAACGTGTTCTCTTGTATTAAAACATGTAATAAGATACAAAAAAGCTGAAAACATTTTTAAAGCCTTAAGTATCCCCTCTGGGGTCACTGACATGGCCTTTCCTCGCGCAGTCCCTTGCCTGTGTTTATTATTAGCAGCTGTGTCCCAGCGGGGTGTGTCAGGCATGCTGGAGAGCACACTTGGCTTTGCCTCTCTGCACCCGAGATGGGGGTGCTGTCACAGCTGTCTTCTATGGACTCGTAGGATGGTGCAGCCTCTCGGTGATCATCGTTTTCATCCTCAAATTCAAAGACCATCTCTGTGTACACGGGTGGAGGAACGTCCAAGGCCTCTCCCTCTGCAGGACAGGTTTGCTTTCCAGCATCAAGACTCTCTTCATAAGCAGGAGGGTAAAAACCTGGCCTGGGGGACAAAATGCCACAAATGCATGTGTTACTTCAGTGGTTAATGCCAAAGAAGCATATGTCTGCCTCTCACAAATCACATTGTGCAAAGTTAAACTGTTAAGAAACATGGATTTTACAACAAATGTACTTCTTTCCTGGCATCACCAGTTTTTAAAATATGTGCTGCTCTTCCAGCAGAACTCTCTTTATCAGCCATAGGATGTGGGCCTCTATACTCATATTTTCCCCAGTGGGTTATTCCGAGCTATTCTCTCTCTCTTACTCATTGGAATCAGGGACTATCAGTGTGAGATCTTTAGCAGGGGTAGGGGGTATGGCCTTTGACTGTGGAACTTCTCTCTACCCAATTATTTATGTATCTTTTATCAAGCCCATTCACAGACATCACCTTCTACTCAGTTGTATTCACTGTCTCAGATTCTCACAGCTAACAAAATAATGAATGAAAACCATCTTTGTGCAGGTTCCTAAACTATATCAGATCTTCTCTCTTTCCTATTACTCTTTCAAGTCTCAGCAGATAAAAGAAAAACAAAAGAAAACACTACCACACTCATTTTCCAAACTATTTCAACTGACAACTTTATGTAGATCTACGTTGCAACTCTTTTTATGCCATTAGGCCAATGGCTAATGGAGCCATTCACACCAGAGCCGATGGATTCATTGGTCATCTTGCCCAGGGTTGCTAATTGTTACATCCTTCTGGCTTCTCCATTATGAATGGGATTGGGGTTGGCATGGAGGTGAGGAAGAAAGAGGGTGAACTTGATTGAGATGTGTATTTATAGAGTGAATTCTTCCAGTGCCTACAGGGAGTGTTTGTGGTGTGTAACCACAACAGAACCAGGACTGCCATTTGTAGCCACAGCTCCATTCCAAATGTGACCAGGCCCAAAGCCAAATGTCTGAAGAGATGTCTACTGTACAGTATAAATCTCAGCCTTCACTCTGAATAGCCACGGCTGTGTCATGGGGCATATGTGTGAAAACACTGAAGACAGAAAGGTGAGCTGTTCCCAACAACGATTTGAGAGGCTCCAGAATGACTACTGCCTGTTCCCCAAATCCCATCCACCTCTCTTAATCCCCACCCCACCATAGCAATTTACATTCCCAGAGCCCTGAATTCTACCATTGTAGACCCATTTGTTTTAATACCTCAACCTGGGTTGTGGCTATGAATATACCCATTTTGAATGCTGGTGCTCCTGAGAAATGTAACTTTACATTGACTTACTTACTAGCAATTCTCAGTGGGCTGGGCATCTATTAGAAGCGGCAGGAAGAGACAGTAAATGGGGGGTCTCATGATGTCCATAATTTACTTTAAACCTTTTCTGCACAGTATAATGTTATGCATGTGTTAGTAAATTTAAGCTATACCCTAAAGTTAGTCGGTTATACTTATCAGGAATTCACACTCCAGAGGCCATTATCTAGCATTTACACACACACACACACACAAAATCACCACCTTAAAATCATCTATAATCGCTTCAGTTATCTCAATTTTTTATCAAGCCCAGAGACTTTGCTAGTAAGTATAAGAAACATTGGAAATGAGTTTTGGTTATTATAATTAGTATCTTATTAATTAGTCTAATAATGTCAAAATCAAGTCATGAGTAAAATTACTTGTATTCAAGATACATGAAGTAGCTAAAATACTTTAGATCGAGAAAGCAGGATAATTTATGGAGTCTTGCAGCCAGTCCCCTCAGTATTATGCCTGATGTTTTATCACGAAGTGATCCTGTGTTCAGCCAAAAATTAGGAGGTTTTTGATTGTCTGATATTAACCATAAGGCCAACTGAATTTTTTTGAATGTGGTAAAATATGTATAATATGAAATTTACCACTTTAGCCATTTTAAGTGTAGAATTTAATGGCATTAAGCACAGTCACAGTGTTGTGCAATCATCACTACTATTCATCTTCAGAACTTTTCCACACCCCAAACTGAAACTCTATACCCGTGAAACGGTAACACCCCTTCTCCCATCCCTAACCCCCAACCCCTGGGGAACCACGGTTCTACTTTCTTTCTGTTAATTTGACTACTCTAGGTACCTCATATAGGTAGAATCATATATATTTTGTCTTTTCATGTCTGGTTTACTTCACTTAGCATATCTTTGAGGTTCATCCATGTCGTAGCATGCATTAACATTTCTTTACCTTTTAAGGCTAAAAAATTCCATTGTATGTATATTCTACATTTTGTTTATCCATTCATCCACTAATGGATGTATAGGTTGTTTCTACCTTTTGGCTATTGTGAAGAATGCTGCTGTGAATATTGATGTACAAATATCTGTTCAAATGCCTGCTTTCAATTCTTTTGTCTATATATCCAGAAGTGGACTTGCTGGATGAAATGATAATTCTATGTTTAATGTTTTGAAGAACCTCAAACCAGTGGCTGCACTGTTTACATTCCCACCAATAGTACACGAGGGTTCTAATTCCTCCACATCGTTGCTAACACTTGTTGTTCTCTGTTGTTTTGTTTTGTTTTGTTTTTGATAATAGCCATCCTAATGGGTATGAGGTGGTAAGGTTAATTGAATCTTACCTTTGGAATATCATTGCCTTGCCTCAAATAAATCTTTCATTCAAGGTATGATCCAAAAATCTAAAAGGATACTAAGCTGGGACTTTACTGAGTTCACAAAGAGGCTGCAGGACTGATTTTATGCCTGCTTGCTTATTTGTTGTATGGAAGAATTTGGTCTGGGATTTGCTTTCTTATAACCCAGTAGCCAAGTTATGAGGAATAACTAACCACCACCAGCTTCTAAGGATAGCTCCCATAATACAACAAAAGAACTTAAGAGTTGGGCCTCTTAAATTGGCTTAGGTGATTTTTCAAATTGGGCAGTGGGGGTGGGGGGGGGAGGTGTTCTCTAAGATAAATTCTCTTCACGGTTTTCTCCAGAGGCAGCACCATTCTTCCTAATAACTAACCCCAGAGTAATTCCCTGATGATGAAACCTCAGTTCTAGACATACAGGCCTATGAGACTTTGTAAATTGCCCCATGTAATTTATAGCCACTCCACAATGGGAATAGAAGTCACTCAGCTTTTCCAAAACTCAGCCCTGACTCAACCTTCACCAGTTCTCCAGCTTCTGAATACATACCTGTCCACTGTGGCCAGGGCCACGGCTCCATGGGCAAGGTGTTGTCTGAGCACATGGCTGAACAGCCCTTTGCTTTCATTCGCCTGGCGGTAGGTGTTCCAGAAAATTCCACTCACAAGGATTACAAACCCCAGAGACAGAAGAAAATAGGCCAGGATCAGGTTTCCCCGATAGTTGAAGTTGGACCCAAGGAAAAGAAGAAGGCCCCCAGGCAGATTAGCAGGAAGCCCATCAGGAGGGAAAGGGCACAGAGAACTAGACCAGTTCTGTTCTGCATCCCTGCTCCTTTGGAACCCGGCTCCCTGACCCTGTCACTTCCCTTCTTCCCTTGCTCACAGAGAATGCTCTCATTAGTCAGCTTACAGCTTTATACACTCTGGGACCAACTGGCCTTTGGACAATTAAGTGAAGCAGGCACTTAGAAGCTATTCATTAACCACTGAAAGTAACTTTAATATCATGGGAAGATTAACCTAAAAACACAGCACGTGTACTACAGAAAGGAGTGGCTTCCCATAGCCATCTTGCTCTTTTGAGCTGGATAGGACCCTCAGCCAACCCAGTTATTTGAGGGGAGGTCTCCCATCCTTTGATTAAAAGGGCACTGGTGTCTTAAACCCCACAGTGGGTAATTCCTTGCCAATGCTAGAGAAATTAGCATTCCTTAATGAACTATCTTCTATGCGGTTTGGCAGGGAGTTGTTTCCTGATTTCTTCTTTCTCTGTATTAAAAAGACCTTTTTTATGACTGTTAACATATTTGTCTTGCCTCTCTCAAAGAATCTTTCTTTACTGCCTTCATACTATGATATTGAAAACAACTCCAAGAAAAAGCCTATGGGGTGAACTCCCTGATTCCTTCTCTGTTAACAAGAAAAATGAGCATTAGCAGGAGGGGGAAAGAGACTGCTGGGGAGAAGGATGGCAATAGATAGAGCTTTGGAAATTTGGGGGATTTCTGGGGATGGTTGTAAAAGGTAATGACCCGGTAACTGCTCTGATTTTGGTTTTCTATCTTTCCCTCTGTTGGGGCCCAGTTCTTGAGATCCTAAGGTCATTTCTGGTTAATACGTAGGTGTTCAATAAAAATATTTTGCTTATTGTTCGACCCCTGGCCACCATTCTTGGCTCACTAGAAATAATTGAACTGGATCCCACCCTTCCGGCTCTCAAAAAAGGCCCAGGCGTTTCATAGAAGGGTGTTCCCTAAAGCATATAGCGTGTTACCATCTCTATGCAAAACAAATACTTGTGAGAAGCACTGCCTATTCAATCCCCACCCTCCCTCACACACATCTTAGGGTTGTGCAGAGCATATTAACAAATGAAAGGCTCTGAAAAGTTTTACGATCTTTTTCCTGTCATAAAATATACATTAAATAATTTTTTTTTTAGTAGATGCTGCTAAAAAATGTTCCCTGTCCTCTCCCCCACACCATTGCTCTATGTATAACCTCAAAGAATCTTTCTAGAACCAGCCTTCTCTCTTCTGTCTGGAATTTATTTCTTCCATCTTGACTGTTTTTAATTGTGGGCATCCTGCTCCAAATCTGGCTCATGCCTGATTCCTTCTTTATTTTAATGTGATGCAAGTCCCTGCCAAAAGTCAGTTGCCCAGAGGGATTCGGGGTCACTTCTATCCAAAGAGATTTTCTTCAGTTCTTCTTTGCTATTCATCTATCCCACTACTCCATCAATTTTTTCATTTACTTTCCTTGTGGAAAAAGGAGTTATTTCATGTAGTAAATCCATTCATATCTTTTAGCCTCATACCCACCATATCCTCAGCTATACCTTCATGTTATGAGCTAGGAGAGAGAGAGAAAGACACTGGATCAAAAATACTATCAGGTACATCCCATTCTACCCCCTGACTTCTACCGTTATTAGCTTCAATCCTTACCCTGAACTACTTTCATTTTATGGTCTTGATATTATCCTTGAAATCTTAAAAACAGCTCCTTCTACAATTTGTCTGAGGCTGGCAGATTTCTAAGATGACTCTCAGTGATACATGTCCTTTTATGTGTGTGTGGGCTGGACATAGTGATTTGATTCTAACCAATAGAATATGGCAAAGGTAGTGGATGTCACTTCCATACTTAGGTTTTAAAAGATTGTGACTTCCATCTTGCTAGCACTCTATTGCCCTTATAGCTTGCATCCTTTGAAGAAGAAGCTGCCATATTGGAGAGGCCATATGACAAGGAACTAAGGGTAGCTTCTGGCCAACGTTCAGTGAAGAACTGAGACCCTTAGTCCATGAGGCAGTGAGGAATGGCATCCTACCAATGATCATGTGAATTTGGAATCAAATCTTTGCCCCACTGAGCCTTGAGGTGACTATACACTAAGCAACACTTTGATTGAGAGGCCTTGAAGTCAAGGACTCAGCTAAATCTTGCCCAAATTCCTGACCGCAGAAACTGTGAGAAGACAAGTATGTGTTGTTTTAAGCTGCTCAGTTTTGTGGCAATTTTGGGGGCAGCAATAGATAACTAACACAGTTCTTTAGGACTTGGAAACCACGAGAGACAATCAGTGTTAAATGTTTACATAGCACCTAAAACATAGAAAATGCCCTATCCAAGTTGGTTATAATCATCCTCACTATTATCATTATTATTATTACTGTTGTAATTCTAAAAATCTGGAGAAGCCCCAGGATTCTCAACTGAAAGGTCTATGCTAGGAGTTGGGTCCCAAGAACAGGTAAACGGTAAGGCCCAAGAGATACTATTAAGTACTGGAATAAGGAGGGGTAGCACTCTGGATCAGAACGGCCTACCCATAAGGCCAGGCTTCTTTGTTTTGGACCAAATCTGGGAGATGAATCACACAGGGCATTTTAACAAGTCAGACCTGGTTCCTGTGATCACATGAATATTTGAGCAAGTAAGAATCTCTATTCTTTCCCTCCTTTATTTCCAAAAAAGGGTAGGTCATGCCTTGTAGTTTGTAAGATAGGTTCTTCGCCTCTATATTCTTTAAGAAGGATCCTGTCATCCAGAACAGTGTATTTTTTTTTGTTCCTGTTGGTTTTTTGTTTTTGTTTGTTTGTTTTGGTGAGAAATTGGGAAGGAAAGAGTAAGATCCAGGATGTGATAAGAAGATGAAATGGCTTTGTTACCTTACATAAATTCTCTGGGCTCAGAGTATTTCAGGAGTTTATCTTGGGTGAGGTCGGACATTAAGGAGAAATTATAGGAGAATCTGTAGTATATGAAGAGAGTAGCTGAGAAAGAGAAAAAATATATAGAAATATGAAATATTGGTAAGAACCACATGTCTCCTTCATAATGATTGAAACATACTAGCAAAGAATTTATGTTAAAGTTGTTTTTGCAAGTTTATGTTTATTATTATTATTATAAATATATAAATTTTAAATTTTACAACTTCTTTTTTTACTATCTTTGCTTCAGTTGTAAACTACATGCATCACTCCTCTACAAGTATTTTTCCTTTGATGCCTCAAAAAAGGCCAAGGATAACAAAAGCCGATTGACTTGCCATTAAAAAAAAAAAATTATTACTTGTAGTTATCCTGTTCTTTGTATTGAGGTATGACCTCTTTTCCCACAATCATTGTTAGTGAAAACATTTTTGAAAGTAGAAAATGCAAGTCAACGTGTGTTTGCTTCAGTGATCATGAAATAGCTCAGCCATAAAAAAAAAAAAAAAAAAAAAAAAAAAAAAAAAAAAAAAAACATCTGGGTCTTGATTAGTCTTGAAGAGAAAGAAACCCAAGAAGAAGAGAAGGCCAGATCCTCGGGTCTGGGGAAAAAGTAAAAAGATCCAATAAAGAGCCAGTCGAATACTAAAAAAATCACCCTAAAAAGACAGATTGTCTGGGCTTCCTTATGCTCTGCCCTGTCTCTGGGTTCACCTTCACATCCAGGCCAGCTTTTCTATTCTCATCTACCTCACCATTTAGCCAGCTGAGTGTGGGAGTAAGGAGCTAATAATACTGACTCCATTTAAAGGCAGAAAAACTGCAAGAGAGGGAGATTTTTGATTCACCTCAGCTCATATAGACAGCATGGAATTGATAGTAAATGGATATTCTGGGAGGAGAGTATGGACAGAGGCTCATCTTCTATAGAACATTCTGGGATCCAGTGGAAGTCAAGCTAAAGAACTATTTTGACTCCCATCCCTCCCACCAGAGACTCACCTAGGAAATGGTATTTTCTTTTAAACCAGTTCATTTTTTAAAAAATTATTATTATCCTTAAAAGTTCACCAATCGGCAAAATTATCTGGCTTGGCAGTAGGCAGTAGTCGCATGTTATTTGGTTGACAGCCAAGCTATATTAAAACATAATCACTCCTTCAACACTTTGCCCCATGAGTGTTGTTCTGAACATTGAGTGCAGCCGAGTTCCCAGCACTGCTCTGCCTTCCATGTTGGATCCCCTGAAATCTCACCCTTTCAAACTCTCTGTGCAATACGTAAATGCCTTGGAACTTTTAACACTCTGCACTCTTCTTTGTTTACTGGATGCTTGGCCCCATACCCTTCTCTTAAAAACTAGAAAAGTATATTGCTCTGGCTAAGAACTAGATGGGGACTTTGGAAGGAAGCTAGTGGTGTTTGGAAGCTATTGCACAGGAGGGGCATGGGGCCAAGAGCTAAAGAAGAGTGGCCAATTTCAGAAGGTCACTTGGTTCAGGAAGTGAGGCTCCGTGGGAGGTAGGGAAGGTGAGCACATGTGTAGTTAGCAATGTCACCGGGGTCTGATTTCATCACCAGGTGGTGATTACTGAGTGATTCCTGGATTAGCCTTTCACACATGCGGGTTCATTGAGCACTAGTCACTTCCTCCTTCTCTCCTTTTTGTTTTCTTTGCCTTTGAAACTCCCTCCCCACCTCAACCCTCACCTACCACCCCACCTCTCCTTTTCCCCTTACTCCAGGAGAAGATTGAAATGAAGGCATTTTTTAGGTTGACAGAGCACAAACAGCTTCTCAGAAAAATGCAGCCCTGTGGTAAGGTGATATTGGATCATCACACGAGATTCACACAAACCCTGGAGTGAACCTAGTGAGTCTCAAGTGAGAAGACAAATTCTATTCTAGAAAGAGCTCAGCTTCCAATTGAATCCACAAATAGGCCAGAAGAGCTCTTTCTTCATGGATCACTGGAAAACTGAAAGGAGACCATATTTCCGTCACCACTTTGCATGCGACCAGAAGCCTCAAGCCAGGGCAGAATTTGACTGCCAGAGTTTACACCAGCTGGCATGACTGATGGCCAATGACTTGTAAATATGAAGTGGGTTCTGTGTCCCACTTCACGAAATTCTCTTTAATGTTGACCTTCTATTTCCCACCAACAAATAAATACTAATATACATTCAATAGTCTCGTTTTTAGTAAGAATATAGAGTAACATTTTCATTTATTTATGTGTATATTATAAGATAAACCAAATAGGTTAATGTCAGTATGGACCAGAATTTTCAGAATAAGATGCAAATAAAAATCAAATAAATTAAGTGAGATCTGCATAATCTTAAATTTTAGGTTAAAAAAAACTATTATGAATTCATGATTTACTTTGTTCTTTATGAAAACTGCATATAGTTTAGCATTCAAAAGGCTTTTGGAAGCAATGATAGATAACCCAGTAGCAATGAACATTATAGCATTCAGACTATGGTCTCTATCACCATTCCCCACCCCCCTTCCCCCAAAATCAAGCATCCTAGAAATGGCTGATTCTAGGTCTCAAGCAAATGATCTAGAACTTGTAACTTTGAACCAGAAAGCAAGGATGCCAACAAAGGACGCCAACTCCCTCCAGGAGTTGCGTGAAGAGGTATAAGGCCTAACCTGAAGGAGCCCTCACTAGCCCAGGGTTTCTCATCCTCAGTATTATTGACATTTTGAGCCAAATAATCCTTTGCAGTGGGGGCTTTCTGATGCACTATACATGTTTAGTAGCAACACTGACCTGTACCCACTAGGTACCCAGTGTTGGCTATCAAAAATGTTTCCAGACATTGCTAAATGTTTCCTGAGGATCAAAATTGTCTTGGGTCTCGAGCCACTCTATTAGCCCCAAATGAGACAATCTGAGCACCAAAGTTTCAAAAACTAAAATGACTTGAAATAAAATACATAGAAATTCATGAGTTTGTAATGTTTCTTCAGCACTGAAAAAAAAAACATTCCTCCCTGAATTCTGAATGCCCTTCTGTCTTTTCCTTTTGTTCCTTCCACTATAAACTCATTATGCCAATGTAGGAGCTACTGGAAATCTCTTTATCTCTTTGCACTGTGTTCTGTAAGAGTCCAATGTTCTAGTTCATTACATATCTTTTAATAAGATATACCTTCAATAAGATTATATTTCTAATAAGTTTCAGGAATTTACAACTCTTCTCAGGAATCAGCTGAGGACATCAGCCAATCTCCAAATGCAAGTATTTTCATGCCATCCCTGGACCTCCTTGTTTTCAGTTCACTACTTTAATACTCATCTGTGCCCATTGGGATAGTCAGCCCAATTTTTAACTAATGATGATTGTATTTTCAATAATTCAGAAGTCTGGTTATTTCTTTCACATAGCTGCTTTTCTATTTTATGTCTGCAATAATCATCCCAGTAAATGAAGGTTTTGATTTTAGGAGCCAGCTTCTAGGATGCATAGAGTAGAATCTTATGTGTTAATTATCTTGGTGGGGGAGGTTCCTCTCCCCAGCATATGAGGTTTGGGAAACCTGCCTTATCAAAAGTATCTCATGGTTTTCTTTTCTTGTCACCTCTCCCACCCCCAGTTCTTGTTACAGGTATGGAGTTATCAAGTTCTGCTCTACTTCTCTGTCCAAAGCTAGCCCTTCTGCTAGGAAACCACCCAGGTTCACTGTTTAAAGCTGTTATTTAGGCTTTAACATGGGAACAGACACTGCTGTTGCCAAAACTTCAGCACGTGAAGGACATGGGCGGATCCTGACTCGCCCAGCAGGTTATAATGCAATCTTTTAATTTATTGACCAGCCCCTCCCATTGAACTGGTTAGCCCTGAGACTGAAATTCCTCTAGAACATTAGTGTACAAAACAACTCTTACCTTTTCAGTATCCTTCTGTTTTTCCCCCTACTTTTATTTCTCTGTCAATCCAATTCTATCTTTATTGTGTTTTCTAGGAAATCTTCAAATTTTCTGATCTTTGATTGTAAATTTCTTGTTTAGCATTTCAGTGAAATTTGGGAAGGGAGGAAAATTAGTCACGTGTACTCAGCCTGCTAATTTGATCCCAACATTTTTCTGAACGTATGAGGACTCGAGTGGGTAATATTTACAAAATTAGGATCACATGTATATGTAATTTTTGTTTAGTTTTTTTCACAAGTACAACATGCTTTTGAAACATTTTTAATGATTGCATATTTTGGATGAACCTTCACAGTTCATCATACTGGAGTGTAATTACTAATTTTCTTTTATTTCTTCAGCACTGAATAATAAGATCCTTGAGGAGAAAAGAAAATGTCAGCATAATAGATCCTGGAGACCAATCGAAATGTCTGGCATGTAGTAGCTCTATAAGTATTCCTGATTCAACCTTTTTTTTTTTTCTTTTCCCTTCCCGCACTTAAACAGGTGAAGATGATGGCAGAGACTTGGGGTAGGGGGTAGGAGGGAAGCAGGGAGGAAGGTTGATTTGGAAGTGAACAACACTAAATGTGTGCATTCTTGTCTTTTGAATTGATTCCTATGTTTTTGTTGCTATTACAGAATTTGATCGTTAGTTGAACTAGGAAATATAGATATTGAGATTTTCCTCCCTCTTAAAGCCCTAGAAATAAGAACCTATCTTTGGAATACAAGTTTCTTCCAACACATATCACAATGTATATAAGATATTTCAAAAGGGATGTGCTTCTAAGTTACAGGTGTACTAAGAAACATAAAGCTGGTGTTGAACTACTCAAGTTGCTTTTAATTGCCTCAGAAGGATGAGTCACTATTTATGTTGAGAAACTATAGTTATGTCTCTTCACAGCCAGGAGTGTAATCAAGTCATGAATGTGCCATGACAGTAGTTATAAACTAAATTATGGGACTGTGACATTCAGATGATTAGAGATCTTTGTTTAAGTGTATTGAGATGAATTGTTCACTACACTTGAACAAGTGTTAGAAATCAAAACAAGAAGGCAAAGGGCAAGATTATACTCACAGAGAAGATTTATCATCAAAGCTGGGATTATTTTTTCAAATTTTATAAATTTGAAAGAGCCTCAAAAGCATATGATTCTCATTTTCTATCCACAAAAACTGAAAAACAAAAAATCCAGAGTCTTATTTCTTTTCTCTTTTCCTTCTTCAATGCATCTATTTATTTAATATGAGTCACCACTGTCTAGCACGGAGGAAAATTGAATAATTCATTAAAAATTTTCATTGCTCTGAATGAGAAACTGAGACATAGACATAAATTATCTCTTCACATATAATAGTCTCACAATTAAAAAAAATCAATAGGGGCCCAAATTTATGTATTTTTTGAAAGATGAGTGAGAAAAGGGACAACTTGCCACTGATGTACTGGACAGAGTAGCAATGAATACTTTGGTTGAAATTGAAATACATATAGTTTCTTAGTTTCTCACATTTCACATGGTTCAACATGAAAAATATAGCTAACACAATCATAATAATAACTTTTTAAGTAACACCATGTGCCAGGTACCATTCATTTACTATCTTTAATTTTCACAACTGCACTGCAAAGTAAATATAAGCTCCAACTGAGATTAGTGGATGCCGAGTTCTGAGAGAATCGGTGACCAAGGCCTTTTAGAGCCAGTCTGCAAACCCACACCTAACTGGCTCTATATCATATACTCTTCATCTCAATTCCCAATCCTTTCTTGACAGCCAAGTTTAAGGCTGATGATTTTACTTGATTAATTTACAATTGATAAAATTATTAATTGCTATTTCTAATTTTTTTTAAATATAGACTCACAGTATTTACTGAACACCTACCATTTACAAGTATATCGGGGGAGATGGGCTAGGTTTTGCTTTGTAGCAAACAACCCCAGATCTCAGTGACTTTAAATAACAGAAGCTTATTTCTTGTTTACTCACCATGTTCTTTGTAGGTCAGCTGGAGCTCTGCTATAAGTTTATATTATTCCAGCTGAGGGATGAGCTCTTCTCCAGAATGTTAACAGTCACAATAGCTGAGAGGAAAGATGAGGCCGAGGGCTTTTGCATTGGTGATTAAAGGTATCACACATCACTTTGGTCATAATTCATTGGTGATAATTGGCCACATGTCCCCAATAAACCATAGGGGACCAAAAAAGCACAAACCTACTATAGCAACAGTCCCCAAACTTTTTGGCACCAGAGACTGGCGTTCCTATGAGAATTTAATGCCTGATGATCTGAGGTAGAGCTGAGGCAGTGATGCTAGCGTTGGGGAGCAGCTGAAAATACAGATGAAGCTACTCTTGCTTGCCTGTTGCTCATCTCCTACTGAGCAGCCCAGTTCCTAACAAGCCACGGACCAGTACCGGTCCATGCCCGGGGGTTGGGAGTTCCTGTACTATAGGCCCAGAAAACTAATAGGCGGAAATTTGGTGACTGCCATTAACTCTGTCTCGCCAGGCATGCAGCTAGGTGCCTGGGGGAACACAAAGAATAAGACATGGTCTTTGTCTTTAGAAAGCTTACAGTTGAGACATGCAAACAAGCAAGCATACCACAAAGGCGAGTAAGTGCCAAACTGTAGTATAAGCATCATGTTAGAGAAACACAGAGGAAAGAATGATCAGTTTTAAATGGTGAGAGTACAGAAGACAGCAGATAAGAGTTTTAAATGCTGTCAAATGAGTTTCAAAGCACTGAAGGATACTTTAGGGAAAAAGATATTCCAACTAATAAGGAAACCACATGAGAAGGTTTGACATGTTCAGGCAAAGATGAGTAAACTTATAGTACAGAGAAGGAGGTGGGTGAGTTGAGCAATAAAATCACAGACCGGAAAAGTTATCTGGTCACAGCCATGGATGTTTAAATGCCGCATAAGGAAACAACGCCTTTATATTAAGGTTGATATATTTAATAAGAATTATTTCAGAGATGTTAAATGAATTGATATCATCTCAAATGACATATTTGACATATTTATGATCCTTAGAAAAATATGTTTTCGTGCCAATTTGCATAAAATAACAAGATGTCAGAACAGAGTGCCTAGTACATAACAGGAGATCAAAAATATGAATGAACAAATTAATAAATGAGTAGGAAGAAAGTTGAGAAAGACGTCTGTTAGTCCTTTGGCAATTTGTCAAATTTTGTGTACCCACACCTGATTTTATTTTTAAAGAAGGAACAAAAGATATTGAATAGAACGTTTGGGTGAAATCTCAGCAAAATGTCATACAATACTACACATTTAATGACTTCTCATTCTTCCTTTCTTCAGCCTAAAGAATGTTAATTCTTTGAACATTTCCTTTTAGGTTTGATCCTCTAATTCAACCGAATTTGTTCTTCTTTTCCTAGGCCCACTACGTGTCTCTTCCAGTCTCAGAGACTCAAACACTAGACAAAACTCAACAAATGAGAGCTTGTCCCAATACTTAATATTTGCTGAGGCCTCAGGGAGAGAGTTACTTTACACTGTCTGTGTGCAGAAGTTCTCACGCAGTCTGTAATCCTGTAGACTCGGTAAAATGGACTATACTAAAAAAAATAAAAGGTTTTAAAGCACACAAAAATCCAAATCCTGCCCAGGGTTATTAAAGAATACAAAACTTTCCAGCAGCTAAGTGACATTGTCAGCCCTGGGATAGGATTTCACACCTCATAGGAACAGAGTGATCTGAAGGAACAATATTAATGGCTCGGGCTGGTCACAGCTGGAAGCTTGCTGTGTTTACACAAAATCCCTGCTCTGCCACCCTATGCAGAAAATGAGAAGAGAACCTGTTAGAGTTAAATTAACACATTGCAAGGCACGTGTGGCCCTCTGGGATTTGATTTGTGAGGGAAGAACAAGTGAGAGGAGGCATGGACAAAAGCAGGGCAGCGGGAGGCAACATGGCAGACACAGCGAGTGACTTCTCAAATCGCTAGTCCATGTGAATCACCTGAGGATCTTGAGGACATGCGGTTTCGGCAGCAGGCCTGGGGTGGGTTTGAAATTCTGCATCTCTCACAAGCTCTCAGGTGTTGCAGATGCTGCTGGTTCCTGAACCACACTTTTCAGTAGCAACAAGTCTAGGTGACCGCTTTTCTTAGCCCCTTCCTTGTCAGAGGTAATGGTCATGTGTTCACCCTACCCTGTGCTCGGGAAGAGTAACCCATCACCAGTCCTTCAGGTGAGGATGTTGGTCAGCCTCAGCCAATCATGGTAATTCTACTGTTTTTACCACTGATGGGCTTGAACCAATCCTGGTCAATGAGATAAGAGGGAAGTCTGCTGGGGCTTTTAGAAAGGGCTTCCTCCCTCCGAACAGAGGGGCCTGAGGAGAATACTAGGCACTTGCTGACTTTGGGGGTAACCTGACATGGATGTGATCCTCAGAGTTACTGTATTCCTCTTACAAGCTAAGGGGAGCCCTCGCTGGTTCCCGGGTCCTTTCTGCCTGTCTCTCAATAGGAGTTTCTCTAGCTTTTTTGTAAGCACTGCTTCCTCTAGTTGAGCCCTAGACAGTGGATTTCCTCATGGCTCTGTTTTAGACCCTCTTCCTCCAGTCATGCAGTCTAGATTAGACTTTCAAATTGTGAATAGCAACTCATTGTCGGGTCATTAAATCAGCATAGAAGGCTGTGAGCAGCATTGGGAGAAGGAACAGAGTCACTAAACATCACATATGGCAAAGGTAAGCATTATTCAGGGGTTGTGTGTGTGTGTGTGTGTGTGTGTGTGTGTGTGTGTGATGTAATACCTTTCTTATTGTAGATCCTCATCCAAAAAAGAGGCTACAGGTTTACACTGTCTTATTTCTTTGACTACCAAACCTCTCTCTTTACTACTATTTCTACCTACATGTCTATCTCAATTCCAAACTTCTCTCTTCAACTGCCTGCCCAGCATGTGCACTCAGAAAGCTCAGAGCAATTCACAAAGCTAGACGCGCCATCATCCCTTTCAGACCTGCCCGCGTTCTCACCCTGCTCCACCTCCTGCGTCTCTTTCACCAGGAACAGACACTACCACCCACCCACCTAGACAAACGAGAGCTGTGGGAGTCATTCTTGGCCCTTCACACTCAACATTCTCTCTCTCTAAATTTTATTTTTTTCACCCCTATAAACTTTTTTAAAAGGTACATTTGAAATACCCTTTACCCTCTCCTTTACATGCTACCATTCTGACCTAAATCACTGTCACCTTACTTCTGGACAAGGACATTTGCTTCCTAACTTTCCTCTCCACACAATCTCATCTCTTTCCAATTTACTTTGCAGACAGAGGGATCTATTAACCATGTCACTTCTCTATTTAAATCAAAAAGTAAAGCCACAAATCAATAACCCGGCGTGTAAGGCCATCCATAACTGGTCCCTGACCATCTCCCCTGAAGAGCCTCCATCACTTCTATCTGGGCTTTCTCAGCGTTTCATAGGTGCTATATATACTGTTTTGTGTTTGGGCCTCTGGAGATGATTTTCTTCCTAAACTCTCTTCTCCCTCATCTCTAAATGTAGCCAATTACTCCCTTATTCGTCGAGTTTCCAAAAGCTGTTACTTCCTTAGGGAGGCAGTCCTTGGCTCCTGAATAAGATTAGGTTCTTCCTGCATAACACACAGCACAGTTGTAATTATTTACCTGTTTAAGGTCTGTGTTCCCCATGAGATAAGCTCCACCAAGGCAAACACTGCATCTGCTTTGCCTCTTCACCTCCGTACCACACAGTGCCAAGCCCAGGGTCTGGTATATAGCAGTGGCTCAATCATTCTTTTCTGAATAGATAAAAGGAGGCTGTGTTTAAGACATTTCTAAAAAAATTATGGTGTCCAGTTGGATGTTACATCTTTAAAAGAACACCTGCTTGCCCGAAAGTGAAATGTTACTATTTGAAATATTCTGGAAGGTTTGGACCTGTTTAATATTCCAAATTAGGGCTGTCAATGCCAGTTGAATTTCACCTGTCTAACGGAAGCATATGTGTTCGCTGGCAGTCTGATTTTGCCACTCATCGACCATGAGATGGTGGCTAATCAGATCCCTATAATGGTTCACTGCCAATCTAACTTCTCTGTATCTCTCTTCATCAGAACACATATTCAAAGATGCGACTTAGTGACACCTAAAGGAGTGATTGTCTCTCACACTTGTACTGCCAGTGGTTATTTTTCTGTCTTCTCCCCCGCCAATGCCAGACCTACAGACAGACAGGAGCCCGCAAGTCCACAGACCTCTGATAAGAGGCCTCATTTATTTTATTTTTCATGCCCTTCAACATATTATTCATCAATAGTCCCCAGGGGATTCTACATAATCCCCTTGGCCTCTCTTTGAAGTTGAAAATTAAAATGAGTTTTCTCCAGTTGCTTCTAAGTAATGTAGTTAAATATTACAGTGGTTGACCCCTGTCTCCCCACATCTCCCGTTTGATGTGATTCTGACTTGTGCTGACCAACCTGCTGATTGGACAAATGTGGGTGAACTCCAGAAAAAGGCAGCAGGTAAAGGAACGTGTTATACTTTAATGAAAAAGCAATTTAACATTCCCCAAAATGGGGCAGGCCGTGGAGTTTTACGGATAGTAAACGGCAAAGGCCAAACCTGGCCCAGCGTCTGTCTTGTCTTCTGCACAGACCAGCGCACCAGACAGTGGAAACAGGGATGCCATCGTATTGCAGGTGAAGAGCCTGCACAGCTGGTTCTCTGTCCTCGCTGGGCCGGCTAGGAGTCCGAAGATGATGCAGCCTGGCATCAACTCCTTTTTCCCCACCATGAGCTGGGATTCTGTCAGTATCTCCATACTCATAACCCCAGAACTGCTCAACAGGGAAGCTGCACAGGCCATTTACTACTATTCCATGCCACTGGCCAGATGCAAAACGAGCATTTATTCCCCAATTAGGCAGTGGGGAGGCCTCTGCTGGGCAAGTTCAAGTCTCTGTGTTTCTTGCTCTGTCCATTCAAGTTTTGGGGAGACAGAAAAGGCTGAGGTGACTGCCATCCTCCTGGCTTTGGGGAATGACACCTGCTGTGCTTTATAGAGAAGCTGCTGGGAAGTCATGCCCTTCATGACCATTTTGCTTCAGAGCACTATTCTCTTCACCTCTACTTAATATTTCACAAAGATTCTCCCAATTATTCTCCTCTTCTCTTTACTTTGCCTTTACTCCTTGACCCCTATTCATTTCCTTCCTTGGTGCAGTTGAATATTTTTTTTGGTACAATTAAGTGTTTCTATTTCTTCAAATGCTTCCTGTATAAGTGCGATGTTCTATTCATCAACCTAGAGCAGCCTTGGCTTAAATTGGGTTCCCTGGAAACAGACTCTGAGATAGAGAATTGCACGCAGCAAGGTTATTACAGAGTGCTACAGGGAGCTACACCCGGAAGGAAGTGAAGAAAGCGGAATTGGGCAAGGGGAAAAGCTGATCTGTGACAGGGTTGCAACCCAGAAGCCTTAACCCATCCTGTACAGAGCTGTGGAGCTCGATGGCCCTTGAGAAGTGTCCCAAATGGAAGCTAGGAGCCAGGCCTTTGTTCCCCTGCATCATCCAGTCACTGGCCACAGACAATCTCTTGGGAAGAGGCTTATTTTTAGACTGGGCAATTCCCTTCAGTGGAGGGAACTTCCAGGGATGGATGCAGCAGTGAGATGCCCATATGTGAGATTTTCAGCAGCTGAAGAGGGACCCCCTCGGTTCTCCTCTTGGCTCCACTGTGTCAGCTACTAGGCCGAATCTGGTCTTCAGCACATGTGATTTTTTGTTTGTTTGTTTGTTTGTTTTTCTTTTTCCACAAAATAATCTAGATGTTTGGCTTCTCTTAAAATCAGAAAAACTAGTGGGTCAGTCAGGGTCCAGTCAGGTAGACAAGACCCACCAAACAGTTAATATCAGGGATTCATCTAAGGCTGTATAGTAAAAAAGAGGGACACAGGTAGTCCACTTGTACCTTCACAGGCATAAGTCCCCACTCCTGGGGATGGAGGAATGAAGGGGATAAACAGAGGTTATGAAAACCCAGAAACTCAAAGACAGGAGTCTGCGGAGTTGGGGTTTCTGAGGAGGAGCCACTTGACAGCTGCCAGTACTTTAGTACTTTGCAGGGCATAGTCAGGCAGTGGGATTAGAGTGAGAAGGAAAGCTGGGACCTGGAACCAGCTGTTGCTGTCTGGGGCTGGGCTGGTGGTTCCAGCAAGCAAACAGGAGGAAGTCCCTTGTGCCCATCTGCCATCCAGACTGTCTTAGTGTCCCCTACTGGCAGAACCTAACAGGAGGGCAGAAGACAAAGGAGAAAGAGCCCAGCATCACTCAGCAGAATATAGAAGAGTAGATAATAGCTGAATAACTGGCACATCTGGCAATCAGCATCCATGGTCCTACATGGTAACAACCCAGAAACTGCACCTCAGCTGCCTTTTATAAAGAGACAGGTGCCCCTCTGGTTCACTCAATGCGCCCTGGCTGGTGTTTCACGAGTTAACCTTCCCAGCCAGGCACTGTGGGCATTTGTTTGCTATATTAAAAAAAAAAAAAAAAACCCTGTAAGAAAGAACTGTTTCCCCAAAAAGAATCCAAATTATGAAAAGAGTTCAGGGAGTGAGTATGAGCATGGGATTGAATGTTCAACACTTGAATCACAGCTAGTACCACTTCAGGATGTACTTTCTCTTGGGACTAAATTTCTCCTCTGGCTTCTTGCGCAATTCACAAGCTCTAGTGCCTTTTGCGAGACAAGTTTGGGGCTTCCTGTTCTTGACTTACCTGGAGCTTCATTGCACTACTCAGGGCTGGGTTTTTAACCTGTCACACGTGCTCTTTTGTTTTCCCTTCTTTGTCTTTCTCCTATGGAGAGGGGGCTGTGTGAATCAGAATTTCCACAGCACGAATCAAAATTCTCTTGAGACAGACCAAAGCCCCAAGTGGAACTGTTTCCCCTGGTATGGATTTGTTTCTTGGAGACTTGATGTAATCAGGCTGTGGCAAGAAGTCATATTTTCCTGGTTTTCTAAGAAAAGCTGCAGACATTTCAGCAAATTAGTTGATAGCATTGAAACCAATAATCACTTTGGAAATTAAGATGCTGGGGCCCAGACCATCAAAATATGGGTTATAGGTTTTCAGTGCCTTCCAACTTTCAGAGCCTGGAGTGGGCTGTTTCAGGAGGAGGAGGCTGATGGGACATCAGATAAGAAGAACTCAGTGTGGTTGGAGGGGCCTGGGTCTGGCTGCCTTCACTGCTTAGGGGTGATCCTGCAGCCCAAAGGTCAGTGTCTTGACTATCACCTAAAGGGGACTAGATTCTGTGATATCCCTTGTTTTCTATAGCTTTAAGATACTCAGATTTGAAGTTTCCTGTCTCTCCTTACCACTGACATAGGACCTGAGTGGATGAGCAGATTCTTCATATCAATAGCCCTCCAAGCATCTTTACCTTGTCATTGCTGAATGTGAGTTGTCACACCTCTTTGCTAGCCTGCTCCTGCTCCTGCTCTGCTGAGGCAAGAACACGTAAGAGCCCACACCTGTGTTTTTATCAAGCACAGAACTAAGATACGTGGCATGTCATTTCTCTGCCCCCAAGGAGTGATATTGATCATAATGATTTATTGAGTGCCTACTATGTGCTAGGCTCTGTGTATATGTTATGCCTAAACCTCTGACATTATCATTTTCAGATAGGAAACTGAAGCCCAGGGCAGTTAGGTGACACAGGGCAAGGAAGGAACAGAATTAGGTTTGGAAGCCAGAGCACATAAAAAGAAAATTATGTTTAAGAGTCTCTCATTCGTTGTGTTAAGGAGGAATTCTCACTCTGGCATTTTAAATTTTATTTTTTTTATTTTATCTTTCTCTGTTGATTTTAATATATTTTTAATACTTCTACAATACCTACTTTTCCCTCACTCCTTTCCTCCTTCTTAACAAAGAGCAAATCTCTGACTTTGGCTGCCAAGGAAATCAAGCTAGAAGTTAATAGCATCGTTTTTCATTTGTTGTATCCTATTTATGGCATGGATACGATTTTCTATTTAGAGACATGAAGTTTCCTTTTGAAATAAACTTCAGTTTTAAAAAAATTGCATCAAGTTAAAAAAAAGCAGTACCTAACAGCTGAGGTGGTACTTGGGTCTAACAAATAACATGAGGGCATGACTTTGCATAATGTTTCTCACTGTCTTTGTGTCTCAGTTTCCCTGGGATGAGAATAGCACTTAGCTCCCAAGGTGGTTGTGAAGATTAAACATGTTAAGCTATGTCGAGGGCAGAAAGCAGTACCTAAATCACAGTAAGCACTACGTAAGTGCTAGACAGTGTTATTATTATGCAAACACAAGACATTTAGAAAAGATTTTCATTTGGTTCTTGTGTGTCTCCTGAGGAAAGCCAGATTGGTAAAGCAGTGACAACCAGAGGCATCTAACTTTTACCCATAGAAATTTATTAGAAAGCTATACCTAGTTTCAGACTGTTCTGTAAAATTGCATAGTTTGGGGAAAATTTTACTGTAATTTATGGTTATTAGCATGCAATTTTTCTCTTTTAATACTCAAGTTGTGTTTATTACTCATAAGGAACTGACAGCCTTTGAAGTATTTTTAACATGATTTCCTGCCGCTGCCCCTCCTCCACACACCCACAGGAAATTAGAGAACAGTAGTCAAATTGTGGAGACTGCTCCGATAATCATTTACCAAGTGCAAAGCTTATTAAGAAAAGTCCAGGAACTTTTCGGCATGTATTTTACTCACATGGGGCATAATTATTATGAAGCAAAACTTTGATGATGTCTTCTAAAACACTCAAATGTCTAGAAATAGGAAGTGGAAGCTATGTATAGAGTGAACATTTAAAAGAGTTCATGGAACTTTTTTTTTCATTACACTTTATTTATTGTAATTTATGAAAAGAAATTTCTCACAGATAAATGACCAAATATCTCTTTATCACCATACCAAACATGTTAAATCCAATTGTTTGAAAAATTAGCTGTTATGACCTCTCAATACATACATTTTTTAAATAATTAAAAAATGTTTTCAATTATAGTTGGCATGCAATATAATAGTTTCAGGTGTACAACATAGTGATCAGACACACGTAACTTATGAAGCAGTCATCCTGATAAATCTAATACCCCTCTGAGACCAAACATAGTTATTACAATATTGTTGACTATATCCCTTATGCTCTACTTTACATCCCATGACTATTTTTTAACTACCAATTTGTACTTCTTAATCCCTTCCCCCACTTTACCTATACCCCTTTGCCCCCTCCCATCTGGCAACTATCAAAATGTTCCCTGTATCTATGAGTTTGTTTCTGTTTTGTTTGTTTATTTTGTTATTTCGTTTCCACGTATAAGTGAAATTAGGCAAGATTTCATTCTTTTTATGGCTGAGTAATATTCCATTATATATATGTACCACTTATGAATTCATCCATTGATGGATACCCAGGTTGCCTCCATATCTTGGCTATTGTAAATAATGCTGCAATGAATATATGAATTCATGTGTCCCTTCAAAGTAATGTTTTGGGTTTCTTCAGATAAATTTCCAGAAATTAGATTACTGGGTCTTCTTTGTCTCTTGTTATAGTCTTGTTGTTGTTGTGTTGTTGTTGTTGTTGTTTGTTTTAAAGTCTATTTTGTCTGGTATAAGTACTGCTACCCCAGCTTTTTGTTGTTGTTATTGTTTTATTTTCATGAAATATTTTTTCATCCCTTTATTTTCAGTCTGTGTGTGTCTTTTGATTTGAAGTGAGCCCCTTGCAGGCAGCATATCTAAGGGTGCCATTTTCTTATCCATTCAGTCACTGTATCTTTTGATTGGAGCGTTTAATTTATTTGTATTAAAAGTAATTGTTGATAGATGTGTAGTTTTGCCATTTCATTATTCATCTTCTCCTCCCTCTAACATTTCTTGTAATACGGTTTGGTGGTATGAGCTCCTTTAGTTTTTTCTTGTCTATGAAGCTCTTTATCTGTCCTTCAATACTAAATAAAAGCTTTGCTAGGTGGAGTAACCTTGATTATAGTTCCTTGCTTTTCATCACTTTAATTATTTCATGTCAATCCCTTCTGGCCTGCAAAGTTTCTGTTGATAAATCAGCTGACAGCTTTATGGGAGCTCCCTTGTAGGTAACTAACTCCTTTCTCTTGCTGCTTTTTGATTCTCTCTTTGACTTGAAAACTCATATCCAAAAGATATTTGCACACCAATGTTCATAGCAGCATTAGTCACAGTGGCCAGGACAAAATGTCCTACGATAGATGATTGGCTAAAGAAGCTGTGGTACATATATTCAATTGAATATTACTCAGCCATAAAAGAGATGAAATACTGCCATTTGCAACAACATGGATGGACCTTGAAATAATCATACTAAGCAAATAAACCAGACAGAAAAGGTTGAAATCACATGATATCATTTATATGTGGGATATAAACCTAGAAGCAACAAAATGAACAGGACAAACAAAGAGATGCTTGGACATGGACAATGGACTAATGGTTACCAAAAGAGAAGGGGAAAAAATAAAATGTTAAAAAAATAATAAAAAATTAAAATAAAAAAATAAAACTATCTTATTATATATATATGTATATATATATGTGTGTGTGTGTGTAGATAGATAGATAGATATAGATATAGATTCTCTCTTTGTCTTTAAGCATTGGCATTTTAATTATGATGTTGCTTGGGTTCATCTGGTTTGTAATTCTCTGCATGTCTATTTCCTTTGCTGGGTTAGGGAAGTTTTCAGTCATTACTTCAAATAGGTTTTCAATTCCTTGTTCTCACTCTTCTTACCTCTGGTACCCTTATGATGCAAACATTGATACACTTGATGTTGTCCCACAGACCCTTTAAATTATTCTCATTTTTTTTTTTTTGGATTCTTTTTCCTTGTTGCTGTTTTGATTGGGTGTTTTCTGCTACTTTCCTTCTAAATGGCTGATTTGATCCTCTGCTTCATCTAATCTACTGTTGATTTCCTCTAATGTATTGTTCATTCAGTTATTATATTATTCATTTCTGACTGGTTCTTTTTTATGTTTTTCTATCTCCATTTTTATGTTTTCTTTCTCCTTTTTTAAAGTTCTTACTGAGTTTATCTACTCTTTCCCTAAGTTCATTGAGCATCCTTATAACCAGCGTTTTGAACTATGCATCTGGTAGATTGCATGCCACTATTTTGTTTTATTCTTCTTCTGGAGTTTTGTTTCTGTTCTTTCATTTGGGATGTTCTCTCTCCCCATCTTGGCTGCTTCCTTGTATTTGTTTCTATATATTAGGTAGGGCTGCTATATTTCCCGGAATTCGTAGTGTGGACTGCTGTAGTAGTTGTCCTGTAGTGCCAAGAGGCACAGTCTACTGAGGTCACCTAGCTAGGTACTCTAGGCATGTCCCTTGCATGGGTTGTGTGTACCCTCCTGTTGTAGTTGAGCCTTGGTTGCTGTTTGCACGTTGTGGGAGGGATTAACCCTCAGACTGATTAGTTGTGAGAACTGGCTCGTGAGGGATTGACTACGAAGCAGAAGCCATCTAAAGATGGCTCTGGTGCATGCCCAGTGTGTCCTTTGGGTGTGTGGTACTCAAATGCAGCCCCAGGTGGTGCTCTGGCTCAGTCGGAAGTCCACCACAGGGCATGTCAGCCTTGGGGTTTTTTGGGAGGGACCCTGCCACAGGCCAATTTTAGCCAAAGCCTGTGACCTCCTAAGAGTCACCTGGAAAGGAGTCACCAAGCAATCCACAGATGGCTGCTACCAGTGCTGGGGTAGAGATGCCTTTGAAAGGCCAAGATGCAAACCAAGGCCAGGTATTGCTAATGCTGGGCTTGGGGCTGCTCGGCAAGAGGTACAGGACACACTGAAGCCAGATGCTGCTTGTTTGGGTTCTGTGAACCTTTGAGAAATTTTAGGAAAGTCCACCGCATGACCCAAGACAGGCCATTGTATGGAGAAGCCACTGGAAGCAGCTTGAGTGGGCCTACAAGTTGGAAGGGGGGTTTCAGGGAACCTCCAGGGCAGGGAGGCCGGTTTAGCCAGGTTGATAGAGATTCAATATGGCGGCTGCCTGAGTCTATGTGCCGGGAGGTGGGAGGGCTCAAAAAGAGACAATAGAATCTACCAGCGCTTCTGTCCGGGAGAAAGCTGCCCCTCCAGCCTTCACCTTGAAGCCAGACAACCCAGCTCCTCCCAGTATGTCCCTGGCATTTTTCAAGCAGCTGCCCCAGCACTGGAGCCCAGAGACAGCAAGTCCGTCAGCGAGTAAGTATTTGCGCCAGCCCTTTAAGAGGAATGTCTGTGACTTCAGCAGCCCACGGTCTCACTCAGCCACAACTTCATGGTTTTTCACAGCCAGAGGTTATGGGGACTTCTTGGCTCTGGAACCCTGGGCTGGGGAGCCTGGTGTGGGGCTGGGACCCTTGCTCCTCTGGAGGGAACGTGGCCCGCGATATCCCTCCTGATTCTCAACCATCACAAGCGGGTGCGGGGATGAGCCTATTCTGATCTCCGCCCCCACCAGTCTTGAGGTGGCCTCCCCTGTATGTCCCAGTTGTAGGACTTCTATTCAGCTAGACTTCAGGAGACTCCCAGTGGCAGTTGTTCGGTAGTTCAGTTGTAATTTTTGATGTGGTGGTGGGAGGACGCAAGCACAGTGTTTACCTAACTCAGCCATCTCAGCCTGAACCTCGTGGAACATGTTTTAAAGTTATAGAGTTTCAACAGGAATTTCAACAACCCACCACGTCACTTGGGAGATTAAAGTCTAGTATGGGGGTTGGTAGTGGGAGACGGAAATGAAGCTTGTGTGGGTTCTCAGGAGATATTTGGTATTCAAAGCAGCAGTCAAGTCCTCAGGCGCAGGAAGTAAAGGAGCGTGCTCCATGATATTTGAGGTGCTAGGATTCCAAAAGGACACGAAAGGAAAGTATGAAAGACAACTAGCTCGGTATTTTTCTATTAGAAATATTTGTAATCAGTAGGATTACTTAGGACAGTGTGGGCTCTTGACCAGCATCATTAGCATCACCTGGAAAGCATGCTCACAGCCCCGCCTGAACTAGTCAATCAAACTCAGGGTGGGAGGAGGATTCCCAGAAACTGTTTTAATAAGCCCTCCAGGTGATTTTGATGCGCACTATGTCATAGAACCACAAGTTCAGAGGAAAGGCAATTTCCATTTTATACATTGCACCTGTCTACATGCCGACTGCAGACATAAGTAAACACAAATGAGCATTCGCTCCTTTTTTCTTCCCTTTGCCATCTAAAGGGGAAAAAAATATAATCGTCTTCTAGGCCAAAAGAGGACAACTTTGACACAATGACTCAGTTCTCTAAGGACACCACTGTGTTCTGGTGCCCAGGACTTGAGTCACAGAGAGTAAAGAGTAAGAACATTCTGATTCTTCTTTTAGCAACTTAGTTCATAGCAATTCAAGATATAGGACCTGACCCAGAAAACGATTCCTCTAAAAAGGTTGGTAATTATATCATGGTCCATGATATGACCTTAGACAACTCACAGCTTGGCCCTCAGATGTGAAAGGGAAGGCAGGCAGGGAGAGGGGGGCCCTTGCTTTGGCAAGGGTGCTGCAAAAAAAGCCAGAGCTGGCTGCCTAATCGGTGCAGTGATGGTTCTCGCCCTTCATGGCTCTGCAACTTGTTCACAGGCCGAAGCTCGGACTCTCCCCATCTCTGGGTCTCAATAAATAAGAGAACAGTATCATGGTAATTTTCAGCCTAATCCCACTAAGGCAAGGGCACCTGCCTTCACCATTGTACCTGTAGGGCCTGGAATTCTGTCTGCTGCATAGGTAATAAACATGTGGGGGGAAAAAAATCAGTGATGCTGGTGGTAGTTTATAAAGGTGAAAGGTGGGGCAGGATTTTCTCCATTAGAAAACCAGGCAGGAAGGAAACAGAGGCTGACACTTCTTATAGAGCACCTTGGGCAATCCAAGGAAATCAGGATAAATATACATGTCCAAAAGAAAAGAACAAGGAGGGATTAAAACTGGAGACAGTCAGGGGTCAGGAGTTGGGCAGACGTGAATTTAAATGGGATCAGTGGGAAGGAAATGAGGTAAAGATAGTCCTAGTGTTTACAAGTTGCCTGATATAGGAGTAGATTAGGTTGGCTTGAAGTTATGTTAGCTAATATTCAACAAGTATAAAGTCCCTGTTGTGAGCCAAGTACTATTCTAAGAGGTACTTGTGATTTTGCAGGAACCAAAACACAAAAAATTCCTGAAATCATGGAGCAGATAGCAGAAGGATATTTATAATAGCTACGTAATGATTTAATAATGGCAATGATTGCTTACCATTTGCCAGGCATTGTCACTGTTAGCTCACTAAGGCCTCACAGTCATAACGTAGTTTCTATGTTTAATCCTCCTCTTACTTTTCTAAGGGTCATACTTCTTTAGACCATCACCTTGGGGTAAGCGCAAGCCTTAGGAGCAAGTAAGGTCAGAATTTACAGCCTGGGGTTTTTACATTTCAACTTGGTTATCAATACATAGGTGAGTCACCTCACCACTTATTGCTCGTATCCGAAGGCTGAGTAACATAATTGCATTAACGGAATACTATGAGGTTTTGGTGGTATCTTTATATGAAAAAGGAAATGATTTTAAAAGAATGAGCATCAAATACTTTATCTCATTGGCATGTTGTTTGAAGAATATTAATAATGAACTCTAAATTCTCTCAATAACGACTTTGTAAAAATATTACCCAAATGACATGAGTTGGGTTAAAAATTTTAGCCACTTGGTGATTACTTTTAAAAAAAATTCCTTATCAGTTAAATATACATGCTCTTGTGTAAAATTTCCCACAATAAAAATTAAATGTATACATATATAAATATAATAGAGATATTCTAGCCAAAAGTGCCTATGGAACAGTATTTCTAAATATCAAACAAGTTTCTTCAGAAATTTTCAATTTATAAAGGGATTCTCATTGTTATCTCATACCTAGATAGAGTTTCATTTTAAACTGACATATAATTATGTTAAACATAGTGACAAGTGATTATGAAGCATCTACACTGTCCTGGGTGCTAGGGACACAGCAGTGAACAAGAGAGACAGGAAGTTACCATCCTGTAGGAAGACAGATCCGGGACAAGTAAATCTCACGTGTTTCCGAGTTATTGTTAGAGGGAAACAGAAAATATCTCAGATTTTCATCAGATCAAGAGAGGAATGGGCTCTCGGGGAAGGCAACTAAATGAGTCCTGAAATATTCAGAGTCTACCAGGCAGAGGGGACGAGAGTGGCTGAGAGAAAATGAAGGCATCGATAGACAGGGTAGATGACCACTGATAGGTCGCAGGTTCTGGCTGTGTGGGAGACCCCCCCCCCCTTGTGGCTCTTTTGGTTGTTTCGTTGTTTCCCAGACTGTGAAAAAATCTTGAAGGCAGGGACTACATCTTGTCTATTTAACTCTGGCATTGATCACAACATCTGATACACCTTGTACTGATTATATTAATGAATTCAGAATGTGAGCAAGGCCTACAGCCTGTGTATGCTAATCACACCAGAACATAAAGGCTCTTGGACTCACAGTTGTCTCAGCCCCATCCTGCTTCCTAGCAGGGGATGTGGACTTTTGCCATGCACACCTTCCCACGTGTTTCCAGGGTATGCCTGCTGAAATCTTTTATGAGGAAGAATAAAGCAGAGTGGTTAAGAGCCCAGGTTCAGTAACCAAGTTGCTTAGGTTCAGCTCCTGGCACTGCCACTTAACTAGCTGTCTGATGATACTGAGCAAGTTACTTAACTTTTCTATGCCTCCATTTGTAAAATGGGTAGTAACAGTGCATAATGGGGTGATTAGAATGTTTGGGTATGTAAATAAAGTGTCTCTGACACTTGGGTGCTGTGTAAGGGACTGATATTATTCTCTTCTGCAAATCTGCCTTTGACCCTCAGCGGGCCCTAGACTGCTCTTCCCTTCTAAAGGTCACCGTTTCCCACCCCAGATCATCTTCGTTCACATTGCTGTTAATATTGCTCCCACCAGTTTCACCCCCATAATTCCCCACAGCCCAGAAAAACCAAGCTATACCATTATACTTAGAGCTATAGATGAGAGAGAATGGGGAGAGTAACTTCTCCCTCTAGCATAGGCACACACCCATTTTAGGGGTAATTTCCTTAGCTGGCTCAGTGCTTGGTCCTGGCCTTTTCCATGTGACTAGACACAGTTCTTTGTAAAACCCACTCCAGGCCTCCCCACACCTCAGAATCTGGCTCTAGAAATAAGACCATGTTTTCCCTTCACCTTACACCAAGGTCCACTGCTGCAGGGCTCACATCCTGCCCCTAGACTGACCCTTCCCTAGGATGGCAGAGACATAACATACCTTCTGGGTAAGCCCCACTCTACCCAGAGGTGTGAGGCAGCCCTGAGGCCCAGCAAGACAATCCCATCGGGGTCTGATTATAGACTGTCAGAAGTGCAGTCAACTGTATGCTGGCCCCCACCATCCTCACCAAGGTTCCCAAAATCTTAGGGAGTAGTCTCACCCAGGGTTACCTTGAGCCAGGCGAGCTTGGGTTCTGAGAGGCTCAGGTGCTGTTCTGGGATTCAGGCTTCCTTGTCCTACCAAGGGCTATTTAGCTGTATTACGTTTAGGAAAAATTTGAGAATCCCTCTGGGACCTTAACTCTATTTATAACATTGTTTCTATGGGAAAAAGTGTTCCAAGTGACAATTGATTTCAAACAGAATTCTTAGAACACAGCCTTTTCATTGGTGGAGAACTACTGGTAATTGTTTCTTCACATGTAGTAATTGTGTCGCTGTTTTGCCAAAAAAATGCATCAGTATTTTAAAAAAGAGAGAAAATGCAGGTATTACTTCTTGCATTTTTTGAGTTTTAAAAATCGAGTGATTTTTTTTTTTTAAAGAAACCATGTCTCTTTTAAAAGTACATTGATTGAGTATTTTCTGTCCACTGGCCACTAAGTTAAAGGCTGCATGTACGTAATCTCATTTAATCCTCACAACCCTCTAAAGTGAGTGATAAAGAATCTGACTCCATTTTGATGCTTAGCTGCCTCAAGCTTTCACGCCCCACCTGGCTCCTGGTCCTTCTGTCCCACATCTGGGCAAGCTTATATAAAAAAGTCTAGGTTCGCGCTCCTTTGGCTCTGATGGGAAGTTCAAACTATGTATACCCCAGCTGGCAAGAAGGAGTCCCCATCCCAGTCCCACTGCCTTATAATAAAACTCCAAAGCCAGTGTCCTCTCATGTCTCCCTTAAACCATTCTTTGACCCGTTTGCACCTTACTCTTCTCAAAAGCCTCATTATGTGAGTTTAAATTTTTCAGAACCCTCTGTGTCTGTGGGGCATCATGAATCTCAACATCCAAAGCAAATTCTGGGGAGGGGGTTCATCTCATCTCTGTGAGGTGACTGCAGATGGATACAGCATTTTCTATTTACAGATGAGGAAAAACGAGGCTCAGAAAGATTAAGCTGCTGCCAAAGTCATAAAGCCAGTTAATATCATCTTAACCAGTCTCCTCTTTCTCTGCTTCAGATCACATGAGTTTTATCTTTAAAAAATTAGTAAATTGCATTAAGGACTCACACCCTTGCTAATATGTAACACGTGTGGAACATCTACTTTGTCCCAAGCCCTTTCCACGCATTAACTCAAGGTAGCCTCTTAACAACTCAATTAGCTAAATACCATTGTTATTCCCATTTTTATAGATGAGGAAACTGAGTAACAACAGCAAACCTAAATAACGTATGCAGTAGGGCTAACTAAGAAATGGCAGAACTTGGATTTGAACACAGGCAGACTGGCTCAGAACCCATATGCTTAGTCACAGGGCTATAATACCTCTTACGAGATATATGAATAAAGAAGCTGATGATTAACTCGGTTTACAAGGATTGTTTGACACTGCATAAGTGGATGCACTTGTTTAAAAAACCCCTACATTAATAACATATTCATTGGTTTCATTTATTATCCATACATACTTCACGCAATACTGTAAGGATCTAGAGGGAAAAGCTAATCTTTTGTTGAGTTTGACAGTCCTCTCCCCTCCCAATCCAATAACTCGGAGATTGCCTTTTAGACAAAGGGGGCTCAACAAATACCATTTGAATAGCTTCAAATCGGTGGGTGTTGCAGAAGGAATCCCTGCAATTTCACCTTTGCCCTAGATACTGCACTACCCATCATTGCAAATAGTCCAAGATTCTCCCGCAATTGCCATGGAAACTCTCTAGAATTCTTATTCTCCATTTGTGCCATCTGTCTGACTCAAGGTTATAACAAGGAAAATAATGATCTCTACTTTTTCATAGGAAATTATCCCAAATTCATGGAAGAATGGTTTTTTTTTTTAAAAAAAACCATCTGTTTTCTCTTTAGGCTTTCCAACAACTTCTATACAGCTAATAAAATTATATGAAAATTTTCATGGCGGTTCCTCACACATGGCAACTGTCTCTAGAAACCCAATTATTCGAAAGGTTAGGATTGAACAGCAACAACAGAAAAATCAAAATCAGCATGAATCACACACTAACAATTGGAACAAGTGTTGAAACTAGTCTCATTTCCTTATTGGAGTGAGGCTTGCTGCTTTTAAAACTTAGCTCTGACATTGTCTCCTTCAAGAGCCTTTGGCGAATAGATTTAAATTTTGCCCATGAACAAAGCTAACTAAATAATGGCTTCCATGTAGTGTTGTCAGAAAATGAAGAAGGCTATGAAGGATTTTGAAGAATAAAACTTTCTATGATTAAGTGTTAAATATGGTCAGTTCTCTAAAAATATATATATAGAGAAGAGGGTGAAGTGGAAGGGACTTCATTCCTTTCAGTAGTTTTCAATCTGTGCTCTGAGGAATGCTTAGATTCCTTCTGATTTCCCTCTGAAGCTGCCGGAGGTAAAAGATGAGTCCCCTCTGGGCTTGCCTACCCATTTCCGTAGCGTACCTCTACATTTATTGATTTTCACCTGAGGATTCTCATAAAATTGATTTTAACAAAAGGACTCCATGGCTCAAAATTGGTTTGAGAAACCCCTGATATAATCTAGCTCCCTCATTTTATAGATGAGAAAAAAAGATTATGTGATTCTCTAAGGCCTCAGTGATACACTGAGGTGTAGCTGGGATGAAAGGGGTCCCTGGTTCTCCAATCTACTCTTCTCTCAATGGTCTTTTGGGCTGGAAATATAACACTAGTGCATATCTGCCTCTCAAAGACAGAATTCTGGACCATTCTTCCCAAACCCCATTCTGAACTCCATTCTCTTGTCCACTACTCTGATTTTATTTTCATCTGGCCGTTTGGGTTTGATGCCTGGCATAGCTTTTTACAATAACACCTTTTGCTCTTCAGGTAGATACCTAAATAGATGTTTCCTAAACATTCCCAGTGTACTCTGTCCTAGGAGAAATAAAGCCCACAGAGGAATATTAGCAAGCTGCTGGGTCTTGATAGCTCAAAGAATTGGTACTACATGTGATCCACTTCAAAAGAAACACTATTTTTATTCATGCGGTGGGAAAATCATAAACTTCTTTCTTTAACTTAAATGACTTAAATTATGACTTTTCATCAAGGTTTCCCAGGATTAAAAAAAAGACTGTTTTAAAATGACTCACAGCTCACAGAGCTGGTAAATGGCAGATTCAGGGATCACACCAGGAGTGTCAGGATCCAAAGTCTATCTTCTAACAATCTATATAAGTATCTGTTTCAGAAATCCTTGTGTTCCAGAATCTGAGTCTTACATTGATAAAATATTATTGATAATGTATTGATGAGTTAAGAATGAAATAAGTTGACTTACATACTGAACATGACTCAAACACAAGACAAGTGCCCAAGGAGACTGTTCATACTGATTTTCTATTTCTTTCCCTTTTTTTCAAATAGTTTTAGTGTCATGATATAATTTTAGGAAGAAGAATTTCAAACTTAGAGAAAAGTTACATTAAGAATAAAGATCTCTCAAATAGTTGTTATACAGATTCATCAATTATTAACATTTTGCTACATTTGCTTTATCATTCATAGTCATACTCCCGTTCTCCCTCCCTGCCTTCTTCCCTCTCCCTCTCCCTGTCCCTTTCTGTATATATCAGAAATTCTGGGGATGGCGCCTAGCAATCTGTATCTTATCATTGCTCCAGAGTATTCTGAGATTCACCAAAGTTTAAGAATCACTGTCCTGTGGAAAAACTTCAAGGAAAATTGTTCTAAGTGCTTGCTATTTTCTCAAAATGGAGAGAAACTGGGAAAAGTTGGGAAGTGTAGCTTAGTTTTCTTAGGGTTGACCATGACACGAAGAATCATTGTTGAATTTCCTTCAGCCCACTGAGTTAATTAGCACCAAGGGATTCTATATCCTAAGGTAGGTTCTAGGATTGGTGCTTTAATTAAGATTCAAATGCGACTGCAAATTATTGCCTGGAATGGTTTCATTTCTTATATTTTAATCCCTCTGAAACTGTTCTAGCTTTATTGCTCATACTCATACACAAAAATCTTATGGAAATAAAAATGTAATCATAGAGAAGCTTAATGATTATAAAATTACTTTGTTCACCAAAGTGGCTTATTATGATCTTCAGAAGATGAGAGTTGAATTGAATCAATCCTTCCTAGCAAGCAGTTTAATAAGATTGTCAAACACTGAGGTAACAGATGAAATCATCAACCACATTAAAATTTCATTAATCTTTGCAATTACAAAATCATATTTCTCCCTTTAAATAAATAACTTAGGGTTTACAACCTGCAAGTGAAGATTCGCAGCTTGAAAGCGTGTGTGTGTGCATGTGTTTGCAAGTGGGACCTGAGTCCTATAATAGGTTGATGTGGTTACCAATAATTATTTCTGTAGTCTGAAATGAGGTACAAGCCATCACAAAACAGTTGGATCATAATTGTGAATACAGCACAAGGATAAACTTCCAAAGAAGGAACGCTGGAAAATATTTGTTTGGGCTCTTGAAGTCTGGGTACATCTCTGCAAAGTAGTCCTTTCAGGTAGATTTCTTCTTTAGTTAAGATGACAAATCAAATAGAAGAGTTTAAATTTCAAAACTCATATGATGATCAATTAATTTCAGACAGAAGTCAGTAAAAAGAGGAGGAGGAATAGGAAAAGAAAAAGAGTTGGGGACGTTTTTTTAGAGTGTTTTAAAGCGAAATCTGACCTGTATTTAAAATTTGTGTTGGGGCAGCAGAAAGTTTAATATTCATTTCCAGGGATTTACAAGCTATGGAATTTTGATATTATTTATGAATGTTTATTCTAAAACTTCAAAGAGCCCCATCTCACAGCATCTCAGACAACAAAGATAGGAGAATGAATGAACAAAGGGCACAACCTAATATATTTTGGTTTTTTACTCCACCCCAACAGGCAAGCCAATCTTTTGGAAACCGACCATTCTCAATAATCTCTCTGTAATTTTGATACTATATCTCTGCTTCCCAAGAATCCTAACTGTCATTTGTATTCAGGAGTCTTCCAACCTCCTCCCACTTCCCTATTTGGCTCTCTCCCTTATGATTCCCTTTGACATTTGGCAACGCCTTTCTCCTCTCTCCTAACTCCAAGCCCAAGGTCCAGCATATTAAGTCCTGCCCCACAAATCACATTTCTGACAGGGGATCAATGAAAACTTAACAGTATAACTTTTATGGTAATGTTATCGTAAGGGCTTCAAGCTTGGGATCCAGAAACCTGAATTTGAGTTTGGGTTTGGCTACTAATAAATTTATAATGTTGGGATCATGCTAAAGCTCATTGTCCTCATCTGTAAAATCAAGTAGTTGGAGTAGGTAAACCACTAAATACTCCGGACCATTCAGTCTGAACTTTTTCCTAGTTTTGTTGAGATATAACTGGCATACAGCATTAATCAGTTTAAGGTATACAGCATAACGACTTGACTTACATTGTGAAATGATCACCACAATAAGTTTACTTAACATCCATCATCTCATATTTATACAAAAATAAATAAAAGTTTTTCCTTATGATGAGAACTCTTAGGATTCACACTCTTAACAACTTTCATATATACTATACAGCAGTGTTAACTGTAGTTATTACATTGTACATTACATACCCAGCACTCGTTTGTCTTATAACTGGGTGTACCTTCATCCAATTCCTCCTCCCCCCCACCCCGCCTCTAGTAAACACAAATCTGATCTCGTTTTCTATGAGATTGTTTATTTTCTTCCTCTTCCCCTCCTGCCCTTTCTTTTCTTTTAGATTCTACATGTATAAGCAAAATCATATATCATTTGTCTTTCCCTGTTGGATTTATTTCACTTAGCATAATGACCTCAAGGTCCATCAGTGTCATTGTAGTTGACAGGATTTCCTTTTTTAAAATAATTGAAGAATATTCTAGTGTGTGTGTATATATGTGTGTATATCAAACTTCTCCATTCATCTTCTGATGGAGACACAGGTCATTTCTATGTCTTAGCTACTGTGAATAATGCTGCTATGAACATGGGGGAGCAAATATCTCTTCCATGTTATGTTTTCATTTCCTTTATATGTATTTCTAGAAGTGAAATTACTGGATCATATGCTGGTTCTATTTTAATTTTTTGAGAAAGAGCCATACTCTTTTCCATAATGGCTGCACCAATGTATAATACTACCAACAATGCATAAGGGTTGCCCCTCCTCCATATCCTTGCTTGCCCTTATTATCTCTTATCTTTCTGATAATAGCCATCCAAACAGTCATGAGGTGATAGCTCATGTGGTTTTGATTTGAGTTTCCCTAATGATTAGTGTTGTAGAGCACTTTTTTATGTACCTGTTAACCATTCAAATATCTTCATTGGAAAATGTTTATTCAGGTCCTTTACCCTTTTTAAAAAAATTATTTATTTAAATTAGTTTCAAGTATAGAGTACATTGGTTACACATCTACATAGTTCATAAAACGATCCCCTCAATTGCTCCTTCCCTCCCCTCCTTTGCCCATTTTTAAATTGGCTTATTCATTTGTTGCTATTGAGTTGTGTAAGTTGTTTATATAATTTGGATATTAACTCTTCATCAGATATATTGGTTTACAAAATTTTTTTCCCTTAGGTTGTCTTTTCATTTTGTTGATGGGTTTTCCAATGTGCAGAAGTATTTTAGTTTGATGTAGTCCCACTTGTCTATTTTTTATTTTGTTGTTTGTGCTTTAAGTGTCATATCCAACAAATCATTGCCAAGATTCATGTCAAGGAGCTTTTTTCCTGTTTTCTTCCAGGAGTTTTATAGTTTATGGATTTACATTTAAGTCTTTAACCCATTTAACTTAATTTTTGTGAGTGGTATAAGATAAGGATCTAGTTTCATTCATTTACCTGTGAATATTCAGTTTTTCTAGCACCATTTATTGAACAGACTGTTTTTCCCAATTGAGTATTCTTGGCTCTCTTGTCAAATATGAGCTGACTATATATGCATGGGCTTATTTCTGGGCTCTCAATTCTGTTCCATTGGTCCATGTGTTTATTTTTATGCCAGTACCACACTGCTTTGATTACTATAGCTTTATAATAAAGCTAGAAATCAGGAAGTTGAATGTCTCCCACACTGCTTTTCTTTCTCAGAATTATTTTGGCTATTCAAGGTCTTTTTGTGTCTATGAAAATTTTAGGATCATTTTATCTATTTCCAGAAAAAATTAATAAAATCTTATAGAGAGTGCATTGAATTTATACATGACTTGGGATTGTATAGATATTTTAAACAATATTGGTTCTTTCATGAACATGGAATACCGTTTTCTTTATCTTCTTCAACTTCTTTCATCTATGTCTTGTATTTTTAGTGTATAGATATTTTACCTCCTTGGTTAAATTTATTTTTAAGTATTTCTTTGTTTTTGATGCTATTGGAAATGGAGTCATTTTCTTTCTTTCTTTTTTTCAGATAATTTATTGTTAGTATATAGAAGTGATACTAATTTTGCATGTAAATTTTGCATCCTGAAACTTTACTGAATTTGTTGTTTAAATCTAACAGTGATTTGGTGAAGTCTTTAGCATTTTCTGTATATAAAATCACATCATCTATAAATAAAGACAATTTTACTTTTCTTTTCAATTCTTATGCCTTTCAGTTCTTTTTCTTGCTTGATTGCTCTAGCTAAGACTTCTGGTACTATGATGAATTGGGGTGGTGAGAGTGGATATCCTTATGTTTTCTTATCTTAAAAATCTTTTAGTCTTTTGCCATTGAGTATAGTGATACCCGTGGGCTTGTCATATATGGCCTTTTTTATGTTGAGGTACATTCTTTCTTTACCTAATTTGTTAAGAGTTTTTATTATAAGTGAATGTTGAATTTTGTCAAATGTTTTTTCTGCATCTATTGAGGTGATTATATGATTTTTCTTCTTTCTATTAATGTGATGTGTCACACTTATTGATTTGTATATCTTGAATGATCCTTATATCCCAGGGAAAAAATCCCACTTGATCATGGAGAATAATCCTTTTAACAGCTGCTGTATTCTGTTTGCTAGTATTTTATTGAGACTTTTTTACATCTGTATTCATCAGGGATATTGGCCTGTAGTCTTCTTGTAGTGTCTTTTTCAGGCTTTGGTATCAGAATAATGCTGGCTTCATAGAAATGAGCTTGGGAGTGGTCCTTCCTTTTTGATTTTTTGGAAGAGTTTGAGGAGAATTGGCATTAATTCTTCTTTAAATGTGTGGTAAAAGTCACCAGTAAATGCATCTGGTCCTGGACTTTTCTTCATTGAGAGATTTTTAATTACTGGTTCAATCTCCTTATTAGTGATTGATCTGTTCAGATTTTCTATTTCCTCCTTATCCAGTCTTGGTAGTTTCTATGTTTATTTGATACCTGATTCTCATTATATCCCAAGAACTGCAAATATAAGTTTAAAAAAGCTTAATAGGAATTGAAAAGGAAACCAATATTTTTAAAGTGCAGTGTGTCAGAAACTGTGCTGAGTATATGTTATGGGTAATCTAATGGAATCTTTATAACAATTGTGTGAGGTGGTTTTATCTATATTTTATAGACAGAAAATTGAATTGCAGAGAAATAAATTATTTCTCAAGATAACGTGGTTTAAAAGTGCCAAATCTGGCATTTGAAAAACTTGTGTTTTAGATAAAAAGTTTGGTTCTATATTTATAATTTATTAACAGAATAGGACTTCCATGAGTTACCATGTGTGAGTTTTTTGTGAATATATATTTCTATGTGCATATATTAAGGACAGTTTAGAAAGAAAAGCCAGGCACCTGAACCATTTCATAGAGTGAGAAACTTGACATAGAGAAATAATTAACTTGCCTAAGGATTAATTTTTCTGGGTAATAGCATAAGGAAAAAAGAGATTTTTTCATAAGGATATTTGGGGTTTCAGAAGAGTCAAAGATCCCACTTTGGGTGTTGTAGAAACTACATAGCCATAAACAGTCTTCTGGGGAGAATGACAAAAGGGACACTCTGAATCAAGCTTTAAAAAATTCAAGTTTTTAATAATTTGAAAATGTTTATTTGATGTCATGAGAGACACCCTTCAAGGGATGCATGAATGGCATCATCTACCTTAGATCCCTAACAGCCATGCAGAAGCCCTGGCTGCGTGGTTCCAGGCATTTGCTCCTAAGTGGTATCTGGCAAGGCTGATTATCACTTCATGAAAATGGACCATTTAAAGGAGACAATCTTTTTCTTAAAACTAGTAAAAATTTGTGCATATTTCATCTATCAACAGAAGGTGTCACTAAAATATGACAATGTCTTCTGATGGAAGAATACCAGCCAATAAAACTTACCTGCCTATTTTCTCCTAGAACCTTGGTCAGTACTGGAGATGGGGTTCCCAGTTGGTTAATTCAGAAAACAATCCCATGCTATTGGTCAACAAAGTCTATGTACTATGCCTATAGGCAAGAAGCATCTTGGGTAAAATGCACATATGTAATGACATTTAGACATTCTGATGATTGAATTATTACTATTTTCAAAAATTTAAAGAATAATAGCTGCTAATGCTAACAGTTTTATGGTTCTGCAACAAACCATTGGAGTCACTATTGGGTATTTTGGACTTTTCTTTTCACAGTTGTTCACAATATGGTTGACTCGATGTTAATTCTACCCTCAGCAGTCTAGAGGCAGTCTGTATGAAAGCACCAGGAAGCATCAAATAAACATTTTCAAAGTCAGTTTAAGTTTAGGTTCTCAAAATTCTAGCTTTGGGCATAAGCAGAGGGAAAAATCCCTTATAAAATCATGTTTTGGAATTTTTTTCTAATTGTGTTTTAATATACACAGTTAAACAAAATGTATGGTTCCCTTAGAGAAAGAACCAAAAATAATAAAACTGCTTCCTTTATTTTGTCTTTATTTCTTTCATTTGTACATTTAATGATTCCTTGACCACATAACAAAATGGATACTGTAAAGTAGTAAACGACAAGCACAATTTTTGTTCTCAGGAAGTATAAATTTGGCTAGAGGAGAGAGATGGATAAATAATTACTAAAATATATGGTAGAGAAACTTACACTAGGAAAAAATGATTCTAAGAAAATGAGGCATTGACCCAAGAGAAGGGGAACAGAGAGAGACAAGGGAAGGGAGTAATCATGGCAGTGGGGTTGTTGGGATCAGCCATGTGGAAATGGAGAAGAGGAGGAGGGAACGGAGAAATTTCTCCTGGGAACTGACATCATATCTAAAGCCCCTGGGTTGTCTTTTCTCATGGGTCAGAGAGAATCTATAGGTGGAAGAAGAGGAGAATCACTGCTAAGCCTGCGGGTCAATGTAGTGTCCAAGCTGGAGAGAGAGAGAGAGAGAGAGAGAGGAGACAGAGACAGAGACAGAGACAGAGACAGAGACAGAGACAGAGAGACAGAGAGAGACAGAGAGAGACAGAAGGGAAGACTGCAGTGCAAGGCCAAAATCTCTAGTCCAGTCTAAAGAGGATAGGAATTGAAAATGAGTGTCTAGAAATATTAAGAAAGAACTAAAAAACCTTCAACTCTTCTTCTTTAATCTTGAGTTTTAATGGTGACCTGAAATGGGAGTAGAAGTGTTTGTCTTTGAATAACAGCTGGTGGATAGTCTCAGTTGTGAGTCTTGATACTACTTTTAGCCACAAGCTGCTTGTATGACCTTAAAATAAGTCATTTCACCCAGACCCCAGTTTCTTCACATCTGAAAAATGGAAGTTAGGATCTTTGGAAACATGGTGGACTGAGAGACATCCCAAAGCTCTCCCCTTGAAACAACAATAAGCTGAACATCTAAAACTCAACAAAAAACACCCAAACTGCATACCAGCACATCTGAGCATGGGATCTGTGCATAAGAGCTACACAGGTCAGAACCCTGGGTGGTGGACTGGGGAAACAAAGAAGCTGCCTCTTGCAGTCTCCAGAGCTACCTGTAGGAGGAGGGGAAGAGGACAAGGAGCAGCGAGTTCCGGAACAGCCCTGCCTGGGAGAGTCTTAGCTCCTTGTGGCTGGCAGCAGTACCCAGTCATCAGATCAGAAGGCAGAGAAGCAAGACGGCAAAAGAACAACAGTTGATTTTTACGGCCACAGTTTTACCAAGGCTGAGCTGCAGCCCATAACCCCCAACCCTCAACTCAGAGGCCCCTCCCCCTATACCCTCTGATATTGAACGCCATGGAGCCCCATGGGAATCTGAGCAAATGCTACCAAAACTGTTGCTAACACTGACAGGGATTGAAACTTAGAGTAGCGAGTGTGATTAAATATCTATCAGAAAATTTTTAAAAGCATTTTTAAGGCTTTGTATAAAGCAGGGATCCAAGAGGCTTATATGCCACCTACTGGAAACCAAAAGAAAGCACCTTCTTTGCAAGCAGGCTAAAGAGAGACCTTTATATAATAAATCTTTCTGGAAAAAAAGTAGAATACATTTCCATTAATGCCAGGTGAGAAATAGTCCATTAAACACCATGAACAACAAGGTGACAAGGCATCTCAGAAAGAAAGAGAAAAATCTCCAGAAAATAAGCTTATGACATAGAAATATGACTTAAATGACAGAGAATTCAGGATGGTACTTCTGAAAAACTCAGTGAATTCAAAATGAGTCATATCAACAATTTCAGGAATTGAAAAAAACTAGATGAGCAGAGCAAGGAGATTGAAACAAGGAGATCAAAAAGAACCAAAAGAACTTCTGAGATGAAGAACACACTGCAAGAGTTGAAAAATGAAATAGCAAGCTTGGGAAATAGAGTTGACCAAATGGAGGAAAGGATCAGTGATATCGAAGACAGAAATCTAGAAATAAATCAGAAGGAAGAAGAGAGAAACAAAGAATGAAAAATAATGAAAGAGAAATTCAAGAATAGCTGATACCATCAGGAGAGGAAACATAAAATAATGGGCATTACAAAGGGAGGAAAAGGAGCAGGGACTAGAAAGCATTTTCAGACAAAAGTGATGAGAATTTCCCAAATCTAAGAATGAGCTGGAGCTTGGAATTCAAGAAGTCAACAGAACACCCAATTATCTCAACCCAAAAGGCCTTCACCAAGACACATTGTATTAAAATTATCAAAAATCAACAACAAGACAAATTCTCAGGGCAGCCAGGGAAAGAAAATGGTAACTTATAAAGGAAAACCCATTAGATTATTGTCGACTTCTCAGCACAAACCTTACAAGCCAGAAAGGAATGGAATCAAATATTTAAACTATTAAGTGAAAGGAACTACCAGCCTAGAATAATGTATCCAGCTAAGCTCTCCTTTATATGAAGGAGAAATTGACCTTTCCAGACATACAAAAATTGAGGGAATTCTCCCATAGGCCTGCACTACAGGAAATACTGAAAGGGGTCAGCTCACCTAAAACAAAATGACAAAAAAAAAAAACATAATAGGAGTAAAGTGACTATCAGGCAAATAGAAGCAGAGGAGTGCAACCTTACTAAGAACAGGGCATTATAAGCTTAAATAATAAAGAGAATTGTATAACAAGATAGTAATGAATGTTCAGCATACACAAAGACAAATTGAGATAACAATGACTGGGAGGATTCAAAGATCCAAATTCGCAAAGGGGAATGGAGATAAGGCACGCGAAGAAAATGGATGACTATATATATATATATACTATCCTTTACATATTGTAATGGTAACCACACACCAAAGATTCAGAACTGAAGTATATAACATAAAACAAGAAGAACCAGAGGCAAAACCCACAAAAGCCAACCAAAATAAAGAAAACAGAAACACAGGACAAGGATGGAAACACTGAGCTACAGAAAGCAAAAGATAAAATGGCTATAAGAAGACCTCATATTTCAATAATCACCCTAAATGTAAATGGACTGAACTCACCAATAAAAAGGCACAGAGTTGCAGAATGGATCAAAAAACAAAACCCAACCATATGCTGCCTCCAGGAGACACATCTCAGCTCCAAAGAAAATATAGACTCAAAGTGAAAGGGTGGAAAATGATATTTCAAGCAAATGGCATTCAGAGAAAAGGAGTAGTGGTACTAATATCAGATGAAATAGACTTCAAAATAAAAAAGGTAAAGAAAGATACTGAGGGACACTTCATAATGATAAAGGAATCATGCACCAAGAAGACATAACACTTATTAATATCTATGCTCCCAATCAGGGAGCCCCAAATATGTAAAGCAATTACTAACAGAACTAAAGGGAGAAACAGACCAAAACACTATCATAGTAGGGGACCTAAATACCCACTGTCAGATATGGACAGATCATCCAAACAGAAAATCAATAAGGAAATAACATCCTTAAATGACACATTAGACCAACTGGACATAATTGACATTTACAGAGCCTTCCATCCCAAAACAGCTGCTTATACATTCTTCTCTAGTGCACATGGAACATTCTCAAGAATCACCACATACTGGGACAGAGATAGCCTCAACAAATATAAGAGGGTTGAAATCATACCAACCATATTCTCTGATCATAATGCTTTGAAACTAGAGATCAACTGCAAAAAGAAATCAGGAAGAACCACAAATACATGGAGATTAAACAACATGCTACTGAAAATAACTGGGTCAGAGAAGAAATAAAAAGAGAGATCAAGAGATACATAGAAACAAATGATAATGATAGTACAACATATCAAAACTTTTGGGACACGCAAAAGCAGTCATAAGAGGAAAGTTCATATCATTACAGGCCTATCTCCAAAACAAGAATGAGCCCAAATAAACAACCTAATGCTATCTTAAAAATAGAAAAGGAAGAACAAATGAAGCCTAAAGTCAGCAGAAGGAAGAAATAATCAAAATTAGAGCAGAAATAAATGAAATTGAAAAACAAAAAAAATAGAAAAAAAATGCAACAAAGAGCTGGTTCTTTGAGAAGGTTAATAAAATTGACAAACCTGGCTAGACTCACTAAAGAAAAAAGAGAAAGGACACAAATCAGGGATGAAAGGGGAAATTATACAATCACAGAAATACAAAGGATCATACAAGAATACTATGAAAAAGTATATAACACCAAATTTAATAACCTAGAAGAAATGGACAGTACTTAGAAAAATACAACCTTCCTAGACTGAATCAAGAAGAACTGGAAAATCTAAATAGACTGATCAGCAGTATGGAAATTGAAACAATCATCAAAAACCTACCAAAAGTAAAAGTCCAGGACCAGATGGCTTCACCAGTGAATTCTACCAAACATTCAAAGATTTAATACCTATTCTCAAACTCTTCCAAAAAATCAAGAGGAGGCAATACTTCCCAATCATTTTATGAGGCCAATATTACCTGATACCAAAACCTGGTAAAGATAACACAAAAAAAAAAAACTACAGACCAATATCTCTCATGAACACAGATGCAAAAATCCTAAATAAATACTAGTGAACAAATACAGCAACATATTAAAAAGATTATACACCACGATCAAGTGGGCTTCATCCCAGAGGCACAGGGATGGTTCAACATATGCAAATCGATTAATGTGATACACCACATAAACAAATTAAAATAAGAATCATATGATCATATCAATAGATGCAGAAAAAGCCTTTGACAAGATACAGCATCCATTTATGATCAAAAACTTAACAAAATCGGTATAGAAGGAAAGTACCTTAACATAATAAAGGCCATTATGACAAACCCTCAGCCAACATTATACTTAATGGTGAAAACTAAAAACCTTCCCTCTAAGATCAGGAACAAGGCAAGGCTGTCCACTATCCCACTGTTATTCAATATAACATTGGAGGTCCTAGCAAGTGCAATCAGACAAGAGAAAGATATAAAAGGCATCCAAATAGAATGAAAAAGTCAAACTGTCACTATTTGCGATGACATGATTCTCTATATAGAAAACCCTAAAGACTCCACAAGAACACTACTAGAAACAATAAGCAAATACAGTAAAGTCTCTGGATACAAAATCAACAAAAATCCATAGCTTCCTATACTCTAATAATGAAGTGTCAGAAAAAGAAATGGAAAAAATAATTCCTTTTGCAATTGCAACAAAAAGAATAAATACCTAGGAATAAATCTAACGAAACATGTGAAGGACCTATATAATGAAAACTATAAGACCCTATTAAAAGAAATCAAGAAGATACAAAGAAATGGAAAAGATATTTTGTTTTCTTAGATTTAAAGAATCAACATAGTTAAAATGACCATATTACCTAAGCACTATACAGATTTAATGCAATCCCCATCAAAATCCCATTGGCATTTTAAAAGTCATCAGATCTGTATGGAAGCACAAAAGACCCTGAATTGCCAAAGCCATTCTGAAAAGAAAAAAAAAAAAAGCTGGAGGCATCACTCTGCCCGACTTCAAATTATACTACAAAGTGACAGTAATCAAAATGGCATGGTATTGGCAGCAAAACAGACACACGAACCAGGGAACAATCCAAGAGTCCAGAAGTAAACCCATATTTATATGGGCAAATAATTTTCAAAAAGAGCCAAAAACATACAGTGGAGAAAAGAAAGCCTCTTCAATAAATGGTGCTGGGAAACTGGAAAGCCCCTGCAAAAAATGAAACTAGACTGTTGTCTATCACCACACACCAAAATTAACTCAAAATGGATTAAGACCTGAATATAAGACCGAAACAATAAAATGCATAGAGAAAACATAGGAACAAAACTCAAGGACCTTGGACTTAAAGAGAATTTTATGAATTGACCTCAAAAGCAAGGGAAGTAAAATCTAAAAATAAATGAATGGGACTACATCAAACTAAAAAGCTTCTGCTCAGCAAAAGAAATTTCAACAAGGTAAAGATACAGCCATCCAAATGGGAAAATATATTTGCAAGCAATCACCTCCGATAAGGGCCTAATATTCCAAAATATACAGAGAACTCATACAACTCAATAACACAAAAAAAACAAATGGTCCAATCAAAAAAATGGGCAGAGGACCTGAACAGACACTTCTCCCTAGAAGACATACAAATGGCCAACAATATTTGAAAAGATATTCAACATCACTGGCTATTAGGGAAATGCAAATCAAAACCACAATGAGATACCATCTCACACCTATTATAATAGCTATAATCAACAGGACAAGTAATAACACATGTTGGAGAGGATGTGGAGAAAGGAACCCTCATACACTGCTGGTGGGACTGCAAATTGGTACAGACACTATGGAAAACAATATGGAGGTTCCTCAAAAAAATAAGAGTTGTCTACCATATTTCCAGCAATCCCTCTACTGGGTATTTACACCAAAGACTTGAAAATCCATATCTGAAAAGATATTTGCACACTGATGTTCACAGCAGCACTATTCACAGTGGCCATGACATGGAAGCAACCGAAGTGTCCTACGATAGATGATTGGCTGAAGAAGCTGTGGTACATATATACAATGGAATATTATTCAGCCATACATAAGAATAGATGAAATACTGCCATTTGCAACAATCTGGATGGACCTCGAGATAATCAAGCTAAGCAAAATAAGCCAAACAGAAAAAGTTGAAAATCACATGATATCACTTATATGTGGGATATAAACCTAAAAGCAACAAATGAACAGGACAAACAGAGACTCATGGACATGGACAATAGACTAGTAGTTACCAGAGGGTAGGGGGTGAGAGAGGAGGGTTAGGTAGACAGTTAAAGGAGGTCAAATATAGGAGGATAGAGGGAGTGTAAAGTGGGTAAAGGGGATCAAATATATGGTAGCTGAAGGTAACTGGACTTTGGATGGTAAAAACACAATAGACTATACAGATGTCAAATTATAATGTACACCTGAAAATTGTATAATTAACCAATGTTACCCCAATAAACTTAATAAAAATAAAATAAAAAATGGAAATTAGAGTATCATTCTTTCAGCCTTTAAATTCAAGACACTGAGAAGATGATTTTTCCTATTACAGATTTATTTTCAACTTCTTATGTAATCCACGCACACATAAAAGGACCCTGGATCAACTACTTTAAGATGAACTCATTCACTTTAAGCCTTAAGCTGATAGCAGGTTTTATTTCAATAAAGTGACATTAATAGTTTGACTTTGCCTCCATGCAGAAAATCAGAAGGTATGAATGGATTCAAATGCTTGTGGCTTTCCTACCCTCTGTACTATTTCTGAATATGCGTCTTTTCTAGGAAACTACTAATCCCTTTTATCACAAACCTTCAACACAAATAATGTTACTAGTTATTTGTGTTATGTTACTAGTTGTGTAATGTTACTACTACAATGTACTAGTTCACCACTAACCCATCTTTCTACGTTTCTACACAGATGTTTCCTTTCTTTTCCTTGTGACCAGAGATTCCATCACACGTTTTTCTATCTGCTGCCCCTGCTCCCACACTCTCCTCAGATGCAGAGCGAGGCAGATCACAGGTGTCAATGAACAGTTAATGGACTGAAGTTCATTTTCAGTTCCATTTTTTATACTTGCTGGTCGGGCTACGAAATCTCAACAATCCCTTGGTGACAGCACATTACTACTAGTGGTTAAAGTTCAGAATTAATAATAGTGTGGATTAGCTGTACATTTTCAAACTGCAAAAGCCAGACCAAGTTTGTGGTCAGGGCTTCTATTTCTGCTTCCTTTTAAGGGTATAACAAGGGTCAGATCAGTTCTTGTCTTAATCCTTTAAAAAAAATGTGCACCTGTCCACAGTGAAAAGAGCACATGAAGCAGACAGACCTTACAATTCAATTATGATGGAAAGGAAGTGGCCTGGGTTTTTTTTCTGAAGCATCAGGCACTATAGCACTTCATTCTTCTGAGTTCACTTATTCTGTACCCTCAACTGCTGGGAACATAGTTGAGAGTCAGAATGTACTATTTTCTTTTTCCTTGTTTGTTTCTAAGACACCAACGCACACAAGACTTTGTAGCAAAGTCTGTATACCAGGATCTTACTTTGGGTATAGTTTCTAGAGCTCCTTCTTCACAGTCTTCTAGACTGGATGCAGGAGCTATATGCAATTGTCTCAAATTCATATATTTCCATTATGGTACCACCCACATTGGGGGGCTTTTAATGGCAACATAAGAAAAATATCTTTTTTGAAGATAATAACACCTCACTATAGGCAAAAATAAAATTTCTACTAGGTAACTTTACACATTTCAACTAAAATAAACATGAATGGAGGTAATCCTGGTTTTAATCTTTACTCCTTCCCGCTGATAGTGGGTAATGATGTATTTTTCTGTCCACAAGCAGTGAGGACAGAGACATCATTTTATCTTGAGTTTTGGGGCTTTCATATGTCCATCTGTTCTTCTCATCATCACACAAGAGATTTACTGCTATAACAATGATTTCATAGACTTATTACTGCTGCTGACATGCCTGCTTCTCGCAGAGATGATTACGTTGATCTTTTCTTTCTCCTTTCTTGTGTTGTATGCATCATCACCTTCCCATGCTGCCCTGTATATGGACATACAGTGTCTCATTTCTCTTTGGTCACGTACTTAGTGACTGGCCCAGGATCATGTTGGACCCCATCCTATCCATTTTATGCTAGGTTCACAACCTCGTTGGTCACATTTTTCTCTCAGGTCACTCTTGTCATGCACTGCTTATTCCACCTCTTAAGAAGACCTGACTCTGGCTATAAATTCAGTCCTGCTGTCTCCGTCGCCCTAACCCCATTGTCTCAATAAGAAAGTTAGCCCTCTAGCTGAACCATGTTTCTTTACCAAAATCTAATACGTGGAACACTAGGTAATGGCGATGTATATAAATTTATATGACTTTTTATTGGTAATATAAAACAGAAAACTGCCCTATGTATTTATACAAAGAGATTGGGTGTGGGGGGCTTTACTCATTCATCAATTCCCTTATTTACCACATGTGTAATGAGGACTCTAGGGAACACCACTGATGCACTTCCCAGATGCCTACACATCCCCTGGTTCTGTGTGCCCACAGAACCTCAGCTTTTGAGTGCTTCGCTGCCAGCTACTCACAGCTTTTCCACTCTTGAAAGCTTTGACCATGACTTCTGAAATTACCATGCCAGTCTCGACAGTCGAAATGCCTAGGAGTTTATGACCCACCATTCCCTTGGTGTCCTCTGCTCCCAAATGACTGCCTGTGCTGTGGGAGGGAACATCTAAAATAACAGCTGCCTTGCCTCAAGAAGAAATAAATCTGAGGTATCATTTATGCTCCACAGGACCCAGTGAAGATCGGGATTTCCTCCTGACAATTTTGCCATTGTTTGAATTCTTCTCTCACCCGTCTCCCCACTCCCTTAGCAATTTCTCGCTGGACATGTTCTTAATAAATCACCTGTGCTCACATATTTGATTAAGGGTCTGCTTCAAGAAAACCCCATCTAAGACAAGTACCTTCTACGTACTAGATGCTGTAATTACTATGCACTAGTGGAAGAGACCACAAAAGAAGACATTAACAAAATAAATAGGCTTTACTATTTCATTAGGCATTGTGATTTGCTAATGAAATATATGGTGTCAGTCGGGGTCCTGAAAGGAAAGAGATAGCATACGCAATCTGGGTAATTTAAGGACTGCTGTAGAAAAGGATTGTTTATAAACGGTGTGGGTAGGATATAGGGATATCACAAGAAATAGCACAAGATCCCAGAGCTATAACAATAGGATACCATTACCCACCCCTCAGAGAGAGAAGTTCTCCTGACTGAAGCTGTGGTCTCTGTTCAAGTGACAGAACCAGTCCAAGGGGACCATGCTAGAGTCCCTGGAAAAGGGCAGACTATAAGTCTGGATGAGTTAACTTACAGTATGTAATTGTCAAAAATTACTTGACTATTGGAAACCCCTAATGACAGTTCATGGAACATTGTTTTGTGGGATGCTGTTTAGGAAACAATAGTGGAGCACCATTTGAAGGTAATCACCCGTAAGAAAAACATTATCTAAGGAATTTTCCTGTTTCAGATACCACCACCTCCCCATAGTCTCTATCCAAGTTATAAGGTTTATTCCCATGCAACAAAACCAGCACCACATTAAATATGGCCTCTGTATCTAGCTAGCATCCACCACGCTCGACCTGAATCGCTTGCCTTGAACCTCTCCAGGTACCACATCCCCACTTTCCGCCTTGTTATTTGTACTCTCCATTATAGACCCACCTTGCCTTTCCTCCCTGTGGCCTTTGTTCTCACCTTGACTCTGGTTCTGAATCTCCAGTTATGCTCCCCTGGGTAATAATACTTGATTACACTCCTCTTATCACACTGCAGAACCCTTTTCTGTGAATCTGAGCCATGAGAGGCACCCTGCCCTCCTACCACTAGGGGCAGTGTTTCCAGCACAGGCAGCAGAATCCAGGCATCCCCAAGGAGTCCAAAATGAGAACCCATCCGCTTCCAACGCTCCAGCTCAAGGATCAACCGCCCATCCTAAGAAAAGTCTTTTGAAACGTCTGTTCTTTTAACTCTTTCCTACGCACTGGGTATGGATTACACAGGACTGGAAGGCATACATTTATTCAGAAAGGAGATTGTGTTTTGCAAAGAGGGGAACAGTTCGGTGTTTGGAGTCTATTTAATCTATTGCATAAAACAGAGTTCTAATGAGCTGTGTTCCCTCATTTCTGATTCCATGGCAGACTAGAAAGAAGGGTGGGTCAGTGGTGGTGTTATAGAAGGGCAAAAGGTAGTGGGGAAACAGGTAAAAATGGAAACAGAAATAAGAACTGGGAAAGAACTGTAGGCAGTTCACATGCAGACCGTCAGCTTTGTAGTGCAAAAAAGTAGAATCAAATCTCAGCTGCTTCTCAACACTTTATTGCTCTTACTACTAGCACAGAGCTGGGTTTTACAAAATACAAAAAAACAAACAAAAAAATAAAGTGAGTCTCCCAGAAAATAGTCAATGTCGGTCATTGTACTCTGTTTAAGAAGGTGATGAAAAAATGTAATGCACCTTAAAAAATGTATGAGCTAGGCACTGTGCTGAACACCTCATGTATTCTTTGTCACAATAACGCTACAAGTTAGGAACTATGATTATCCTCACTTTACAGGAAAGAGAAGTAAGGTCGTGAGAAGTTAAGTCAGGTGTCTGTCTGCCACATAACCTGTGGCGAACCAGCGCTGGAACTAGGTATGTCTGATCCCAACACAAGCCTGGAGTCAGTATCTTCTATCTACCTGACAGATGTTTTGGCGGTTCAGGAGTTACATCCCAGCTCTCTAAAGCATTCCTTCATCCATAGACCATGTCTGATAAATGGGGCAATATCGTACTCCTTAAAGTGGCTAATTCCTAGAGGATGTAACAACATAACAGGGTAAATAGAACAATCACAGAAGGTATTTCATCAAAAAGACATACTATTCAATCATCCTAAAGAAATAAGAATTGATTTATTCTGCTTTTTAAAAATCTCTGACGGAGAATAAATCCACAAGCTCTGGTGGAGGTGACTCGGTGTTTAACAGTCCTTCAGGTCTAGTTTATCTTTGCCAGTTTACTGGCTTCTTCCCTGTAACCTCAGTCTCTGCCATCTCAGAAACGGGGATGCCTCCTCCGCCCTCCACGAGAGGGCGCTGCGTTTCCCAAGACGCGACCCAACTAATGCCAAGAGACCTTATGAAACCAGGACATGACCACCAGGGAAGCAGTGAGGTAGGTCTTTAGTCTTCATTCTACTGTGAGATTCCAATTTTTATTTGTTTATAATGTCTTCATTTTAAAGATGCTTTCATCTAAGAGATATACTTTACCATGCATGGATGGCGCCAGTGGAAAATGTGCTCTGTAAACCACGGGGGCCCAGTTCCACTCAGCATTTCCATCTCATCAGCGCCGGTCTTTGTGGGAAGCCCCAAGTACAGCTTACCTCGTAGAAAAGGCATACTCATAATATTTGCCAGGATGTAGTAAATCCTTCCAGGTTTGCTCTGTTTCAAGCATGCATGTTGATCACAAACATCTACAAAATACCTGATTCTTGGTATTCATTTTTTGAGGGAGTCGGAGGGGTCAAGTCCAAACCCAAGTAGCCACACATTCCCCAGATAAGTCATCTATGTACTGAAGGAACTGTACCACCTAATAGCACACCAAAGGATTCTTGGAAGACTGCAGAATACTCTATCAGGGTATGCACTGAAAAGAACTCTGTAGTTATTAACATAATGGCAATAATGATTACTCTGGGATTTAGTTTCCAAGTACCCTCTTTTGTACATGCGGCTGAGAACATATCGCTTGAACGGATGCACTTAGGTTTTTATACAAATAATAGTGGGGATTGGAGAAGGTTCAAAATGTTCTGTAACATGGGATAATAAACAGCCATTTAAAATGATACCAAGGAGGATATTTGATATGGAAAGATAGTTGCAATATACTAAGCTTTCTAAATTGGTTCTGAAACAGCACGAGCTCATTTATGTAATATATATTTACATATACACTGAAAAAGTCTGAATGCTATATTGCTTATGACTGGATGGTAGAATTATAAGTAACATTTTAATTTTTTCCTCCTTTTTGCTTATCTTTATTTTCAAATTTTTCTACCCAACCATGTATTATATATGTATGTATGTATGTATGTATATGTATGTATGTATATGTATGTGTGTATGTATATATATATATACATGTATACATACACACACACATACATATACATACATACACCAGAATTCACTTTATAGCTTTTGCATTTAGGGGTTTGGTTAGGTAGAGCTTTCTAATTATTTTACACAGGACGTACTCATAATCATACACTTTTTACCCATCTGTTCTCATCCTAGATCCACAAGGCCAAATTAAAAGTGGGCTAAGTAGAATAGATGCTTTGTGTACTATTATCTTTTGATTTCTGAATGCAATTTTAGATCTCCAAAGTGTCCCTGCTGGAGAAGCTCTGGTTCCCCAACCCCACCCTAATCACTTTCCCTTTTTCCAACTTTTTCTACTTCCCAGAAGGTCTTAGACTAGACCTTTAACTCTTCCTTCTTCATCCCCTGCACGTGTGGGGCCCCAGGCATTTGTTCAGTTTCCCCATCACCTGGTATATCCTCTTCTTCTGCCTCACTTGTCAAAATCTTGTCCATCCTTCAAGGCCCAGTTCAAGGCCTCTTCACTCAGAGCTTTTCCTGAATCCCCCCAGGCTGTGAGGTCTCCTGTGTTTTGGAAAGAGAGTGATGTGTGTGCAGTGCACTTCTGGTCCCCTGCTTTTTCCAGGGAGCCACTGAGTCCTTCTCATGACCACTAACCACATCTGCAAACAACCAGCAAACCCTACCCTCGTCCCAAAGGTACAGAGAGTATTTACAAGGTCATATTCCATTATAATTCAGAGATTGTTGAGGAGTGAGAATTTTCAAAGCAGATCAGAACACACCTTTCTCTCTCGAATCATTGATATGGTTTTCTCAGATATGGTTCTTGGTTGTTGCCGCCACTGCTAGTGTAGGACAGCAGTAAAAGATGGCCTGGGCACCATCACATGCAGGCCCATGAGGAGCAGCTCTGCCCTGCAGGCCCCCGGAGGAAATGGGGCTGGCCTCAGGCCTGGCATGCCTGCCTCCCTGCCCTCTGTGCTGTCCTGGCTAATGGACGTGAGACTCTTCAGGGCAGTGAGAGGACAGCTGGCTCCTGCTAGGTCCCTATACTCTCCCCGCCCCAGCTGATGTGGCCCTGGGAGCCCTCTCATCCCCGTTTCCTGGCTCTGTCCCAAAGCCTACCAGGGACACTGCCATTTTCTCCCATCTTCCAAGCTCCTGCTAGGCTACCTCTCCTGGGCCTCCCCTCAGCTAGGCAAGGTGTCTCACTGGGATGGAGGTGGCCAGTAAGGGCAGCCACAAGCACTGCTGAGTGAGAGGGAGGCCAGTCCTAATTTGCCCGGGCTCAGCTGCTCCTGTTTCCTCAAACCCTCCATGTGCTTTCCCTCTTTCCCACGGTATACATGCCATGTATGTGCCTTGAACCCCCTGACTCCATTCCAGCTCCTGTCCATCCTCCGAGGCTTGCTGAGCTCTCTCACCCCCTAGGGCTCTTGGCCATTTCCACCATAGCTTCCTCAGTTTTCTTATCTGTAAAATGGGAATAATCATTATACCCATTAGAGTTGTCTACCCCATAGCGTTGTGAGAATTAAATGAACTAGGCCATAGTTCCTGCTTTGAAGTAAGAACTTACTAAATGTTTATTTTCTCTGGACACCATGTGATTTTCAATTTGCTTATTTAATTTTCTGTAGTTTATACTTTGTCTTCTTAATGAGATTATAGGTCCTTTAAGTGCTATGCTTGAAGCTATCTAGCACGGTGACTTTTTGTAGTCTTCATAACACCCAGGCAGTAACCTACACACAGTAGATGCTTAATGATTACTTACTGCTCGGCATAGAATATCGTGTGGTGATAGTAGTGTCTTGTGGTCTGAAAAGCAGATCATACCAAACTGCAGATCATAGGTCAGCACACCCAACTCTCAAAGACATCCTGTCTCAGGTAGACTTTGCTGTAAAACAGACCACCGTAAAACATGGCGGCCTAAAACCAACACTAACTCATTATATCTCATGATTCTGTGGGTACTTTGGGGAGTTCTGTTGGTCTACGGCATTCAGCCGCAGGGTCATTGGGGATGGAAGGTCGAGATGGCCTCACTCATGTCTAGCAATCAGTGCTAGCTGTTGGCTGGGCGAGAGTTTGACTTCACGTCCTCCAATAGGCTAGACTGGGCTTCTTCACAGCATGGTGAGTGGTCTCAGGAATCTGAGCGTGTTACAGTCAAAGCTATCTTTCCCTCAAGATCTAGGCTCTGGAATTGGCAGTGCCATCTTTACCATATTCTATCGATCGGAACAAGTTCCAAGGCCAGCTCAGATCTAAGGAGTGGAGAAATAGGCTCCACCACTTGCCGAGATGAGTGTTGGAGTCATATTGCAAAAGGGGTGTGGACACAGGGAGGTCTGATCCTTTGGGGGCCATTATTATGACCATCTACCGTCCATCCTTAGAAGTTTGGTAAACTTGTGAGATGACAATCTCAGTAACTTTTATTGTGTTTTAGAGTTCAACAAAAGTATTCACAAGTATTTGCAATTTTGGCTTTCACAACACACAATTCTTCTGAGGCAGGAAGGAAAGGTAAAAACTACAGCATAAACTAGAAAGCTGAAATTACAAAGATTCCCCTGACTCACATAGCCAATTATTTACAGAACTGCACTAGTATGACAGTTTCCTTCTTTATGAGTATATTTGTCACATAAAAAGAGGGGAGAGTAATACAAACACCCACCCATGTAACCACCACCTAGCTTAAAGACTAGAATGTTAGCAATTCATTTGCAGCTCCTTATGCATCAGTTCCCAATTACCTACCCTCCATTTCCACATAACCACTCTCTGGGAAACAGCCATCTTGAATTTGGTGCTTACCATTTCCATGTATAGTTTTTACATTTTATGAATTTTTTTATTCATAAATAATATCTACCCTATTTCATTGTAGCTGAGGCACACATTTTTTTTTTCACATTTTAATATCTCTGAAATCAGAATGCTTTTGTAATTGGTGACATTTTACGACAGCTGTCTGCCAGGTGGTAATTGTACCATAGCAGTGCTGCCTGTGTATCCTTTGACATCAAAAGTAGCAGGAACAAGCTGGCAGAAAATTACAGAGACAATAGTGCGGCACTCATCTGACCCTCAGCAACCAAATGGTTGTGAGGAGAGAATCGGGAAAGTGGTAAATCAGAAACTTTTAGCAATGTTCCAGGAGCAAAAATCTAAAGGACATTAGCTATACTTAATTGCAAAAACAGCTTCAGAGCACAGCACCAATGACCTTTAGTTCTTTTATGGATTCTTTTCAGAGGTGATGTATCACCAGTCTTCTAGTTGAACAGATAGTTTGCTGTGTGAGAAAATATAGACAACAGTGACTTTGAGTCAAAGTGATTCAGGAGAGCCAGACTTTAAGTGTGGAAATGTTTGGGGGATACCCTAACTGATTTATTACACGCATATTTCCCTTTTTATGCATATACCAGAGTAATATGTAGTTTTAAAGACTCTGTCTTTAAAAGTATAAAGTATAAATAAGAGACAAGAAAGCACTTGGTCAAAAAAAACACACAAAATAATGTATAAAAAAAAACACATAATGGTATACTTTATAAATTTTAGGTACAGGGTGTCAGGTTGTACCTGCATTTTTGCAAACCATGCTTCTTTGCTCAGCAGTATGTTTTCGAAGTTTTTTAATTTGAGAAATCTAGCCCAGTTCCTTCATCTTAACTACTACATAAAATTCTATTCTATAAGTATAGCAATATATATATATATATATATATATATATATACACACACATACATAAATATATAAAATGGACTATGTATATATAATGGACTATGTATATATAATGGACTATATATACATAATGCACTATATATATTATGGATATATATATATTATATATATCACACACATACACATATATTACATATGCTATTGGTGAGCATTTAGATTGCCACCAATTTTTATTTCAAAGAATAAAATTATAAGTATCTTGTGCATACCTTCTTGTGAACAAAATTTCTGGATCCTAGGGGACACACATCTTGACTTTAATAGACATTCCAAATTATTCTCCAAAATGTCTAATTTACAATCCCACTAGCAGTGAATGAGAGACCCCAATACAATTGCCCCTTAACTGGATTCCCAATATCCTCATTCTCTCCAACTCACTCGCCCTACATAGTCCAAGTGACCACTAAGCACACAGAAGATCAAATCACAAACTGACCTAAAACTCTCAGTGGATTTCCATCATACTTTTTGATAGGAAACATGGCTTACCTGGCCCTTACTTAGCTCTACAGCCTCTTTTCTTGCTAATTCTGTCATACCAGACTCACCCGCAACATTACAACCCAGCAGCTTCTCAACCCTCTTGGTCCTGGTATGAGACATGCTCCTTTTCTCCTCTGCATGTGCCCTTTCCTCTCTCTGGAATGTGGTTTCCATTAAAACCCATCCATCCATCACCTCACTTTCCTAACTAATTCCACACATCCTTCATGTCTAAGCTTGGCCATCTCTTTCTCCTCAGAGCCTTCTTAGACACCACCACCACCACTGTAGTAAGTGCCTCTCTGCAGTATACTCCACAGCATAACTTAACGGGCACCTCAGTCATCATAGCATCCTCACACAGTGCCGAAATGACCTCTTTGCTTGGTTCAATCTCGCACTGGACTTTAAACTTCCCAAAATGGAGATGGAGGAGGGGCTATTCACTGCTACCTTCTCATCCAATAGGTAGTTTATATGATATGGTGCCCATAAGTACTGTATTTGTTGAATGAACAAGAGCATAAATCAAGTCAGCACTTGAACCCAAGTCATTCGACTCCTAGTTCCTTGCATTTTCTACCACAGAGTCCCATGCCATCTAAGACAATTCTCCGTAAATCTACAAATTACTAACATAATTTGTAGCATAACACAAGCAATGATGAGAGGGAAATACCACAGAAGAAATTTAGAATTTGGTTATCAAATTATAGGAATTTCTTGAGGTTCATTGCTACTGAAAACCATGTAAGTGGGCTCTTGGGCCTAGGCATGTGTGTTCGCAGGACAAATCTATAATGTGTAACAAGGGAGGGAAGGAAGGAGTCAGCTGAGGCGGTCCTGTTTGCAGACACTACCATGCACAACTTGGGTAATGAAAGACATCTGGAGATGCTAGAGCAGCGATTAGTCATTCTATAAATAGGATGGAAACAAAATTGAAAATGTTGAAGTTAATGTTGAGAGATTAAAAATAGTCTAAGATTACTTTGAAAAAAAATGTGTTCTAGTTTTTCGATATGTTATTTAAGACAAAAAATGAATTTGGCATATCCTGACAGCCCTCTCCTATGACTCAAGAAAAAGGCAAAAACATTTTGTTTTTAAAACATCTATACTGACTGAGTTTGTGGCAGAATAACAAAATCCCAAATTTAGGAACCCAACAACTTCCTTCTGAGTTAAACAGTGTAGACATATCTCCTAAATCAGTGGTTCCTAAATGCTAGGATGAAGATGAATAACCAAAAGGGCTTGTGAGAACACAAACGGAGGGCCCACTCTCAGAGTTTCTGATTCACTAGGTCTGGGTGAGGCACAGAATTTATATTTCTAAAACACTCCTGGAGCCACAGACAGAAATGAAGTACTAATACCTGCTACAACCTCGTTGAACCTCAAAAACATGATACTAAGTGAAAGAAGCCAAATACTAAAAGGTCACATATCGTACGATTCCATTTATGTGAATACTCAGAATAGGTAGTCCATAGAGACAGACAGCAGATTAGTGGTTGGCAGGGGATGGGGAGGTGAGATGAGGACTGATTAAGGAGTACAGGCTTTTCTTTCGAAGTGATGAAAATGTTTTGGAACTAGATAGAGAGGATAGTTGCATAACACTGAGAATGTACTAATTGAGAATGAATTGTACACTTTAACGTGGTTAATTTAAGCTCTGTGAATTTTAGCTCAATAAAAAACAAGTTGCTAGGTGATGCTGCTACTTCTGGTCCAAGGGCCAGACTTTGTGAACAACTGACCTAAGGTTTAGGCACAGAGAAGGAAGAGATTGTAGGAAGACTGACTTCTACATGGAGGTCTCTACGTAGTCTACCAAGCGGCCTATGGCTGAGAATTCCAGAAGTCTAAAGCAGGTTATGTTGAAATCTTTGTTCTCTGTTTGGGCTGAGACCCAACAGCTGTAAGCCACTTCTGTGTTCTGAATTGAAGCCCTGGGGCACCTAAGCAAAGGAGGTGGCCGAAAACCAATTTTGCTCTTCTTTGCTGATTGCTCACCTCTAGCCATAAAGAACGTTTTTGAGAGTGAGGGAAAGTTGCCCAATGGAGCCAGTGCTAGGTTTTGCCCTTAGTTCTGTCTCTAACTAGACAGGAATGAAGTACTAATGCCTGCTACAACCTTGATGAACTGTCTTGGCCAATTATTCACTTTTTTGTGTCTCTTTCCTATTCTGCTAAATGGGAATAAGAATAACCCTTTCCTTCATATGCCTCTTGAGGAACTAAACAAATTAACTTTTAATTATTGTTGTTATTTCCCACAATTGCTATATCACTCTTTTCTTGTCCTCATTGATTCAATCCCATGACTCAGATTCCTTGAGTGACACTCAGAGAGGCAATTCTTGGTCTTTTTTCTATAGCTAAACAGGAAAGATGGCATTTACATTTGCCATAACAAAATGAGTATTTGTGTATCGATGCTGCTTTGGAAGACAAGAAAAGCAAATGGGAAGTATGGATAAGTAGGTTGGTCACCTAGGAGAGTATGTAGAGCATGTAAATGCTGAACATAAAGAGGAAAAAATGGAAGGACCGAGAACCACCTAATTCATTTCGTATATTCATGAGGCCTTAAATTGATCCCATAGATGATGGCCATCCTGACTCCATACGTCTCTGCCCAGGAAACACAGATGAAGATATAGCTACTCATCAGGCTAAGGAGTAAACAGCAGCTTTGGCCAAGTGTACTTGTGCCCTGTGTTTCTTTAAAGAAACAAATATGTGTCGTTGACTCCAGACATTTCATCATTAGTCTCCCTTTCTGAAACATCCACTCTGGTCCATGTACCCATGCCATAAGGAAAGGCAGGACCGGTGGTTACCAGAAGCCAGGGTTTAGAAACGGGGTGGGGACTGACTACAAAGGCACATAGGAAGATTTGGAAGAAAGAGTGGAATTGTTGTATATCATAATTATGGTGATAGTTTCGTGACTGTATGCAGTGGCCAAAATTCACAAACCTCTCCACTAAAAGGGATGAATTGTATGCATGCAAATTATATCTTAATAAGAAATAAATACAATGCACAAGCCCTTCCCCAAATATTATAATTCATTTGTTGTGGGGTGGAGTTAATAAATTGTTTTATAAAGCGCCCTAGATGGGGATTACATGGAGGTTTCTCTCCCACCTGAAACAAACAAACAAATAAACAAAAAGCCAAAAATATATGAAACAATGGTTTGTTTTTAAGTCAGTGGACATCAGGCAACTAAGCTTAATGAGCTCTGCAGTCTGGGGGTGATAAATTTGTTTATTGTCTTGATCTTGGTGATGGTTTCACCCGTTTATCAAATTGTTCACTTTTTATGTGCAGACTATTCTACATCAATTATATCACAATAAAGGTCTTTTTTTTAGTTTCTCAGTTGATTTCAAGTGTATAGCCAGAATTGAGAACCATCAGCCTGAATATGCAATCTTAATTGGTCCTGGGATCTAACATCATAAGATTCTAATAATATGAATTATGTGTAATGTGGTCAAAGAATATAAAGTATTAAAGTTTATTAGAAGATATATTTTGTCTAACTGGAACTCATTTTGGAAAATCAGTTCACACTTGCAGGAATAATATTTTTTTAATAATGATTCTTCTAATAGTGATTGATAGCTAACTGTCAAGAAAAAGAAGCTAGATCTTAAGTAAAGAATTTTTAAAGGTTAGTACAAAACACATCAATAATGATTCCTAGGCAATTTGGAATATTAAAAGCCTTAAAATTGTTTATAACATTTAATCCAGAATTTAAACTCAGGAAATAAAAAATGAGTGCAAATTTTGCCACTGCCACAATGTTATAGTAGCAAAAACATAGGAATGAATCCAGTGCCAGAAAAAGGGAAGTGATTGCACGAATTACAGCATGTCAGTAAAAAGAATAGTATAGTCTCATTTCAAAATATGGTAGAAGAATGTCTACTGACAAGAAAAAATCTGTCAGATAAGATGCTTTTTGTTACAAGTAGCAGAAGGTTTTAACAGCATAAACAACAAAGCTATTTATCTTATCACCAACAAGATGCTCAGTTTTTGATGGTTGCAAGTTGGTTAATACTGGAACTTAGCATGGAACAACGTCCTGGTTCAGACAATCTTTCTTTCATTGACTGGTCCTCAGACTGGCTCTCTTGCTCCTCAGTTTTGCAAAATGGCTGCCATCATTTCAGACACATCCAGACATCAAAGTAGTAAGTTTCTTTTGCAAGTCAGTTTTTGTTTTTGTTTTTGTTTTTTTGAAAAGCAAAGATACTTTTTCCATAAGCTCCCTAGAGAATTCTTTCATGTCTCTTTGGCCAAAATAATGTCGCATGCTTATTCTTAAGCTGATCATTGGCAAGTGAGTGGAATAATCAAGAATGGCCTGGGCCAATTACGTTTTATTCTCTCAGGCAGGAGAAGGTCCCAGCCTTCCCTCGGGCATATGGCTGTCCTATATCTGAATAAAATCTTAGTTGGCTGGCAAAGCGAAAGGGGAGAAATGGCTATTTGCTGGGCTAAAGTCAGGTAATACAAACAGTGACTGTAATATCATTCCAGTTTTAGAAATAAAAGTGAATACAGACAGGCCTAGAAAAAAAGGATGAAAAGCTATACATTTTAAAATATAATCTCCAGTTGGTGGGTATTTATTTTTATTTTGCTTTTTCCCTTTTGTTCTAAAATTTCTGTAATGAATATGTAATACATTTAAAACAGAAAGAATACTCAGGAGATGTTGTTTTAAAATAAAACACTTCTAGCCCTCACCAGGACTTTTTGAAAAGTAAATAATAAGAGTAATTATGTTCAGATCAAATCCAGGGCATTCAAGGGAAATTGGAACCTATTTGACTCAATCTCCAAGGCATGCAGCCTCTTGCGCCCACATGAATCACTAGGACCCAGAGGCCCCACGGACATTTCAGCAACTCCACCTGAAGGGCTATCCCTGCTTCTTAGAAGACTGTGCCCAGTCAGTTCTCTTCCCAAACCAGAGGTTTGGGCAGCATAAACTAGATTCTAAGCCATTCCTCAGAACCTAGGGGCCAAGAAGGTGCTGTAGACCAGACTAGGGGACAGGGTTACACAGAGGCCTTTGGCTCCACCACAAGCAAAAGATAGGGCTGGAGGAATGGAAAAGGAAAGCGTGAAAAAGAAGGCAATTAAAGAGAAGTACGGTCACTCTATGCCCCCATACCACATGTCCAATAACTTGATACATAAGCACATACATGTTGTAGCCAAGTCAGACTGACTGGAATTCTATCCTGGTGTGTCCTAAGTGCCACGTATAGTCACTTCTCAGTTCACACCTGGGATTCAAAGGGATAAAGGAGACCATGGATGGCCAAAACTGAGGGAAGACATTCAACAGCCAAGGCATTTCATGACAATCTACATCCAGTCACCAAATCGCTGAGCTTTCCTCAAACCCAGCCAGATCTGGCCTTCTGCATCTAGCCCTGTGTCCTGAGGGAACGAGAGAGGTGGCCCAAGTAGAAAAGACACTAGCTTTAAAGTAACACAGACCTCAGTTCACATCTGACTCTACCAACTCCTAGTTGTGCACATTTGGGCAAGCATCTTCATCTCCCTGTGCCTCATTTTCACCTGTAAAATGGGGATAAGGCTGGTTCAGACATTAAAAGAACTAGTTCACGAGTGGCAAACCTCAGCTCTGCATAATTAAGTGAAGAAGCTGGAAGAGTAGTAGCTGCCTAGGAATGCACATCCAACAGCTGCCGGAAATGCCTCTGCTGACCTTAAAAATGAAACAACCAGGTATTTTACCAGCAAAATGGGCTTATACAGGAAGACCAGAGAATTGCAATTCAGTACAAGTATGTTATAGCGAAAACCATAGGCAAGTCCGACAAGCAAAGAAGAACGTTACTTTATGGGGCGGGCGGGGGGAGAAGGGTCTTGGAAGGGAGGGATTGTTTTGAACAACCAGTAGAGGAAAGCAAGAATTCAGGTTGGTGATAGTTTCTCATTTGCTGAGTTGCCAGACAAGGAAGAAAACCTTTCTCTCTCCTGGAGTGGTAAAGCATAAGGATTTACAAGGTGTGTTTCTTCCCGTTGAAGCTTGCAATCAACAACCCTTCCTGTAATGGTTTGTGATTGATATGGAGTGGTACATGAGGGTTCCCTCTCTGGCCTCCTGTCTCTGTTTTAAATGAAGTTTCCCTGTATTTTCACACCTCCCTCTTCTTCACCTTGGATCAGACCATGGAAATTAAGTGCTCTGAGGCCAGGATTCTGGAGCTGTCAGATTTATTTTTCTGATTCAAGGTTTTAATGAAGGCAGATCACAAGGGCCTTGTTGTTGCCAGAAAAAATAAACGATTCTTTGATAATCATACGCAGCTAACTTCACCTGCTCACAGTTGGACCACTTGGTGCTGGGGGAGTGAGCTCCGACTATGGAGAAGAACAAATCATGCCTGAAGGGGAAAAGTAAGTTGAAATCACCCATCCGCACATCCATCTGGGAAGGTCTGCGTGGGTGGCGGGAAGCAAAGAAGCAGAGAAGGAAGAAAGAAAAAGCAGCAGGAGACAGACATTGGAGTGAATGCTGTCTGGGAGGAGCTATGATTTCGATTTATCTTTTCTTTGGAAATGCTGAGCTCTTTGCTGCTCCTTGTTTGGGGTCTAGCACACCCAGGGGAATGAATGGCTTGGGAGCCTGAGATGAGGTGGAGAAAAAATTCTCTCCAATGAAAATTTCTGGGCTGTCAAAGTACTCTACACAAGACCTCTTATGCCTGCAGTGGATACTCAGGGATTTCTCCAGTGCAAAGACTTTCTTGGTTGCTTATCTAGACACTGAATTTTGATTCAATAGGTATTAAAACTGCCCTGAGGCAGGTGAGATAAATAGGGCACATGAGAATGAGAACACTCAAGGTCATATTTATTTATCCACATTGCAAAGACTGCAGTTGGATCTCTTACAAAGCTTTCCAGGCTATTAAAAATGCTTCATGACAAAATGTAGCCAATACATCAGAGCCTCTGTACTTCCCCCCACATTTTTTAACATAACATGTTTTGGCGTGTTTTAGTATTTTATCTAAGAAAAACAATGCATTCATAAAAATAAGTGTTATTTTCTAAGTTATTTTACAAGTTTGAATTTTGCTAATAGTGCATTTGAGATTTCAGAGATTATATAGCTAGTGAGTTCAAACCTTCTTTCTACCTGCAGATGGGGAAACTGAGATTCAGGGAGGTAAAAGGACTTACCCAGGGTCACACAACTTGCTGATGGTTGACTCAAGACTTAAACCTAGGGCTTCCTGTAAATATTTAGAGATTTAGGTATGTATTTATTAGTTTTTAAATAGTAACTAATCCTTATTTAAGAATAATACATGTCCATATTTTAAAAAGTCAAATAGCACTCCCTTATTTATAACCGGAAACACTAGTCCCCAAACCCGAATGAAGCTCTTCAGATATAACCACTTCCAAATCTATCATGGGCTTCCTCTGGCATGTGCCTCTGTGTTTTTAAATAATCTGCTAATATTAGATTTATTGATTTATCAACTTCAGGTATAATCTATTGATTTCCTGATTTACAAGATGAAAATCTAGCACATCTCTGATTTCACCTCCCCATTCCATCTATGTTTAGCAGTTATTTAACAATTTCTGATTAAAAAATAAATCAGCAATCAAATTATTTTCTTTTAATTTTTATTTGTTTGTTTGTTTGTTTTAAAGCCTACAGCACCTGGTCTTCCTAGGTGGTCTCCCATCCGAGCACTAACCAGGCATGACCCTGCTTAGTTTCCGAGATCAGATGTGGTCGGGTGTGTTCAGGGTAGCATGGCTATAGCTAGCAATTAAATTATTAAAGCATGTAAATATTCTTCTTTGATGCTGAGTCAAGTGATATGATTTCATTTCCTTCTTTTTTAAAATTTTCTTGTCCTTCGTAGTTAATAATTGCCTTATATTTTTTATTTCCTTAGTTGTCCAGGTAATGTCAATTCTTTACAAACTCACCAACAAGATGTACTCTCCCTCCAGCACTGTTTGCCACATTCATCCAGTTTTCTACAGGTTTAATATTATTCCTGGTTAGGTCTCCCTTGGAGCCCCAGCCTCCTGCTCCACGCCGGCCAGACATCAATCAGGAGATACCCTTTACAGGATTCCCTCTATCTTGGGTTGGATTCTCCTGTTTCCTAACCTAGGGTATTTTTCTTACATGAATAACTCACTCGTTTTGATAGAATACTTTCTGAGAAGGCGTGTATAAGGTGTAAAGAATGTTGTGCAAAGAGTATGCTACCCCTGTACTTAGTTGATAGTTTGGCTGGGTATAGATTTTTCTTTCAGAATTTTAAAGGCATTACTTCTTTGATATGTAGCTTCCAGTGTTGCATTTGGGAAGTCTGATGCCACTCTGACTTCTAATTTTTTCTGTGATCTATTTCTAGAATGTTTTCTTTATCCTTTGCAGCAGAAGAATATATTAAATGTCTACTATATATTAGGTGTTGCATTTGAAGCTTTACAAGCACTTATGTTTAGTCCTTACTAAAAAAAAAAAAAAAACAAGTAGAAATTACTCTTTTCTTTTCTCTCTTTAAATAAGGAATTGTGACTCAGAGAGGTTTTGTAATTTACCCAAAATTTAGTTGTCACTGTAGGTTATGCTGTAGTGACAACTCCAAAATCTCACAAAAGTATTTAATGTATGTTACATTTCCTCATATGAGTTGTCGGTGGGCTCTGCTTATCATAGTCGCTCGGCGACCCTGGTTCTTGAGTTCTAAACTCAACACGTGTTTCTATGACTGGGGCAGCATGGGAAATGGAATTTTCGCAAATCTTATGAATGCTTCTCACAGTTCCCGCCTGGAAATTATGTATTCCATTGGTCAAAGCCTGTCACAAGCTATACTCGCTTTTAAAGGCAATAGTAGTATTACTGTGAGGGCATACCTTCTTGGCAGTTTTCCAGAAATGTATATTTATTTTCCAATCCAGGTCCCCAGTGTGATTCAGTCAAGAAATTGAAAAACAGAAAAAAGTTATGATTCTCCTAAAGGAATTAAACCATAAAAATCATTATAGAGATGTTACCAGTTCAGAGGACTCACTCATGTCAAGTTGAAAGAAAAACCAAGAAATGTTGATGTGATGAATCAAAGGTTAAGGCTGACTTTTCAGGAACTGGGAAAGGACCATCCCAGATGTCAAAACTGTCTAATCAGTCAGTCTTGCTAGCAGCTGTCACCATATAATAAGTGTGTGTTCATAGCCCTGCCTGCTGGGTGAGCCATTCTTGCAAATAAATTTTCAATAAGTTTGTAATATAGTATACTTCATACAAATTCTGTGGGTGATGTTCTAAGAAATAAATTTTGGAAACAAAAAGAAATCCTTAAAGTGGCAATTTTGACACATGCTTCTATTTAGTTCTGTTAACTTGGCTAGGAGATCTGAATGTTATGTTATTTGAACACAACTCAGTAACGCTCACTGATGTTTTCCAGTGTTTGAATATTTCCTCTAGACTACAGTTCTTTGTAAATACTTTAGCTGAAGAAAGGCAAAGAGCAGATGATGTAAATATTGTAGAGTACTGTGATGGGAAATCTGAACTGAACAAAAATCTGAATTAGCAAGGCTGATATCTATTTCAACAGCAAAATTAAAACCAGGGCAAGCAGATGAGAAAGATAAATATTTTAAATTTTCATCATTAAAAAAGGAAATGGCTTATGTGAAATAATATCTATTCTAATGCTCAGCTTTAGAAGCACTCCTAATAAATGAGTAAATGTCAAAGCATAAAGAAAGTTGGTTGGGCAATTAATGTTTGGTGTGTTCTAAATGTTCATTTTAATAACAATAACTTATAGAAATATTTGTTGTGTTATATTTCATTTTTATAATAATTTTTATTTGATATTTGTGTTACTCTTCCCTTCTTTAAATATTTTCTGTTATTAAATGTCTATATGAGGGAGAGGTTCTTTTTACATGTTTTGAAAGATATAATCTTGTCACAAGATGTTCATTAATTATAAACCATTCATTTGTTATTATATAATTTTTTTACAGAAAATTGCTGGCAGTATAACCCTACATATAAAAATCCAATGTTCATTATTATGGCTGCCTGTTATTATTTAAATATATGTAAGTAAAGTGTCATGAAAATACAAAATCATTTATGATTTCAGAATTCCTGAGAATTATTGGGAATTCTGATTTTTTGTTTCTAAATGCCAAAGACTGATGCCTCTTTGGAATTTGGAAACACTAAGCAGTGGGAGATAGAATTACCAAGTGCCTGAAATGACCATAGCCAGAAATATTTGGTGAGTAGTACTAAGTACCACCCAAATGATGGAGCCAGAATCCAAGTCTTTCTTCTTGTAGAACTCATATTTGGCATCTACTTGAAACTTCTATTGTCACTAAGTATATATTAGGATTCATTCATTTGTTCATCAGTCCATCAAGCATTTACTGAACCCGACCTGTGTGGGAATCATATTGGTCTAGCACAGAGATGTTCAACAAGTATTTGTCAAATGACCAGGCACTAAAAGTTACTCTAGCATGAAGCAGTGGTCCTAAAGGAATGAGACACAGGATAATCCACTTCTGATTGGGAGGAGAAGGTAACATCTGGAAAACAGCAGGGCAATTTGGATCTAGAGTATTGTAGAAAGTTGCTGGAGTCACGCCTAGAGCTGTTAAGTGTACTCATGAGAGGAAGGAATGAAAACGGGGTTAAATCCTGGAATGGAGACTGTGGGCTTCTAAAAGAAAGGTAAAAGGTTGCCAAGACACAGCACCCTGAGTGGACCTTGACACGGACCTTGACATCTGCTAGTCCAACATTCAAATCCTAATTTTGCTATCTTAATCAAGTTGCTGAAGTACTCTGGGTCTCAGTTTTTCTTATTTGCAAAATGGGAACAATACTTAAAAACTTATTGTGTGAATTAAATATATTTGTATTTACTTAGAATACATATCTCTTAGTACAGTACCTAGAACATAAATGTTCAATCAGAGTAGTATTAATTATATTATCATTTTACCAGATCTTCCATATTTCTGAGAATTTTTTAATATTTATGAGCAATAGTCCATACAGAATTTCAGACATTTCTTCAATAAATCAAAAGTTACTGCCTAAAGAGAGACTACTTAAAATACAGTGTGACTTTCTGGAGAAAAGAATAGCTTAAGCTTTTGTATTTCCCTTTCCATTTAGTGATGGGAAAAGTGTTTTTTAGCATGTTTGTCCTGAAACCATGGATACGACATAAAAATAAAAGAATGTGGCTACCCTGGGATTGGGGATGCATGGTGGTCAGATCGCATTAATAAATATAACTAATATGTTTCTGATATCTTTTCTTTCAAGGTAAAATAAGTGTGGAGCCCAGCCCTCCTCATGCAGGGTCATGCTGCGCCCTCTGGTGGCCCATCTTTTTTCATTGGCTGCAGTCGCCATGACCAGCAAATTCTAAGGAACTACCTCCTGGTGAGTACTTCTCTCTTCAACTAAAGAGGAGGACCCACAGTTTGGGGGCAGCTTTCTACAGTCAAGTCCTGGAAATGTCCAGGTTAAAGCTCTTTCTATGATTGCCTGAGGGAAGATTGCTGTGTGTGTGCACATCGAGTAGATGCATGTGTCTTTTCAAGAACATATTCCAGATATGTCACCTTATGCCTCCCTTGATCTGTCAGGCCAGAAATGAGGCTAGTAAGTAAGTAAAAGGTGGAACCATGATGAAAAATGCCACTGGAGAAATGGGCCCACTCTGTGGGAGCCTTGTATATCATCTTAGGGAGTTGAGACATCACTTTAATCAAATGATCCTTAAGCAATGTGGTGATACTGGAGTGTCTGATGGGTGTGGGAAGGGGGACATGATCAGATTTGCACTGCAGAAAGGTCACTCTGGCTGAAGTGAGAAGAATAGGTTGTAGTATACAAAATCTCAGAGGCAGGAGAACAGTCAGGAAGCTATCGCAGAGGATCAAGTGAGAGATGACAGTAGACTGAACCAGGTGGTACCCTAGGGCTAGAGAGAAGTGGGTGAACTCTTAGAGAAGTTTGGAAGGTATCATCACAAAGAACTTGGTTGTTAATTAGATGTGGAGAGTAAAGAAGAGTGAGGAGTAGAGAATGCTCCCAGATTTTTAGCTTGGGCAACTGGGTAGATGATGGTGGCATTCACTGAAATTGGAACTATGGTGGAGAAATAGGTTTGAAGGAGTGACTCTCTCAAAGGAGTTCAGTTTAGGACATGATCATTTAGAGGAGCCTGTGGAATTTTCAAGTGGAGATGTCATCTCTGACTCTCAATCCAAGGCTCTTTCTGCTGAAGCACAACTGCCTCATCCTGCAGGCATAGGTCAATCTTTGGAATAGCAGGGAGAAAGTGCTGTTAGGGACCATTAGTCCTATTGGCCCAAATGGTTTGCTTGGGATATTCCTTTTGGTGTTAGGGGATGAATAACTGAGAGGTGGTGCAGAGAGGAAACCTCAATATAACAATGTTCTCTTTTCTGAAAGCATCTACTTACCATAGTAATATTGTACTTGATTCAGGTAAAGGGCAGCAGTGGGTGCTAAAACCGGTTTGTAAATAAGCTAGCTACACAATTTAAAAGTATCTCTCCATAGATTGTTTATTACAGCCGAGGGAAACATTTACCTTTACATTGAAGAAATGTGGGTGATGCCACCAATGTTATTCATAGATTATTAATTATTAAAAGGGAAAGATTCCCCTAAAGTGGAGAAGTTACCTGGATACCACTTTGACAACATGAGCAAAGTTAATATCACAGATAATGTGACAAACTGACAGCAGTGCCTCCTAATGTGATATACTGAGAATTACTCAGCATGCACATAATTTGAATCTTGTCCAAAGGAAATGCCAGACAAGCCCAAATCAAAGAACTCGCTGGAAAATCACTAGCTTTTACTCATCAAGAATATCAATATCATAAAGAACAAAGGTTGAGGAACTATTCTGAGATAAGAGAAACTAAAGAAACATGACAACTAGGTGTAAATATGCCATCCTAGATTGGGAAAACTTGTTATAAAGGACAATATTGAAAAGGCTGGAAAAAAAATTTGGATATTATTAAGTTCTTTAGTAGTATTTTATCAGTGTTAAATGTCCTAAATTTGATCATTATACTGTGCGCTTGTTCTTAGGAGGCACTTACCTGTTTGTTTTGGTGCGAAGGGTCATGATATCTGCAACAAATATTTCCTTTCTTAGTCCATGCTGGCTGCTATAACAAAGTACCACAGACTGGGTGACTTTTAAACAATGGTAATTTATTTCTCAATTTTGGAAGATGGACATCTAAGATCATTGTGCCAGGTCACAGACTTCTCCTTGTATCCCCACACTCGGGAAGGGGCAAGGGAGCTTTTTGTGGTCTTTATAAGGGTACTACTAATCACAAGAGCTCTGCCTTCATGATCTGGTCACCTCCCAGTGGTCCCCACTCCTAACTGCATCACATTGGGGGTTAGAAGGTCAACATATGAATTTAGGGAGGGGACACACAAACATTCAGTCTATAGCAGTTCCTGAAAATAATATTAATAGATATATTTATATATAAAGAGATAAACCAAATATGTTAATAATTGGTGAATATAGTTGAAATATGTAGATGTTCAATGTATTCTTTTTACAATGTTTCTGGGGGTTATTATTTTTTTTGAGGTGAAAAGAAAAGAAATAGTCTCTCTAACCCATAAACAAGTAGAGGGGATTTTGAATACTGAAAAATCTAACCATTATTTCTTTCTCGAAGCCAAATATAATAATGTTATCTTCCATAGCCACTTAATTCCCTCTTGATGAAATGGCAAATAGGAAACAGGTGAAGGAGTAATTTCCTGCTCTGCCAGGCTCTTAAGAATGCACAGTATTTGTTGTCAATTTAGAACCTGCAGTGTTTAAAGAGGAATTTGCTTTTTTTAAATCGAGGTACCTAAATTGAAAGCTGCCAAAGTCCAAAGAGCAGCTGGAACAAGCATTACTGGCAGCAGGCATTCGTATCCAACAGTCACGTGTCCGGGAGCGACCTCTGAAGCCAGCCAGGCTGCCCCTGCACAGGCTGTTCCTGCTGGGAGTGGGGGTGGGGACTGGGAGTCATTTGGATGCTCTTGTTCACAGGGCTCCTCCTGGATCTTCCTCACTGCTCAGGTGAGCATGCACAGGAAGTCAGGGAATCAAAGTACTAAAAGATTTTGGAAGGTACTAAGTCCAACTCTCCCTGCCTTCCCACAGGTGGCTTTAAAACTCCACTCCAATGTCCCAGCCAAGTGGTCAACCAACCTTTGCTTGAATGCAGTTAACGGCTAAAATTCCCAGACAGCGCCTCCATTTTGGAACAGCTTAGATCATTTGAACATCCTTTCTCTTAAGAACAAGTATCATAACAAGATGTCTACTTCCATTTTGCAAGGAACCTAGGAAAAATTTTTTAATGAAAAACATGTTTTAAAAGGTTAAAATTGGGAAAACCTTAAATACTAACTCAATTAAAAGTCATGTATGACTTTCTATTTCAGATCCTGTGTAACATCATTCAGAAATCACAAATTTCCACCTGAGAGCCCTTTTTCAACACCTCCTGAGATATTCCCATTATATGGGTACTTTTTAGACTAAAACAAAAATAAAGCAAAATTATATGCACACATGCAATATAATACATATATGCACAGATACTGTGCTTGCATGTGCATAGATAGGGATGTGGGAGAAGTATCTAGTGTATTCCTGGACAGTGGGATTGGGTAGGGGGAAGTAGGGCAAAGAGAGAAAGGAAGGCTTTTACTTTCCACCCTTAAATGTTTTGTTATTGTTTGTATTTGTTTTACAAAGAGCAAGTGCTATTTTTATCATTAAAACATTTCTCTCAAAAATTTTTTAAAAATAACGAAAAAGAGAAATCCCCTAACCTGAGCCAAAATCTCATTACCTGATGTTCCCATTTTGTATTGTACTCAGAGCGAGTCAAAGTAACCCTATTCCTTCTTGGTTATGGCAGTAAGTCACCTACTTGATCCCACCCCTGGGCACCCCCATGTGTCTCTTCTCCAAGGTATATGCTTTTATTTTCTTCAGCTATTGCTCAGTTTTCAGTGTTTCCTATCTCCTTGTCATCCTGTCACCCTCCACTGAGCTAGAACATATCAAGTGGGCTCAAAGAAAAATCCATTTAGAAGTTCAGATGGCAGTTGGTCACCTGTTGAAAATTAGCAAGTCCATGATTCCTGTGTCTATGCATTAACTTGGCCTAACTTTGTCTCGGGTGCTCTATTAAGTGACCACAACAGGGACAGACAAAAGCAGGTCTGCAGGGCCCCTGCAGTTTTAACCAGAATACCACCATGATCTCTCATAGCACTTATAAAACCTGGCTGCCTTATCAATGCTAGCCCAGGACAGGAAGAGCAAGGGTATCACATGATATCCTAGTCGTGTTTATCCAGAATAAACCTAGGTCATAGATTGAAGATGCTAGTTCCTGTGCTCATTTATCATTAGAGTGACCATACCTTCTGTTTGCCTAGCTGAGTCTTGGTTTAATGCCAACTTGTCCTTGCACAATTATTAATAATATCCCCTTTTACTCTTAAAAGTGTTGCAATTTGGGTTATGAGATATATAGTCACCTTACTTATCATATGACCAAAAATAATATCTCCTTTACAGAGAAATTTTTTCTTTTTTTTAAAGATTAGAAATGATGCATGTAGTGTGTGAGGGTTTTAAAATTACCTTTAGATTCAAATTACCCATGTTTTTAATCTCTTACTACCAAAAATGTTTGAACATTAAATGTTTGTTTATATTCTGGTTAGTGGCTGATTAATAGTTATTGAAAGGCTTCCTAAAAATATCAGCAAAGGAAGTAGTAACCAGGAGGAAAAGAAACTGAGTTTGATATTTAAACTTTTGAATTGATTCTTTTATTTTTATTATTATTATTATTATTATTATTATTATTATTATTATTTGTCCCTCCACTATTTTTAATTCCCATCCCCTACCCCCTTTCATTTGGCAACCATCAGCTTATTCTCTGTTTTTATGTTTGTTTCTATTTTTTGTTTTGTCGATTCACATGTTTTTTTTTTTTTTGGATTCCATATATAAGTGAAATCATACAGTATTTGTCTTTCTCTGTCTGACTTATTTTCTTAATATAATATCTCTAGGTCCATCCACAAATGGCAAGATTTCATTTTTTATTACTAATTAATATTACATCGTATATATGTACCACATCTTCTTTATTCATGTATTGATGGACATATCGGTTGCTTCCATATCTTGGCTATTACTGGTAATGCTGCAATGAACATAGGAGTGTGTATATCTTTCTATATTAGTGTTTTTGTTTTCCCTGGGTAAATACCCAGAAATGGAATTGCTAAACCATATGGAAGCTCTTTTGAAAAATTTTTTGAGGAATCTCCATATTGTTTTCCATTGTGGCTTCACTAACTTATGGTCCCACAAATAGTGTACGAGGATTCTCTTTTCTCCACATCCTGGCCAGCACCTGTTATTTGTTGATTTATTGATTACAACCATTCTGACAGGTGTGAGGTGATATAAGTGGTTTTCATTTGAATTTTCCTGATGATTAGTGATGTTTAACATCTTTTCATATGTCTGTTGGCCATCTGTATTTCCTCTTTGGAGAAATGTCTATTCAGGTCCTTTTTAAAATTGTATTGATGTCTTTTGGTATTAAGTTGTACAAGTTCCTTCTATATTTTGTATATTAACTTCTTATCACATACATCACTGGCAAATATCTCCCATTCAGTAGGTTGTCTCTTGGTTTTGTTGCTGATTTCATTCATACTGTAAGAATTTTTTAGTTTGATGTACCCATTTGTTTATTTTTCTCTTGTTTCCCTTGCACCAAGAAAACATATTCCAAAAGATGCAGTTAAAAGCAAGATCAAAGAGTTTACTGCTTATGTTTTCTTCTAGGACTTTTATGGTTTCAGGTCTTATATGTAAGACTTTAATACATTTTGAGTTTATTTTTGTACATGGTGTAAAAAAGTGGTTCAATTTAATTTTTTTTTGCATGTATCTCTCCAGTTTTCCCCACAACACCTACTGAAGAGACTGTCTTTATCCTATCGTATGTCCTTGCCTTCTTTGTCATAGATTAATTGACCATATAAGGAAGAATTTACTTCTGGGCCTCTCTAATCTATTCCATTGATCTATGTATCTGTTTCGTTTTTTTTTATGCTAGTATCATACTGTTTTGATTATTGTAGCTTTGTAGTATAGTTTGATATCAGCGAGCGTGATACCTCTCACTTTGTTCATTTTCAAAATTTCTTTGGCTATTGAGGGTCTTTTGTGACCCATATAAATTTTAGGGTTAGTTGTTCTAATTTAAAGAAGAATGCCATTGGTTTTTAAATAGGGATTACATTTAACCTGTATATTACTTTAGGTAGTGAGGACATTTTAACAATATTAATCCTTCCAATCTGTGAGCAAGATCTATCCTTCTATTTATTTTTATCTTCTTCAGTTTCTTTCTTCAGTGTCTTGTCATTTTCAGAGTACTGGCCTTTCACCTCCAGTGAAATCTATTCCAGATATTTTATGAAGAAATTTTCTTAACATTGGAAAGGAATTTATCCTTGGCTCCAGCAAATTCAGAGCATTTTTGAACACTTGAAATCCATAATAGCCAAATTTCAAGGGACAAGAGTGGCTAACGTGGTTTTTCCTCTCTGAATCTACATAACCGTCTTTGACATGGCAGCTTCCAAACTTTATACTGGGAAGCCAAGAACTATATTCATTGAGAGAACTAATTTCAACTGTGTTTTCAGTTAGCAGAGTGACCACAGTACATTTTATCCTTCTCATTCCATTTGGCAATATGCATGCCCTTGAAATTCCATCCCCACTTCTCCCACCCAGGAAAATGTATTCCCCCAAGAATTAGGAGAGTTAACAATAACATAGCTAAGAGGTACACATTACCTCAGCACATACCAAAATATGAGAGCATGCAAAGTGGTCAAGATTGACTCTGCCACTTATTTGGGTGGGTTTCTTAACTACTTTGTACCTCAGTTTCTCCATCCAAAGTAAGGATAATAATGGATCCTAACATCATACAGGTAACAGGAGGTTTAAATGAGTTATTGTTGTATAACAGTGCCTGGCACATAACACGTTCTACATAAGCTTTTGGTAAACAAAAAACAAATGAGGTAACTTGACCTTGATTCCATGGTTTCAGACTGGAATAGTCAGGGAAAAGAATATAAGCCATAGGTGTATGAGTGGATCAGCTTGGCAGATTTGAGAATTAAACTGGGCTCTGTTTAGGAAACAACCAAAGAATAGAGTTTTATCAACTGAAACATCCCACCCATTGCAATAACAGAGGAAATTATCCTTTCATAGATTGGTGCTTTGAACATTTGCCTACCTGCTATTTCCTTCTTGTCAATAAGGGCTAAAATAGACCAACCTCATTAGTGCTAGGAGGACACGAACAAATTAAACGATTGCTACACTGAATCCTGTTCAAAGATACAGTGACTAACGGGAAAACTACTGCCATTCCTAGTTATTGTCATTCTTTCATTTATATGAAGCTTTAATGAATTTATTTTGGGGCACACAATTGGAGTACATCTTTCTCTAATTTTCTCCTATAATGTATCATCAATGTTTGTGTATGAGGTAAATTGGATGCTTCAAGGAGCTTGAGTTCTTACTATGCTGAACATATCAACAAAATACAGATTATCTTTGAACCAGGTCTTTTCTAACCATGAGTCTTCCCCCATTCTCTTTAGCTTTCCTTCATTTCAACTGGTATCTCCCCCTAGGCAGTATATGCCAGCCATTGCCAAAACCTTCCTCTTCAAATTTGCCTTTCTCATGAGGGTAGTTAATTTGCCTTCCTTTCTTATCATGCCCTCCTTCCTTCCTTAACATATATTTGCTAATATCACAGATTTTCCTACAGTTTTATGGCTGTTCCAGGGGTTTCAAGGATATTCTGAGTCAATTTCATTAATTCTACTCTCAGAGTGGAAAGTCGATCTCGTTTCTCTTTTTTAAGGTACTGAATGGACATCTCACTTGGCCTCCCATGTACTGCATAGGGTGATTATAGATTTTGTTTGTTTAAAAAAATGCAAACACACACGCAAGCACACACAATACTTTTGTAAAGGAAAAATAAAAACAAGAAGGAAAAAACCCACTTTTTTCCTGAATTTAGAACTAGACTCTTAATTCCCATTCCAGGTTGTCATGACCACAAGGAAATGAGGAATATTATTCCATAAAATGTTTCCCCTCATGATTTCTTATAGTTGCTTCAAAGCAGAAGTTTTAGGTCTTTCTTTGGCCAACGTCTGGTTCAGGTAGTATATTTTCTCTGTGCCAGAGGGTGGGTGGCCTAGGGGGAACAAATAACATTAGAAATGTATTCTAACTAGGGTTGCCAGATTTAGCAAATAGTTTTTGAATTTCAGGTAAAAACAAATACATATTTTAGTATAAGTCTGCCCATTCAAATGGCAATATCTGCAATATGGAACTACTTACACCAACAAGTTATTTCTTGTTTATCTGAAACTTAAACTTAACTGAATGTCCTATTTTGGGGGGGGCTACCCTAATGCCAATCTACAAAGTCAACGCCACTTTCAGTGGTCCCCATAGGCATATCTCTCTTTCTCCTCTCTCTCCATGTTGTAGAGGGTGAGGAGGGATATCTTCTGCAGGAACTGATTTCTGATCTGTAAAGCCTAAGTCTTGAGCATTCCCCAGCGATGGAGTAACATCTGTTAGATCTCTATGGTCTTCCAGCTGAATGTCATATCAGCATCTGGTGGTGGGGAGCAAGAGGGGGAAGCTGAAGAGAACCTTCTCTCTTAGACCAGGTTTGGGCTAAAATATAGTATATTGGGACAGCAAAAGCATCAAACAGGATATAAAATACTTTATTTGATAAATTAGAATCGTGTATGTATTCATTGTCCATAAATAGAAATGACTTTGGAAAAAATCTCTTCTCTTATTTTACATATGAGAAGTCAGAGGCTCAAAGCAGTTTCCTTTTTGAGATGAGATAAAAGGTATGTGTGTGTGTGTGTGTGTGTGTGTGTGTGTGTGTGTGTGTGTGTGTGGGTGGGTGTGGTGTGTGTACACACATGTGTAGTGATAGTAGTAGTAGTGGGACTAGGAAAGAGGAGGAAGAGGACAGGGAAGGGGACGAAGAGGAGAGCAGAGGCAAAAGTACCTGAAGTCCAAATACCTTCCCACTACCCCTATCCTGCCACAAGTTTGTGTTTCTTTAACTTTTTCTCTATAACTTTTTAAAAAATTACATAACAAATATACTTTTCTTAGAGAAATTTTAGAAATACATATAAACATAAAGGAAACTCTCTTCCATAAGTCCGACACGCAGATACTACTACTGTTAGCATTTAGTGCATGGAGAGAGCAGAATGGGGTGGGTGGCCTAGCATGCATTCTGCCTTCTTCAGGGGCCATACCTGCATTTTGCTCTGGGGAGAGTCCCTCAATCGATGGAATATCATTTTTTAGTGGGGCCGCCAATCCAGAGGTCATGTGCTCCACTGACAAAGCAGTAGGCAGGTGCCAAAGGTGAGATTTTAGTCTCCCGCCAAGTGACTCAGGAACTGAAAACTCTGGAGTTCCTTCCTCCTGTGAGGAGAACCTCGAGGAGATCACCCACTAGTTCCCATCACTAAGACACCTGAAGAATCCCTGGGTTTTTTGATAACAAATTCTTCTCATCATTTCCTTCAATTCTATTATAGCAAATTTATTGTATTGTTGGTCCCAACAAGTAACCTTTACATCAATGTCCTTTACAAGAAGTAGAATCCTGTGAAGAGGTGGAGTCTAGTTCCACACCCCTTAGATCTGGATTGCCTTGTGACTTGCTCTGGCTAATAGCAGGCAGAGAAAGTGAGGATGGGCTGGCTCAGAGCCTTGGCTTCAAGAGGCCCTGTATGCTTCCACTCTCTCCTACATCCTTTCCTATGAGAGCATGACTAGGCTAGGCTGCTAGAGGAGAGCACAGGGGACCCAGACAATTTGCAGAAGCACAACCACCTAGTGGATACACAGGCGCTTAGATACATACGAAAGGGCACCTTATATTATTGAGCTAAATAAATTGATTTTTTAAGCCACTAATTCTGGGGTGGTTTGTTATGCAGCAATAGCTAAAGTTATACTTCTGTAAAATTCCACATCTTTCCAAAAGATTCCATTACTTGTGAGCCAGAGTGAATATCTGTGACTGGAAAAAAAGAACTCAAATTGACACTTTCCATTATTTTACCAGAATCTGATCATACCACATATCCTCTTTTGTAGTCTACTTATTTCACAACTAATTTTGAGCATCTTTCCCTAACAGTAAAGAAGGAATATCTACCAAATGCCACGTCTAAGCCTCTGCCCAAATCAGTTTCCATTATAACATCAAGGCCATTGTCCAAATTGCCATTCTTAGGTAGGCCTGGCATCATCTGTTCTTTTCAGCAGGAAGTGCCTTTGATCTGTTTCTCAGTGAGATTATTGGAGAGCACAATGATTTCTCACAGCTTGATAACCAAGAGGAGGACACAGTCATGCCTCAGAGGTGTTTGAGAACATTAACATTTCCAGTCAATGTTTTTACCTCCTTAGAAAAAGAAGGCAGTGATTTCATTCAAAATGTTCTATTCTTTTCAAATGTATAAGACATGTATTTAGAGAAGACAGAAAAAGAAGTAGCTATTCCCTGTAAAGACTTTTATTTTCTGAACAAAAACTGATTGAAGCTCTCCAGTTCTTTTCTTCCTGGTCATCCTATTTCCATCATCTTCCCCCCCCCCAGACCACCAAACAGTACTTTTAACGTGAAAAATTATTTGTCTGGAAGAGTAGGACAAGGGGAGGGTGCTATGTTTGCTTAATAATCCTAGTCTTTATGCTAATGGAAATATGTTCATATTTTCCAAAGAAAATGAGTGTTTGTCAAAATGGATCCCCTGCAATTCTGCAAATATTCTATTGCAGGGAATTTTCTGAATGCATTATCTACTTTGGTCCTTTCCAGCAAGGTGCACAACTGGAAGTCTATTCTAATCTTGATTGCTTTCCTTTGAATTACTTGATTTGTTGCCGATAATAATGTTACCATTTATAACATTTCTATGGCATTTATCTCATTTAAATCCTCACAAAAACTCCATGAGGTAAATATCATTCTCCCCCTAAGGCTTAGGCAAGGCAAGGCAAAGTGTCAGAGCTTGGATTTCAAACTCAGTTTGTCAGACTCCCAAGTCAGAGTGCTTTAACTTGATGCTATACTGTTCAATCACTATGGAGTTTTAAATAAAGACATTTTCAAAAACCATCTTAAATCATCAAAGTATGTTTACATACTTTTTCTAAGTGGGAAACAATAAGTGGTGTTTAAGAATTCCCTCCAATCCTAAGAGTGCACGATGGTGAAACAATATTTGCTCTTCCCTGTCTCTACCCTATATTAAGCTTCCCCAGACTTCCACACAAACCTGAGAGGGCAGAACACTCAGTGGCTCCCTGAATTAGACCACAGGGGACACTAGCAAAGAACCTCATTTGGGAACTTGAGAAACATTCACAGTCTTACTGCGAGCAATGGTTTAGGTACTCAATGGTGAGAAAGCATACACAATATGTAGAATAAGCTATCTCATTTTTGAAGTAGAATTCAACCTAATGGTAAATACTTATGGAAAACACAGGCGCATCTACATGAAAAACCAGAATGAAAAATCACAGCACACTCTATAGATGAGTACTAGCCAAAAGAATTTTCTGTATTTATGCAATGTATTATATCTGTGCTGTACAATGGTAGCCACTGACCTCAGGTGGCTATTGAGTACTTGAAATGTGGCCAGTCTGATGAAGACTAATTTTTTTTTTATTTTATTAATCTTATTTAATTTTAATGGACTAAAATTTAAGTTTAAATAGCCACATGTGGCCAGTGGCTACCATATGGGACAGTCCAGCTCTAGAGGACCACAGGAGTGTATGTGAGACAGATGAGAGTGGTCAGGGAAGGTCTCATCCAGATGTATCTCGAGCAGTTTTTGAAGTCGAGGAGGAAGGAAAGAAACTGCAATGGGGTTGACAAAGAAAGAGGAAGAGGAAAAACCAAAGCTTTGTCTTAGTAGAACACCAGACTTACAGATTCAGATGCCTACTGGAAGGTACCATGGAGGTAATATGACAAAAGAAACAGTTTGAGGTAAGAGACAGTAAGGTATGGTGAGGACTATGGAGCATTAGAGACCTACTTTCATCTGAGATCACTAGTCAGCTCCAGCCAGTTATTGCCTTATGGAAATGTAAACCCAATGTTGACTGTTGTCTTGTTTTTGAGAGAAGTCAGAAATTTAGAGTTTTATGTAAAGTCATCTAATTTTAAATATTGACAACTGTATCAGTCTGTGTAGGCTAAATGTCTATAATGGACACTGTTGGTGCCCCACTCACATCTGCACAGCACTCACCTTGGCATCCAGGCTGCCTCCTGAGAATGTCTTCAGCTTTCTACCTGAAGACACCATGCACACACTTGGCCTTCAATGCAGGGCTGGCCAGGAATGCTAAGAGTTAGCACTCTTAGAAGCAGCTCTCCAGCAAGGACAGACACTGAGGGAGTGTGCATAAATACCCCATCTCCTCACCTTCTAGTTGGGATAGCATAAGGTATCTTCTATATTGTCTCCCAGAGTTCCCATGTGAGACTGAGCCCCAGCTGCCTGCAGCAGAAACTGGCAGAGAATGTACCGTTCGTTGGTTTCCATTCCTTCCCCATCTCACTTCCTCACTCATCAACTGATATTTTCAGGGATCACCTTCAAATAAACTAATTGCTCACCAATTTGTATCTCAGAATCTGATCTTGGAGGGACTTAAACAAAGACGCGATTGTAACAAACTCAAAACTCAGTGGTGAAGTCCATGCATTTTTCATTTTCATTCCCATCACAGCCAGTGTGGGTCATATCAGAGACTCTGTCCCATCATCCAGGGGCAGTCTCCCTTCCCTGTGTGGCTCTGCACCTTCTAGGATATTTTCTTTCTCTGCAGTCAGCTGCAGTTGGAGGAAGCGAGAACGCCAGGAGCACTGTAGAAGGATTTTCGTTGGCAAGGCCTAGAAGCAGAGACAGCACTTTTGCTAAATTCCATTGACAGAACTCAGTCACGTGGTCTGTCCTACATGCTGGGGAAGCTGGGAAATGTAGTATCACCCCGTACCCCTACAAAAGCAGATAGCAGTTTCTGCCACTGCAACTTATTTAGATTTTGTAAAACACTGTGCAGACCAAAGAAACCATGTTTTCAACCAGAGTCAGCTTGAAACCCACTAGTTTGGAATTTCTTGCCCACATATTCACTAAAAGTGAGGAAAATGCTAGCAAGTCACCCAATGAGTTCTTACACAGAAACAAGTTTGGTGCGTTTTACCCAATTGTTTGATGAGTGTGTGAAAGTCGAATCAGTTCTTCATTAACTGATTTTATAATTTCAGGGAGAAAATTACAATTTCATTTCTAATAGTCCTTTCATGAACAGTGGCTCCTAACATATAGTTTTCTTTGCTTCCTGCATTCTCCGTGAAGTGTTTATGTATCTGTAAATAAAGATCATTTAAATATAGTCCTAAATCCATTTCATCTTTGACCACTTTCCCCTTGTTCTCTATACTCCAGCCATGCTGTTTTTTTCTCTAACTTGCCAAACTTTTTCCCACTTCCAGGTCTTTGCAGATATGTTCCCTGTTCTAGGAATGTGTTTCCTCTCCCACCTCTTCTCCTTTCCTCATTCTTTACCTAGCTGACCCCTGTGTATCATCTTCAGTATAAATGTTCTTTCCCCAGAGAAGCTTTCACTGCCCACCTAAAATCAAGTCACTTTGCTCTGCCCAGTTATTCTCTCTTAGTTCATCTATGACAATTTGAAATATTACCTATAGATTTCATGTACGTCTCCTCTGAGACCATTTACTTCAGCACCATACACATAGCACTTGGTGCACGGTCAGGCACATTGCTGGTGCTCAAAATAGATTTGTTGAATGAATGGATGAAAACAGAAAAAGTCAACTGAAGGATTTTGTGGGGATACCTTTTAAAATTAAAATAACATATCCAAATCTGTTTCGAAAGTTTAGTTAAACTTTATTGGATTTAAGAAAGAGTAGTATTTGTACAATGAATGCTACCTGAAGCGATGAATAAAATGAAAATTCTTTCTTTGCCCCAGAAACCTATGAACTTAATCTTTTCCAGAACTAGCTTAAAACTCAATATGATCATTTATATCAACATGAGTGAAGGGATGAAAGCTCTTTGAAAAAGTGAACAAGGCATTATTACAATGTAAAGAGTTATTTCCTAAAAGCATTAATTGGCCTAAATAAGCTACCAGGTTACTCGAGGGAAAAAAAAATGACTTAACCTTGAATCTTCCCTTTTCTTTACCCTGCACATTCCAATCCACATTCCGATTCCTCTGCAGTCTGAGTTGTACTCCCCAAAGTAGCCCCTTCTCTTCCCAGAGATAGTGGCGTATATGCAAATAGAGGAAGGGTGTTAAGTTAAAAGACGTGGAGTTTCTTAGCAAGAGAGTTTGTTTTTCTCGCCTGTGCTGCATTTTGTCTTTATTTGTTATAAAATGGGTGGGGGAGTGGGGTAGTATAACAGCGCTTAGAAGTGAGCTAGTCAGACCATTTGATTCCAGGTCCAGCGTTTGCTAGCTGTGATGCCTGGCAAGTCCTTTATTTGGATCTCAGCCCTGATTCCTTATGTGTGAAACAAAAATACTGGTATATCCCTTATAAGGTGGCAATAGCCGTGAATAAATATTGCAACATATGGACATATTTTAAAAAGAAAGAAAAAAGAAAATGAAACCTTACCTTGAAGCTGCTACAAACTAGTTATATATTTAGGTACCTTAACTTCTCTGAGGCGCACCTATTTTTTTTTTTCTAAAAAAAAATCAAACGAAAGAGTAGTGGGTTATACGACTTCCATTGTGCCTTAGTGTCGAGATTTTCCAGTTCATGGAAAATGATAGAAGACCTGCCTGGAGGTTCCACTTTCGCCAAGACTGTGTCACCCCAAGCTGCCAAATGCATAGCAAAGCTGTCTAAGTAGTGCACTTATCTGTTTAGTTAGAAATGTGATTTTTGGGTTTGATGTTCATTGGGGAGAGATTTGTTGTCAACTGGTGAGATTTTGAAGTATTTTCCCAGTAGGAGGCAGATTCGGAAGTCTAGCCCGCTAAGTCTCTTTCGGAAGCTCAAACTAATTAAAATATTTATTTTAGCACCCATAGCTAAGATACAGCAGGGGAGAAAGCCCAGCATTCATTTTTATGACAGTGTAATTATACCCACTAACCTCTTGTGTGTCCCATTTGGCATCTGCCCCAGGGCTACCCCACCTGATGAAACGCCTGCCCAGTATGTGAGTATTTGGAACGACAATATTCAATGCCTGACCTAAGGGCACCCAGGGTTCCCTTCCCCCACTCCAGGACAGTAGAGCCTGTTCCATCTTTCATTACCTATAGACTCCTGAGAGATGTAATTTCCTAGTTTCACCATCGTGAGATCTGTAAAGCTATGCAAAAGAGAAAGACAAAAAGAAGAGAAAGAGTAGTTACAAGATAAAGTAATTTAGTTTCATTTTTCTGTGTGTGATGTCACAGAAGTTGAGACACATACAAAAATATGTAAGCCTTCTGTACTTTCTGAGTGCTTACAAAATCCTTGAAGAAGTGTCAAGTTGCAATACAAGACAAAGCTAATGTGAACATTCACTGCTTTTTGAATGCTGAAAACTAATAATGATTGAACTTTAACTGACAATAAGTGCATCGGGAATGAGGCTAGTAGAAGACTGGGAACCGTGAACACTCATGATGTCCAAGCATGCTCTAGATGCTTCACGTACCACATTACTCCTCCCTTCTCTCTACCATAGGTGGGGTTTTCTTTTTAATATTTTACAAATGAAAAAACTGGGACTCTAAGAAGTTCAATGACCTTGGAAGTGGATATTAGTAGACAAAGAACCTAGACTTGGAGGTCACATGGGCTTCCAAGGTTGGAGACCTGGCTCTGATAATGTCCAGAGTGTGACTTTGAGCAAGTTACTTAATCTTGCTGAACCTTAATTTTTTCACCTACTAAAAGAGGGGTGATAATAGTAATGAACTACATTTCTTATGAATATTCAGTAGTTAACATGTGTAAAATGCTTGGCACATCATGTGTCATGGGAGGCATACTGAATCAAGGTTTAGCATCATCATCCTCAAAGAACACACACAGCTGGCAGGAGGGGGTGGCAGAGCCAGGATACCAACTTGGGATGTTTTATTCTACTCATGAAGCTTCTACGCATTCAGTTTTTAAAAAATTAAATTCAGAGAAAATAATTGGAAGTAGAAGAGGATGGACAGGGAGAACAGGAAAACTGGAAATGGACCAGTCCTCCTGGTTCTGGAACATATCCTGTGTGGGTCCTTTGACTCTCATCCCAGGCTTTAGAAAAAAAATCTGTTTGAAGAGCTAAGAAGTATTTGTTTTTATCAAGAGAAGAGACTCTGTACAGCTTCTAGAATTCTCAGCCTTGACGTGAAGAGAAATTACAATGTAGGCATTATGTTGTTACAGGCAGACGCCCATTGTCTTTTCCCCCAGACTTTCTCACACAGGCCTCATTCTTCAAGGGCCAGTCCAAATCCCACCACCTTTCCATGAGTCTGGTCTCCCCTTTCTCTGGTTGCTGAAATACTTATTTTTAGTTTAACATTTAATTGACTTCTCTGTTTCATATGGACTATGTGCTTCCTTTGTCTGCCCCACAGGGTTCGATACAAAGTTGAAAACCTAGGAGGCTCTAAACACAGATGTGCTTTGTGTATATCCTTGTTGAGAAATGGACCAATTATGGCAGTTGTGAAACACCCACATGGTAGTGAGGACCTAACTGTGAACCTGGCATAGAATTTTAAAACTTTGTCCCCAACTCAAGGTACTTTGATCCCTAAAGAGAACAAAGCGCACAGCATTTTATAACTGGGAGACTCTGTGGCAGAACAGTTAGCAACATGCGTTCCAGAGTGACTTAATTTCCCTTGCTTTTCTTAACAGTAAAATGGACATAATAGCCGTACCTACTTCATGGGGCCTTTGTTGGGCTTAAATGAGATAATGGAAGTCAACCTCGGTGCACAGCCCGGCATATGCTAAAAGCCCAGAGGAAGCTATGGTTACGTTCAGAAATGAGAGAAGCAATCGTTCAAATGCCGGGGTGGAACAACAAACATCGTACACTCAAGAGGCTCACCTGGACATATTCCAGGTACAGCCTGAGCTGCTGTTAAATTATTTTTAAGACATGTTATGCTAAATACATAGCTCACAGTAAGAATAACACTTCTGCCTGTGCCAGTTTCTATGCAGTGGCATGGAAGAGAGGAAAAAAGCTGAAAACTTGGAAAGGAGCTCGCTTCTGGGCCTAGAGAGTCCCAGAGGGAGGTGACTCTGGGAGTCAAAGCCGCTTACCGTGCTCTCCTACCTGGATCACAGGGATGGGTGAATTGGAGGCATCAAGTGATAGAATTCCAGGTAGTAGACCTGGAGGAGTTTTGCTGCTGCGTATTCCATTATGAGATGAGCAGACGGCTGATTACGCCGAGCTGCAGTAGAACTGTGTTTTATTTTTTCCAGCAGAGGCCCCATTTTAACACAGGCAACATTTTTCTGAGGCAGCTTTGAGGAAAACAAGTAGACAGATTTGATATTACGGGGCTGGAATCATCTGGCCTCAGAGGCATCCTGTGGAACAGCAGCGGGGCTCTGGGAGCAGTTAAGACCAACTTCAGCACAGATGATGGGGGAGATCAGCTCTTTGGAAAATGACTTTGGTCCACATTAATGTGCTCTCCTAAGGGGCTCCAGGAGTCCTTCGAAGAGTATTGACTTGGTTTCTGGTGGTTGCTGGTCCTGTTGGAAGCACCGACAACACTAAAATGAAACTCCCCCAGCAATTGCACTTGGGATAAGGATGCCACAAATAGCAAAAAGAGGGTTCTGGTTCAAAGGCTCCTGCTCCCAAGTTCACCTGTGTTTTTTGGTGAACTTGGTGGTGAGGTGGAGGCAACTGCCAGGCAGGTCTCAGGTTGATCCTCTTAATATGCATCCCTGCAGCTGGGGATGTTACGATGCAAAGTTGCAGTTGGTTAAGCTGTGGTTTTGAATGTGATTATCCTCCTTGCCTGAATGAAGATAAAAGAGAACCACCTGTGATTACAGATTCAACAGAAGCATGTGTTGAAGTACATGGAGGAAGCTTTGCAGGCAAAACAACAACAAGCTGGAACTCAGGAAAGTGATAGACATCCTAATAAAACTACACAAAGAGCATTTTCTGCTTGCTTCCTCTGTCATTGTGCTCAAGATCATACTTGCATTATCTCAGAGTTGTCGCTGTCACTCTGAGGTAGGGACTGTGGGCTGCCTTTTAGGTTGGGGTGCTCAAGCCACTAAGAGGCCAGGCACCAGAAAGGGCAGAGGCAGGACCTGAACATAGATTGTCCTGACTCCAAAGTCCCTGTTTCCCTCCAGCTGCCACGGTTAGTCACTAATACAGGCTTCATTGGCACCAACACGTATTGAATGCCTCCTGGGTGGAGGGCAGTGCACAAAGTCCCAGTGGGGACAGGAAAAAAGTATAATACCAACTGTGCCTGCAAAACAGTTCTGAAGAAAACAATGAACGATTTGTGTAGTTATCAACAGGATAGAATAAGGGCCATCTCCCAAAGAAAATAGTAATTCTTCCTAAGGTAGAGATCATATCTGCTTCCTATCCAGAAGGCTTTGCCCAAAAGTCATACCTAGTAGGCACTAGGCAAACAACCCTTGTTGCTGAGGGAAGGGCGAGGGTATCAGTGAGCAAGCAGGTCTTGGGACCAAAGATCCCAAATTATGGTCCCAGCCCTACCTCATACTAGCTCAGTGCCCTAGGCAAGTAACCTCACCTCTTTGGGACTTAATTTCCTAGTTTAGAGAAAAGGAAGAATGCAAATTTAAATTTAATATATGTCTTGGCCTACTAAACAGGCTTCATTATAAACCAAATGCAGTAATTATATAAACATGTGGTGAATCACTTAAATAAATTTCTTTATTGAGCTTTATTCCTTGGAAATGCTGCAGAAAATCATGAAGGGGGTATCACTGAGGGAGGAGTGCTTGGTGATGACCTCATCGATGAAGAGGACAAAAGAAGTTGTAGAGTCTTCCAGAGTCTAGAGGCCCTAAACTGGTTTGTTTTCATTTTATGGTAGATCATAATCACATTTGAAAGCTGGGGGTTGGGGAGCAGGGGTAAAGGATAGAGTCCAAGATTTTGTCCAGCTCTGGATTTACTGAAACTAGCCTTGTTCAGTGAAAGTCACTTTGCTACCTTTCTTTCTTATAAACTTTGCTGGCTTCCTCCTCTGCCTGGCTCTCCATATCTAAGAAGTGACATTTCCTGGGGGCAGGGTAGCGAAATGGTCAAGACCCATGGTCTGAGCTGGAGTTCTTAATACAAAACATTCCTTCACCACCCTAAACCTGTTTTATCAGTAGAAAAAAAAAGGGAGGTGGGGAGATGAAAATAATACCAACCTTGTGAAGTTATTGTAAATATTTAAATAAGGTAATTCCTATATGATGCTTAGCCCAGTAGCTCGGAAATAAAGGTAGGCTATGAATAAATATCATTTTTAAATTTCTAATTGTAACTACTATGTAATTCCTGGTCTTCTACCAGCCTCATTCTCTAATACTCTTGTTTTCAGTGAAAGTTCACTATCCTAGAAAGAAATGTAAAGCCTTGGGAAAGGTTGTTGAAATTGAACCAAAAGTCGCTAAAAAGTTATAGGGCAAGAAAGCAGAAGCCTCACCTTCCCTGGATCCAGGTTTTAACTCAATAATCTAAATTGTAAAACATAAACCAAGGCAGAGATAATCTGCCTCACAATACTGTGAGTAAGTTACATTGAAGTAACTTTATATTCTATAGCCCCTCGGTTGACAGTATTAGAGCAAAAAAAAAAAAAAAATTGTGTATGAGGCAATCACTATCATTTGCTATTAATTGCCTTAGGTTTCTAGGCTTAATCCCAAAGTCAACCCCCTGGTCCCCCAACAAAAGCACACTGAATAATTACAAGCCTTCTGAAGCTTCCTGATTCAACCTCCAAAGGCCATGAATTTCTTCCAACGAAGAAGCTGAAGTGAAAGAAGGAATGTCAACAAAAATGTCTATTTGTGTTATCTCAAATGACATTTAGGGTTTATAGGTTTGGGGGAAGTTTTCTTTAGGGTGGCCTAGAAGCAGGGACGAAGGGAGGCTAAAGAGCATCTCTTAGATTTCCAGAAATAGTGCTGGGGATTCTCCACCCTAGAGGCTTCCTTTCTCTCTAGAAAAAAACAAAAACAAAACAAACAAACAAAAAAAAACAAACAAAAAACAAACCAAAAAAAACCCAGTGCTTCTGTGTTTCCCAGGCGAACACAGAGGCTTGCCCCAAACAGACAGATGTCAACTAGTCCATCCTCCATTTCACTTGCTGGTCACTGGAGCTTAAAGAAGAGGAAGTAAATTCATGCGCACATCCTGTAACCTCTAGCCATGGGTCAAATTTCACTAAGGTCTTAAAAATGACCACCTTTACAATAAACTCTCGGCAGCCATTTCATCTCAAGGAAATTGCCCAGATCTAAGGTCAAGTGGTTCCTGATATGCCTGGGTTGTATGTAGCATTTCCTTAAAATAAGTAAACCTCTCTGGGAAAGACCACAGAACAGAAGAAGGAGAAGTGCTCTGTGGTGAAGTAGAAACAGACATTACATTTCAGTCCCGACAATTTGCCCCCAGGCTTCACAGTAAAGGCCTGGAAATCCCAGAGCAGCAACTGGGAAGTCCCACCTGCTCTGTATTCTGAGCGTTTTTATGGTCATGTCGACACTTATCCTTCTGTTTGTGTAGATTAACCCTAAAGAAACTTGTTCCCTTTGTGGGTGGCGGCGTGTTTTGTTTCAGTTCTCTTGATTTTTCTTCCCCTTTTATTTTGTAATCATTTCCATTCCCTCTGTGACACCAGAAGAAAAGAAAACCTTTAAGAGAAGATGCCGTGGTCATCGTCAAGCCACAAACACAGGTGTTAATCTTAAGTGGAAGGACACCTGCCTCCCTGCTCAGACTGGTTAAGTTGAATTGATCAGCATCTTTTGTCAATCAGCATCTTTTCTGGTGAGTCAGTGGCCCAGCATGGCAGTAAGAACCCTGCAGCAGGCAGATAGCACTTTGAATCCTGTCATTACCACTGAATAGTGCATGACCTCAGACCAGTTACTTAACCCCTTGAAATCTGACTTTCCTGGCCTCTAAATTCAAGGTTATGGCAGGAACCACCTTGACAGGGATGTTATAAGGATTACATGATTTTATGAAGGGTCAGGAAACCCTGACTCCAACCACAGTATTTTATGGAGGTCTCCATGAATTAGAGGCCTAAGATGAAATGGAAGTGCTCAGCATTTTATAATAACTTTAATGTCATCTGCACTTTTCCTTACGCTTATGTGACTTCAGTTTCCCCAGGATGATCTACCTTGGAGAGATAAGGACAAGATGTTCATTTTGGTCTGCAGTATCCTACTTTCTGGCCCCAAATCCTTGTTGATCCTTCAGTTTTAACTATACTTTTCTTCAGCCTCATTAGGGTCACCCCATGATCTGTGTCTTGGATCCCATACTCTCCTACCTTCCTTAGGAAGAAATCTTAGATGTATTAATTATCCCTTCTCTCCTCTCAATTAGGTCCTTCCTATCAGTGTTTAACACCTTCTAGACCCCTTCATATTAGTGAATAATCTCCTTGGGCCATACATACCCCCACTCCTGCTACTACTCTGTTCCTTTACTTTCAGAGTCAGCCTTTTAACAAATTGTGTATTCATTGCTGCCATTTTTCATACTTGGTTCACTTCTTAGCCCATTATAATCTGGTTTCTGGCCCAAACATTCCTCCAAGAGTCCTCACTAACATCTCTAATGGTCTCCGTGTTGTTTAATCCAAAAGACATTTTTCAGTCTTCATCTCATTGACCCTCATCAGCATTGGACATGATCCCTCTTACTTGGACTTCCTTGGCTCTGGGACACTACATCTCGCTTTCCCTTCTACCTCTCTGGATGCTCCTATTTAGTTTCTGTTACTGGCTCATTCTCCTCCTCCTCCTGTCATTAAATGTTGAATTTCCTCAAGTCTCAGTCCTAGACTCTCTTTTCACTTTATGCACTATCTCCAGGAAATCATTATCAATTATGATTTCAATTATCTACATGTCAGTAGACACCAACTTGTATATGCTTCTCTTTGGTCCAGACCTTGGATGCCCACCTACCTATTACATCTCCACTTGGCAGGCTTTCCTTATCAACATGTTTATGATCAAGTTTATAATCTCTCTCAGCAAATATTTTCCTCTTCCTTTGCTCTATATCTTAATGAATGGCACCATTATCCATCCAGTGCGTATCATCCTTGAGGTCTTCCTCTTGCTCACTCACCATACCTAATTTACAGCCAAGGCCTACTACCTCTTTCACTTCCAAAGTATCTCTCAAAATAATCTCAATTCCAGTAATTCCATAGTCATCACCCTAATCGATGCTGCTGTAATGTTCTCTCTGTTTTACTGGACTTCTTCCCCTTCACTCTGCTTTCCCAAACCCATTCCTTTCACCAACACAGCAAATCATATCATGTCCTTCTATAAAACTTGTCAATAATTTCCTATTGATAACAGGAAAATAACTAAGATCGTAATATGGTGTGGCAAAGACTGCCTTTCCATAATATCCATTTCCCCCTCTTCCATACAAAAATCATATATTATTAGGATGGCAACGTATCTCTCTCTCTCTCTCAATCTCAAACACACACACACACACACACACACACACACACACCATTTTCTAACTTCCGTTACAGAAAGGAATCACCTATGATATATAAGCAGAAGTTAAATGTGGTGGCAAGGAAAGTCCTTTTAACCTTGTCCTTTTAATGCTTCATGCCTGAAACGTGGGTGTGATGACTGGAACTCCAGTGACGATCTTGAGACCTTGAGGATGAAAGCTAAAACTAGAGATGGTAAGGCAGAAAAATGAAAAAAGCCTGCATGCGCACTGATGGCTTTGTGGAACAACCGTACACGACTCTACTTCTAGGCTTCTTCTATGTTAGAGAACAAAATCTTTTTCTTTTGGTTTAAACTCACTGTCAATGGATGTCTGGCTTTAAGAGTTGAACTCCATCTCCGATACGCACAGGATTTATAGGGCCCTACGTGCACTGGTGGCTGCTCTACCTCATCTGCTTCTTTTTGCCCTACCCTTGCCCTTATGTTCTTCAATACACACTGGTCTGAATTCAGTTGTTCAAATACAACATGTGGGCCTTCCTGCACAGATCCTGTGTGTATTCTTCTCTGTCTACAAAACTTTTCTTCCTGTCCCTTTATCTTCCAGCCTGAACTAATTTACCTCTACTCACCTGTCAGATCTCAGGTGGAGCAGACCTTTCTTAGAGAAGTCCTCCCTAAACATCCCGCTTTTCCCCTTCACTCCCTTCCTCCACCAATCTAGAATAGGTTCCTTTGTTATGTGCTGTCATAGAACTATATTCTTTTGCTCTGGAATACTTTTCTTAGGTTTAATAATTAGACACTCATTTATGTAATGACTTTGTAAATCCCTGTCTTCCTTATTAAATTTAAATTTCATGAAAGGAAAGGCTGAGTTTGTTTTTGTCCAACATTTTATTTATTCCCAGCATCTGGCATGGTCCTTGATATGTGTGTGTCTATTTGATGCCTAATAAATAATAGTCAAGTGAATAAATGGATGAATGAAGACTTCCAGTCCCTTTTTCCTAATCTATATCAGGCCCTCCACCCCCATTCTCTCTTGCTTCAACCACTCTCTTACCAAAACTCTCAACCACTTTGCACTAACATTTTCATAGTGTTTTATGACTTGAAAACAACTTCATATAAATTATTTTGTTTTCAGTCTCTCCAACAGCTCTATAAGATACTTAAAAAGTGACAAGTCTTTTTCAAGTTTTTCAACATAAAATCAGCATCTTCTAATCCATTTAAATGGTCACCCAAGTTTGTGACCTCATTCCCTCTCATTTAAATCTTGAGCCTCAGCAGTAAATTGAAATTTTGAAAATTTTTTGACTGCTGTTTGGACACCCAAAATATACATTCAAACCAAAAAAGATCAGCTAGGGAAGAAACTCTTAATATCACACCACTGGTCCCTCCAATGAAATCATGCTTTCTGTATCTAATTCAATTCTCCTGATCTCAGATGCCAGTTGATGCTGGTTCAGGGATGCTTTAAGAACCACTGTTTTAGTGACTCTTCAAGGGAAGAAAATGTGTTTCTTTAAAGGAATCCAGCAGTGGATAAATTTACTGTTCTGTATTTTTAATAGCAGCCTGCAGAGCATGTCAACTTGGGTATAATTTCTAGCTTACCCAGGAGAAAACAGTAGAGTTGTGATGATGTGCTGAGCCATTGTATATCACCCAGTGAGTAATGAGGAAGAGAAGCCATCAGACCTCAGTGGGGAAGCCCTGGTTGGCGGGTAGCTTGCCCAGCCTTCTGGACCTACCCTCCTCCTAAGACTGAGGGTCTTAGGAGACCACAGCAGCAGCTATATGTGCTGAGGTAGCCTGCATTTCAGTCTCCATTTCAGCAGATCCACTAGCCCAGGCACACAAGTTTGGTCCTTGTAATACAGATAACATGAGGAAATCAGGATGGCCTCTCTAATTCCACTTTAGCTCTACTGATATTTTATAAAGTGGAATTATTTCCTCTGATCCTGGCCCTCCACCCTAGTCTGATAACCTTGGCAATCTTCATATCTGTGCATTTTACAGTTTTCTCCCACCAAGATGCTCGATGTTTCACATTTCCTTCCTCTATTTCCCTACTACAATGGTCTGGGGAAATTAGTTTGTTCTTAATGTATGGTTGTGTCTATTTTTATGATTGGTTTTGAATCCCTGTTTTGTACATAAGACCAAGGACCAAAATGAAAACTAGCTATTTCTTTTATCCAGTTAACAAATCTTTATGAAGTTCCAAACTATGGAGGCACCAGCATAGACAACAGACACATAAACAAATAAAAATGTCTTCACTGCTCTCAAGGAATCTCTCTGAAGACTGTTTTCTCATCTGAAAAAATTAAGGTAACAATAACCCCATCTCACACAGTTGTAGCAGTTAAATGAGATAATATATGTTAAGATTTTAGTAGCATGCCCACTGCATCATAAACATTCAATACAACCTCATTGTTATTAAATTAAAGATAATACCAATGTTTAAACTCATAAGCAAAAAATATATTATGGCTTTATCAAGCTTTGAATAAAAGAAGTACTCAAATTGAAAAATCATAGAATTTTAATTACATTGTTTATTACTAAACATCACCATTCTAAATATCTACTAATACTAATAGCCCAGACCTTTGCTAAAGGTGAATTGCATATTGCCTATAAACCAGTATAGAGTTGTGTCTTTACAAGCATTACTTTCTGCCATGTATATATATTACTACATCAAGGAAAAATAACTACGAACACTTTTGAGCAACTATTCCTAAAATGTTCAGTGGTATGCGCTCAGTTAACCCCAGGGCCCAACTATAAATGGGGATAAACTCATTTTTTGTCACCACTTTTAAACAGATGAGGAAACTGATAGCCAGAAAGTTAAGTGACAACAGAAAACTTTACAATATGGCTCTTACATACATAATAAATCATCAAACACACACAATGTGTATCAGAAGGAAAATTTTAAGCATGTAAAGGGTTCTAGGCCTCACGATGAAGTGGATTCTGGTTCTACCTGTTGCCTTTTGTCTCCTTCTGTAACCTCTGAGGAAGGTCCCAGCTTGCTAGATAGTCGGTTATATTGGAGTTTTGTCCTAAAAAATGGGTAAAAACAGATGGAGGGGAGAATAAGAGAAACTTGAGTTAGGGTTGTGGGTGGAGTTTGAGGAGTGTAGAGAAAAGTGTGGGAGTTGCAGTGTGCATCAAAAAGTGGATAAGCGATAAAAGAATTTTGAGAGGTATGCACTCAAATGTGTTCTCGAAAGACAAGTAAATATCTCGAGTTATTTTTTAAATGGTTTTCTTTAGGTCACAGACTGGGTTCCTTTGATTAAGGGGTTGCTTCAAAATGGGACAGTGTGGATGAACAACTTTTAAACATTATAGGTGTGTGTTTAAAACATTATGACTTTATCAAAATTCTCATGATTTTATGTGTGTTTGCAGTATAATGCTGTCAACAAACAAATCTTGAAAGACTCTATTTTGGGAAGGTGTTTCTTACATTTCTCATGGGTCAGAACACCTAGAAATTACATTTGAGTTCTCTGCCACACAGCCTGTAATAGACATCATGCTTTTCAGAATACCAACTATTGATATGTCTAATTCTCATAGAATAACTTTAGCAAAGTTATCAGTCGGCTGAAAATAGATTAATGGAATTTGAGCTGGAAGTTACCTTAAAGAGATGGAAACACTCAGGTCCATAGAAAAGTTTACTTCTGGAAATGAAGACTTTATTACTTAATTTCTGTGCAGGTCTCTACATTTTCACAGGTAAGAGAACGGTCATGTGCCATTTAACAATGGGGATACCTTCTGATGCTCATGCTTGGGATTTTTTTAAATTGCATTTAAGGTGTCCTTGTTGTTGCTGGCTTCTTGCTTAATGAAATTCACTGCCCCCTCCATGGACTTTAATTACAAGGCAGAGGAGATGAATAGCAAAGAATCCAATTTGAGTGGCAGTAAGGCCATTTCCAGTTAACTTTGTGCAGATCCCCACTGTGGGCTTCCTTCTCATAAACCATGGAATTAAGCACATAAGCTCACTGGATCAGGCCTTGCTGCTCGCTACTGTCAGAATGAATGGAATAGATAATGGTAGGGCTGTGTTAAGCTGTGAAGGCTGGGTGCAGTCTCAGCATGATGTCTGTTACAGGCTGCATGGCAGAGAACTCAAATATCTGCTCAAAAAATTAGGCCTCAGAGTACATGTAAGCTGGTCACTACTTAAACAGAGCAACCGGCTATTGGGGCTGGAAGGCATGTTAGTAAACCTGATCCAAGACTTTTTTTTTTTAATTCAAAGATTTTCTCTTTTATTTTTATTTTTATTTTATTTTATTAGTTCCAAAGACTCAACCCGTGTGCTCAGATGATCTTCCCAAGGTCTAGAGTGGTGTTAATGCCCTAGCCACATCCCCCGGGCCCACCCAGAGGTTACCTTTGGTGCACAATTCCCGCTTTCTCAAACACTCTTTGCCTGAGGGTTTTCTGTGGCTGCAGGAGCACACCTGCACAAGGACAGGGTAGGTTGGGATAGCTGGACAATTCACACTATAGTCCTCAATCAATACAGGACAGGTTTGATAAACATGTAGCTTTTTCACACTTCGGTGGGTATATTCTGCAATTGTCTCAGAGGACTTCCAGCAAAATGGTACTTCTGTTACACACAGTGGTACCTACTAATCAATACACCTTTTATTATAGTTCTTCTCTACTCTGTTTTCCTTTCTCATCGTGTTTCCTGGGATTGTCTCCCAAATAAATTTCTTGCACCCAAATCCTTATCACAGGGGATACTTTTGAGGGAACCTAAATTAAATCAGGGTTTATAAACTCTTGAAACTAAGTGCAAAAGTGTGCATGCCTGTGCATTTTTCTGGGAAAGGGTATAAAGCTTTTATCAGATCCTCAAAAGTTCTTACCCCAAACCCCAAAAAGAACAAGAACCACAGTTTGTCATTTCATGAATGAGAAGAGCTATTTCTTTTGGGTCTAATGTAATGATCACTTTCAGCCTGGGAAACCAAAAGTAATGGAGTCAACATTTTAACTTGTTGACAGATCACCATGATGGGAACTAGAATGGTAAAGAGAACAGCACGTGTGTGGGGGAGTTTGGAACAGAAAAGATCTTTACATACAGTCTTTATAAGTGTTGTTTCCAAGACCGAAGTTGTCTAAGGCTAATCTGGTTTTGTGTGTGTGCGTGTGTGCGTGTGTGTGTGTGTGTGTGTGTGTGTACATTATTTTATGCCTAAAGTAGAAGGGCCAGTCACAGTAAGGCAAAAACTGTTTGATTCCACTTATATAGAATACCTAGAGCAAGTCAAATTCATGGGGACAGAAAATAGAAAATAAAAGATTGCAAGGGGCTAGGGGTGGGGGAGGATGGAAATGGGGAGTTGTTTAATGGGTGTAGAAGTTCATTTTGTAAGAATAAATGAGTTATGGAGATTGATTGCACAGGAATGTAAATGTACTTAACACTACTGAGCTGTACACTTAAAATGATTAAGAGGGTAAATTTTGTGTGTATTTTACCACAATTGAAAGGAAAATGTTTAAAAGCCACAGGTCTCAATCAACAACAATAACAAGTAGAAGGAACTGTGACCCTCCCCCCCCCCCCGCCTACTTTGGCACTATTTATTTTTAGGGACTGGTGCTCACAGTATATAGTAACGACTTCAGATATAGACAGATCCTTGGGGTCCTCAATGCTTATTAATAAGAATATTTTAATGTTATTTTTTCTCAATTATGGTAATCAAAAATATTAAAGTATATTCTGTACAATACAGCATTTAAGTATGTGTAATTGCTAAGCAATCCCCTTGAGTTGGAGAATTTGACTTTTATTGACTTTTATTGACTGTTAGATGGGTAAGTCTTCATGTCTAATCATCATCAATAGTGGTGAGTCTGCCACTCCCCTCATGTCAATGGCCTATATGGTGTTAATGTGCCATTGGAAAACCTTTTTCCTAGAGTAAGATTTTAGTTCTGTGTTTTTAATAAATTGAGACTTAAAATTGCCATCATGAAAATGACAGGGATTAGCGGAAATGTGCTACTGCGATTGTGAACAGTGGACGTAAAATGCAAGTGAGGTGCTGGAGCCGAACAGCCAGCAGAGAACATGTGATGCCTCTGCATGAGCAACCGTTTCATGGGAGCTTAAATAGTGTAAGTTGAAATCGAAGAGGCTACGATATAAAGAAAATCTTAAGATCAAGTTGCTATTAAAATGTTCTATTTTAACATTCTGGTAGTTAACTCTTTAATAAAACTAGAAATTTGTTTTTGACACCTGTTAGGGAAAAAAAAACTTCAGATATTATTTTTCTATTACTAATAGCAATAATTAGAGAAACATGCTTAGTCCAGATTTTGACAATTCAGTAGAACTAACAAATTTTAAGTGAATACGATAGCTTTTCAGAGTTTATAAAGCAATGCTACATTAAAATTTGCTTTTAATTTTGATTAATATAAGGCATAATTCAGGGGGTAGAACCAAAAGTTGTCATTTGTGTTTCTAGGGTTAGGGTAAAACAAATCCTGGATGTAATATAAAACTTTTGAATATTTCTAGTTTTTTTCCCCCTAAGTTATTGGTTTATTTATTTTATTTATTTATTTACTTACGTTTCTAAGCAGGGAGATGATATATTGAATGTCAAAGTACGGTGTCAAAAAAGGTAATGTAAAAAATGAATATCACCAGGTTTCTTATTCTGACTCTGCTGCTTATCAGCTATGTAACCTTGGACAAGTTAATTCTCTAAGTCCAGTGTTTCCATATGTAAGAGGAGGGATAATAGTCGCTTTAGCTTAGAGTGAGATTGCAAAGATTATAGGTAGCGTCTCCAAAATAATTAGTGCAGTGCCCAGAATGTCTAGTACACAGGAGGTCAATAAATGGTAAAGATTCTCAGCTAGCTATGTGCAGAATGTAAGATGTGAGGGCACGTGTCTCCTTTGTTTTGAAGCTATTACAGTCATATACAGATAAGGTGATTAGGATCTAGACTAAGACAGTGATAGTGGTAATAGAAGAGACTGAATAAACAGGAGACTACTAGAACTTGAAGATCAATTGGACATAATGGGGGCTAACATTTATTGCATGCCTACTACGTACCAAGTACTATTCTAAGCACTCCAGTGTAGTAACTCCATTCTATTTAAAACATTATAAGGAGGTACTACTGCTGTTGCCATCTCACAGTTGAGAAAGCTGAAGCTCACTGAGATAAAATAACTCTTCAGGAATCAAATATCTAAGAAAAGGCCAACAGGGACTCAAACCCAGGCAGCACAGTACCAAAGCCCATGTGCTAAACCACTATGCTGTACTGTCCCTCACCATCAGAAGCAGCAAGGAAGGATGTGGTTCCAGTGTAGCAGTTAGCATGTCTGATTTACACATAGAAGGTCCTGGGTTTGAGCCCCAGCAGAGCCACAGTCCACAGTCTATGGCCATGCCACCCTGAACAAGCCTGATGTCTGATCTCAGAAGCTAAGCAGGGTCAGGCCTGGGTTAGTACTTGGATGGGAGACCACCGGGGAAAACTAGGTGCTGTAGGCATAAATAATAATAAATAATTAGAAAAAAAAATAAGAAGCAGCAAGGAAGCAGTCAATGAGGACTCAACGGCCTGGTATTCCCAACATCCCTGCCATGTATGATTCTGGTGCTTCCTCTGCCTCTTCATATTGTGCTTTTTGCCTTTTAGCATGCCTTGTAATTTTTTTTTCCTGATAGCCAGGCATGATATACCTGGTAAAAGGAATTGCTGTAAATTGTCCTTTGTGGTGATAAGGTGTGGAGGAATGGAAAGCATGCTATATCATCCTGTGATCAGGTGTGTCTTGTGAGCCTATGCTTCTGGACTGTGAACTTCACAAGTGTTTTTCAGTTTTTAAGCCCCCTTAGATGGGACAGGATAGCCAGAACAGGCTGGATTTAGGTATTTCCTTCCTCCCAGGTCACTTAGGCTTTGATAATACCCAGCAGGTTAGGCTCCTGTCAGCTAGTTTCTCCTGAGGATAGGCGTTATTAAGAAGAACAGACTGTAGTATTTTAAAATGGTTCCTTTCCCTTCCCCCTACCTGAAGCCCAAAGGGATTTTTCTCAGTATTTACTATGGTAACCTGGTTCAGCTCTAGAGCTAATTCTCACAATATTGTGGAGACCCCAAGTGGGTCCCCCTCGTGTTTTTTCACTCCACAAGAGCCTCCAGGAATTCATCAATCACAGTTCAGGTTTTCCTCCTGGCACTTCAGCGGTTTCCACTCCTGAGTCTCTGGGAAAGCCATCTCTCTCTCTATTTGCCTGTCTCTCCAACCTTGGGGGCAGTGGTTTGCCCCCACTATTACAGATGCTAGAAGAGTTGTCAATTTCTCAGTCAGTTCAGCTTTTTATCTGTAGTTGGATGGAGTGGGGGACTTCCTAGCTCCTTACACACGGAACTAGAAACCGGATGTCTTCCTCACTGTTCTGGGAACTGAGGAGGGCAGGAGGAGCAGAAGCCTGCACTGAGAAAATGATGCTCTTTGTCCTGACATGTTGAGTCTCTGGTGGGGAGCATCGAAGAGGAGGTGGCCTGTAAATGCTCGTGGGAGAGGCTAGCTCTGAAGGCAGAGATGTGAGGGTCACCTACTAGACAGGAAATGGTTGAGCTATTCTGTCTACACCATCCTTTTCAAGCGTCAGAGTTACGTGACCTGGGCAGAGACCGCCTAGCATAACTGACTAGAAATTGGAGAAGAGACGGGGACAGCTGGCACCTCTTGGACTGGGCTTGCAGGAGGTGTCCCTATGCCAGGGCACACTACCTTTTCAGAAGGACGCTTAGGACCCTCTCCCACCAGTGACTCCATTTCTTGAGGCAAGGAAGTAAGACCACAGTCTTTGACCTTTAATCCCCATCATTGCATTGTCTGTCATGGTTGACTCTTCTTACATGGTGTAATGTACCAGCTCCAGAGTTGGAGTTAGAGAAATCTCAGTTGAAACTGAAACTCTGTAACTCAGTTAATTCTACATTGTTTCATCTCAGATGTATTTTCTAAGCTGTAAAAATGGAAATAATACATTTCTCACAAGTTTGTGGTGAAATAACTATGAAAAGCCTCTAGTAAATGTTGGTTACCTACCCCCAACTGCTCCATCCTCTTCCCCCCAGGCTGGTTTGAAGCCATGGCCACAAATTCTTTGACATTCTTCCCACTGAGAGGTGGAGTCTGTGTCCCCTCTCCTTGAATCTGGGCAAGCTTCAACCAATAGAGTAGAGTAGAAGTGTCATTATGTGACTTCTGTGGCTAGGTCAAAAAAGATAATGCAGCTTTTGCCTCATTCACTGGAACACTTGTTCTCAGAGCCCTGAGCCTCCATGTGAGACACCTGACTATACGGAGGTTGCCATGTTGGAGAACTCATGTATAGATGCTCTGGTGGACAACCACAGTTGAGCCCAGCCTTATGACCACCCCACTCAAGGCACCAGGCAAGTGGAAAAGCTGAATTGGACCTTTTGAACCATCCCAACTGCCAGGTAAATACCACTGAATGATTTCAATTGGTGCCACAGAAAGATCACCCAGCAAAGCTCTGTCCAAATTTATAACCTACAAAATTGTGAGGAATAATAAAATGATTGTGTTTAACCATTAACTTTGGGGGGGTAGTTTGTAATCCAGCAATGGCTAATTGAACAACCCCTTTCATCTTAACTGATCCAATTCCCTGGCTTTTTCACCTAAAATTGCCAATCCTGAGTGAATTCTGATTTGAATCTCATTCTTACTCTTATCTCATTCTGTGAAATATGACTTGGGGGCCATTCATTTTGTCTCCCTGTGCCTCCCTCCATCTTTCCTTCGGTAGGAATTTCCTGAGTGTTTCTGTTGTGTTGGATGCTAGATTGAGCATGATCCCTTTTCTCTTGGTCAGGTCAGCAAGCTTGTTGAAAAGACCAGATAGTTCATAATTTGGGCTTTGCAGACAACTACCCAATTCTGCCTTAGAATCACAAAAGCAGCCATAGTTATAAAGGGTAGGTATGACTATTTCAATAAAGCTTCACTTACACAAATAGTTGACAGGTTAGAGTCAGTCCACAGGCTAGTCTGCTGACCCTTGGTTCTTGGTGCTTAATGTGAAAATATATTATCACTGTCGTGTCCTGCCAGGCAATGTGTGGCACAGGCCAGCACTATCTTGTAGCTAGAAAAGGAGCCTCGCAGTACCCTAACTCAAATAGGACGTGGGACATTTAGTGAGTCTTAGCTGACAAAAGGGTAGATATTTGGACCCAAGATCTACAAAAGCATGTAGCCCAGAAGCACAAACAAGGATGTCAAAGAGGCTAAGAAGGAGATGAGAAAGGCATAGAAAAAAAGAGAGATAAGGCAGGAAGGCTAGAGAACCTCATTTTCTAAAATCGAAAGAATGCTTCTCAGGCTCACTCATTTTTCTCTTCAAGGACTTGTGAGGACAGATAAGGTAAAATGGCTGTGAGCTCTCCAGATACCTGCCAGGTGTTATTGAGGCATCATTTTTCCCTTTCAGAAAAATAGCTCCTTAAAGTAGATGTCTTCAGAACACAGTGTAAAACCTCTTCCCCTTCTTCCAACAGAGCTGGCACTCACAGGAGGGAACCAGAATAGCATGTAATGTTCTAACAGCTCTTCCAGCAGTGAGACTAAATACACATAAACTATTCTAAATTTGTATCTGCTGCGAACATGAACAGTGACACAGTGTCATTCTGCTATGAGGTTCATCTGGACAAATTATATGCAAAGAAGGGATATGCACACTGTCACTTTCCTGACTTTTCCAATTTCAACATCATACCTTTGTGAACAAAAAATAAAAATAAATAACTCTGGCTTCACATTTAGTCTCCTTCATTTGGTAGCTCTGTCATGATTATAGTGAATACAGATTGAGATAGAAGCAGAAAATTTAGAGGAGATACAATGCAGTTTTTTTTCTGGTGATCTCAGGGTTGTATCTAAATCAGCTCAGCCTGTCTCAATTAAAGGGTTTATTAGAAGGCTACACAGAGGGGTAAAGAGAGCAAGACATTTTCTCAGAGCAGCAAAGTCAGACAATCTGATGAAGAACTCATGAAGTAGGGGTAATCCTCCATCCAAAGTTCTGGGAACCTAAGAGCAAATGAGCCATGCTCCTGGCTCAGCTTCTCCATCTACCTGCAGTCTTTCCCAACTCTTCTCTCTGCTGCTTTTGCTGGTGGCTTTGTCTTATTGTTTTCTTACTATCTTCTTCCTTAGTGCCTTTTGGCTTATTCCTGTGCTGCCAAATGCTCTTTGTTTCTAGGTCTCATTAAAACTCCATATGAGAAAGAGTGCGATTAGGATAATCAATCCCATTAAGACTAGAACACACCTGTGGGAAGAACAATACAGGACAACTGGACAGCCTATAAGTGACAACTTAGGGTCAGTTACTCATCCTTGGTTCCATCAGCTGGGGCTGGGGGTTGGGGATCAGGTACAAAGACCAATGACTTAGCTTTCCTCATTGACTTCTGTGCTAACCAAGTTCAATACACCTAAGTCCCAGTGTCAAGTCATGGGCCCCAAGAAGCAATGCTTTATGACTGACCTATCTTGCTCCCACTCTTGCCCTGTGTCCACCAGCTTCCTAACTCTGAATCTTCTCTTAATCATGACTCTACCCCTGGCCACTCATGCTGGTAACTGTCTCTCTGGCCTCTGACACTTCAGTATCTTTCAAAGACTTGGACTCAGCCATACTCTATCAACTCTTTCCATTTCACATTGCTTCAGAAATAAATTCCTGACCCAGTGGCCCGGGCCCACTGGCAGTGAAGGGTACAGGCTAAGCTGCTGCAACAAAAGACTCCAAAAGTATAGATGCTTAAATAGATATGAGCTTATATTTCTCAAGTGACAGTCCAGAGGTATGCGATCTATCTCACCTGCTACCATTAACACATAGCATCCCTCTCTGGATCAAAGGTGGCTGCTCCCGTTAATGCCTTTGGACAGCCAGCAGAGGAAAAAGGGGAGTGCACACCCTTAGAAACTGTTCACATTACTTGTGCTCACATCCCACTGACAAATCCTAGTCACACGGCCCCACCTATCTTCTAAGAAGGCTGGAAAAGAGTAGCTAGATGGGCAGTCTTGCTTGGTTAAAACTTGGAGGTGGAGGGGAGTGGTTGGATCATTGAAAGAAGTGAAGGAGAATAAATCCTGTGGAACAATTAGTGGGCTCAGCCACAGGGAACAACTTTTGGCACAAGCCCAGGAGCAGATCTAGATTTTATGGGGCTTGAAGCTTATGTAACTCTTAGGGCTCTCTTCAAGATAAAGAATGCAAATGGATAATGACAAAATTATAAATACAGGACCTTGGAAGGAGCCCAAGCCAGTGAGTAGTCAGAAATCTTAAGCTTCTTCAGCTTCATGGTTAAGCCACCTCTGCTCCGGTCCATTAATCAGTGTCCCAAACAAGTTCTCCCAACTCCTACAGAGGGCGATTTGGACCATTTCTATGGGTGAATTGTCTAGACTTTCAATGCCAGTGCCAAAGGTGGTGGCAACATTTGGCTAAATGATAAGAAAACAAAATATGTCTGAAATTTCCTCTTTCTGTTGCGGTCGCTATAGTCCCTACCTGTGCAATGCAGTTTGCTGGTGGGCTGTCCCCAGCAAGAGTTGAAAAATGCTCGCCACTAATGGTATAACTGGGTTATAGTCATAAAAACTGCTGCTGTGATTTCTCCTCGGGTGCAGTCTGCTTCCCAGCTCCTGATTGGTGGAGACACCTCCTTATTTATGTGCAATTATTCCGTGCAGACAAGATACCATAAGAAGCCTGTTTGGCAGCTGCTCATGGAAACTCTTACTGTGTCTTCATTTTCATATCAGTAAGCACACTGTAGGGGATGAAAAACAGACCGAGGAATATGGCATTATCCTGTACACAGTCAATCAAGGCCAGGCTAATTAGATTGTCCAGGTGCTTGGATACTGTGGAACTGCATATTACATAAATATATAGATAAACATTTCCAGCCATGAGAACCAAAGAATTGCTCCAGAAGACTGCAAAATGTCTTTAGAAAAGTCTTCAATTTCTTGCTTGCATGCTCCCTCTCTCTCTCTCTTTTGCTCTTTCTCTCTCTCTTTTAGGAAACATGAAACTTCAATACAATTGAAATGCTTGGACATGTGTATTATAAATTAGTTTCATGGGGTACAGGAATGAAAATCTGAAAATATACAAACCGGATGTTAGCTAAATCAAATATATAAATACTAGTACATTAGGAGAAATAGTCAAGAACAGTTTTCTGAAAGGGATGATTGCTATTCATATATGTGTTCATACCATCACTCGACTATATTTAATGTCCCTGACTTTATAGCAGGTATATATTTTTAAGTCATGTTCTTCATTCACTAAAGCTATAGCCTGCTTCTGGCTATTGAGAAGCCCTGGGTCTAGCCATGGCTTGTATACAGGAAACCCTGCTCTTCAGTGGTCTTAGGATACCCCCATTCCCTGAAGGTGAACACCAATATCCATGTGTCTAAGAGCATTGTGACTTGGAGGGTTCTATCCTGTGAATATGGACATCTGACTATTTGCATGGTCGCTGCACTGGCATTTCCATTTATGTCTTAAATGGATATTCCTCAGAGTCCATCCTTAGTCCTTCTCCCCTCTTTTTTAGTTTAACCACAATCGCATACATTTCCAAACATGAACTCATCCCATCCCACCACCACCAACCAATCTGTTCTTCCTCTCATGCTCCAGACCTCCACCCGTGCCATCCCACCAATATGGAAGCCACTCTTGACTCCTCCCTCTCATTTTTTTTTCATTCTCCATGTTCAGTCACTATTTGTGTTGTGCTGATGCCATGCAACTAATTTATTTCAAATCTGCCTACTGCTCCTTCTCCATTGCAGGGACCGTTAGCCAGAATCTCAGGTCTCTCTAACCTACATTACTGAACAACTCTTTGTCTCCCTGCTTCCTGCTGCCAGGTTTATTTTTCTAAAGACACAGATCAGTTTGATTACTTCCTGATCTAAGACTATTCACAACTTCTCACAACTTTTAGGATAAAGCCAAAGATCCTTAGTATGACATACAAAGCCCTTCATCTTATCTCTTGCTTACCCGTTGGGTAGAATTAAGTTATATCAGAAGTCAGAAAAGTTAGTGCTTGCTTCGTTCTCTGGAATTTTTTCACTTGGTGGTCTCGCCACCACCAAGTTTTCTCTTACTCACCCCACGAAGTTTGATATCTCTTTTCTGTGCTCTCCTTACCCCTCTGTCTCCCTGTCCTGTGGTTTCTACCATACTGCATGGGTACTACCTACTCTTATCTTAGTCCCCTACACTTAAAATAAGCCCCTGAAGGGACTCATCCTGATCAGAAGTAGACACTGGGTCTTCTTTTTGTTGTCTGCATCTTAACACGGTACTAACTTATAATAAGCACTCAAGAAATATCTGTTGAATGAGTGAATTTGGCAGAAGAGAATCAAGTATTAGAAGGATGATTGGACTTGTGTATAATGGCTGGAAATTTCTAAAAATTATGCATAGAAAATTTACCAGGCAGATTCTACTCTACTGTTTAAGCCATCACTTTCCATACTTCCAGGTCCAAGTTTCTTACCCTTTAAATGATAACTGTTTGAGCACTTACTGTGTGTCAGAAACTGCACAATGCATCAAGGAAGTCTAGGATGTAAAATTGTCTGTTGCATTAACTCTTTCTCAAGAATCTCACAGTTTAGCTTAGAGACATGGCTAATAACAATTATATTACACTGGGACAATTGCTATTAATATCATATTAGATGATATGGGAAGTCAAATGAAGGAACACCTTATTTTTCAGAGAAGGAAATAAGGAAAAGATGATATTTGAATATTGAAGACTGGGCTGGTGCTTATCAGAATGATAAGGGATTGAGCATGGGGAGTGCATTACAGAGGAAAAGATCACCCCCTAGATCAGGTGATGACTGAATACCAGGGATAGAGGTTGGAGAGCTCAGCTGGACAAAATCACGAAGGGCAAAGCCAGTCATGTCAAGAAATTTGGACTTTGCCTTACAGGAGATGAGGAACCATTGAATGATTTTAAACAAGTTTCATTCAATTTGCAATACTAAGGAATAACTTGGGTGCCTATATGTAGGGTTTTAGAAGGGCAAGAAAGAAGAGGCAGCAAGAATAACTATTGAAGACAATTGCAGTGTTCGTGCCTAGAGATTATGGAGGCAGCATATGCTAGTGGTTATGCATGTAGACTCCTGCATTCAAACCCCAGCTCTGTTGGTTATTAGTGAGGGCAAGTTACTCAGCTTCTCTGTGCCTCAGTTTTTAAAATAACAAATGATGAGATAGCTGTGCAGGTTTAAATGGAAATTTATACGAAGTGCTTAGAACAGTGCTCATCCACAAGTAAAAAAGTATTTATTCTTTTTCTTCTTCGAGGGCCTGAACCAGAGAAGAGAACATGGGACAGAGTGGACCATTTCAAAAAACATTTAACAAATAGAATTGAAAGCATTTGGAGTATAACAAGATGGGATAGGGGGCGGTGGTGAAGAAGATGGGTAAGTCAAGGATGATCGCCAGGTTTCTGGTTTGAGTAACTGGGTGAGTGACAGCATTCTTCAAAGGAGAAAGGACAGAGATTTTTGGAAGGTCAGGGGTCATTAGTGAGTTTGATTTTGTAAATGTTAAATCTGAGTTTCTTGCAGCACATTCAGGAGGACTTGTTCAGCAGGCTGTTGGGAATATTGATCTGGAGCTCTGTGGAGCGATCCCCAGGCTGAAGATGAAAATTTGTGTTCTATCAGCACCCAGGTAGAGATTGAGGCCGTGAAATTGTGTGGCCAGATGGCTTAAGGATACTGAGAAGGGGCTTGAGGGCAGAGCTCTGAGGGACATTGAAACCAAAGCAGTAGCTAGAGGAAGCGGTCCCAGCAAAGAAAGCCAAGCAAGACAAAATAGAGGAAGAAGAGAATCACAGCAGAATAAATTAAAGAATAGATAAGGCCACCTGTTGCTTAGCAATGGCATGAACAGTAGGTGTCTGATAATACACTGTATCAGAGCAGTGGCTTAAAATTCCAAATTTCATGAAAATCTTTATTTGTCTGTAACTCGTTTTGTTGAGTTCAGCTTCAAATCTTTGAAACTTATGATTTGTAAAGTTTGCATGGATAGTTTGGATCCCAGAGGGAAAACAAATCTGTGATATTATGGCTAAAACACTTTAATTTTCTATTTCAGGAGACAGACTGTAGGTAATTCAGTTTTCTAACACTCATTGTTTGTTAACTCAAGAGCTAAAACTCTACAAGGATTAAATCTTTGACAGGGCAATTATACAAGTGATGGAGAAAGAGCCATGTAATTCTTTGGTTGGCCTTTTAGGTAGCTCAGGAATTCAGAACAAATTCTCTGGTGTGATTCATTTGGACTAACTCTTAGTCTGTCATACATGGGTTGGGGAGAGAAGGGGGAAGATCAATAGGTAATACTTGCTCATCAGATCAGTCAGGTGAGCATTATCCCATAGAAGTCTCATAATTAAAAATTATCCTACCGAGGGTCTAACAGAATCAAAAATACTCCACAGAGATATGTATCTACCAAGAAATTTAAGAGTTTAAGAAATTCCAATTCATTATTAGAGCTTGCAGTGTTAACTTGTGTGTGTAATCTGACTTTCATTTACTCATCATGTATGTATTGAACTACTATTTTTGCCAGGCACTATTGCAAAATGCAGAAAACACAATGGCATTCAAGGCAGATACACCCATGCCTTCACAGAGCTCACACTAATGCAAAGACAAAACTCTAAAGCAATCTGAAACAATAAACAAAAATGTTTTTAGTTTGCAATAAACGCTGTGATGGAAAGAAAGGACTGAGCAGGAGGATTACTTTAGTTATGATGGTTGAACTAGGGCCTCTCTGAGAAGGTGACATTCAAACTGAGCATAGAGATAAGAAGGAACTAAGCCTGGAAAGAGTAGAGAAAACCATTCCAGGAAGTAATAGCACATACACAAGCCTGTTGGGCAATTCAATGAAAAGACCAGTGCGCCTGATGTTTAGCAAATGGGATGGGTGGGTGAGAGCTTCAGGAAGGATTATGGTAAACATCTGAATGTTTTCCTAAATGCACTAGGGAGGGCTTATATGGGAAGGGATGTGGCTTGATGTTTTCATAAGTTCCACCCAGGACCTGGGTGAAGTATTGCAGCTGTCCATATCCCACATCACAGGCTATAAGGGCATAGTTGCCATTATAAGGGTCAAGATTCTTTTGGCATTTCCCACATTTGGGCACTATGCACTCCTTTGGAGCCCTGTAACACTTCCTACCTTATGTTGGGGAGATGTTTACTCCTGCTCTTGGTAGGTTTGGGTGGCAAATTTGATCAGTGTAAAGGAGAGCTTCTCTGACCTCACTCTGACCTCACTTGTGACATGATGTTTAAGTCAGGAAGGCTGGGTCTCTGTCAACCCATATAAGAAAGGCTCACATTCAAAAGTAGCATCAAAACACTGGGGTGGTGCTAGCAGTCCTGTAAACAAGATTTTGAGAAAGTAAATGGATTTTAAAAGAATGTAGGGTTCTCTGTCACTTAGTGACAAATATTTTTGTTGTTTCAGCATATAGCTTAACAGTTAGTAGGTGCTAGCTGGCTGGCTGAATGAGTGAATAAACTTGACATATATTGGGAGGCAGCCTGGTTTAATAGAAGGCAGTTTGACTCTAAAGGCAGCCAGACCTTGCCGTAGTGGGTGTCTGAGACCCTCTGCTTTTGCATGTGTAGTGCAGGAACTGTGATGCCTCTCTGGGAGGCTGGATGAAGATGGTAGATAACGGCACTGAAGCATCTGGCATAATAATTAGCATTGTTAATTTGGTTACTATTTTTATTGTCATTATCTCAGTCTCCTTACTTGATGCCTTTGTCTCTCATTCATGTTCTAAATAATCCAATTGGGCTTTCATCCTGTTCCTTTTTGTTGCCAGCTGGTCATCTCCTGAGCTGGGTTGTTTCACTCCTCTCTGCCAGTCCCTGCTCTCCCTCCACCCAACCCACAAATCCACCCTCATCCTTTAGAACCTCCAACTTCTCTGCCATTCTTCCAAATAAGCCAATTACTTGAAAATTCCTTCCAGTCTAGAACCCTCTTTCCTTCTTGTCTACCTTCTCATCTATCAAGACTGGATGACATTTGGAGGCAGTAAATTGAGGCCCAACATTTGAATGTTGAATGAAAACAAAGAAGCAAACCCACTGAAGCCTCATTCCCCATCCTACTTACCGAAGGTACTGCTGGAGGTCTCTGGTTACCCAAGATATTGTCACAGCCAATGACTCCCCACATAGAGTCATCAGATTTGATTATTTTTCCTACCATTCCTCATCAAGCCATGTTTCAGAGCCCAGAGTTAGAGGAGAAAATAATATTGCTTCTGGGAAATAAGAGGGAATCTCTTGTTCCTGTTGGGGAAATACGATTCAATGAGTCACACTCTTTATTAATCTGAGATACATCAATAGAAAATGGATTTAGTGCACCTCACCTGCTCACAATAAACCAATGGGTGTGAAGCTTTAAGAGCCTAAGGTATTCAGAGTTTGTAAAAACTAAAGCGCTCAGTCCAATAGAAACAATCTTACATGGATATTAAGTTTATGAATGAGGCCGAAGAGAAAGGAAAGGGATCCCCTAGACAGTAATGTAAACAGGAAGCCCTCTTTCCTCTCTATCTCAGGATCCCTGGAGCTCTACAGAAGTGATTCTCTGTGTGTTATCTCTTTGTGACAAAAGATTTATAACTCATCCAGTAAACAAATTCCTTTAAAAAAAATAGAAGTGGGAACTAAGCCAATAGGGAAATTAAGTAACAGTAAGTATACTGCGTATTTAACAGAGACCTCAGGCCCTCTTCTCCCGCTGGCCTTCCAGAATATTCGTGGTCAGACATTTACCCTGCAGACAGAAGATTTTAAGCCTCTTCTAATGGGGAATCTGGCCAGCTCAGGAAGCTACTAGCATCAAAGTCTCCCCAAAAGCCTACCCAGATCACCCTAAAGGGGTCGTCAGAGTTAACAAGCACTACCCCTACTACTCACAGATAATCAATCTAATTAGCATTTTAGCTCTCCCGTTTTTCATTATGAGCAGACAACAAAGATCACCAGACAACCTTGGAAAGCCCCCAATGACCAAAATGAACAAATAGAAACAGAACTAGGAAGAAACAGGCTCTTCAGGGGGAAGAAAACTTCATCTCCATAAACTATAATGCTATCTGCAGAGAGATAGACAATATTGCATCCATGAAATCAGGACAGGATGCTATCATAAAAAAAAAATTAAAAAACAAAAAGAGCTTTTGGGAAAAGAGCTTTTCATAGCAGCAATAAAAATAATTCAAAAGATGAGTTAGAAGATAAAGCTGAGAAAATCTCCCAGACAGTAGAGTAAAATGGCAAAGAAAAAGATAAAATAAAAGAGCAGTCCAGAAAGTTCAACATTTAAATGAAAAAATTTTGTGAATGAGGGGTCAGAAAAAATTGGGGGGGGAGGGTTAAAATCCCTGATGAAATAATTCAATAAAAATTTCCAGAACTGAAAGGATAGGTTGCCCAATTCCAAGGACTCACAGCATAACTAATGAGAATAGACCCACACCAATGCACGTCATTATAACTTTCCCCAAACACTGAACACAAACGTAAGATCTTCAAAGCCTTCAAAGAGAAAGACAAACTGGTCACCCGCAGACAAGCACCAGTCAGCATAGGTTTAGGCAGCAACACTGGAATTCTCAACAGCAATGCTGGAATCAAGGAAGTATGGAGCCACATCTCCACAATTCTGAAGAAAAATGATGCTGCCCTAGAATTCCACACTCAACCAAACTATCTTTGTGCGTGTGGGTAGCATAAAGATCTTTTCTGGAATGCACCATTTCAAAAGTTTACCTCCCATGCACGCCCCCACCAAAAGAGGGAGTAAACTAAGAGGGAAAAAAATGGTACAGAAAAGGTGAGATATAGGAAACAGGAGGCCCAACACAGCAAATAGGTGAAAGCACTTCCAAGGAGAATTTCAGAGGGAGAGCTCAGGGTACCAGCTCTGCAGCAGATGTAGAGGGCTACCAGTCCAGACAGAGCAATGTGGCATGAAAAGAGAGCTGTCATCATCGTGATGCTTGCTGCCACCGTCTTCTCATTAACTAAAGCCAACAGGTCTGGATCAAACTGGCCTAGATTCTTATCTGCACTTGGCCTATCTACCCTCCTCCTTGGATCAACAGGGACATTTATCACTGCCCTGCCCCAGGGATGTGATAGCTTTGCTTGCTTTTTCTTTCTTTCGTTCATTTTCTTTCTTTCTTTCTTTCTTTCTTTCTTTCTTTCTTTCTTTCTTTCTTTCTTTCTTCTTTCTTTCTTTCTTTCTTTCTTTCTTTCTCTCTCTCTCTCTCTCTCTCTCTCTCTCTCTTTCCTTCTTTCTTTCTTTTGTAATTGTGACGAAATACACATAACATTCAAGTTATTAAAAATTTAAGCATCTTTAAGCATATATAATTCACAGTGTTGTGCAACCAATCTCCAAAATTCTTTTCATCTTGCAAAACTGAAACTCTATACCCATTGAACAACTTCACATTCCCTCCTCCCCCAGCCCTGGAACCATCCTTCTACTTTCTATTCCTATGCATTTGTGCGGAATTATAAATATTTGTCTTTTATGACTGGCTTATTTTACTTAGCATAATATTCTTAAGGTTTAACCATGTTGTAGCATGTGTCAATTTCATTCCTTTAAAGGCCGAATGTACACTGTACATACTACACTTTTTTTGTTGTTGTTGTTCATCTATTGATGAACACTTGGGTGCTTCCACCTTTTGGCTATTGTGAACAATGCTGCTGTGCACATGGGTATATAAATATCTCTCTGAGACCCTGCTTTCAATTTTTTTTGAGTATATACCCAGAAATGGAATTGCTGGGTCATATGGTAATTTTATTTTTTCCCAGCTTTTTTGAGGTTAATTGACACATAACATTGTGTAAGTTGAAGGAATACAACCTGTTGATCTGATACACTTATATATTCAAAATGAAAACTACCATAAGTGTTAGCTAACATCTGCATCATGTTCCATAATTACCATTTACTTTTCATAATGAGAAACTTGAGGATCTATTAGCAACTTTCAAGTATGAAACACAGTATTTTTAACTATAAATATTATGCTGTACATTGATTCCCAGAACTTATTCATCTTATAACTGGAAGTTGTACCCTTTGACAAATCTCTCCCCTTTTCTGCCACCAATCTGGTCTCCATTTCAGTGCGTTCAGATTTTTTTTAGATTACACATATAAGCGAGATCATACAGTATTTGTCTTTTTCTGTTGGACTTATTTCACTTAGCATAGTGCACTTAAGGTCCATCCATGTTGTCGTAAAAGGCAGGATGTCCTTCTCTCTCACGACTAAATAATCTTCCATTGTGTGTGTGTGTGTGTGTGTGTGTGTGTGTGTGTGTGTGTATCAACCACATTTTCTTTATCCATTCATCTACTGGAAGACACTTAGATTCTTTCTTAATTTTAGCTATTGAGAATAATGCTACAATGAACATGGTAGTGCAGATATCTCTTCAAGATCCTGTTTTCATTTCCTCACTTACTCAAAAGTGGGATTGCTAGATCATATGGTAGTTCTCTTTTTAATTTTTTGTGAAACCCCCATGCTCTTTCCATAGTGGCTGCGTTAATTTACAGTCCCACCAGCAGTGCACAAGAGTTCCAACTTCTCCACACTTTGCCAACACTTGTTCTTTTGTTTTTTGGTTTTTGGTTGGTTTTTTTTTTTTTATAGTAGCCATCCTAATGGGTGTGAGGTGGTATCTCATCGTGGTTTACCCTATTCTTGAGAGCTGGAGGAACCCACGGCAAACTCAGAAGACACAGATTGGAGAACACAACCATTGACTACATTTCTGTTAGATATCTCGTGTCTGCATTCTCCAGCACTGCCAGATGCCCTGAGTTCACACAAAACGTCGATTTGTCAAATGGGACTATGAAAATCCTAGGTCTTAACAGCGAACTTTAATAATGATTCAAAGGGTACAGGCAAGAAACAGGCACAAACAGGAAATTCTTTTCCTGGAAGGTGCTAAGACCAGCAGCTTCCAAAAGGTGTTCCTTTCTCCTGCATTGGGACACATTTTGGTGTCAGATTAATAGATGGGTTTTGAACCATGTGTTCTCTCAAAGGAGGCTGTGTCTGTTGTGGGGCCTCTTGGTTTTATAATTCATCAATTATACAGGCAGGACATGCTTTCCTGAGTACCCTGCTCCCCCACCACACCACCTCCCCCGCTGCTTCTTCAGCCAACCATGCTCCTTAATGTATAAATTCCATGTTTATTTACAATGACAAACCTAGGGATCACAGGGAGGCCTGGCTAAGCCACCCCCATCAGGGAAGGGGTGAATTATGGACCTGTGTTAACCCTTTTTCTCCTGCTTCATTTCCCAGGATTCAGATGTGGCCTTGCCCACTGACTCTCTAGAAGAAACTCCCATACACAGGGAAGCTAAAGGCGGACTCTGGCTTCAGGCCTGTTCAGCTTATCTTTTCCTGAAGGTCTTCATCTAATAGGGGCCAATCGTCTGTCTTTACACAGCTAAGTTTTTGCTTGCTATGTGGTGTTTTAAAACTAGAACATATTTTGCTTGGACACATACATATAAGTAGGAAATCTGTAAAGAGCAGCAAGGGACTGATTAATCTAAAAGGTGAATGTTTATTTTGAGATAGGAGGGAGGGGTTGTGATTATGGAAGATGCACAGGAATTTTCTAAAGTGTGGGTAAAGTTCTATTTCTTATCCAAGATATTGTGTACATGAATCTTTGCTATTTTTCAAACTGTATAATTTTATATGCTTCTAGATATATGATACATTTTACAAAAAAACCCATAATATAATAAATTATAGTATTCTGGAGTTATCTCAGTAGTTAAAAGACATACCAGGAAATTAGTATGCAAGCAAGCCCCTCATTTTAACCTTCATGTTCTGTGGCATATTCCCAAAAGTCAGCATAGAATTGTGGGAGAGTAAAGGAAAAAAAAAATTCTAACAGGACAAGGCTGGGTCATGGGATCCTGACATTCTGCCCCCACCCCCACCCCTCATAGCTGTGCTTTGCTGTACAAATAAGTCACTTACTCTCTCAGATCATTGGTTTCCTCATCTATAAAACAGGATACTAAAATTGCCTGCCCGTCTGCCAGCATTGGGGCCAGAAGCAAATGAAATTAAATATGAATGTGCTTTAGTCTCAGAGTTTTATTCTCTTACACTGAGCATTTACTGAGCATTTAATGCTAGTAAATGGGTCCTGTGGCAGGCATTGGGGATACAATGGGGAATAGGGAATAAGGCTCAGCTGCTGCCTTCATAGAACTTAAAGACTGGCAGGACAGTAAACATAGGCTCTACAGAGGCCATATGGGGAAAAGCGGAAGGAAAAATGCGAGCACGGAGAACGGATCTCTACCTGTTAATTACTATTGAAAATAAAACTACCATATGTTAAATGTATGCGAGATAAGTATATAATTTTAAGGGAACTTCAATGGCTTAGGGCTTAAATAGGAGGCCGTTGAAATTCTATCTTGCAAAATATGGATAAAGGATCAGTCTTGCCCCTCTCTAGCTTCTTACCTCTACACCTCCTTCACACTCACCTCAATTGCAGTACTTTAACGTTGTAGTGCAGGTTTTCATGTGTTTGTCTCTTCCACTAGGTCATGGCATCAGGAGGGCAGGACTCTGCCATATTCTTCTTTGTATCAGAAATGCTTGGTACACGTATCGCTACTTCCTGAGGACAGAGAATCCAGTCAAAAGGCCCCTTTATCATGGCCTCTCCCTAATCTCCAGCCCCTCTCTGCCTCTTAGCCTCTTGTACCACTGTCCCTTGCTCAATACACTCCAGACACTCGGGCCCCCTTCCCGTTCCTCAGTTATGCCCAGCTCATTCTCACTTGGGGCTTTTGCGCTCACTGTTGACTCTTCCTGGAGTGTCCTCTTCTCAGTTTGTCCTTGTCACTCAAATCTCAGCTTAAATGTTGCCTCTTAGAAGAGCTCTTCCACAACCACAGTGTCTAATGCCACCCCTTCTCTATTTTCCCACCTGTCCCTCTGTCCTACTACCTTTATTTCTTCCAAAGCATTTTCACTACTTGAAATTAATTTGTTTATTTTTTTGTTGTCTGTCTCCTTCATTAGAGTAGGATCTTCATTTTTTTTTTTCTCAGCTATAACTCCAGTAGCTAAATTAGTGCCTGGCATATATAATAGTTGCTCAATAAAGTCATTGCATGAGTGAACTAGTGGACAGGCACTCTATAAGCATTTCTATAATTAAGATGAATAACTGCTTCCTGAAGAATTTTTTAACGAACAAAATTGACTCAGGATTAGTATAATACAGCACCTGACACATAGCAGACACTCAATAATATTTGTCCAATGAATGAATATATAGAATATATAAAGAGCTCTTGCAAATCAATTTTTAAAAACTCCACAAACCAATATACAAACTGTCAAAAGAAAACCTTTCAGAGCTAATGGATTTAGCAATATTGCAGGATTCGAGGTCAATATAAAAAAATTAATTCTATTTCCATATACTAGTAATAAAAACTAAAAAGCAACACTTTTTAAAGTACCACTTACAAATTGCACCATCAAAAACAATACTTAGGTATAAATCTAACAAAAATGTGCAAAGTCTATATGGTGGAAACTGGAAAACACAGGTTAAAGAAACAATGAACTAAATATACCAAAAGACACATACTGTGTTCATTGTTAAAATGTCGGTTCTCCCCAAATTGACCTACAGATTCAACACAATCCTAATCAAAATCCTTGCAAGGTTTTTTTTTTTGTAGATATCAACAAGCTGATTCTAAAATTGATATGGGATGGCAAAAGAATTAGGCTAGATAATACAGTTTTTAAAGAGGAGAAATTTGAGTCATCATACCACCGGATTTCAAAAAATTATAATAAGACAGGTGGTATTGAAAAAGGATAGACATATAGATCAATAGAACAGAATGGAGAGCCCAGAAATTGCCCACACATATATGGCCATTGATTTTCAGCAAAGGTGCAAAGGCAATAGAGAAAGATAGTCTTTTCAAGCGTCCTGGAACAACTGTCATCCACATACAAAAAATAAAAATAAAAAACCTTGACCTGCATCCTATATATATACTAAAACATAATGAAAATTTATAATAGGCCAATTTTAAAATATAAAACTTCTAGAAGATAACATAGGAAGAAAAATCCTTGTAACCTTGGGTAATAAAAGATCTCTCAGCTATGTTGCCACAAACATGATCCATAAAAAAACAAAGTGATGGACCTGGCTTCATCAAAATTAATAACTTCTTCTTTATAAAAGACACTTCAGAAAAATTAAAGACGGACTGGGAGAAAATATTTGAAAATTGCATGTCCAACAAAGGACTTGTATCTATGATATAGAAAGAGCTCACAAAGTTCAATAATAAGAAACAAAACCCAACTTTTAAAAGGGCCAAAAGATTTGAACAGATATTTTATCAAAGAGGATATGTGAATGACAAATAATCATATGAGAAGATGCTTCTCAAAATTTTTCATCATGGAAATGTAAATTAAACTATAATGAAATATAATTTATATCACACAGATTGTAAATATAAATGACAATTCCAAGTGATATGGAAGATGTAGGGAATCTGGAACTCTCCTGGCCTATTGAGAGGAGAGTAAAGTGGAATGATTTTTTTTCTTTGTATGGAGAGAGAGAGAGAGAGAGAGAGAGAGAGAGAGAGAGAGCAAGGGAGAGGGGGAAGAGAGAGAGACAGAGGAAGAGGGTAGAATTTGAGACTGGAATGATTTCTTTATTGTGTAATTGGCATAATCTAGTTAGGTTGAAGATTTTCATAAACCAAATGACCCAGCAATTTCACTCCTAGATAGATTGAGAAAAATTCTCAAACATGTGCGCAAAGAAAGAAATGCTACAAGAATGTTAGATACAGCATTGTGTAGTGATGGGGGGAAATGCAGAAACTGTCCAATAACAGAATATATAAACTATGGTTTGTTTATACAATGGCATACAGTACAGCAGGGATTAGCAAACTGTAGCCCATGGGCTAAATCCAGTCCAATGCCTATTTGTGTAAGTACATCTTCATTGAAACCGAGCTGCTTCATTCTTTGACAGATTGTCTATAGCTGCTTCTATGCTACAATGGCATCGTTAAGTAGTTGCAACAGAGACTGTATGGTCCATGAAGTCTAAAATTTTGACTGTTTGGCTTTTTCAAGAAAAGTTCACTGACGCCTGCTGTACAGTATCACAAAGAAATGAATCAGAGGTACATATATCATATCAATCAGGGTTCAACCAGAGAAACAGAACCAGTGGGAGATATATAGTAAGAGGTTCATGTCAAGAAATTGGCTTAAAGATTGTGGGCCTGGATAGGCAAGTCCGAAATCCGCTGGGCAGGCTGTCAGGAAGGGCAGGCTGAAACCGTCAGGTGCGCGCCGAAGCTGCGGTCCAACATCACAATTTCTTTCTTCAGAGAAGCCTCAACTCTGCTTTTAACGCCTTCCAACTGGTTGAATCAGATCCATCCAAATTATCTTAGATAATTTCCTTTACTTCAAGTCAACTGTTTATGGATTTAAATCACATCTACAAAATACTTTCACAGCAACTCCTAGATCAGTGTTTCACTGAACGACTGGGATTGTAGCCTAGCCAAGTTGACACATAAACTGACCACCACATGTATCAACAAAGACAGATCTTGTAAATACAATGCTGAACAACAACAACAAAAAGTTGCAAAACAATGTGTGAGGTGTAGTAACCTTTATATTAAGGCTAAAAACAAGTAAAACAATTTAACAAATTTGATGGACACGTGGATATATAAAACCATATGGAGGAATGATAAATGCTACTTTAGGATGTTAATACCACTGGGAAAGAAGAAAAGGAATGGGAATAGGGATGAGTATACTCTATCTATAATTTTTTTAAAGGCAAGGGACTCCAAAGCGAGTGAGACATGTAAAAAATTTTTTAAGCTTGACCCTGATATTGCAATTGTTTATTGTATTACTGTTAATATTTGTATGCATGTTTGCAATCTTTCACAATATCTTTTTTTCTTAAATCATAATGATTGCCCTCCTTGAACAAGCCTAGAAAGCATCTTCATGCTGAGCAGTCAACTTTGAATGAGAGCCACATGGATAGGACAAGAAAGGAGAAGCTTCTTTTTTTTCTCCTTCTTCTTCTTCTTTTTTTTACCCCCCAAATGCCAATGCCAAACAGCACTTTGGTGGCTGTTCAGGGTTCTTTTTTTTTTCTTTTTTTTTTCATGGATCAGTGTTTCAGGAAATGAGCCCCACCTCCTGGGAGCAGAGCCTGGAAAATCACAGTGCCCACTGTGCTCCAGCCTGTGCCCAGCGGAGAGCATGGAGCAGGGTATGAGTCATTCTTACTAGAGCCCTGACCTTCGCTGACCTCCAGTTGTCAACGTCTATAGCTAAACAGAACTCCTGACTTAAGGAACTAGAGATAAAGAGGCGGGTGGCCAGTCACACGGCACGTCACCACTGATGGAATGAGATTTGTCAACCCTCCCAGGAGGTTTTCGCCAGGGCCTGTTATGTGTTCACACACTAAGGGACACAGCACTGAGAGTTATTTCTGAAGAACGTCAGATGCCTTCTGATTTATGAAGTGCTTATACACAGATCCAGAGATTACAACATGTCACGTGCCTATAGAAAGCGAAGCAATTGACATTCCAAAAAGGCAAATGAACATAAGCCTTTTGCAAAATTAACTTTTTTTTACAATTAAAAATAATATATAGTCTTTGTAAAAACTTTGAGTATCTAAAAAGCTAGAGAGAAGAAAACAAAGGTCTCCCAAGAATCCCACTACCCAAATTTATTGGTGATTTTATTCCAGTATTTTTTTTTATCATATATGTATATATTTGTCCTATAGTTAGGTCATCTTTTCAGCAATGGGTATTGAGCCCATACCACATACCAGGCTTTATTCTAGGTGATAGAAATATATGAAAATGAAGAAAGCAATCTGGATCCCTACCATTCTGGAGCTAGCAATGAGGTAGGGTAGACCAAACATAGAAAAGCAAAGGCATAAATGCACGAGAGAAATTCACATCATTTGTGGTATATAATGAAAAAAGCAGTACCTAACAACACTGAAGACTTGTACTGTTCTAAACCCTTTACCTCATATATATGAATACATTGAGTAAAACTGGTGTGTGTGTGTGTGTGTGTGTGTTAGAGGGAAAGTGGTTACATAAATCTTTCAGTATAACAGTCAGGAAAGCCCTCTAGCAGGAAATGACATACAGAAATAAGGTCTGCATGAACAGAGGAAGACAGCTAGGGCAAGATTCAGGTTAAGAACCTTCCTGGACAGGGAAACAGAAAATTTAAATTCTCTGAGCAGAAATAGTTTAGCATGTTCATGAAACAGAAAGAAACGGACAAGTATGGCTGGAACTTTAGGGAGTAAGGAGCAGGGCGGTCCGCAATAACGAGGAAGTATATTTTGTGGTCAGACCATTTAGGGCCTTAAGGGCACAGTAAAGAGTTTAACTTCTATTCTAAAACAGTGGAAAGCCTTTGAAAGATTTTTAGCAGCAGAGTGACAAGATCTGATATCCATAGTTTTAAAAATCACTCTGCACAGTATTTTAAGGAGGCAAGAGCTGAAGCAAAGAGACTAGTTAAAATGTGCCTGTGGTCATCCAAGCAAGAGGCGATGGCCCTTTGGACCAGAGTATGGGCAAAACAGATGATTAGAAGTGGAGAAAGTTAGGATTTCGTTGAAGTGATACTGTTTTTGTAGTTCTATGTATGCCTTGTTTATTTTGTTAATTTTATAAAATAAAGTTTAAAAAATGCTTATAAAACAAAATTAAAAATATACATCAGCCATAATTCAGGTACCCAACCTGGAGAACAAGCAGGGGAAACAAAGAATGGTATCCTGAGACAATGGAAGGGTGACCCCAGGACTGCATTCTTGGTGATTTTGAGAGAAGCAGAACCAGGCAATCTTTTTCAGCTGTTCCGTTCTCTCCCCGCTCCCAATGCCCGTTTTCACACCCTCATTCCCATGTGTGAAGGACTGAGCTCTTGCTACAGTTGTTACTCATTGAACAATGAGGCCTTTAACTGACACGTATCTTGTGCCTGGCTTGCCAACACCCTACAGACAGAGTGTGAAACTTGGGGGCTCTCTTTGCCACCTGCCCATCCTTAAGTCCATGGAAGTTGAGGCAGCTGCGACTGGGGTTTTACCAAAGGCTGACGCATTATTGATTGCTACCCAGAAGCCACTGTCCAATATTTCTTCCTCACCATAGAGTCTACCCTTATTATGAAGAATAACAATGCCAGATATTTTTTCTAAACTCCCCTGCAGCCAGATCACCAATCTCAGAGTATTGTCTTGGTCGTTAGATTTGCTCCCAAATCGTCGCAGATAGCTGCCTCTGTTTTTGACTAGAGTTTTCTAGTCTAGATCTTGCTGATTGAATCTTTGTGATACAAATCAACATAGCCTTCTGTTCTCTATATTCCGATAAAGTTGTAAATCTCAACACATATAATCCTTATAACAACTCAGTGAAGCAGGCCTATTAGTGTCTTTATTTTACAGGGCAATAAACTGAGGCACAGAAAGGTTCCATATTAGGGGTCCTATAACCAGTATTTGAATCCAAGCAGATGCTTCTAACCTCTCTTCTGCACACCCAAAAAACTTATCAGAAGAACATTTATGCACCTCCCTTTGGTCGAACATTCTCCAGGAGCAGATGATTGGTTGGCTCGTAAGCCTAGAATTCAATGTACTCAATTAGCAACAGTTACCGGGCATCTGCAGTATGTGAGCTGTGGGATACAAAGATGGGCAAGATGGTGTTGAAGGTGATGATAGCTCCCATACTGAGTGCTCACTGTGCACCAGACCCGTGCTAGTTGCTGTGAATACAATAACAATCATCGCAGTCAAAGTGAATTTTGTTACAGAGCTCATTCTTGTGAGGGAAACAACAGTGTACTAAGTGCTCTAATGGGGATGGTTCAAAGCTGTGCCATCAATCTAGTAGTCACTAGCCACAGGTGGCTATTTAAATTTAAATTAATTATAATTAAATGAAGTTTAAAATTCAGACCCTTAGTCACAGGAGCCACTTTTCAAGAGCTCACTAAACTCATGTGGCTAGCCCTAACTTTTGGATAGCACGGATTACAGAATACAATTATTGTGCTAAATTCTACCAGATAGCACTGGTTTAGAGTGTTTGGAAAGCACAGAGGAGAGGAGCTCCCCACCCCTCACCCACACACACCCACCTAGACTTGGAGGTAAGAATGTATGTTGGGAAAGAGATTCTGATCCAAGTAATATTTAAGCCAAGAGTTGGAGAATGAGTAGTTTTAATCCTTACTACACTGTTGTGAGATGTTGTCTACCCAATTTAATGAATGAGGAGATAAACCCAGAAAAGTTCAGAAAATTGCCTGAATTCAGAGGAAAAATGTAAGAGGGAAAATTTAATCCCAGATCCATTCATCTACTGAAAACACTAGTTCTTGAAACACTAACACCATAACTAAAGGAAGCATGGGCAAAGAGATCTCTTTAGGGAAAAATGGGTGACTGCTTCACAAATATTGATTGAACACCGTGCTATAGGCATTTAACAAAGTACTTGGTTAAATGCCAATGTGGCAATGGGCAGTTTACAAAAACTGGGGTCTCTCACCACATGGAGTTTACCATCTTGATGTGAAATGGGGCAGGAGTTAAGTGTATTCTAAGTGCTGTAGGAAACCCAAGAGGTAGAGACTTCTTGGGAAGAGCAGGAGTTAAAGGAGGCCTGGAAGTCTGTGTAGTTTGTGAAAAGCAGGAGCACTGCAGGCCAGAGGAAGGCTTGTTGGAGGGCTTAGAGTGGGGGCGTGCAAGGCCAAAGCCAAGATGACTGGGACTATCTCAGTCAGGCCGGGGACTTTGAAGTTACGATGACTCAGTCTTTACTGAAGGCATGGACTTTCAATGCAAATTTTTCTCAAACAGCATTTATGGGTGTATCATAAATAGATTGGTTCAGGGACAGGGCAAAGACATGGCTTATATCACCCTGATCTCAGAGACTCTTATCAATGTCATAGAAGAGTTTGTCTCTTTCCAAGAGGAAAATCTTCAGGAAAACGCAAAGAGATTTTTGGGGCCACGCTTCTCTGTTTTCAGAGTGCATCATGGTGTCTCCTCTTTCTCTTACACCTCTCTTCAAACCCTGAAATGGATTCCAGCTGCAGAGAACAAAGGACATTTAATCATAGAATGCAGAATTAGTTTTTGGAATTTTAAATCAGTATGTTATTAGCATTTAACTTTATAGGAAAAATAACCCAATTAACATAAATGTCTGAATTGACTTGTGAACATCTGTACCGTGCATCTTTTATATAGTAGGATACTATTGTGTCCCACTTTTTTGTCTTAAATTTCTCATATATATTTTTTCACACATCAATATTATCCAAGTAAGACTTCTTTTTTAGTGATGGTTTTTAATGTAATCAGTTTTGAGATGTTGGTTATGAGTTTATTTCCTATCACTACTAAAAATATCAATTCAATGAATAATTTTATAGAATAATTTTTAAGTTAATTTTTTTCTGGTATATATTCCCCAAAGCAGGATGACTGGTACACAGGTATTGATAATTGTATTTTTCTTTTTAGTTGCTCTCTAGAAAGATTATGCAAATACTCATTTGGTGTTTCCCTGAACCCCCTTCAACACTGGGTTTTGAATTATTACTTTGTTTTTAGTAAAGTTAAGGCATCTGGAGCCAGGGAGAATCTCAGCCCTATTAGCTTATGAACCTTACTTAGCCTTTCTGCCTTAACTGCTTCATCTATGAATGTGAATAATAAGACTACTTTTCCAGGTTGGGAACTAGATGAGACAGTTCAGGCAAAGCACTTGACAGTTCAGGCAAAGCACTGGGCACAGGGCCTGATACACAGTATATGGGTGGCCAATGCCTACTTCCCCCCTTATACAGATATACAGAGGTAACTTGCAGCTCTAGTGTTTTTCCTTTATTGCTGCTGATGGTAAGCATTTGTTTCAGGTGGTTATTTGTTATTGGGATACCTGCAGAATATTTTAAAACCACTGTCCCTTCTTATTCTTCTTCATCTCTTTTGTCCCGTTGGATACCAAGTCTTAAACTAGATCTACCATCCTTTATTTGCCATCTGATCCCAGATCATCACTATGACATCCAGACTTGAGGTACAATGCTAACAGAATGCAGCATCCTCCCCACAAACTCAGAGTTCCAGAATCACAGACTCTCCAAGTTGAAACCCAAAAGTTGTCTGTCCAACTTTCCATTGGTGTTTGACAGTATTTTTGTTTTGTGTGTTTTTTTTCAATAGTAGTTGTCCCTTCCTAAATTTATTAAATAATACCCGTTGGATAAATACTATGATGAATTTAGGGTGAGGCTAGAATTTGCCTCTTTCATTCTTGATCCCCAAGCAACCCAGTTAGCACTCTACAGTCAATTTTCAAATAACCATATTTTGAGAAACATTTTAAGTTCTTAGTGTCATAATTAAATCGAGTAGGTGGCAGTCTTCTGTTAATAGGTCTCAGTATTTTATTTAATAACTCCTCCCATGTAGCTTAAAGTTATGAAATATCTAAAATCCATCTCCTTCTAATTAATAAATGGTGTCTAAAGTTGAGAAATCAAAAAATAGAGATGTGATTATGTGAAAAATAAAAACTTCACAAAAATAAGTTGTCACAAAAACTGGGAAGCAAAAGGTGAGGATGTGGGAGAAACTAAAACTGTTCTCTTCAAAGATACTTTAAAAAATATAGCTTAATTAAGAAAGGTATAATTATATTATTTAATGTTGAAATGAGAACCACTAGAGCAAAAAACCCAGAAACTTTTAAAAGTGGTCTTCTCTGAGAACTAGAGTTTGGATGGTAGATGGAGAAGAAAATCTTACTTTTAATTTTAGACTGTTTTATATGGTTTGAAATTTTTAATATGTGCATATTATTTTTTGCCTTTAAAAAACCTTTATTGGGATTAATTTACATACCATTTAATTCACCCATTTAAAGTATACAACTTAATGTTTTTTAGTATATTTACAGAGCTGCACATCCATCACTGCTATCAACTGTAGAACATTTTTATTATCCTCTCCAAAATCCAGTACCCATTAGTCGTCACTCCCCATTCCCCATTAAGTGTCCCTTTCCCCAATCCTAGACAGCCACTAATCTATTTTCTGTCTCTGTAGATTTTACCATCCTGAATATTTCATATAAATGGAATCAAACAGGATGTGAACTTTGTATCTGTTTTTTTTTATTTTTTTTTCCAGTTAGGAAATGTTTTCATGATTCATCCATGAGTTTTCTGTTGCCTGCAACCAAAAGCATCCCAACTGATTCACTGAGGTTTAGTGAAATTAAACAATTTGCAAATATAAAGCTCTGAATTAAGTACGCCATGCTATTATCTACCTGTTTCTTTCTTACATACAGAAAAAAACCCAGAAACTGTCTGTAAAGAAATGTTAAACATGTAAGTTCTTACCTAGCCAATAGATTGGTTTAAACTTCTAAGGAAGAAATGTGTAATTCTTGATTAGATCTTGAAGCAAAAAGAAAAAAGAAAGAAAAGCTACAAGGGCATTATTAGGCCTATTGGAAAAATTGTACTATGGACTATGTTTTAATAAAATAGCTTACTCTGTAAATTCTAAATTTCTGAGTGAGATCTTTATATTTGGATATGTAGGAGAATGCTCATATTTTGCCATCTTAATTAAATGTTTATTTTTTACCAATGGACTAGAGATATAATGTTATGCCAATTATTCCTCAATAAAAAATTTATAAAAAGAAAAAAAAGATCATCTATGTGGTAGCATGTATGTACTTTATTCCTTTTGATTGCTGAATAATATTTCATTATATGAATATACTATATTTCATTTATACATTCATCAGTTAACTGAGATTTGAGTTGTTTTCATTTCTTGGTCATTGTGAATAATACCACTAGGAACTTTTGTGTACATGTTTTCATTTCCCTTGGGCATATACCTAGCAATGAAATTGCTGGGTCATGTGATAACCCTATGTTTAACATTTTGAGGAACTGTCAGTCTGTCCTCCAAAGCTATTGCACCTTTTATATCCCAATAGCACTGTATGAGGGTTCCAGTTTCTCCACATCCTCACTAACACTTATTTTTATGTCTTTCTGATTCTAGCCATCCAAATGGGTATGAAGTGCTATCTCACTGTGATTTTTGATTTGGATCTCTCGAATGGCTAATAATATTGTTCGTTTCATGTGTTTCTTAGTTATTTGTATATCTTCTTTGGAGAAATGTCTACTCAGATCCTTTGCCTGTGCACATGTTATTTTAACCTAAAAAAATAGGATTAAATGTTTTAAAGCACAGTAAGCAAATACCAAATGTTGGAGCTGGTAATACCTGGTTGAAGGAAATTGAGTAATTTCTATTTGCCTTTTTAAATTTTTCTAAATTCTTAAAACATATGTAAATTTTATCATCAAATGTTAGTTTTCCCTCAATTCTTTATCTTTTTCTGATTTGTAAAAGTAGCACAAGAATTCTTTTTAAAAGCAGACATAATATTAATATGAAGACAACAATAGCTAACATTTTAGTAGATATCCCTTCAAGACCTTTTTCTAGACTCTGTACTTTTTTGAGTATTGTAGGTGTAAATTCAAATTATGCCTTTCATTCTATGATATCATAAATAAGGCCCTGCATATTGAAGACACCTTTTTAACTATTACTGCTTAAAGCCTCTAGAGGAAACACCACTATACTTCTCAGTGTGCAGAATGTTCACAAAAGAGAACTTCCTTCTTTTATTTACTACTATTATGGGGAAAAAATTAAGTTACACATACACATACACATAATGTTCCCAATCCATGAAAAACATAAACCAAGGGGACTGTAGAACTCGAAGAAGACATAGCCTGGCCCTTTGCTGCAGTCTGACACTCTCTCCCCACTTTACATAGAAAAAGAGAGGAATCTTATGCAGCATGAAGAAGCTTCAGGGTGTAGCTCTGCCTTTCAATTTAGTGTCTGTAAATTCCCACAGAATCCCACTAACAGTCAAACTTTTACTTCAATGTCACTTGTGCTAGAAAAAAACTACATCTCTCTGGCTTGCCTCATCCTCCTTCTCCTCATGACCTTTTTCTCCCAAATCACCTGTGTCATCAGGACAAGATGACTGCAGGTAGAGATGATTTATGTTTCTTTTCTCTTTTTCACAAAGGCTCCAGAGTTTCCAGTCGCAGCAAAACTGACTACACAGATTCCATTTTCTCCCATGATAATGGGAGCAATAGCACTCTCCAAATAGCAAAAGCTCTAGAAGACATTTATTTTTACACTTGCTTCGAGTGTTCAATTTCCTGTAACAATATAGGCTGTTGACTCTTTATGCTTTCATGTATGCCCACAAACACTTTCAAGACAGCAATGTCATCCAAAATACACACATGCAATAGGCTAGTTCCAATCTAAAAAGCAAGAGAAAACACTAGGTAGGGTACAAGAGTAGGAGAATGAATCTGATTACTGAAGGCTTACCCTGCTCAATCTCCAATGATAGATATGCAAGAAAAAAATTAAGATGAATGATTTGGCTTTAATTCAGCACATGAGGCAGAGACTCTGGTGCTCACTAATATCTATGAACTCCTCTTCTTCCCTGGCACAGTGAGTAGACATATTTTCCAGGTTTCTTGCCATTAGGTGGGGCCATGGCCTAAATTTTGGCCAGCGGAATGTGGTTAGATGTGAAATTCGCCACTTCCATACCTGACATCTTAAATCTTTTGCTCTCTCTGCCAGTTCAGCAGAGATTTTGGAGCCAAATGTTGAAAATAATGGTGATGCAGATAGAAGGAGCAAGGGTCCCTGAATGATTGCATGAAGCCAACCCTATCACCAAACTATGTTGAATAGAGACATGAACAAGAAATGAACATTTATTTTATTAATCCACTGAGAATTGAGGGTTGTATGTTGCATCAGTTTGCATACCCTAATTAACATATTTCCTTTTTTCTATCCCTCACCCAGCAAAATATTTTAGGTTGCTATGACAACTCATGGATAATGTCTTCAAAGAGATTTCAAAATAAGAGCTCTATTTTGCAAGCAAAGCATTGAAATTTAAACACCACCAAGAGGAAACCACAATGAGATATCACCTCACACCTGTTGGAATGGATCAATAAATTAGAAAACAAGTGTTGACGAGAATGTAGAGAAAAGGTAACACTGTTGATGGGATTGGAATTTGGTACAGCCACTATGGAAAATAGTTTAGAGGTTCCTCAAAACATTAAAAATAGAACTATTTTATGAGCCAGCAATTGCATTTCTGGGTATTTATCCAAAGAAAACCAAAACACTAATTCAAAAGATATAGGCACCCCTATGCTCAGTGCAGCACTATTTACAATAGCCAAGATATGGAAGCAACCTAAGTGCCCCTCAATAGAGGATTAGATAAAGAAGTTGTGGTACATATATACAACAAAATATTACTTATCCATAAAAAATGAAGCTTACCATTTGCAACAACATGGATGGGCCTAGAGTATATTGTACTAAGTAAAATAAGACAGACAAAGACAAATACCATATAATTTCACCTATATGTGGAACAAAATAAATGAACAAACAAAACAAACAGACGCAGAGGTACAGAGAACACACTGGTGATTGCCAGATGGGAGGGGAGTTTTGTGGAACTGGGTGAAAAAGGTGAAGGGATTAAGTACAAATTGGTAGTTACAAAATAGTCACAGGGATATGAAGTACAGCATAGAGAACATAGTCAATAATTCATTGTAATAACTATGTATAGTGCCAGGTGGACACTAGATTAATCAGAGGATCACTCTAAATTATATGAACGTCTAACCACTATGCTGTACATCTGAAACTAATATAATATCAAATGTCAAGTCTAATTGATGAATGAATGAATGAATGAATGAATGAATATCGTCAAAAAGAGAGGCATGCTAGTAAGGTTCTGCCTATATGGTTTCAACCCCAGGAAAGTCTTACATTTTTTGAGAAGTAAATGCAAAAATTAACACTGTCTTCCTGGTGCATCCATGTGGTGAGTTATCATAGCAGACTTGAGAACTCTTAAAAGGGGCTAGGTGGTTGACTAATGTTAACAGTCACTTCTCCTCAAGTGTTGTGTCATTAGCATCATACATAACCTCCCTTCAGAAAGCAAAGCTGTGAAACACTAGATCTTGGCCCTGGAGGCTGCCCCTCTACAAAGGGCAGAGCTAATCCCACTTGCTGTAGGCCCCTGAGCCCTTCCCAAAATGGCAACAGGAAAGCATCAGCTACACTGACATGTCGGGGAGACAGCTATTGCCTCTCTTTAGGAAACTTGGTTGTCTTTGTTGAATTCATGATCTTTTCTTGTTTTTGAGCCTTTCCTATTGATTTCACTCGTTCTTGATATTTTCAGATGTTACCCTTTTACTGTGACCTATCTGGTGTCAAACATATTCACTATTGTTGAGAAATTCTTTTAATGTTTCAAGCAGATAGAAAACAACTGAGTAGTTCACATATTAGACTAAAGAAGGTTATGGCAAGGAAAGCCTATGCTTAGTCGTGAAGAATCCTGGGCACATTCTCCTGGCCAATGCCTGCTCTGGGGATAAGATGGTAGCCCTGGGTTTTATTCCTGACTCTACAGTTCATTTTTGTGACTTTATTTATGTATTTGTTTGTTTGTTTGTTTGTTTTTATGATGGCATTGGTTAATGGAATCCAGTAAGTTTCAGGTGTACAATTTAACAGTAAGCCATATGTATATATTACACTGTGTATTCACCTCCCATAATTAGGTTTCTTTCTATCACCACTTTCTGACCCCTTTTACCCCATCTACCTCTTTCCTACCCCCTGCCCCCTACTCTCTGGTAACCGCTAGTCTATTGTCCATGTCCATGAGTCTCTATTTGTTTGTCTTGTTTGTTGCTCTTAGGGTTATATCCCACATATAAGTGATATCATGCGGTTTTCGACTTTTTCTGTCTGGCTTCAGGTAAGTTGTTTCAACACACTGTTCACCAGACTATAGTAATTACAATAGATTTTGCCGGTTTTTGAGGAATACTGCTGACTCATTTCTGCCTCCTTCACCTACTTCAAGCTTTTAAACCAGCCTCTCCCACCAAGAGGGGTTGCTTTCTCTCTTATGAAGTCCCTGACTTCTGAGTTCCTTCACACTCAAGTTCAGGCTTAATATACAAAATGTGCATATAAGTTTTCCATGACTTTAGGTGCATTCTGAAATGCATCTGGGTTCTCTGTGCTATCCTACTAATTCTCCATTTTCCCCCTTCTTTCTCCCCTCCACTCTGATATTCTTTCACTTCCTATTCACTCTTCAAATGAAACACTATTAAGTTTATGTTTTTGTAATCTCTGAGCAAAGTGAAAACTCATCTAGAAAAGATATGTATGTGAGTCTGTTCATAACAAGAAAAAAATGTTAAAGAGAAAAGGAGTAACTGAATTCAACAGGGAACATATTGTATAGGCTAGTGGAAATTACACTAGAAGTTTTCATGGTATGTGCATTTTTAAATGTAAAAACAACATAACATTAAAACTTATTTAAATCTTAGAATGTCCCCACCCTAGCACTGGAACTTTAATTTTTATTTGTTTTCTTTCAAGAGTTGTTCATGTACATATTTTTTTCACATAATTATAATCTCAATGCATATAATTTTGTATATTGCTGTGAATTTGTTAGGAAATTTTTTTTCTTTTTTCATATTTCTTAGATAAATTTCCAGGCATTTTGGAAAACATTTTAAGGTCAGACCTGAATGCCTGCTAACACTGGGCCTCCAAGCTAGTGACATGGAAAGACACAGGTCATTTGGAGGCAGACTGAGGTGCCTGATATGTGAGTGAAACATTTTCAGACCTTTCAATTAAGCCCAGCTGCCAGTGGCCATCTAAATGGAGCCAAGTGTGTGACCCTAGACAATGCCCAGCTGAGTCCAGCTGACTCACAGAATCATGAGAAATAGTAAATGGTGGTGGTTTTTGGCTACTAGTTTTGGAATGGTTTGTTATACAGCAATAGATGATTGAAGCAGTAGCTTAAAATAGCAACCATATATGATTTCTAATGAATCTATGAGTTGGGTGGGTGATTCTGCTGGTCTGGACCAAGCCTGGACAAACTCAGTTTGGACTTGCTTGCACCTCTGCAGTTAACGGAGGGCCAGCTGGTCAAGGATGGTCTCAGCTGTGATGACTGAGCTCTATTCTACAGGGTCTTTCATCCTCCAATGGGCTTGTTCTCATGGTGATGGCCAAATTCCAAGAACAGAAGCAGAAATGCATAAACTTTTTAAAAAACAGACTTTCTTTTTTAGAGCAGTTTTATGTTCACAGCAAAATGTAGAGGAAGGTACAGAAATTTCCCACATATCTCCTCCCCCCCACCACACATAATCTCCCGTATTATCAATATCCCCCACCAGAGTTGTACATTCGCTACACTTGATGAACCTATATTGACACATCATTATCACCCAAGGACCATGGCTCCCTCCCCTTAACTCTTGGCAAACACTGATCTTTTTACTGTTTCCACAGTTTTGCCTTTTCTAGATGCCATATAGTTGGAATTACACAGTATGTGGTCTTTTTAGATTGGCTTTTTTCACTTAGTAACATGCATTTAAGTTTGCTTCATGTCTTTTCATGGCTTGATAGATAGGTCATTTTTTAGCACTGAATAGTATGTCATTGTCTGAATGTATCGCAATTTATCCACTCACCTACTGAAAAGACATCTTGGTTGTTTCAAGTTTTGGCAATTACAAATAAAGCTGCTATAAACATCCATATGCAGGATTTTTTTGGATGTAAGTTTTCATCTCCTTTGGGTAAATATCAAGGAGCATGATTGCTGCATCATATAGTATGAGTATGTTTTGTTTTGTTAAAAACCGTCAAACTGTCTTTCAAAGTAGTTGTACCATTTTGCATTTCCATCAGCAATGAATGAGAGTTTCTGTTGTTCGACACTCTCACCAGCATCTGTCAGTATTCTAGATTTCAAAAATTTTAGTAGGTGTGTAGTAGCATCTCATTGTTGTAAAAACATTGTTCAAACCTTCATTTACCTCAAGTCTGCTATTTTTCTTCTGGCCAAAGTAAATTATACGGGTGAGCCCAGTGTGGGAGGAGACTACAAGTCATAGGGAAAGACCCCAGATAAAGGGAGGTCATTATCTGTGGCCTTTAGCACTATCAAATCTATAAGGAATTCATGCATCTTTCTCAGGGGAGTAATAAATGGCATTATTAAGAATTTAGGCTAAAATCTGGAATAAACTGGAGAAATTATACTTGAAATTAAGTAAAACAATTAAACAAGTATTTTCTGATTTTAAATGTTTCCAAATTTTCTGGCCAAGTCATCATTGTTAGTGATATTGATCTTGGTTTATTTCCAATAGACAATGACTTTCCAGAATTCCTGTTTATAAATTTAGAGAATCAGGAAGAAATATCAGGTCTCACACTATATGATCCCTTGTTCTATTAATTAATTCACAGATCTTAAGGCTCTTGGTAGAGTTGTTTAGAATCCTGTTAATAGAGTTAGCTCTCTAAATAGTAATCAGTCTGCTTTGTGACTTCTCTCTAAAAACAAGTTTATCAGCATCTGAGCTTTATGGAAGGAAATCACTCAGGTTCTCAATGGAAAAGGAGGGCTATTTGTACACATGTATGTGTGCATCTGTGCATAATGTGTGTGACCACCTCTGGTATACTGTGATTGAAGTTTGGTTTTATCTGTGCTCGCCGCTCCTGCATTCCCAGGAAATATTGAAAACTGACTTTGTATTTTCACTTATCACTGCTTCTCTGGGAAGCAGATTCATTTTCCACTCCTGAGATTTCAGAGCAGACGTCTAAGGAGCAGAGAAGGGAAAACTGGGATTACCACTCCCAGAGCCCAGGCAGCCTGCGATACTTAACAGCGGTGTGCTGCTGCCCCCTACGCAGTGCTTGTTAGCACCAGACCAGCCAAGGGGTTCTTTGATCTGTTTCTCTTTCCTTCACTGCCCCCTCTAGCACCCCAAACCGAACTTTGATAATGCAGTGTTTCTGATAGTTACTGTTCAGGAATTGAATCAAGGAATGTGTGTTCTGGCCTTCGGGTTACTTACCGTCTTTGGGTCCTCCTTTTCTTTTCTGTAAAGTGAGCAAGCTGGACTAGATGTGCGTTCCTGCTGAGCTTTGAAGATCTAGGATGCCCGTCGAAGGGTTCTAAACAAGTGATCCCCTAAACTCCCAGTTATGGCCAGACACATCTGGAAGAAGGCTACAAAAATAGTCTAAGAATAAGAGGTATTTGTGTTACCAAGGGATTATTGCACTCCATTCTGAGCTGATATTAAACCATAACAAACTTCCCCAAGGCGGAGGCGGGGGTAGGAGGTACAAAAAGATTTCACAATGAAAAGAGGTGTTTCATGTACTGAGAACTACGAGAGTATTCTTTCAAACAAATTCATTTTGGCTCCCCAGGCCCGCGATGTCTGAAGATGAGAACCATCTAATGTTGGTCTTCCTTGGACAGAATGGATACCACGTTTTCCATCAGTGTGTTCTGCTTGTTTGTTTTTTCAGCAAGGGTAAAGTGGAAGTTATGAATGAGGGTGAGAAATACCACTTGCTTCGATTCATCTGGGAGAAATCCGCTATCTTTTCGGTTCCTATTAAGTAAATTTAGCTATAGCTTCCATGACAGCATTTTTTTTCCGAGAGAGTCCTTTAGATCTGGCCCCTGCCCTCTCCGCAGCTAGACCGACATCAGGCGACATTACAAGCGCCCTACGCCCTCAGACCTCTTACTCTGATTTAGCCCCCGCCTGCATCAGAGCCTATTCACAGCTTTACGTACCTCCAAACTTTTCTCTCCTAGGACTTCCTTGCCCACCTACCCCTACCTGTTGGGTAGGTCTTTCTTCCTGGGAACACCTGCTGTCCTTAGAAAGGGAGGCACCAGGCACCATAGCCTTGGAATCCTAGCCTGTCCCTTCCTGGTGGGGGGAGAGGCACCTGTGCTTGAGTGCGGGCTTGGTTACAAGCGGAGTCCAGCGGGCAGGCGACCAGGCATTGCAGAGTTCAACCACCTAAAGAAGGGGGAGCCCTAAGCCAAACACAGCCCTGTTTAGCGGGGACGCGGGACTCTGAGAACCTCTGGGAAGCCTTTGGCTAGCTCTGGAGCCTTGGAGGAGCCAGCCAAATCCAGGGGCTCGTTCCGTATCTCCGTCCTGCGTACCGGCGGCGGGACAGAGAGCCTTGTGCCCTTGTACCGCCTCGAGCGCTCAGTCCGACCGAGGCGGAGGCTCCCGCCGCCGCTGCTGCTGCAAACCGGTCTGGCTTCCCTGCAGGGCGTGCGGGATGGAGCAAGGGGGTGGAGAGAAAAGGGGAAGAGCCTGGGCGGCCGGCGGGCGGGGCCTGCAGCCTCCCCCAGCCGCGATAGCCGCCTCTCAGCCTGCTCTTTTGCGCCCGGCTCGGACTCGGGCGCGCAGTGCGCCGGGACCCGCGCCCCAGCCTGGGGGCGCCGCTGCTTCTCCGCCCCAGAGCGCGGCGCGGCGCGGCGAAGCTACGCTGGGCGGCGGAGCCTTTCCGAGCGGCTGGGGCTTTGGCGGTCGTTCGGTGCTCAGTCTGGCCAGAGGACTGGCGGGGAAGGAAGGGGAAAGCGGGGACACACACTCGCCGCGGCGCGCGCGCATTGCACACTCGCAGCCGCGCGCTCCCGCCGAGGCGCGTCCAGGGCGAGTTTGGCCCCGCGGCTCCGGCCCCGGCACCTGCCCACTCTCCGCGCAGCGCCCGACCCCGCCCCCGGCCCCCAGACCCCGCGGCCTCTCGTCTGCTCTGCTCCTCCTTCGCCCGTGGGTAGCAACAACATCCCGATAACTTGCGGACTGTGGAGCAACTGGTCTTGAAAGCGGAGGCGCCCTAAGGCTGCCCGAGTGAGGTAAGTTTCCTGCGTGTCCCCGGCCCCTCCTCCCTGGACCCTCCTTCTGGACTCGGGCTTGGGGGCTCTGTGTCTCCGAAGAATCCTGGCGGTCTCTACGCTCCCACTTTTGTCCAGGTTGTGCTGGGGGTAGGGTCAAGGGGGTGCGCGTGGCCACTGAAACGGGACCCTCATTTCCCCGGGACCACGGCTGCGCGTTCCCCGTGGGCACCCACCCGCTCGCCACCTGGGTTGTCCCGGCTGCAGTGACACTCGGAGATCATGTTGGGTACACTTAAGCAGGAACCCCCTCTCTTGTTCGGGAGAACGAGCTGAGTTTGGTAGCAGCAGAAAAGATCACCCACTACCACCATTCCCGTCCTCCTTCCCCCCGCCGGGATGAAACTTGTCAGGAGCCCCCGGGATCTCAAGAGGGGCTTTCAGATCGGTGTTCTGGTCGTTTCTGGCACCGGAGCCGGATTGAACAGGTGCGGTACGGTTCCAGCCTAAATGCTGCAACACACTTCTGCGTTTCCCTTGCTTCTCTCCCCAGCCCCGTCAACGTGACGCTTCAACAGCTGGGGCGGAGGGTGGCAGTGTGGGGGCAACGGAGTTGGAGAATGCCAGGGTTTTATTTGCCAGGCCCGTGCTAGAAGTAGGCAAAACAGAAGACAACAAACATCTGCTTATCTGCTCGTCTATGCAGATGAGCTTGTTGTCATTGCTTATGCCTCCAGTTCCTTGTCTCTGTTGCCTAGTGTGGTTGGGGTAGAAACCTGTTCCAGCGAAGTTGTTTGGGTAGGCTGATGAATTCTTTCATCTTATCTAGTGAAATCAGGACTCTCAACAAGGAAATGCTAGTTACTTTGATGCTTTTTAAAGGCAGAGTGTTGCAGCCAAAATACAACCCCCCTCCCCCCCCCCGTTTTTCTGTGACATTCTCAGCATGCTGGAGGCCCTAGCTCTAAGGTGAATGACCCTCGAGGGACCCATTGGGCCTAAAAATGTGTTTTTCTCCTGCAAAGAAGAAGCGCGCCCCCACCTCCCATCAGTACTCCTGAGCATCGTTTTGGGAAACCCCTGTTGCCCCTCTGGGCAAGAGCATCCATCCAGGCTTCTCTCTTCTGTGGAAGGCTGGTGTTCTTCCATCAGAGTGGAGGAAAGCTGAAGGGTTGATTTCATTACCTCTCTAGTGTCATGAAGTAGAACAGTGTTCATGGAAGCTTTTGTCAGAGTATTTCCAGCTGAAAGGAGGCCCTGGAAAAAAATAAAAAACAAAACAACCTTTCTCAGCCAAGTTCATGCCAGTGGGAAGTTGAGTAAGCATCATGCATGATCACCGGCTGAGGGAAATGGTGCATTCTGTAGACAGCAATGTGAGTGAGACTATTGAGAAAGCTGGGTAAGTCAGAGACCGATGTATAATGATGTCTTGCTTGAGAAAGAAAACTGTTAAACACTGAATGATTAAACTACGTTACATTTTTGTCCAAATTAAGACAAAGGATTTAATAATACCTTAAATTTTCATTGGTGCCTTTCTATTTGTAAATGTTTTTCGATGTTCTCATTTAATTCTGACCACTTCTGAGGGAGGCAGGGCAAAGATTATTAACCACATATCCATAGGAGAAATGTGAAGCTCATAGGTTCAGGGACTTAGCAAGGTAACAAGTGGCTGGAATTAGAGTCACAACAAGGTTTTCTAAAATAGCCCGCACCACCACCACTATCACCACCCAGTGTTGGTTCTGTCCTTGTATAACGTTTTTACGATGGCCAGAGCTTCTGCATTGTGGTTTGCAAAGTCTCACTGTGCATTACTGTTCACACATGATGGATGAGATTTAGACAAGAGATGGGGGTTTTCCATGGTTTCACGGCTAATCCGGTGGAGTTTATAAGACTAGAACTCAGAGCTCCCTATGTCTAGTCCATTGTCTTGTGGATTATGCCATTTTTCTACTTCTGATAGCGATTGGGACACATCACAGGTGCTGCAGTATACCAGGGACTGATAAGCATGTCTGCTGGTGACCTCAGTTCTAGTTCTGGTACTATATTTGTATGACCTGAGCCAAATCATATCACCTCTGAGCCTTAAGTCTCCACATATAAAATAAGAGGTTTATATCAAATTACCTCTCTAGTTTTAGCATTCTAAAATGTTTATAATTATATTTGTAATCCAATGTTATTTTCTCTAGAGGAAAAAACACTTTTAACCCTATATTAGCTAAGGGATTTAACTAAGTATCTATTCCACCTGTAATTTACTCCCCGTGCACCACCACAATATACTTAAAGGAAAGAAAATTCCAAGTATAGTTTGGCTCAGCATCTGTATTGTTTTGTATTATTCTTAGACTTGGAAATATTCTGAGGGGCTGAACTAGTTTAAAGTACATGATAGGATTTACTGGAATCTTTCAGTTGATTCATACCTTTATTTTTTTTTTTAGCTTTAGGATTTACATAGGGTAAGTACTCATTAAATAGCTGCTGAATGAAGGAGATGAGTGAAATCACTCCTAAGGAAAACACATGCATCTCATCATGTAAATTCTCAACATCTGGTAACCTAGACAATCATTTACCTACAAGGGGTATGCCTCCTGAAGCTAGCAGGTACAGGTGCCCATTGTTGTTCTCCTTCCTGAATACATCATAAAGAAGTTTTTTCTCCATGTAGACAATAAACTCATGCCTTCTATGCCATGCTCACCTCCATCCCCTTAGTAATGTGTAGCCCATTGAAAGATACGTTACTAGAAGCTGACTTGTGCTATTTGATGAAAGTTTGTCTTGAGAGAAACCAACCACTCTCTTTTTATATTTAAGTAAATTTCAGCAGATGCTTATACCAGCGCGTGGTTTCAGAGGGGGAACCTAATTAACAAAACCAACCTAGTTTCTATTCCCTTTAAGAATCCTCTTCTCTTTCTCCCCCTCCTTCCTGTGTATTGAAAAGTAGTGTTTCTCTGTTTAGAAGAATGATGACAAAGAATTAAAATGGGTCTTAATATTATTAACAGATCCAGCCATTGGGAATTGAGGTGTATTTCTTTCTGATAGAGAATTCAAATATTAACTAGTTCAGGCACTTGCACCTTTTATGGGTGAGATGACTGAATTGTCTTGCTCATGGTCACACATATGTTTAGCAGGAGGACCAGGGCTAATGTGGAATTCTTAAGAAAGGTTCATGTCCAGGGTTGTGCTAGGGGTTTTATGGTGAAGGTGCAGCTTTGGCTTTTAGATGTCATAGAGATTAACAGAATACTTGTGTTTACCTGTAATTATTAGTGTAATTATTAGGTCACTAATGTTTATTATTAAATTTTCTTTAAATAAATTTTAAATTTATTTTTAAATTTTCTTGTCCAAGCAGATACCATTAAGGAGGAAATGTTTGTCTTTTTATATATTCACTATGTTTCTCTTGGCTTAAATAGATCACCAGGCTCAGAATTACTACTTTGCTCCAATCAGTGCTTGGAGACATGGAACTATTTGAATAGAAATACAAATGTGTGCTGGTTTTCCAAGCTTCTCTTCCTGGTAAATAAAGCCAGAAGCCGAAGGTGGCCCTGTCATACAGCCAGTGAAATAATAAATATGTATACATTTAATTTGCATTTTGCTTTTACTTCTGTTAAATGGTGAGTCAGAACATTTAATATCCTGGAAAAATCATTTTTTTCTTATGGCTAGAGCTTTCATTAGTTACTCTGTAAAACACCAAGTCCTAAATGTATTTGTCATAGAAACATGTTCTCTTTGTATCAAGTACATTAACTGGAGTTGGAAAGAGTCTTTTTATTTTTTAGATGCTGCCCAGTTAGAACCGTACATTATGTAGCTCAGCTGTTCATTTGTGGACTTATCTATGGCAATTCTTCTAAATGCCAGGGAAATCAGGGAAGAAAGAGACTTGGGCTTTTGTTTAGTATTTTTCTTTTTAAAAATAAACTTTAATCTATTGATAAAATTTTTGAACTGTGCCATATAGTAAACAATTAGCTACTACTGATGAAATGTTTTATTCAGTCAGGTTCCTTTCAGTATAAAAGATTAGGCCAAGGAAAGCAGACTTGATTTTGTGTTTCCCATCATCAATTGTATCTACTTCTAAGTTAATCACAGGCCTATTAAGGAGACAATGATACAGGAAAACTTGGTAATCCTACCCAAACTAGGTTACTCTTGGGAAGAATTGAAACATTGATAATTGAGACATGTTTAGTCAGCTGGCAGTGCCTTGGTGTTACCATTTTAAGTTAAGACAAAACTGTATTTGAATGGACAACTCCACGAAGTGTGTGTTCTTGTATAAAGTCTTCTGTGTTGTTTATGGGGCTGCATAATCAGTGGGTGTGCAGTTTGTTTGTGGGAGTTTGCATAATGGGTGAGCAGTAAGTTCTTGAGACTTTTCTCTAGGAGTTTCAGAAAGTCAGTTGTGAAATTGGAATGAAATATAAAACATTAAGTGCAGTTCTGCTCCCAATAAGCTGGGCATGTCTGTCCTTTAGTTGGGGTACATGCAAGGGTTGGAATCCAAACACTGGGGCCCTAGGGAGTATAATTAACTTGAATTGAAACTAAAGTTCTGAGACTAAATACTAAATACAGGGCTGTAGAAAGTTCATCCATTTTGTAAGAAAAAGGTGATGTTTAAATCTTTGCCATTCAGTAATGCTGAGCAAGGGGTTTGGGAGGAAGACACAGTTATAGCTAGCTAGCTAGCCATAAAAATGTATTTCTGTTTCATAGCATGGCACAAGAAATTCAGTAGATTAAACATTTTGGGTTTTCAATATTTAATACACTTCTTTTTAAAACAAAAACACCCATGCCCATTATCATGATCTTTGGATTGCTGGGTCATAACATCTGTTGATAAAGGAAACCAAACAGCGGCAATCAAAAGAAACCATACTGTGACCTGCTTAAGTGGTTAAACACATCATAGGTGTTTAGCTAATACTTGTCAACGGAAAGGGGTAGCATCATGTTTTATTTATCTTTGTATTTTTGGAATTTATCACTGTGCCTGGCAAGTGGTCTGGATTTAATAAATGTATGTCGAACGATGTATACATCCAAATGAAAATCGCTCATCAAAACCTAGGATGTTTCACAATTATTCTAATAATTCCATTATTTTCCAGACCATTTTTAGAAATGTCAGGTAGGCTAAAAGACACTAGTTTAATCATAAGTGGTATTTACTCACCAGACTTCTGACCTTTTTTAACCATCATGCCTAAAAATGATTTTTTTTATTTCTCTTAACAGAAATGACAATATAAGTATGAACTGTGTTACTCTTTTTATTTATAAGTACCAGCTAAACATATTTTTAAAGCACCCAGGGTGGCTTAGTAGTGAGTTTGGCTCCAGGTACGCAGACACAAATGGACTTTAAACATCTCTAAGTGAATCAATTTAAATGTCACTCCTCTTGGGGACTTCTCTGATCATCTAACCAAAAAGGGACCTTATTCAGATGTTTTCTAACTCATCACAATAGATACTGATATATTTATGTATTCAGTCTTTCTTTTTCTTCCACCTCTCTGCCCAAACTTACCCTAAACCCAAGATTATACACTTTTGGAAGGGAAAAGTCATGATTCTTAAACTCTGCTTTTAGTGGTTGGCACATAGTAGGTGCCCAATAAATATTTAAATGAGAGAATGAGTAAGTCCCCTCTGTCCTGTCAAGATGAACTGAGCCACCGTTGAGCTAACTCAAACCAAATAGGTTCAGCTGTGAAGACAGTTCTTCAAGGCTAGCGATGGCAGCTTCATGAGAATGCCAAGTCCTCTAGGAGGGGGAAACAATGCTTGTTCAGGTGAACAAATTCTGTCATGAATATGAAGCAGTGTCTCTAAAGAGTTATTCATTTTTATTTACTCAAAAATGAAGAGTAGAGAACAGATAAGTAGAAATTATCAAGCACAAAACAAAACATTCCTAAACTATTAAAGTGGGGTCTTAAAGTACCCAAATCATAAACATATGTAATTCTTAATTCAGGTGCCTGGGTGATAATATGCAAGGGAAATCCTGTGACACTTCAGGTAAAAACTTCCCAGCCTCAGCTGGCTTTTCTTTAACTGTTAGATTCATCATTATCCCAATACCAGGGAAAAGGTTAGCAGGTGTGGCTCTTGGACCAACAGCAGCATCACCTGAGAACTTGCTAGAAACACAGATTTTCATACTATATCCCAGGCCAGCTGAATCAGAAACTCTGGAGATGGGTTTCAGCCACCTGCATGTTGACAGGCATCCAGAAAATTCTGATACATGCTAAATATTGGCAGGAAATGTTAAATTGGTTGCTCAAAGTATAAGCCTCCTGAAGTGCTTGGTATTACCTGGTGAGTCCCAGGGTGTGTTGCGAGGATGCAATCTCCCTACTCTGCCAGAAATACCACAGGAGAAATAAAACTGGTCTTGGCTTCTGTCAGAGCCATGTGGATCACAAGAAAACAAATGCATATGCCTGGATTGGGTATTTGTGACTTTCGATAGTACAAAAAATGTTCTTGATAGTTGCTGGCCCTGCCGAGTGATGGGTACTCCCAGGACTGGGAGATAGACCAGGGTGGTGGGTAGTGAGGGTAAGACATGCTCCATGTAAACTTATGTTTGGGTGTCAATGCAATAGGACACCAGGTGGAATGATGATTTCAAGGGCTCGTGGTTATTTTGAAAGAGGAGGCAGTGGTTTACTGATACTTCTCGGAATATTTTAAGTTAGTTTAATATGCTAGCTATTAATAGACCTCTTTGCCAGAAGAGTACCATGTGCTATGGGGTATACAAAATATATGAATATGATTCTGGCTCTACTTTGTTGAGAACTTACTCTATTCTATGCAGTTCTCAAGTGCTGTTTCTTTTTGTCTTCACCCTGCTCCTGAAGGTGGGATGCAGCATCTTGGACAATAGACAAGGAAATGGAAACCGAGTCAGGTTAGGTACATGCTTATGAACTCAGAGCCAGTAAGGAATGGTTCCAACCCTGGCTTTTCTGATTTTAAAACCCACACTCTTTTCTCTGCTTCATGCAGTTGCACCTTGAAATGCAGTTTTGGGAGAAGAGTTTAAAAAGAAAACAAGTGAGCTTAAAATTTATATATTATGAGCTCTAGATTATGTAATTGACATTGTACTTGGATATCTCAAAGGCACCTCAAATTCTACATAGCCAACACCAGAATCATAATCTTTCTCTCATACCTGGTCCTCTCTAAGGGTTGCCTAGCTCTGCGATGGGTACCACTCGCCACTACCAGGCAGGAGGCAGAGTCTTGGGAGCCATCCTTGACCCCATCCTTTTTATCCACTGTACCTAATCTATCACCCATTTTTACTGATTTTGCTTCCTGAATATGTCCCCCATCCATTTGCTTTTCATCATTTCTGCTGATTCTTGCTAATCTAGCTTCTCTCTGCTGGATTCTAGCCATAGCCACCCTGGGCTCCTGAGTCCATTCTAGCCCTTCTCTAATCCATCATCCATACTGCAGCCAGAGCAATTGAGATAGCTGAGAAGCCCCTAGACACTCCGTTGGATCCTTACCTCCCACACCCAGCTCAATCTTCACAGAAGCAGACACAGTCTGGCCCCCAGGCTCTTCAGGTTGGTGGCCTTTTGAACTCTTGCACAACCTCTGAGGACTTCCTCTTCCAAATAGCCTGCCACTCAGATGCTTTTGCTCTCCGAGAGTGTACTCAGGCCCAGAGTCATAACTGGAATTGGCTACTCTTACAGGCACAGGGTGAAGTCTCGTGTGGGCCTAGGGACCTGTTCAAGCCACCCAAACCCCAAGGTTTTAGAGTGCTTTGGGAGTTTCTGAGGTGCGCACACTCATTCTAACAGGAACCAAAGACAGCTAATTAGATAAGAAAAAAGTAGTTGTTGAGGAAGGAGTTAGTTGGGGGGCTAAAAGCATTATCTTTGACATTCTAGTTGTCTTTAGGATGGAATAAAAAATGGGAGTGTGGGATCCTGCAGCAACCAGTTAATATAAATTGGCCTAAGCTAACCTTGCATTTAATTTTTGCACATGGCTTTTTCAGTTACCTATTGTCACTTGAACTGTAAATAAAAGAGAAGCACCAAGTTGTCTTGCCCGTTTGGGCTGCTATAACAAAGTACTGCACACCAGATGGCTTATAAACAAGACATTTATTTCTTACAGTTCTACAGGCTGTAAGTTTGAGAGCAGGGTGCTAGCATGGTCAGGTTCTGGTGAGAACCCTCTTCCAAGTTGCAGATTTACAACTTCTCATTGTATCTTCTCATGAGATGGAAAAGAGGGCAAGGGTGCTCTCTGAGGTCCCTCTTACAAGGACACTAATCCCATTCATAAGGGCTCCACCCACATGACCTAATTTAAAGTCCCACCTAATACCAGCACATTGGGGGTTAGGATTTCGCCATACGAATTTGGTGGGTGGGATGGGGAGGAGACAAAAACATTCAGTCCATCGCCCAACCCTTTGTGGCTAAGTTAGTGTCCTTTAAGAAACACATTCTAGACTGTAACCCAGTGTAGACATAGACATATAAATAATAAATATATTTAAAAGAAAGGTTTCATTGAGCAAGACTTAGCTATACTACATGAGACATGCTCTAGTATTTTCTGAAATATTCCTTCCTACCTCCACCTTCTAGCAAACACTGGGCACGATCCACCAAAATGACTTTACTCCCTATAGATGGGCTGAAACCTACAGTTTGGAAAGCATGAATCTAGTCTATCATTTCCGCCAGTGCTGCCTGTGCAGAAGCTCAGGCCAGAGTCATGTCTCTGTTACAAAGATGACCAGGACTCCTCCTCCAGTGCTCTTCCCACCCCTGTGTGTTCACCGAGGGTTGTGAGTTAAAAACTACCTGAGGCTCCCCTGCAACGTTTTAATTTCTGTCAAGAAAGCATTGTGAAATTTGGAGAGTAGACATCTGATAGAGTTGGGGGAAAGTAACTCAGAAGGCCACTTTGTCTGTTACGCGAGATAAATAAGCTGCAGGGGTGAAACATGGCCTTTAAATTGGGGCATTTCTATATTCATATAATACTCACTCTGAAGTTCATACTAATTTATTTTAGCAAGAACCTAAATACTGTAGGGAAAAAATAACCTTACTTTAAAAATATCAAGAACAATTTGACAGCTTTTGTTTTCCTGACGAAATTCATTGAGACATCAAGCCTGTCCATTGTAACTGGCAATTCAAACACGCAATGAAAGGAGCTTAAAACAGAGAACTCTTGACTGCTCAGAGCTTTTGGACAGGCTGTTTTACTTCTAGAATACGTTTTCTGGTTACTAAGGGTTTGCTTGTTCCTTTAGGGGTCAAAATTGATTATAGCCCATTTTCGTATATACGTCTCAAAGTTGTCCCAACCTATTCTGATTTTTTAAAAAGATTTTAGAGAACACAGTGTGTCTTTTTTTCCTATAAAAAAGTGATAGCTTCTGGTTCCATTCAGGGATGCGGAGAACTTCTGAACCCAATGACCCCACTTTGATGTTTTTGAAATCTTATCTGCCCTTTCTTGATTTAATTTTGGGGGGAGAGGTGCAGTTTCTTTGACTTTCAGCAGTGATAGCCCCTTAAACTCATTGTTTGCTGTTGAGAATCTTGACCTTGGGAGGCAGATAACATCCACATCATCTGACTTGTGTTTCTCAAATACACTCATATTATACATTGAGCTTGAAATTTTTTTTTAAGCAAAAATGCAGTTTTTGATGGCCTCAAGAGTTCTATCTGTAAAGGAAGCAAGCTTTAGCTCTTTCTCATTCGCTTAATTCTTTGGCCAATAAAGAGCATATTTTCCTTATGCTCCTTTTGGGGTTGTTCAGATAAATAAAGTGCTACCTTTTTGACTGACATATTCATGATTTTTTTATATAAAACATTTATGTGTTTACTAAATATTGTCTACAGCACGCTTTCATAGACTTTTTCATTTCACTTGAACAGCCTGGTAGTTTACGGGTGATGTGGTGGCGGTTTCATTTTTAATGTTGTATGCCTTGAGAGGTTATAGATTACCAAAGATATTTCCCTTTCTGTTGGAGAAATTGCATAGACAATTTTTCCAAGTTTCCTGATGTTTGTCTTCTATTTGGAAAATGAATTTTAACACCCACAATAAAACAAGTAAAATGACCATGAAGCTTTACCTTATTTTTAAGGAGTGATGTGAACTAGACTTTTCTCAGGCTTATGAATTCATTATATGGAAACAAACAAACCAAAAACAATAGCATTATTGCTTTGGCAAGCTATATTTAAATGATGCCCTTTTATTATTTTTCCCAAGACATCTAGTTTAGGCAGAGTGGTGAGGATTTATGGAAAAGGAGTAAATAAGAAATCAGTCTTTCATGCTAAGAGAGAAACATGACTTTTGTTTATATTTGTTTATAGAACACAAAATTAAAATTCAGTTCTTAAGCTTTGTCTACATTTGGGCTTCATGATGTAGCTTTGCAGTTTCTCAGAAGCTCCCTTTCCTATGTGGCAATTTATAATGTAAACATGATGTATCTTTTCATTTTGTGCAAACTTTATATAAAGAATAGTCACTTCCAAATGTCAGAAGACTTCTGGAAGTGTTTTAGAACTGAGCATCCTACACTTTTGCCTAGCAGCTGTAGAGATGATCGCCAGCACCCCCTGATGTTACATTGTTATTGGTTTCTTCATTGTCTGCCTCCTTCACTGGAAAGTCAAGTTCTACAAGGGGAAGGACTGTGTTCTGCTCACACTTGTATTCCTAGCGCTTAGGAGAGTGTCCAGTGCAAAGATGGCTCTCAATGAACATTTGTTGAATGAAGAATAATTTCACTTAGCTACAAATGTCTTTTCTTCAGCATCCTAGTTCCCCTTTCCTTTTTAAAATGTCAGCAGCCTCTCTAGCTTGTCGTCTTATCACTGCTTCCAGTTCCTTTCCCAGTGAGCAGCCTTGTTCATGGTCACATTTTAGACTTTTTTCCATCTCTTGCTTTTGGCCCACTACATTTAGAACAGTTTAATAGCTCATGTCTTGCTCTCTCTTTGCCACTCATCTGCTCTTGTCATCCCAACTCTTACCTCTATGAAAAATACCTCTATTACAAAATCTATACTTGTAATTGTTACCATTTCAAAATCTGAATCTATCTCCTTCCCTAGATTCTGAATTTTTATCAGATATCCTCATTTTTACCTACTTTTGAAATTTTAGCAGTTTTTATTTTGCTTGTTTCTGTGCAGCCACAAAGTCCTGAGGGATTTTTTTTTAAGTTCTCTATTCTCATTTATATTTTCTATATTAATGCCTCTTACCTGAACTATTGTAGCAGCTTTCAAACAGCTTCTTTACATCCCTCCTGCCCCTCTTTAATCAGGTATAATACTTATTACCAGAGGTTATAATTTTATCACTACTATGCCCCCAAATTCTTAGATGCTTACTGTTTCTAAAATCTAAATACCTTGGTTTGGTACATAAGACCATCCTCAGTCTGGCTCTACCTGACTATTCATCATTGTCAGTGTTTGTGATCATCATCCTTGTGGTAGTATATTAGTGACAGCAGCTACCATTTCTTAAATTCTTACTCTGTACTGAGCACAACACAAGAAGATATGAAGTATAAAGGTTCTTAGTGTGTTTGGAGCTGTAAAATCTGATAATGGGTACTGTGGGTGTGAGTGGAAGTGTGAGTGGAAGACCATGACATCTTGTCAGATGAGTTAAAGAGTTTGAACTTCTGTTGGAGATGAGGCAACAACTGGAAGATTTTCACAGACAGGTGGTGAGCTCATGCTTTATGTTAGATCAGCAACATGGGCTCTAGTTTAGGAGAGGAATGAGAGGGGATAGGGACTAGAGACAGGGAGACTGGCCAGAAGAGAGATGGTGAGGATGGAGAAAAATGAGCAGGTTCGAGATTTAGGGAGATTTTATAGGAATTGATGACTACTTCATATGAATTTTGAGATGAAAGGAGGTGAAAAAGATAACTCTCTGGCTTTTGACTTGAGTAACTAGAGAGAGTATACCAGGAAGAGGCAATATATATACATGATGGCAGTGGCTGTGCTGACGCATCCAATTTTAATCTGTGGATTATCCAGGTGGAGTGTGGCTGAAGGAGAGAGGTTCATGATGGAGACACTAGCTGTGTTATGGTCATTAGTCTCTGAGCAATGATTCAAGCTATGTCGTAGATGAGACTGAGATGCCTGCAGGACATCGGGGTGGAGGATCTAGAAGGAAACTGTACGAGTGTGTGGATATAATGAGTTAGGCCTGTTATGGAGACCGTGTGTTATGTTCTCTCGCTCATGATTAAAATCATGGGATTAAATGAGACTTCTCTGAAGAGGTTTGTAGACTGAGAAAATCATTCCCTGATCTTCATTCGCAATTTCATCTCTCCGTATTCCATTTTTTATTCTTCTCTATTTAAGGAAGCATCATCAGATTTTCCTGGCACCACAGATAAGCCACTGTTCTGCAAGGCTTCTGCAGTCCCCACACTCGCCCGGAGTCGTTACTCAGGCACACATTCCCTTTGGAGTTCTTGCACTTATGACTCTTTTGGAGCTTTCCCTAGAAGCGGACTTTTCGTTTGTTCTCTGCTCATCCCGCCCAGCAGCCTCACGTCCTAACAGCTGGGACCATGTCTTCTCCCACTTCGTGTTTTCCACCCAGCCTCGAGCTCCGGTGTATTCTACACACTAGCTGCTCCTGCTGCTCCCCCCCCCCCCGTTGCCATTTTATAAGCCAGATTATTTTAATGCTCTAATACCAAAAGCAATATATCAAAAATCCCAACATGACTGCATGAGCCTCCAACTACTTTTCCATTATTTTCTTCTTTAGAAGAATGAAGTTAAAAGATGACACTTCAAAGCTCTATAAGGTTTTATATCAGTTCATGTATCTTGGACGAAATTGAAAGTGCCTGCTTATGATGTATCTGTAGCTAGAATGTTCTATTTCTCATTTAAAAAAATTAATTAACAAAACGTTCCACAAAACCCATGCAGAATTCTTGTCATTTATCATTCTCACTATTTGAAACTTTCAGAGGAAGAGAGTATATCTTTTGGCAGCTCCCCTACTATTGCTAATTGTGAGCAAAGTTTATCTCCTGGTTTCATTGGGTCGAATTTCCTGTTGTTTTTAAATGACATTTTGCATTCATTTGCACAGGCAGAGTCTGGATGCAGTGAGATCTCTGGTCCAAGAGGCAGGTATTCTGGCTTCTCCTGCCCCTCACCTGACACTTCAGTGACCCCTGGTCCCATGGCTTGACCTCTTTTGTGCCTTCCCCCTCCCCCATCTATGGAGTGAGAATCTATACACTGGTTCCTGGCTTAGTTGAAAGGCATATTGTGAGGCCAGATAGAATGATAGCCTTTGAGGTCCTTAGAACAAACACATCACGCACAGTAGAGAATTTATTTCATAGGAATTGCAGAAGGAGGTCAGGCTCCAGATAGCCACCTTTATAGGTCCTGAGTAAAGCATGTAACATTTTCTGTGATGAGGTTCTCATAAAAGAAGATTCTTCTCTCCTCTCCCCAGAAGCCGAGGGTGCAAGTGGGATGCTTTGCTAAAGTTGTTCTGATCAAAGTTCAAGAACATACCCAAAACATGGATGAGGAAAGTAGTCAACTTTTGTCTTTAAAAAGAGGTGAATCTTGGGTATAGAGGTTTGTTGAAGAAATCAAAACTCATGTTTACTTGTTAAAGAAAAGGAATGCTGGTGGGCAGCAAATAATTCATGTGCTGGAATTCAAACTAGGACATGATGCTCAGTGTATTAAACAAGTTCACTGCTTATTCAGTTTAGATTGTATGGTTTGTGGTTGTCATCCTCACACCTCACAGAGTGTCTAATGCTATGCCTCGCACATGAAGATGTTCAGTGTTTCAGTTCCTATTGAAATGGACTAAGAGAAACTCCTAGAAGTCATCCAGAAAGCAATTTTATCACCTGTGGAATTTAAGGCTGTTTGAGATTATTGGACAGTCCTCAAATGCTAATTAAACTTTAGATAATAATAGAAATATTTGTATCCCTGACCTCCCTGGCAGTGGAGTTTGACTGGAGTTAAAGTCATAGGTAATACCTGATCAAAAATGAGAGGAACTCATAGAGTTTAACACTATTGTCCTAGCAGTCACAACATTGGATCAGTAGTATTGACATTGGACCTATAATAAGAGACTAAAATCCTAATTCCTTATTTTGGCTGGCTGTGAGCATAGTGGCATAATCATAATTTGACAGGTGCCATTTATTGGTTTTCTGCACTTAGAATCAATCTAAGCATGGCAGACTTCATCATACTTGCTAGATTGCATATGGTAGCAACCTCATAGAGTAAAATGATAGCTGATAGAATTTGGGATATGGAAGCAGAGAGGAGAGGGTAAATGTGCTAATATTCTCATCCTGAATGGGGAAGTAAGGTATAGTCATTAAAAAATCTGTGGAATTCCAGAGTTGTTATGCCATCTGGCATTCCCACCAGTAGCACGTGAGAGTTCCAGTTGCTCCACATCTTCATCAACACTTGGTGTGGTAAGTCATTTTTGTTTCAGATCTTTCAGTTGGTATATTGCGGTGGCTCGTGTTGATTTTAAACTATTTCCCTAATGGCGTTGAGCATCTTTTTAGGTGTTTATTGCCATCCTTATATGTTCTTTGGTGAAGTGTTAAGCTCATGTATTAATTCTGGCAATTTTTATAGCATGCATAGATTTTTTTTATGTAGATAATTATGTTGTCTGCGAAGAAAGACACTTTTACTTTTTTAAAAAAAAAAGTTGTCAGAAACAGATTTACTTACTTAAAATTACAAAGGTAATGAACAGAGGAATTAAAACAATCATGTCAAGTTTGGGTGGAGGCAGGGGCAGGGCAGTAGGAGGAAAGTCCCTCATAAGAATTAAGAACAAGAGATTTAAGTATATTGTCAAGAGTAAAGGCTATAACCACCAAGAGACCAAAACAGAAAATCTTCAGAAAGGTTTTCTTGGGGGAAGGGAACTAGTGACAGCAACAGGAAAATGAAGAAATGGCTGTTCTCACCAAGTCCTCTATACCATTTGATATATTGCTTTGTTATATACATTTCTTTGATAAAAATAAATCATTTTATATTGGTAATTAGGACATAAAGATGAAAAGCACCATGAAGTAACTAAAATGGGTAGAGGGTAGAAGATGAAATTATAAAATAAGAAATACCAGGGAATAGTCGGTGTTTAGAAAGTTATGTAAAGGAAGAAGGCAGGTCCCTAAAATGACAGTCATTGCTGATGATTATCTAACACTTATTTGAGTGCTTATTACATTCTATGTACTTTCTAAGCAATAAACAGACATTAGTTTGTTTAAATGCACAACAACCAATGGAATAGGTACTGTTATTATCATTTTACAAGTGAGGAAATTGTGGAGCAGATATAGGAAGTCCATTATTTAGGCAACCTAGCCAGATTTCAAAGCTAGGGTTCCAACTCCAGAGCTGTCTCTCTTAGCTATGATACACTGTTTTTGTCTCATGGTAAGACAGTAGTGTGACACTCCACGGTGCATACAGTGCACGTCCGTTGATCCTTAGGTGGCTTGACTTGTCCTCTAAGGCTATCTCCTAAAGAGGGTCCAACGAAAGATAAAGTCCAAGGCCTCCACTGGATGCTTGAAACTGGTGAGTACCAAAACCCAGTATGTACTTCTTTCCCCTATACATATATGCCTATGATAAAGTTCAGTTGATAAATCCAGCACAGTAAGAGATTAATATCAATAAATAATAAAGTAGAACAGTTATAACAATATGCTATAATAAAAGATATGTAAATGTGGCCCTTTTAAGCAAAATAAGGCTTAATTGAATACAAGCACTATAATACCATAACAGTCGATCTGATAACTGAGGTGGCTACTAAATGACTAATGGGTGGGGAGAGTTCACAGTGTGGTACCTGGACAAAGGGATGATCCACATCCCGGGCAAGACGGGGCTGGACAGCATCCGATTTCCTTACTCAGAATGGCGCACAATTTAAAATTTATGAATTATTTATTTCTGAAATTTCCCATTAACATTTTTGACAGCCGTTGACCATGGGTAACTGAATCCACAGAAAGCAAAACCACAGATAAGGGGGAACTGCCATAATTAACCTTTGTTCATTCATAATTCGTCAGATATTTGAGTGCCTACTAACCTGATTCTAGGTACTAAGATTATTCCTTTCTCCTAGGGGAGGTCAATTGTAAAGAAAAATAGATAAGTTAATGCAAGATGTTGTAGAGAAAAAATAGAGCAGGCTAAGGAGTGGAGTGATGGCAGTGGTGTTGGAAGAGTGTTATTTTAGAAAACGAAGTTAGGGAAGGCCTTTCTCTCTGAGGGGAATACACATAAACTTTGTCTTAGCTTGGGCCACTGTAACAAATATACCACAGGCTGGGTGATTTAAACAGCAGACATTTGTGAAGGTGCCAACAGATGTGTCTGGTAGGGGCCCACTTCCTGGTTTGCAAATGACTTTCTTCTCATTGTATCCTCACATGGCAGAGAGCAGAGAGAGGGACACAAGCTTTCTTATGTCTTTTCTGGTAAGTGCACAATCTCATTCACAAGGCTCCACCCTCATGACCTAATTACCTTGCAAAGGCCCACATCCTGATACCATCCCATTGGGGGTTAGAAATTCAACACAGCAATTTCAGGGGAAGGCAGATGTTAGTTCATAACAAACATAGATCTAAATGATGTGGAGAAGCAAACTGTTCAATTAGGTTGAATTATGCTAGGAAAAGCATTCCAGGCTAAAGGAAGAGTAAGTGTAAAGCCCTGAGGTAGAGTTCCTTTGACCTGTTTGAGATACTCTGCAAATGGCCAGAGCTGAGGCAGTTGAGGGAGTACTTGTGGCCAAGACAAGTGAGCATCATATACTTAAGAGTGACTTTTATTTTTAGTGTGGTTAGAAGCCAGTAGAGGGTTAAAAGAAGGGAAGGGACTTCGGCAAGAACTTCCTGCATTGTATGTCATGAAGAGGCTGTTTTTAACACAAGTTTTGGAAGCTGAGAGCATTTTGCTGGTGGGCAAAGACTGGAAAGAATGAACTGCAGGGAAGTCAGATCCTCTGTGATAAGGGGAAGCGCTTGCATTCAGCACACTAACATGTACCTTCCTTAAAGGTGATTTATTGGCTGTTGCTGTGGCTACATGGAGATGCTAATTCATGGCACTGTTACTAATTGCTTTCTACATTTAATGAAGTTAACATGTTTAACCGCCATTAAAACATTGTCATTCTTAGCTATAAAGTAAAAATTGCAAAGATACGTTATGGGACTGGTGTGGAGATGGTACATAAGGATAAGTAAGGAATTTTGAAGGAAAGGTTTAACTTGAATTTAAAATAGGAGTAAAGGGGGTTAAATATTTGGTAACAGAAGGAAATCTAACTTTGGGTTGTGAACACTAAATGCAATATATATGACATACTGTTGAATTATACACTTGAAACTTATTTGATTTACCATCACCCTAATTATTTTTACTTAAAAATTTTAAAGAAAATAAACAATTTGGATAGAGGTACTAAATATCCAAAAATATTTATCTTTTTATAATTTTTTAATTTGCTTACTCAAGGTGTATGTTTCCTAAATGATCATTAAAGAGTAGGAATAAATCCTTAATTTTTATTATCTAGGGCAAAGTATATTTTGATTTATTTCTGGAAGATAGTAAGAATCTCTGATTAAAATATAAAAGGAAGATAATTTCTTAATGTGTCTAATTATTTTAATAAATTATGTTAGAACCAATAAAATTAATACTTTAAAAAAAGCAATGAAATAGGGAAAATATCTGTATCTATACATACACATACAAGTTAGTCTTCAGAATATGTAAGGCACTTGTATAATTATGTCACAACTAGTCTTTATATGGATAAGTGGCCAAAGGTTAAGTATTCTTAGTATTACAATATAAGACCAATGTGTGCAAAAATAATTATCCATAGTAATGATGAAAGAAATGCAGTGAAGTAAACTGAGATTTAAAAATAAATAAGTTACAATATTGATATGGCTTTGTAGAATTGGAAATATTTGCATATGATCAGTTACATTCAAATTATTACATACTTCCTGAAGGGTAAAACAGTATTTAACAAATCCATTGTACCGAACATGTTCTTTGATCCAGTAATTTTTCTCTTAAGGGGAAAAAAAATCAAAGGTAAAAAATAAATCTTGTTAGGACACTGAATTTTAAAAATGAAAGACTAAAAATAACTTTGTTGGCTAACATTTGGGATAATGATGAAATAAACTGTAATAGCTCAGCAATATACTATATTTTCAGATAAAATACTATGGAAAAGCCTATGTAAGATAACTGGGGGAAAATGTACAATATTATGAAAGACTAGAATATAAAAGAATATAATTCCACTTGAGAGGATATCATAAGATGTAGAAAATAATATGCAGGGTCAACAAGATTTGGAGCACCTACTACCATCAGCCAGGAACTCGCATTGATTTTCAAAAAGTAAGCCATACTAGCAGATAAGATTTATATTTGGAAAAAAAAATTACTTCAAAAAAGGTTTTAGGTCTGTTTCCATAGCCCACATTCAATTCAAGTCAATAAATAAAAAATTTCTTAATTCTTAGCTGATATCATATCTTAAAGTATTATCATATACAACTAAAGTCCAAAAAAGCAGGGAATTTCAGGAAGCCCGAAGAAGTCATTGGAATGGAATTTGACCTGGACTATGTTGCAGAATAACACTCTTGAGCTTGTCACATCAGGTTGTATGAAGCTAGACAGTAAATTCCAAAGATGTCATTGGGTCTTTAAAATGGATCCACCTATTTAATGTATACACTAAGTACGAATACAAATCAACTAGATGGAAACAGTAAAAGGAATAATGGGTGTCTGCTTTGAATTTAGGATGTTCCTCCAGTGTGTTTCCCCTTTCCATGAGAAAGGATTATCCCTGACATGATGCTAGACTGGGACATGTTCCCTGCAGTCTTACTTGAAAGCTGCTTATTACTCAACCTTCAATCATTAACAGGTCAACAGGTACAGTTTCTGTAGTCATCACTGCTAAGGAAAGTTACCTTTAGCACGAGCCTGTGGATTCTTTTTTAATATGTGCGATAATTTAGTTTCAAAGGTCATGTGTCATGTTCAAGTGCTGCTTTAGAACCTTAGAGGTTGTTCTAAGAACTCTTGGTGTCTAAAACTTAACGGCAGTAATCATATCTGTCCCACCAATATGATTTTTGATACTCCAGATACCTGGATAGAATGTGTGTGTTTTTCAGGGGAGGGTGAGGAGAAGTGAACTTGACATGGCATCATACGCAGTGGACGTGCAATTGCGTACAAAAATGATCCATTCACTTTGCCCAGCAAAGAACAGCTTCTAAAATGAAGTTTGCCTACTTCGACAGATTTTTGAGAGGATTAACTGAGATAAAGGAATACAAGTAGTAAGAACTAAGTGAAGCTTTTTCCTGTCACTTTTTATGAGCAAAGCTTTCTGTAAGGTCTGAAGGCAAAAGGATAACATTTAGAGGGAGCGGGCGTGGTGGAAGACAATTGCAAAAGCTAGGGGTCTTTATCCTCCAGGAATTTACAGTAGATTAGAGAAGCCAGGCCTACACATTTAATTAAGGGAGGAAATATAATTAAAAGAAAGGTGACAGACGTGCTGAATGTGGCTGGAGTTAGGGTAAAAGCCAGCCTCGGGGTTCCAAATAAGCCTCTGAGCTTGTGGTGTGTGCTAACCACTCTCTCCAGATTTGCAGATAGGCTGGTACACAGAGCTAACACATGCTATGAAATTACTCTGAGAGTCCCATTTTAAACGGTGATAAGATGTTAGAATTATGCTTGTTGCTTTTGAAAATTGCATCTCTTTCACTGTTCTTCAAGAAGTATTTCATAATAAGCAAATTGCAACTTTTTTTTTTTAATGTGAAAGAAAGGAGGATAGGAAGTGAGGGAGATGACTTTCAGCTTTTCCCAGCTCACCTTTATCCTCCAGGGACTCTGTGCCTCTACCACAGTGCTATTAGTGGGTCCTCTGTGAGCTAGTCCCCATGTAGAATCGCTTCTAGAAGCTTCTGAAATCTTTCCTGTGACACTGGAATAGTGAGGTGGAGGAGATAAGCATTTTATTTATACCTCTCTTATGGGACTTATCACCTTTCAGTGTGTATTTTCAGTTATTTGCAGGTGTATCTTATCTTCCCTGCTGGATTATAAATTCCTTGAGGATCTCTTGATTATTTTTTAATAAATAAAGCTCTGTTCAAAGCAATTCCCTTTATTCCAAAGTGTTGCAGACTGAATAACACAGATCACTTTTGTTTGTTTGTTTGTTTAATACTGCTATTCAAGAGATTCTGAAACTATTCCTTTGTTTTTTGGCATTTGAGATTCAAAGGAAATTCATTCTCTTACCATTTCTAACTTGCACTCTGCTGGCATATTCCCTTCAGTCTACCTAGGGATCAGCCATGGTATATTTTAGTGTTCATTCAGATTTCTTTGGAAACTCAGGACGATGGCCATCAGAAGAGGAGGTACTGGTCTCAAATTTGATAGCTAAACCAGACACTTGGATCTGGTAAACAGAAGGTAGTGGGGCCCGAAAGAAAAAATATGTCTAGCAGATGTAGGAAGGCCAGTGTTTTTCCTGGGCAAGGTTTTCTGGGAGTGCTCTGAGTTTAGTAGCAGCCGGCAAAAACATTGCAGAGAGAGGTCTGCTGGCCCCATAGGCAAAGAGCATGGTAATTCTTGGTCAGGTGGAGTGGGCATTACAATTGATTATTGGCACAGTGTACAGGCATTCTTTAAAACCTCATCATCTGGTGGTGGTGATGATGAAGAAACTGGAGACATTAACCAGTTTTGATGCTTTGTGGATTTCAGCATCTTCCCTGTAATAGAAGGAAGCTTATTTAATTTAGCTGTGGGCCATAAGGTGACTACAAATACTTGTGCATTGTATAGCTGATTTGGTGGTAACATTTTTAGAAATATTCTAAGAAGCTGATCATCCAACCACAAAATGGCCAGTGGGAAATGAGAAGCAGAAGGCTAAAAAAACCTTGCTGTGTGTTACCCGTGTTCAGGCAGCATGGCGCTGGGTCTGGTTGCTCCTCTAGCACAGCGCCTTGCCTCCCCCAGTTTCCTCAAAGCATATGAACGAGCCTGGCATTGCAGTCCGAACTATACAGACTTACATATATTGTTTATTTGTTCATTCTGTGTCCATCAGTCCTTCTAACTGGTCAATGCTTGAAAAATGATGGCTAACCACAGTGCTTCCTAAAGAAAATTTTAAAATGTACCGTCTCCCTTGAGTCTTGTTGTCAATGCTGTCCACAAACTCTGTGTCTTTTAGTTTTTGAGGGGGAAATTTGAGTTAAAATTTTCTCAGTTACTTTGGGATCCGTTAGACCCAAGGTTTTTAACTTTCCTTCTGAGTGTATCACTTATTAGAATGCCCAGACTCTATGAAGGATCGTTTAACTATGAACTATTCATTAGGAGGCAGTGGAAGGTACTGTGTGACTAAGAACTTGAATTTGGGTTCAAATTCTGGCTCTGCAACTTCCACGTGGTCCTGGGAAAGTCACTCAACTCCTTTATTTCTCCGTGTTTTCAGCTATAAAATGGAGGTAATCATGTGCCTACCTCACTGAGTTGTGCAATAGCCCTCAGTAGCAGGCACTCAGACATTTGTGGGACAGTTTGAATGCTCAATGCACAAAGTGTATGTAGAAAAGTAGATGAAGTTCACCCCAGTGAGGAGCCTGCAGTGTAGTTCAGGAGATACACTCATGAAACACAACCAAAGGTACTGGTAATGCAAGATGGAGTTGATGAGAGTTGAGGGAAGGATCACGCCTGTGTGGGAGGCGCACAAGATTAATGAAGGTAGAAGAAAGAAGAGAATAGGAGATGTTCCAGGTGGAAGGCAAGGATAAGAACAAAGGCTCAAAGCTATACCCAGCATATTCTGGTCAAGAACTTGGCCAATGAGAACTGGTGGTAGCCGGCAAGTAGGGCCAGAATGTGTCAGGTGGACCAGATATAGAAGGTCCTACTCCTTTGCCCCTATACTTCATCAGTGTGGTGACTGACACCTGCTCCCATGCCCCGCCCCTCGAATGACCCTGATACTACACACATGGGAATGTCTCTCCAGTCTATGAAAGAGGAGAGGAGAAACAGAGCTGCTAAAAAATGAAGAACCTGGTTATCTATAAATCTACAATCTGATGGAGGAACCATTCCGCAGAGCATTTGGTGAGGTTAAAAGAAAGAAAGAAAAAAAGCCCATTTGTTTGATCGTTGTGGGGATCTTCTGTCAGTGAGACAGATGGAAGCTAAGGCCGATGTACCTCGTTGACACAAACTGAAAAACTGAAGAGGCAATAGGAGATGGCCATCTCAGCTTCTGCTGGCTGGGTAATTGGGCCAAAAAAATTTGGCTTTTTTTTTGGGGGGGGGGTCACTTCTCAAAATACAACAAATGAAGCTGCTATTTGTTTTTTTGCACACATTTTATTTTAGTGTTTTAAGTATACAGTACACTGGTTAGATATTTATATAGTTTATGAGACGATCCCCCTGTAACCCATCTGGCTTTATACATAGGAAGTTGCTATTTGGATCTAACAAGAGTTACTTTATGATGTGGAAGATAAAGGAGACTTGAAGACAGTGATCATAATCTTTTGGAATTATTTTGAAGAAGTTTTATATTTAAGAATTTTTAGGTTTAGAGAACTCTTGAGAATATAGTTCAGAGGATTCTCACAAACTTTACACTCAGTTTTCCCTATCATTTCTTACATTAGTATGCTATATTTATCACAACTCATGAACTAATACTGATACATTATAATTAATTTATGACCATGCTTTACTTAAATTTGCTGTTTTTCCAACTGCCCTCTTTCTCTAGGATCCCATCTGGGATACCACATTACATTTGGTTATGTCTCCATAGGCTCCTATTTGTTGTGACACTTTCTTAGGTTTTCCTTGTTTTTGATGATTTTGACAGTTTCAAGAATTACGATTAGGTGGTTTATAGAGATTGTCTCTCAGCTGAGATTTGTCTGATGTTTTTCTCATGATTAGACAGGTTAATGTTTTCTGAAGAGAAAGTGCTATTCTCATTACATATCAAGGACACATACTATTAATATGATATCACTGTTTATGTTGATCTTGATTACTTGGCTGAAGTAATGTTTGTCAGATTTCTCAACTATACAGTTACTTTTCTTTCCACTCCCTTTCCACACTGTACTGTTTGGGAGGAAGTCACTCTGTGCAGCCTACACTTAAGAAGTGGGAGTTATGTTCCTCTTCTTCGAAGGAGGAGTATCTATAAAAAAAAGTATGTGAAATTCTTCTGTGTGGTAGATTTGTCTGTTCTCCTCCATTTGTTCAATCAATCCCTTATTTAATCACGATGGATGTATATTGATGTTTTACTTTGAGTTATAATCCAATATTTCTAGGTTTTCTTGCTCCAGTTGTTCCAGCTTTGACTCTTTTTTTACTTCCTCGTTCAATTGGCTCCTGTATCCCTTGACATACCCTGAGCATTGTGGAGTTTTGTTGGTTTGTTTTAGCACCACCGTACTTTCCGACATGCAAGATGCTCCGGGCTCACTTGGTATATTTCCTGTCTTCAGTCTCTTGGAATTTGTATCACAGAGAAATAACTCTGGTCATAAGACCTGTTACTGGGGCTTTAGGAGAGAAGATTTTAAAACACTCAGTGGAAACACACTGGATCATGGTTTTTAAGGGAGATGTGACCCAAGAAGGGATGCGAGTTTCTGGAAGATGAAATTCTGATGACACAAACATACTGAAACTCCATGAGAGAGATGGGGGAACAGCATCAAAGAGAACCAGTGTGGCTTCAGAGGACACTTTATGACTAATTTGGCTTTTCAAAAGCTGTATACAGAAAATGTGACTGACCGAGAGTTTCTAAAAACAGCATCATCAAAAGTAACTTAGCTGCTGGTTTGTTAAAACAATTTTGTGACTATGCTAAATGAAGTTATGTGTCTTACCTTTAAGCCGGCTGTAGTAAAATGGGAGCTCTTTTTATTTCTCTGAAGTCATCTGTGATCTTAAGTCATTCACTCAACAAATATTTATTGAATGCCTACCATGTGAAGTCATTTAGGCTCTGGGGGTGCATTAATGAATACAGCTGCTAAATTCTGTGCAGTCGTAGATTTTACGTTCTAATTCAGTGAGATGGGTAACAAATAGGTATTTTTTAGTATGACAGATTGTAATACATGCTCTAGAGAAAAGTAAAGCAAGATAATGAGGATGAGGAGTCCTGGGATGGAGCAATGGGCTTGTTATTTACTAAAAGGTGGTCAGAGAAAGCCTTTTGATAAAGTAGTGACATTTACGAGACTAGCCTGGAAAGAAGCAAGATAATGCATCATGACAATGCAAATGACATACTGCACACACTATACATTTGGACATATACACATGCACTCTTACACCAAAAAGGTTCAATATAGCCAGTAAAGAAATTAACATAAGAAAATGTCATTTTGTAACAAACCATGACAACACACCTTTAAGTGATAAAAAGCAATGGCGATGAGGTGTTAGGGAACATATACTCATATACTTACTGATAATGTAACTGTGTATTTGGAGAGCAAATATATAAGACATTTATGTCCTTTGTTCCAGGAACCCTACACCTAGGTGTTTAGTACTTTAGGCAAAGAGAACAGTGAGTGCAAAAAGCATGAAGAAGTCTGCTTGATATGTTCCAGGAATAGCACAATGGCCAGTGAGACTGGAGTGGAGTCAATGAGACAGACAGTAGTAAGAAGGGAGGCCGAGCAGATGGGGTGAGTGAGGGCAAACATGTGCTGGGCAGGGTGTATTGCTCACTTTCGGGGATGCCAGTCATATAAAGTATGTCTGATTGGCTTTCCCAGAGCTATGCACTGCTGTGGAACAGAAATTTATAGGTTCTTCACTTAGGCTTTTTCTTTGAGGAGACAGGAGCCACTGGAGGGTTTTGAACAGAGGAGTAAGGTAATCTGATTTCATTTAAAAAGGACCACTCTGCCTGTTCTGCGTGCTAGGGGTTGAAGGGCAGAAGCAGGGAGATCTGTTAAAAGATCTTTGAAAATATTAGTATATTTTAATCTTAATCTATTTATCTTGATCTATTTAATATATTTTTTTATGTAGTAGTAATTGTGTGCATACAATTTTTTTCCCATGGCGTATATTAATATTTTCCTTCTGTTACTATAAAGTTCTCAGATATATAATTTTTAGTGGCTACAGAATAGTTCCTTATTGCTGCTGTGAAAAATGACCTCCAGTTTAGCGGCTTAAAAGTACATAGCTATCTAACAGTTCTGGAGGTCAGAATTCCTAAAACTGAGATGTTGGCAGGGCTGTGTTTCTTCTGGAGGCTTAGGGGAGAATCTGTTCCTTTGTCCAGCTTCTACTGGCACCCTGTGCTTTCGCTCATGGCCCTGTTAGTAGTATAGCAGCTCCAATTATCTTCCTCCCCCCTCCTCCTCCCCCTTCAAAGTCTCTGTCTCTTCTCTTCTGCAGTCACATCTTCTCTGACTGACCCTCCTGTCCACTCCGCTAATATGGACCCATGTGATTACATTGGGCCCAACTCTAATCCTAGGATGATCTCCTCATCTCAAAATCCTTAATTTAATCATATCTGGAAGTTCCTTTTCCTGTGTAAGGTAGCATAGTCATAGGTTCTTGGGATTAAGGTGTGGAATTGGGGGCATGGGGATGCCATTATTCCGCCAAACACAGTATTTTGTGGTTCATTTAACCATTCCCATTTTGGGTTACTTGGACTGTATCCAGTTTGGGGCTGTTATATCTAAAGATACATTTGTACTCTTAGACCTTCTTTCCTAATGTGTTCCTTAAGAAAAATGTTCAGGTGTACAGTTCCTGCAAGAAAGGGCGTACACATCTTATGTATTTGCTCTCCAAATACATAGTTACATTATAAAATGTGAGTATGTCCATTTCCCTACAACCTCATTAACATTACTTTTTATCACTTACATGTGTATTTCTACGTTTTGTCACAAAATGACATTTTGTTGCTGTGAGCTTTGGAGAGACGGTGTCTAAATGTGTAGTGTGTGCGGTATGTATTTTGAGAATGGTGTTTTAGTTTTGCTTTTTAGTTGTATGTAGAATAGAGACAAAGGCAGACTGTTGCTTAAGTAAGGGGCAAGGCAAGGCTGGCATTAGTAGGTGACATGCACAGAACTATTTCGCTTTCACTTCCATCGTAGAGAATTATCTTCAAAATGAAAGGGATTAATTAAGAGGGATTTAGAAGACGATGAAAGAGCATCTAGGTAATTTGAATGTGTTCACATCTCTAGGGCACACTAGATTGCATCCAAGGTGTTGAAGGAGTTAGCAGATACCATCTCTGAGCCACTGCCAGTGATAGTAAGTAAATCTTAGCGGGGGAGGTTCTAGAAGACCAGAGGCATGCAGATGTTCTGGATAGCTTTTGGAAGAGTTGAATTCCTAAAACTATCAGAAATGCTTGCTTGCAAAAATTCTGAATTATCATATAAATGATTTCTGAACCCGTAGCAGAGAGTGCATTTGATCCCGAAGAACCAGCATAATTTTACTAGTGTGTAGTGGCCAATTTATTAGATTTGCTTTTTAGATCAGTGTTTTAGACTGGTACAGGAAGAGAAATCCATAGACATTGGAGCATGTGACAAAAATCTGTCATAGGTCTCCTTATGTGCATAAAAGAGAAAAGTTGGAGGCTGATAGAATAATGAAATTCGCAGCCGATTCTATTCATATGCCGTAGCACAGTTACTGTGTATCAGCCTGTAGAGAAGTTTCCAGTCACTGACCTTCAGGATTTTGTTTGGTGCCCACTTAAAGATCCTTAGGACTTGGATGGAAATCTAAAATAGCCCCATATTTTATGGGGTTGATGACACAAAGTTCAATGGGCTAGCTAAATCTATAGAATAAATATTCACACTGTGAAATAAATGCCCACCAACTATGAAAATGGTCCAAAACCAACTAGATAAATTTAACAGAAATAATGAGAATTTTTTAAAACCGAGGTGTTTAGAATTGAAATTGCAGTTCTTTTTTTTTTTTTTTTTTTTTGCCTTCTCTGAATTTCCCCTAATTAAAAATAAAGCACTGGTACTCGTATGTGAAAATGATTATTTCAGGTTTAATTCGTATCTGTGGGAGAATGCTGGATTCATCTACATGTGGTTGAATGAGAGCATGGTATAATGTAAGAAAACATGGCACTGCCATGAACTAGTTGTCATCTTGGGAGAGCAGCTGGTATCGCCTTTCTGGGTCTGAGTTTTCTTATCTGGAAGGTTAGGAACAGCAAGGGGTGGGGGGTGAAACTAATCACTTTGCCCCATTCCCGCTCCTGTGTTCTATCAGGCAGTTACAAGTTCATCCTCGTGTTCTTCAGTGAGTTTGGCCGTATCTCTAAATGGAAACTTCCAGTTGTTTCTGGATTAAACAGACCTTTTTAAACCCTCACTGAAAAGGGCTCAACTTTCTTTTAATCTGCAAGTTCCTTCCCATCTCCCTCCATCAGGGTCCTAGTAGACCAGCCTTATTCTCGACCCTTCAATCCAGGGTTCATTAAACCCTGCACTTGAGTCCCATTTTAGCTTAGGAAGACTATGTCTCTTCTTGTTTAGGGCTCAGGCCCAACTTATGGGATTTCTAAGATGAGACTGGAGCCTCACTTTCATCCCCAAAACTTCTCCATGGCTTTACCCAAGAGGCACATGGGTAAACTTACCCCAGACCATCCTGGTGACCGTCAGCTCCTGACCCCTGGCACTTCGCTGGCTTTCTCCTCAGCACCACGACTTCGATTTAGTTGCAGCTGTGATAGTTGTTGAATTTGAATTTTCAACTTCATATTTTTCTCAGTTTGCATCGTCGTGTTGTCATTTCTAAATAGGTTGAAAATATCCTCACATGCCTTGATTTACTCTTGCCTCGTCTAATTTTCCCCTATTGTTAGTCATCAGATATGATCTAGGGTTTTTATTTTTGCTCTTATAGAACACAATGTATTATACATCTTCAGACAATCTAGCCTTTTGCTTCTTTTGTCTTATTTACTTAGATTGAATTCTGAGTTGAGAGTCTGAAGAATATTTGTTATGCTTCTTGTTCCATTTTGGGCACCTTAATTTTGAATGATAGAATAAAGAAGCGAGATCACTTTAGCACATTACATTATTTTCTTAAATCTTTAAAGTATCTAAGAATTTGACATTTGTGGTTAAACATAGAAATTTGAGTCTCCTTCTAGGGCTTCCATCAATATTCTGTTCTCATTTTCAGTGGAAGGGGTGTTTGCAGCCTGGGATACCTCAAGTGTAGTATTTTCAGCTTGCTATTACCTAAATTTCTCCTCGGGCTGCTTCTGCCACGGATTCTTCCCAGTGTCAGCATTTCCATAGGTCATTTTAGGCACTGCCTGCTCCGCTATGCCTCTGCATGCTCTAAGCATTGCCTTATATGCATGTGACATGTACACTTACTTTAGGTTCTAAATCTAAGTTAATTACCGTTAACCCAGGCAAGAAACGTGTTGTCCAGATTCCTGCATGCTCTCTGCCTGCCATAATTATATCTTGGATTCATGTCTTTTGTTTCTGGTTAGCACATTGGGCAGGAAACGAGCTACTTGCTGTGGCTGTGACCAGGGGGTAGTTTCTCTGCTTACCTGAAAAACAGTTCTTTGGCTTGCCACCTGTGGCCAGTCCTTTTCTTCTTCTGCGTCCTTGGAGGCTACCTCTCCACTCCTTGCCTAGAAAGTTTCCCAGCCCAACCAGTTTAAGATAAGCAGAGCAAAATAGTTACTTCTCAGGCTCCTCTGTACACATTTTCACTGAATTGTCTGAATTTTCTCCCTTAAAAAAAGTAAGATCTTAGACCTGATCTTTTTGTCGATTTAGATGATGTTTTGTTATTAATGAGACTTCATATTTATAAATAGTGCTTAAAACCTTTAAGATACAGGTACTTTCAAAGAAGGTTTTCAGTCTGTCTGCTTTCTATACGTTTTTGGGGGCTAGATAAATGTTAAGTAGTTCTATTACAGCATGGAATGAAAGTTAAGTGGCTGTTATATGCATAGTCAGCAACAGTGGAAGACAGAAATAACCCATTACTTCTCTATGGTCACAGAGATGCGTAACATAAAGACAGACGTGCCATCGGATATTTTCATCTTAAACTCTCTGCAGGTGGGCTTGTATGCCATGCAGGAGTAAACACTTTGCAACCAGGACTCAGGTTCAGTAGCTCTGATGAAGTCAGCAGAGCTCCTTTAGCAATCAAGTTGTTTGCATGTCATAAAACTAGGATATGACTTTAGGCAAATATTTGTTGAGTGAGAAGTGTAGGTGTACACAGAAGACTCCTTTCTCAGGGAGTATTTCCTTATGAAGTTCATTAGACCCTGCCTCTAGGACACTGTGATGTCATGGGAGCAGCACAGACCATAAATGTCACAAGATCTGTGCCCAAGTGACTATTTGGCTAATTGTCCACTAGTGGTAAGACTTCAGGCTCATCAGTCACCTGGGGGGCCGAGGTGTTTTCCCTACAAAATTAGGCGGTGCTGGAAGAAATGTTGAATTAAGTCATTTCTAAGGATCCTTTTAGCTTTAAATATCTAGTTAATATTTCTAAATGCTATTTTATCTCTTTTTATATAACTATTCATTTACCCAAACTTAGAAATTATAAAGAGAAATATGTATACCATCTGTTTCCATAACACAAAGTAATTTTCATGTTATAGAGTATTTCCCTCCAGTCTCTTTTCTACACAGATATATGTAAGAATGTGTAAAACATACTGGACATAGATATTTCGAAATTAGAATCATAGTATATATACATTTTTATGAATTGATATTTGTTTAATTTAATGTATTATGAGTATTAGCCATTTCATCTGAGTAGTACTTAGAGCTTTTATGCAAAACAAAATTTTTTGGTCAGTTGTGCAGTTTGTTCTGAATTTCCATATTGGAGATAATGTCATAGGCACTCTCCAGACACACTTGGCTTCGAACATCTTGTAAGTCTCAATAGCCAGCTTAGGCCATTCCAGATAAGACGCAGGAAGGGATATTCCAGAGGCTGCCGCAGCCAGGGGTCAGTGAGGATGATTGATGAACCCTAAAAAATTGCATATGCATGTGACCCATCAGTGTCTCAATTGACTTCCACAAATTTTTTTTTTTTTTTTTTGTGCACAACCAAATGAAATGTGGCTGATGCTGGATAAAGTAATAAAAGAGAGAAACTTGGTGATCAAGGCTTTTCTTTCTGTGCCTTTGCTCACCCCACACCTTGCCCCCTCTGGTCCTGCTCCCCTCCCCAGTTATTTCTTTCTCCTCTGTGGGTCTGCTGCATTTTGTTTGTGCTGCAGATAAAGTTCTTATTGAATATTAACCGGACATTTTTTGCGGCAGTTGTTGGGTGTGGGGCGGTCAGGGGAAGTTATAAGAAATAAGAAATTTATATCTCCCCACTTTCCACATCAGTGGACTTCAGAGTTGGAAGATCACCTTAGCCAATCTTAGAAGAACATGTGAAAATGAACTATTACTGAACACTGAAAACTTTTTTTCTACTACTTTTGTTTGCTTGTGTGTACTAGTTCAACTATACTGTTCATTACGTTGGTTTTGGTAGGCTTGCTGAAACTTCAGCACCACAAAGCCTATATGAGAAGTACTACATTTAGTGGAAAGTTGTATTACATCACTAAATGTACTTCGAGGCCCCTTCTAATTCCAAAATTCTATGATTTATAGCATTGTTCCTGTGGAAAAATGCATTCCAAATTCTAAGCAGCTGTGTTTTGGATCCTAACTTCTTTAGAGTTGTGGACTACCTATATATAAAATCATCTCTATGCAGGTATGTGTATAGAATTGGCTTTATGTGTACGTAACAGTGATAAAACTATTGGTTGAGCCCTTATTATGTATGTAGTCAGAGCCTGCACACATTGCCTCATTCTCCCACGATGATTCTCTGAGGCAGGCGTTATCTCCATTTTACAGATCAGGAAGCTGAGGCCCTGCAGAGCCAAGACGTGACTGCAGACCTGTCCACTTCCAAGTCTTGAGACCTTTCTTCTTTCGTGTCTGATGCTTCTCAGCACTGTGCTAGAGAGCCTTCCCTCTTTCTGCGTCACCTCCAAAGACCTTCCACAAGAGAGGTGAAAGTTAATTCCTTTAAATATACCTATTTTAAAGCAGTATTATTCCCTTCGATCAGCCTGAACCATTGATTCCCTTAGATAGAGTCACCAACCATGATGGATCTTTACTCTTTCTCATTGTGATGAAAAGGCAGTTGACATGTCTCAGAGGCTTGTAGAAAGAGTAGCCTTAGGGAAATCTTTTATGTAAAGTGACTCTAAAGTATCCAATTAGGTACAAGATTCACATAAACATACTAAAGTTTGCCTACAGAGAATAGAATGGAATAGTCAATGATAGCAGGTCTCTCTATTTAAAGACATTTAATTGTAGTATTCAAGTAAATCTAACTTAAATGTGAGTCAGGATATTCACTTGTTCATTCATTTACCACTATTAGGATTTTTATTGAACTCTCTTAGGTACCAAGTTCCACGCTAGGCCCCAGGGGACACAAAGTAGATGAGACATAGTCTCTGTTTTTAAGAAGCTCAAAGCCTTCTGCATGGCAGCCCAGAAACATATTTTAAAATTACCTCAATTTAAATGAGATCTCATAAGAGTGGGGCATATGTATGAGGAGAATGGAGGAAGTTAGGCTTCCGTCTCGATATCCTTGTGTTACTGCTGGGTATGAGTTGAGACTCTGGGCTTCTCAGCTGGGTCCCAGTGGAAGGAATCCTATTAGGGTGACATCTAAGGAAAAGACTCATGAGGCTTGAAGTTGGAACTCAGAGCCCGTTTCACTTAGAGCTGAGCATGATGTGGTGGTGGTTGCTGGTGGTAGGGATCCCTTCCTGTACTGCGTTTGTATTTCTGGAAGAGGAAGAAGGTGTAGGGACGAGAACCTCAGCTGTGGGCAGGAGGTCAGTAGCCTCAGTTGCTACAACTGCTAAATGATCTGCCTGGCCTTCCAAAGGGTGGAGGTGTTACAAGGTGAACCCAGAAACCAGAGTGATTTAGTGTTCAAGGTGGGGCATTTTTGGAAAGTACATTTTTTCCATGAGATGTGTTGCCTGAAAGAGGTTCCATGTGTAATCTGCCTCAAATAAATAGATTTCATGGGATGCTGTCAGAAAAACCAACTTGATCTGATCTCCCATTCTCCCATTAAAATTTATCGAGTGGAAAGCATTTCTCCTATTCCTGGATGAAAACATATCACATGACTATTCTGATTCCTTGTAACTAATAAAAAGTCCCACATTAGTTTGCCAGATTCTTTAAAATGCCTAATATCATGTCTAGTAGCTGTTTTTACAACTGCCCCCCTTCTTCCAGCTAAGGCCTATTGCAGAGAAAAGGGACTGTTCTTCGCATGTTTTCTTGCTTACTCAGTAGCTGTTATTTCTGGCTTGAGGTGCAATGGGAGGATAAAAGGGACCATAGAAAAATTTTTGTTTGGAAAGTGGTATCGCAGGAGAGCTGTCTTTGTGTCGTGGGTGTTTAGAATCGATTCTTTCTCTGATGAGACCGTTTTGTGGGCATCTCTTACCTTCAGTTTTCTTGGTGTGGCCACCACATTCTCTTCTCTCAGTTTCTAGAAAGCCCGCTGGTCCATTTGTACTCCTGTCTGCTGGTTTCCATTGCTGTGTAAGAGGTAACTCTTAGTGAGCTAAGCACGATGTAGTCCCATACATAAGCTCATGGTGTGGTCCATGTCTGGTCTGTGGGCAATAGTCACACATCCTTTGCTCCCACAAACGTGGGGAGTGTAGGCTGATCCCAATGCAGGTATTATTTCCCGTAGCTTGTCTGTCAGCAACCTGCCAGTCTACCTCTGGAGCTTCAGGTGTCTTAGGCATAAGTCACCAGCAGAGTTGCCCATGTTGCAAGAGTCTCCTGCTCTCCAGTTAGTCCTGTTGAGGCCCCTCACTAGGCGGAAAGAGGAAGGACAAGCACTCCCACCTCTTCCCTTAATCCTTTACGCTGCAGCCACTACAGCAGACTGCTGGCTTCAGCCCTTCCCCCTTTTAGCCGCCAACAGCCTGAACTGTTTATACCCTCACTCTGCTTGAGTTGAAGGTCAGTGAAATGGTTTGGGGCTATGTCCTTTGAAGAACTGCGTGTAGGCCAGGCACTTCACTTTGGAATTTGATATCTCGTCTATCTTAGTGGTTTGGTTGACACATCCATTCATGTCCATTTTAACCCTTTGTAATACACTTTTAAGGAAGCATTGCTTATTGGAGATTCATGAGATACATGACAGAAAAGGCTGCAGGTTTCCTGCCCATTTTGCACTAACCTCTTTTCTAATCTTCCTACTCCCAGCACCTGTGCTCATGCTGCACCTTCTGGATGCTCCCTGCCCTGCTCCTGCTCCTTCTCTGCACTGCTTGCTCCTTTGAGCCTTCAGGATCTCAAGTGTTGCTACCCCAGAAAAGACTTCCTTGCCCCCTGCCACACCTAACAGATCTCCTCCTAATTTTCTGCTACTGCATTATCCTATTTCTTTTGCAGCATGTATTACAGATGATACTTTTTTTTTCAAATAAATTATACAAACTATTGAGTGTCTTTCTCTCCCATCAGATTATAAGCCCCATGAAGGAAAAGTCTCTTGGTTTTATTCAGTAATGTATACCTAATTGGTGCTTGCTAAATATTTGCTGAATAAATGAATGAAGGTTTGAATTAGATCACTTTATTTAAGCCACCACTTCCTAAATCCATCTCTCCTTTCGTGTTAACTCTTAACTTCTGGGGTCTTAGTTACATGAGATACTTGGAGAGTTTAGGAAGTGCTGATAGAAGCTTAACTTTTGGTGTACTTTATTGTTCATAATTGTCACCCCACACACATACCTTTTACTCTCACTTTCGCTCTCTCTCTTCTAACAAGAACTCTGAGGCAGGCATGGCAGGCATTTGACCCCATTTTATAGATGACCTCACCAAGGAGGAGACAATAGGTATGAGATCACTGAAGAGGTTAATGGCAAGCATGGCCCAGAGTTTGGCAACCCCAGCTCACTCCTGGGCTTGTCTTCTTCTGCCTCCCCTGTTGTCCTTCTTGTCATAGCTGTCCTCTGGTCTCGTAGCAGGACTGTGACCTAGCTCACCACTTCTGAATCTCTCAGAGGCAACAGCAGCCCGGGCTCAGTTTAAAATGGAAAGATTAGTTCCTGGCCCAGAATCTATCTTGCATGGTGCAGAGCAAGAATTTCTCTTAAAGATTTAGTCCTGTGAAAGCAATGAATGCATCTACAGGAGCCACACACATCCACTTCCTGCCCTCGGCCTACACAGTTGAAGGTTTGTGGGGAGTGGGAAGGGCTTCCTCCCGAGGGGGAAGGAGAAGCTGGATTCTGAAGGACAGTGTTGGACTTGAACTAGGATTGGTGATTGCTTTACCTTTCATTCTTTCCTGGCTGCTCAAGAGACTATCCTAACTCTGGCCATAAGTCAGAACTTCACAATCTTTATTTTACAAGTTTTACCCCACATAGGGCCCCATGGGGCAGTCCAGACTCCCTGAGGTGACAACCTTCAGTTCAGGAGCGGGAAGCTTATCTCATATGTGCACATTCTTCGGGTCCGTTCTATCTGGTTATTACATCGAAACTGTAGCTGCTGATGTTTGTTGCTTAATTTCTGTCTTTCGATTGTACAGTAATAGACTACAATTTTGTTAATTATTGCTACCACATCATTTGAAAGTGCATGCTGCAACATGGCACCATTTTATTTTATTTTTTTTTTTTTTTTTGCAGTAATAATAAAGCTTTAGATTTGAAATGTGCTTCAATGTCACAGAGCACTTTCATTTTATTACCTCTTCTGGCTCTTTTATAGGAAAATCTAAGTAGGCAACTTACTATATAGGAGAGTGGGAGGGAAAGTTTTTATTTTAGGTATTACTTTACAATAATTTTTGGTATAATAGAACTATTTTTATAGCAAGTATTTCTTTAGTAGCAAAAATTAAAAGGTGAATTTATAATTTTATGACTTCCTGCTCTTTTAAACCTTCTTGTCAAAGTCCAACAAGTAGATTCTGCCCAGGGTCATATAAAACAAATCATAACTTTTTGGCTAGGTGCCACTATTCTAGGATTTAAACCGGAATATGATTTAACACTGCATTATAAAGAAAGTGGTTTCTTAGAATAGAGGCATCCAGTTATTCTATTTATATTGTGGTAAATTCACATGACATAAATTTACCATTTTAAAGTGAAAGGCAGGCAGGGCAACCACCGCCTCTATCTAATTCTAACTGTTTTCATCACTCCAAAATAAAACCTCATACCACTAAGCAGTCACTCCCCTTTCCCCACTAAGCAGTCACTCCCCTTCCCCAGCAGCCCTAGTCAACTATTAATCTGCTTTCTGTTTCTATGAATTCATTCTGGATATTTCATATAAATGGAATCATATAATACGTGTCCTTTTGTGTCTGGGTTCTTTAGCATAATGTTGTCAAGGTTCATCGATGTTATTGCATGTACTGGTACTCATTCCTTTTTATAGCTACATATGCAGTATTTTTAATATCAAAAGAACTTCTGGGGTTATGCAAACTCCAGCACCCACTCACACATAGACTCACTGTGTCCTTCCTTCCACTGACGACATCCTTTTATGGTAAGCTTGGGATTTTAGTCCATAATGTTGTACAAAGCCTAAAGGAGGAGTTATGTGCAATTAAACCTGCAATTTGTTAAATATCAAGACTCAGAAAAAAAAGGCTATAGGATCTTCTATGCAAGGATTACAGGTAATTCTTTGTATTAAAAGACACCTAGGGGACAAAAATTGTTCCCTAAATTATGTAAAGAAAATAACATTAATGCAAATATTCTCGCAGCATGAAAGTTTGTGCTTTCATGGCAGTGTTTGGAGCACATGTGGATTTTTTAGTGTTTTTGCATTAGTTCCCACTTGGAGGTTGGGGCCTGCTGGTTTAAGATCTTTTCTTCAACATTTGTAGGTGACATGGTATACAAAAAAGAGAGAGAGAGAGAGAGCATGAGGCCCATCTGTGGGACAGTGCCAAGAGTCTAGGTCTTAGAAAAGAGAATGAGCTTCAGAGGTGGACAGAGCTGGATTCAAGTCTTGCCTCCACCACTTATTAGCCATTTGTCAGTGGGCACACATCTTTAAGTTGCCTCATGGGTAATGGGAGTAGATGTTAATCTACTTGTGGAAGGCAAAATAATGGCCTCCAAAGATATCCATGTCCTAATTCCTGGAGCCTGTAAATATTACTTTATTTGAAAAAAAAATATGTTCGAAGATGTGATCAAGGATTTTGAGATGAGTAGATTATCCTGGATTATCCAGGTGGGCCCTAAATGTCATCATAAGAGTCCTACTAAGAGAGAGGAAGGGGGATTACACAGAGAGACCCAGAAAGGAGAAGGTGATATGAGGATGGAGGCAGAGATTGGAATGATGTGGCCACCAGCCAAGAAGTACCAATGCTGGCACATCCAGAAGCTAGAAGCAGCAAGGGGCAGATTCTCCCCTTGAACCTTCAGTGGGAGAATGGCCCAGCCAACACTGATTTAGCACAGTAATACTGGTTTTGCACTTCTGGGCTTCAAACTGTGAATAATAACTTTCTGTAGCTGTACCTCACCAAGTTTGTTACAGCAGGAAACAAATGTACTTTTTTTAATCAGGTAATTTATGACTTCTTCTAATTGCATGCTATATTTAGTTTTCTTCCCTTCTGTCCTTGTATCAATGGTGGTCTTTCTCAAACATTGAGTACAGTGGTTAAGAGTTTTAGTGCTAGAGCAAGGTTTCCCAACCTCATTACTGTTGACATTTTGGACCAGATTATTCTTTGTTGTGGGTTGTCTTCTTCATTTAGGATGTTTTGCAGAATTCTTACCTACTAAACACCAGTGTCACCTTTCTTCCATCCGTGACAACAACCAAACATCTCCAGATAGTGCCAAATATCACCTGGGAACAAAGTTACTGCCTGTTAAGAACCACTAACCTAGGTTTGATCCTAGCTCTATCACTAAGTAGTTGCATGGTCCTGAGCTTGTCAGACAACTTCTCTGAATCTCAGTTTCATTTCTATAAGTAGAATAGTGCCTGTATCACAGAGTGGTTTGAAGATATTTAAATGATGTAATGTACGTAAAGGCTTCAGAACAATGCCCGGTACCTAGTAAAGTGTTTAATAATGAAAACTATTATTAACCCAGACTCTACCACACTATCGCACTATTTTCTGTGTTTCCTTTATAGAAATGATGGGAATTTAAACCTTTTCCAAATAGTAACTTCTATTATAAAGACCAGTGTTTGAAATTAAACATTTTTTTAATTGCCCTCCCCTGCTACCCACTGCTCCCCAACACTGAGCCTAACAGTTGAGGAATCATTGCTTGATTTACATGCTTGAATCACCTGTCAGTCATGCTAAATCACTGAACTCTTCAGATAATTCCCTGGATAAGCTGTAACAGCAAGGAAACCCTCTTCCATCTGCCAGTGATATTTCTATTATTCCATAATTACAGCTTTCTCCTCAGTGACGTCGCTCTGTTGAATTCACTTATGGATGTGTCAATATCTCTATTCAAATGTGTGAAATATTTAGCACCGTTTAGCAGTTTCGGTGAAATGTTAGAAAGTGTTTTGAATGGATCCCATCATCTACTTTTGTAAGGAGGGGGAATGTGCTCCATCTGTGGTTTAGGCTATTGTGTCTTCAAGCATAGGGGACACAGCAGTGAAAAAAAAGATTCCCTTTTCTCAGTGAGCTTGCATTCTAGCACAGAATAATAATAATATGCACAATGAGTAAGTAAGTGGTATAGTGTATTAGATGGTTATAAGAACTATGGGAAAACAAGGAGTCTAGGGTAAAGGGGGGTTGGGAGGGCTGAGATGGCACTGGGGGATAAGGTGCTATCTTGAATAAGAGTGGGAACATTTTTAACTATTTTCCTAGAGATAAATGAAAATGTCTGTGATGTGGATTGAAACCAGTGTTTTCTAATGCACTTCTGCTTATGATGAGCCATTGGAATACCTGAGTCTTTCAAAGGTGTTAAACCTCTGTTCTTCACAGTACTGCCTAGGAGTGTCTTTCAAAGTTTAGCCATGTGGCTTTTGATTTATCCCAGCTGTCGTGGGAATTTTTGATAGAAATGGTTCAGGGTAATTATTGGCAATGCAGTCTCAGGGAAGAAGTATGCCTAGCAGATCAGAGTACTGGTTTTTACATCAAAGCAATCATCTTTTTAATTCTGGCTCTCCACATATAAAGTGAATGACTTAGGGCATGTCACTTAACCTCACCCAGCCCGAGTCTTCTGTAACCTTTGTCAGGATTAAATGGAATCATGTATAGAAAGCACTTAGACCTGTATCAAGAGCATTGTAAACCCTCAGGAGATGCTGGTAGTTGTAATTTTATAATCAGCACAATGGAGTATTTCTAAGGTAAATATTCAATCTAATTGTAAAGCATACCTGTAATTGTTGGTTTCAAATACATGAGAACATTTCTCTACTAAACCCTGTCTGCAAAAGTGGGGAAGTGTCTCCATGGAGAACCATGACTGAAAGGAGCTCAGGCCCCAGACACCCTTTGAGCACTTTGTGCAGACTTTCAGAAAGGAAGCAATAGAGGCAGTGAATAATTCAGTTAACGAAAGTACAGCTATTAAAAAATGTTCTCATGGGTGGTTCCACTGACTGAATAGAAAAGTCAGTTGTATGGCTGTTCGTGTTGCTGATGGACCTTGGTTAAGTGATCGTGGAATAGAATGAGTTGCCCAGTTTTGCTGAATGACTTCAGAAAGTTCCCCAAGGAGTCAAAGGCTTTACTGGGAAATGGTCGGGATCAGGAGCAGAGCATACCTGGATTGCACTGCCACACTGCAGGAGGTTCCGGGACTAGTGGAGGTGGTGGTCGCACAACGTTGTGAATGTACTAAGTGCCACTGAATCATTCACTTTAAAACACTTGCTTTTATGTGCATTTTATCTCAATAAGTTTTTTTAAAAATAAAATTCTGACAGTGCTAGGTGTAAAGCCCAGATTCACTGTCTCCTTGTCTAGTCTTCGAAAGGGTTATGAAAGAGTATGATACCTCTGTTTTGTCTATATGGAATAACTTTTCTTTAACTTTACAAATGTATTAGAAGTTTAATGTTTCAATATATTAAACTTGTGTTTGCTTATTTATAAAATTCAGTCCTTCCAGCTCTAAAATTTTATGGTGGTATATTGGTTACATAGATAGCAGACAAAGCTACATCCCTACAATATCTGTCATGGTATCTCACCCAGAGTAGGTGTGTCCAATACATGTTCATTGAATTGAATGTATGTTGTTTTCTGTGTTGCTCATAACTTATAATGTAATACATTAATGGAAGTAGAGTTGAACTGTCTAATGTTAGAAATCTTCAAGTTCAACTTGCTCTGAGTAATCTAGGCCAAAGAAGTTAGGTCACTCATAAAGTCAGTGGCAAGGCAGGGATATAGTATGATCTTTTTTTCTCAGTTTTATTGAGATAAAATGGACGTACAGCACTGTGTGCATTTAAGGTGTACAGCATTATGATTTGACTTACATATATTATGAAGTAATTACCACAACAGGTTTAATTAACATCTATTATCTCATATAGATTTTTTTAAAAAACCCGTTTTTTACTTGTGGTAAACTCTCAACTTTTTTTCTTGTCCATTCTATAAACATATTTAGCACTTACTGCTAGGTTGAACCATGTAAAATTGATGATATTTGACCATTTTCACTTCTAAAAATGGCAGGTTCAGATGATTCAGCCTCTTTCAATGTCCAGGTACTTATGAAACCTACTTTGGACTTCTGTTTGTAAATGACAGTTTAGAGTTTTTGATTCGTAGAGTTTTAGTCATGATTTCCCTCAATCTTATGATTCCCTGTAACTTCAAGATCGGCCTTAACTTTCTGGAGTAGGATGGTCCCTGTTGTCAAGACCAAGAACAGCAGTGAACATGTGAGACTAAAATGTAGCATGTCTGAGGATCCCACTGTCACTTTTTTTTGGCAGTTGTTGTCCTTGTTGTCCTTACAACAGTGTTAACTGCAGTCACCGTTCTGTGCATCACATCCCTAGCACTTCCTCATCTCATAACTGGAGGTGTGTACCTTTTGACCACCTTCATCCAATTCCCCCTCCCTATGCCTCCACCTCTGGTAAACCACAAATCTGATGTCCGTGAGTTTGGTTTTTTCCTTTTTTAAATTCCACATATTAGTAAGATCATATAGTATTTATCTTTGACTTATTTCACTTAGCATAATGGTTTCACAGTCCATCCATGTTGTCACAAGTGGCAGGATTTCCTCCTTTACACACACACACACATATATACACACATCACAATTTCTATTTGTTCATCTATTGATGGCCACCTAGGTCATTTCCAAGTCTTGACTATTGTAGATAATACTGCTATAATTATGGGGATGCAGATATCTCTTCAACATGGTGTTTTGATTTCCTTTATCTATATTCCCAGAAGTGGAATTGCTGGATCATATGGTAGTTATGTTTTTAATTTTTTGATGACCTTCTATAGTGTTTGTACCAATTTACATTTCCACCAACAATGCACAGGGTTCCCTTTTTCTCCCAGGATGCTGTTTTTTTTAACAACATTTGTGAAAACACATGTAGGTAATTCATTCAGCAATAGCCATTGGAATATGATTTGTTTTCTTTTTCCTTTCCTTCCAAGCTTCAGGCAACCTGATGCTGTAGCAAAATCATGTTTCTAGGAACATAAAGCCCAAGTTTCATTCTTTCTTTTACTACTTGTTACTTTTGTGTGTTTTAGCCAGTCCTTCTCTGGGTTTCTCTTACTTTACCTATCAAATGGAAGGATAGTGTTTTCCCTGCCCTAAGCATCAGGAAACAAACTAGATGTCTTGGTGCAGTTCCTTTTAATTTCATGTTACAATTCAGTGATGAGTTGGTGGGTTTGTTTTGAGTTAACTTAAAAGTGAGGGGCTCTTGCAGGTTCTGTCTATAAATCTCAATTATTCTTTATACTACTTTCATGATAGTGGCGGAGAAAGGATGTAGGATATTGCTGTGGAACAGGTAGAAAAGGGTCATATCTGGAACATAGACAAGGATTCTATTTTATGTTAAATATACTAGAACATAGTTGGTTGAGACTAGAATGTTTGAAGGGGGAGGTGTAAGAAGCAGGACCATTAGCAATAAGTCATAAAAATAAGGATAGCAACTGTGTCCAAAACAAACATGGTAGATTTGTGTTTATTTGCTTTGTTTTATTTTTTAATGAAAATAAAGGAGGCAAAAGATTTCTTTTTTAAAGGGAAATAACCAAGGAGAAGAGGCAGGAAGAGAGAATGTGGAAGGGGAATTGGGCTGTAAAGATTCAGTAAGAAATCTAGTACCTGAGCTTACTAGCTAATGCCACATGAATATTCAAATTTGCAAGTTCTGTTTTAATCTCTTTTTAAGTCTTCTACATAAAATCTACTGTACACCTACGTTGCCTAAAAATTATGTATTTATTAGTATAAAAGGAATACATTGCTCATGTAGAAGATTTTGAAAATGTAGTGATTAAGGATGAAAATCTCAACATCAAAATTCAGAATAATCAATCATAATAATTTTGGTGTGTATCCTTATGTCTTTTTGCATTCCTTTGCAATCTTCTTAGAAACAGAATCATAGAGGACCTACTGCTTTAGAATCTACTTTTTAAAAACTTAAGATGGCATGAATATATTTCCTGTCACTAAATAGTCTTCTATAACATTTTTAATGGCTATATTTTTAATGGACATAGCATAATGTATACAGATTACTAGCATTGGAAATTTTTAATCATTAAATGTCACATGTATTCATAGTCATTTACATGGGACAAATTTCTGGAAATACAATTACTGGATCAATTGAGTGGTAAAATGTTAGGTGTTCTTATGCATATTGCCAAATTTCTCTATAGAAAAAAGGTATCTATATAGATTAAAACTCTTCTTGCTTGAAAATTTGGATGTGATCAATTTTTAAAATCTTTGACAGGTTGATGTTGGAAACTGTATCATGACTTGATATGCATATGCTGTATTTGATTTTAGGCATGTTTGAATGTTTTTTGCTATTTGTATGATTTTTGTTAATTATCACTTTCCTAATTTTAAAAACAATATTTAAATTAATTCATGGAACTCTTTCTTGACTAAGGTTAACTCCCTTTGTGTTGTGCATTACAAATATTTTCTTCAATTTGCCTGACTTTCCATTTTGTGTTTGGTAGGGTTTTTTTTCGCAAAGATTTACACTTCTTTAAACGTAAAACAAAACAAAACAAAAGCAAACAGAAAAACAAAAACAGATTTTATGCTGTCAAATCTAATGCCATTTTCTCTATGATTTTGGCCTTTTATATGCTTACGTAGGTTGTTTCTGTCCATTATTATACAAATATAACTTTGATTTTCTTCTAGTTCTCTTGTGCTTTCTTTTTTTGCACTTCAATTTTACTGTATCTGAAAGTTATTTTTGTGTATAGACATAAGGATCAAATTTTATTTTTTCTAAAATGTGTAGCCAGTTGAACAACCTAATTTAATTATCTGTCCTTTTTGTATTAATTTTAAATGTTACATTAATTGTATGCTGAATTCTAGACTATTTTTGGACATTCTTTTCTGGTAAGAACAGGACAATTATCGGTTTATAACACATTGTGATAAATTTTGATATCTGGTAGTATAAACTCTATCTAGTTACTCAACCTTTTCCCCCCAAATTTTCTTGAGTATCCATGACTATTCTTCTAAAAGAAATTTGAAGTAGTTTTGTCAAGTTCTAAAGATAACTTCTAATGAGGTATTAATTGTAATTGCATTACATTTCTAAATTTATTTGTAGAGAAATTGTAATCTTTACAATTAAGCCTTCACATTAAGCAGGATGGTGCATCATTTTATTAATTCAAATCTTCTTTTGTGCCTCACAATAAAGTTATGTTGTTTTCTTTATATTGGTTTTATATACCACTCTTTAAATGTATTCCTATTTATTTACTATCTTTTTTTCCCTTTATAAGTGTTCATTTCACACACACACTCCCCATTGTGTTTTTTAGCTGATTATTTCTGAAAATTAGGGAAGGTATCAATTTTTATATATTGTCTCTGAATTGTTTTCAGATGTTTCTACTGGGTTTTATCAGTGAATTTTCATGTCATTTCCAAATAATTTTAAGTATATCTTCCAGTTTCCATTATTTATAATTTTGTTGTTGTTGTTGTTTTTTACTGCTTTGGCTAACACTTGTGAGAAATATTAAAATAACAGAGGTGCTAGGAGACCTCTTAGTCTAGTTTCTGACTTTAAAGAGAATGTCACTAGTGTTTCACTATGATACATGATCTGTGGTTCTGTTCCTACAGTACTTTGGCAGTACCGGTCTCTTTCCTCTCAAAATAAGATCTAATAATATGTTAGTTGTGTATGGTTTTCCTGATGTATAACTGTTAAACTCTGAAAATAGTAACTACATTTGCCTGGAGCTCTATGACTAAAAGGTGGCATATCAGTTCTAATAAATAAATACCTTTTGTTTGAGATTCTAAGTGATTTGTTCCTGTCTGTAAGAGATCTATAAAATAATTTGAAATGTACTTGAGTTAGAAAAGTGGGTCAAAAATTCATGTAATGTAAGGTTTTAATGTATCATGCAATATTATCAAGACCTTAGATGTACAGTGTAATTGAACGTTGAAGTTTACACTAATACTTGAAAGAAGAAATAAATTTGCTTTATTGTGTGCTTCTTTGAAACCGACGACTTCCCAAAAGAATCCACTTTCGTTTTTAGTACTGATCCTATTTTTTGGAATGGCACCATGGCTCTTTGAAAGCATACTTATGAATATACCTCTGCTCAATGATGTCATAAACAGTTTACAAAATGTATTAGTGCTAATATCAAAGGAGTATGCTAATTCAAAATATATTCAAGTACCTTGGTAACATGGCCTCTTTTTAAATTTTTAACACTCCCCTCATACAAAAAAAAAAGGAAAATTGACCTGTATAAGTAATAAAATTTCCCCCCCACACACACACATACAAAATGTGGAAATATTAAAAGTATATGGACTATAGTCCTACCAGTATAGATACCTTACTTTTGGTGTTTATGCTTTTTCCTGGGACTGTGTAATATCTATCACACTGCATATACAAAGTTGTATATTGTTCTTGTAATTAAACATTGTAATCACATGTTTTTTCCTAGAGATAGTGTTTAAGAAAACTGAGCTGTTGGGCTGCAGGAATCTGGAGAATGAGGTAACCTGTGTAGTCGTAGAACTGGCCAGAGAACTGAGGAGGAATCTCAGGATGACCTCAGCTTGGTCCACCACGATCCTCAAACAATCACTGACCCAGGTGTCCTCAGAGAGCCTGGAAAACAAAGCTGAGATTATCTCACATGACCTCTAGGACGCTTAGGGTCATCTGAACAAAACACCCTTTTTTCTCTGATTGACGGGGTAGCCTCTGAAAGCCGGCCTCACTCTCTGAGCCACAGTGTAGACTATGCTTTGGAGTCTTTGATCAGTCATCTGGCACAGGGAGATGTAAGCATTGTAGACTCACTCCTGTTGTGCGTAAAGAATAGCATGAAGAAGGAGGCTGGATGAACTGTCTTACTCCTAAGGCCAAATTCCAGGAATTTTTTTAGGCCCTTCCGCCATGCCGTTTTACATAAATATTCCATAAAACTTCCGTTTGACAGATCAGCCTGTCTCCCTCCATGGTTTAATATTAGTTCTAAAAACTTATAGCTAATTATTATCAAAGCCAAAAAAGGGAGAGCTTGAATCGGAGGGTTAATGCAAAGAATTTGTGAATTGCTTGTCTTCCCATTTGGTCAGCCTGACATATTTATGTAAAAAAATAGATTTCTAAAAACGTGTAGTGGCTGCTATGCAGTCTGTGTACTCATTCTTAGTTTACAGTTTTGTTTTACAGGGCCATCTATAAACTAAGACCTGGACAACACACAAGGAAGTTTTGAGAAGAGTAACTTTTAACATCTTTTTGTCTTAGTCACCCTTGTATTCCCACTGATTAAAAATAAAATTAGAAAATAATTTTTTATTTTTGACCTTGTTACACATTTGAGGATTCTAGTCATGTGCCCATATGCTCTGCCATATGTTCCCTCTATCATTTATCCTTTGCATCAAACATATCTTGCATTTTCATTTTCTAGAATTTCAGATTAAAATACACATGTATCTCAATTTATTCCTTTAGAACAAAGTGTCTGATAGAAATATAATGAGAGCCACTTAAGTAACTTTAACTTTTTTGTAGTAGTCACATTTAAGAAGTAAAACATAGGTAACATTAATCTTCATGATGTATTTTAACGTAATATATCAAAAATACTCTCATTTGAACATTTAATCATAAGAAAAAGATGATACATTTTGGATTTTTTTTCAGATGAAACCTTCCAAATCCAGTGTGTGTTTTATATTTACAGCACATTCAGACATTGGATTTTCATCAGAAATATTTAATCTGTAGTTAGATTTTGTAAGATTTGCCATTGGAAATGTAGACTCACATTCCCGGGTTGTTCCAACATACTTAAAAGTTTCCCAGTAACAGAAACAAGCATCAGTTTAAAATTTTTTTAATTAAAATTAGGTAAAATTAAAAACTCATCTCAGTCATGTACACTCCAAGTACTGTTTTAGTTTTATGCATAGTGTTCAATCCTAGTTACTAGTAGCATAGGAGATTGGAAGAGAATTGGCTTGAGAGAGAACTTGTCCTGGCTCTGAGGTTACCTGTGCAACCTGGAGCATAGTACTACCCAAGGCCTTCTGGCCTGGATGTCGTCATTTATAAATCAATTTTCTAATGGGGATGGACCAGATGTTCTTCTCTGAGGTCCTTTTGGTGCTCATAAAATGTTATGATTCTTGAATACACAAAGCCACAAAATGCAACACCAATTTGAATGTATTTCAGACCATTTCTCTAAAATAGATAGCTGCGAGGTATTATGTTTTGTGATGTATAGCTTGGGTGAGGGTAGAGAGGGAAATCGTCACAGGAGCTCTTCTTTGGGAGAATAAATATTCACGTGCTGTAGAAATTAAAGACTTGATCTTTTCTCTCAGGCGAAATTGCCTGTATTTGTTTCTGATTGCTGCTGTAACAAATTCCCACAGACTTTGAAACAACAAACATCATAGTTCTAGAGGTCAGAAGCCCCACATTGGTCTCACTGGGCTATAATTAAGGCGTCAGCAGAGCTGCCCTCTGGAGGTTCTAGGGGAGAACCTGTTGATATTTTCCGATTCTAGAGGCCAGCAGCATTCCTTGGTTCATGGCCTCCTTCCATGTTAAAAGCCAGTAATAGCCAGTTGAGTCTTTCTCTCGTCACATCACTCAGACATCAATGTTTCTCCCTCCCTCTTTCATTTAAGGGCTCTTGTGATTATATGTAATCCAAGATGTTATTTTAAGGTTAGCTGATGAGCAACCTTAATTTCACCTGCAACCTAATTCCCCCTTGCTGTAATCACGACATAGTCACAGGTTCTGATTATTAGGACATGGGCATCTTTGGGGGACTTGTGTTCTGCCTACCACATCACAATGTTTCTGTGGTTTTATCGTTTTTACCAGTAATTTCTGAGCTAGTCATTTCTGTCTCTGCTTCCTTTTCCCTCTCAGTTAGAAGCAGCCATTGTTTAATAGCAGGAGTCAACTAAAGAAATTAGGGCAAAGTAGTGACCTCGAATGACTAAAGAATTTCTCTTTAGTGGCACCTGCCTCAATCTCTAGCTGTGTCTCAAAGCTAGTCATATGTAGGTTCCTTTACCTAGGACCATGTTCCCAGCCATTGGAAGGATAGAAACTGTCTAAAAGAAACTGTCTAAGAAAATGAGGCTGTATTACTTAAGCTTTGTTTTTTAACCTCTAATCAAAGATATTGTAAATGTTTGCCAGAGTTCAGTGTGCATTTTTTCTCTCTGCTGGGTACGTGGTCCGAACTTATGGGATGTTGTTTTTCTGAATATAGAGTTATAATATCCTCGTGAACAGTCTCATTAAATAAAAACACTGAACGGTATTAATTTATATTTCAGTGCTCTCTTTTGGGTAGATTTGTATATCTACCTCTCACTATATGATTTTTATCCCTGGTAAAAATGCCATATCCTTTTGCAGATTAATTATGCCATCGTCAAAGGCTTAGAGGAAAATCTAAATGCACTATTGGCATTTAGAGAAAATGTACAATAAGCTGACATAGAGAAGATGAGGCAGAGATTTTCTGAATGTGCTAATACTGAGTAGCAACACTAGCACTTATTAGTAAGTTGACTGTTATTTAGTCTTTTACCTTATGAAGGGTTGTTTGGAGGGTAATAAACTGGTTGAGGGACCTCACTGATTAAGCTCCGTCTCACATTTATTTTGTGATCTCTCTCAGCCAGTCATTAGAAATATTTATAAGCACATAATCTGTGCCAAATTCTTTGGAAAGCAATGGGATACTGTCCTTAGAGCTGCATACTGTACAGCTCCCAGGAGTTGCCATTTATATCACTGTGTAGTCTATGTGAATGACGCCCCCTGGAGTTGTGCAGTGAAAGACTATAAGCCTTATGCAGTGATACTGTCATTGACCACAAGAGAGAGCCTGTAGCCCAGGGAAACAGATTTACAAATAGACTCTAAGTTCTTAAGCTGTGTGTGAGTGTGTACGTATTACAATAGAAGTACGGAAGAGGGAACATTTTTCTTAGAAAAATTAGGGTATCTCAAAAGGTTTCTCAAAGGAGGTCCTGCCTAAACTGAGTCTTGAAGAATCAATAGGAGATGGTCAGATAAGAAAAAGTTGAACAATTCTGGACAAAGCCAATAGTCTGCAAAGGAACAGAGGTGTGCAAAATCATATGGCATTTGTAAGACCTGCAAATATTTCAGTATGACAAAAGTGTGAGATTCATGCAGGGATGTGATGAGGCATACATAGCCTTTAACCTTTCTATGCCTTAATTCCCCGTTTGGTAAAACAAGACAACACTACCTCATGGGTTTTTGTGAGTTTTAAATAAGATGTGGTAAGTAAAATGCTTTAGGACAGAGCCTGACATAAAAAGCTAAGAAACGTCAGCTGTGATGATGCTCAGACTATGACGGAAGTTGAAAAGTCCGCAAGGCCTGCCTAGGCCATGCTGAGGAGTTTTGACATAATGCTTTCTGCATGGGGAAATTGTTGAAAGATTTTTTTTTTTTAATTAGGATTTGCAGCTTTGTAGATTTATAAATTATGTGTCGTCATTTTGCAAGGCTAATTAGACCCCGGTGAATTGATTCATACTACTCAAAATCATCAGACTGATGAAGAAAAACGCCAATTTATCAATTTATGCTCAAAAAGGAAACCACTCAGTATGCTGTGATAATTATGGCAATGAGGTGGGATATTTTTCTCCCATGAACTGGTAAGCTTTTCTTGAGCTCCTACATTAACATCAAATAGTCCATTGTGTGAGGATGAGGAGTCAAAAAAAAATGCAAATGAATGCTTTGAAGGGCTGATTTAATAGACAATGCCAACCCAGTGAATCAGCCTTGCCCACTTACTACATGTCTGCAGACAGGTGAGAATTCTCAAAGCCTTGGTTCAGGGCACCATCTCTTCTGGAAATGCTAGGGGCACTTTGATTTTCTCTCCTCTCTCCTTTTACAGATATCCCTTTAAAAAAATTTTGGACACAGCCCCTCCCCCAGCCTTTTTTATTTACTATTTACTTTTAATTTTTAGTTTTAATCACCACCTGTTCCAGCATATTTTCAAGACATACCATGCTTTCCCAGTTTCTCTTAATTCTCTTTAAGGTTGGCTGCTCTTTGATGACATTTGTGGATTTACCTTAGTTTCAATTTTTTAAAAAATGCTCCATAGTGGTCATTTTTTAAATTGTATTCAGGAGCTAAATGGACGGTTATTTCTAGGAACACTGAGTCAGTTAAGCTCATCCGTTGTGGGTGAATTCACAGTACTACCAATACAGAGAATGACCTTTCCACTTTTTAGTGTCATCTTATTTTTCTAACCTGTTTAATCATCTCTTACACTAAATTTTGGAATTCATTATATTTGAATGAGTTGAGAGGATATGTCTCTCGAAGTTGGTATATTTGTATAGACATAAACATTCTTTTATCAAAGTACTATTGTAGGATTTTAGAATTTTAGTATCTTTCTACTGAATATTTTAGGAATATAAACATTTATTTTACTGGATTTTCATACTATCATTTAATGTTGTAATGTTACTTTATATATTCCATCAGGCGGATTAGGCAGTACTTTATCAAAACAAAAACTAATACTAAAAAGACAGAATTTATCCTAGGTATACTTGATGAAATCCATCTTATGTGACCTCTTAATCGTAAACATCAGTGTATCACAAAAAACTCATTTTCTGTTTCAAATAGTAACTACTTTTATCTCTTTAATGAAAGTTATTAAAAACACTGAAGATTTTTATTTTTTACACATTTTTTTCTTGAACATGAGCATTTTAAAATAAAACTAGAATTTTTTTTAAAAAGTGAGAAGGCCTATGTAAAATAAATATTTGCTGCCTTTTGGAATATGTATTCTGAATATTGTTTTTAAACAAACAAAAATGCTTTGATAGAATCCTGCAATCTCTGCTCATTATCTAGAATTCACTTGCAGGTCATTTGTTCTTAACTGTTTTTTAAAAAAGTGAATGTTCACCATGTTTTGCTCCAAAGGAAATCAGTCACAATTGTTCATAATGGGTGGTTATTTAAAAATGAAAGCTCTGAAAAAAAAAATTAAAATGAAAGCTCTGAGAAAGATTGCACTCCTAATTTTTAATGCTTCAAAGATTACAGATATTGACATTGCATTGAAACAGAACTTGTCTCTAGTCTTTTTTTAGCAGTCTGTTCCATGGAGCAGTTAAGAGATGAGACAGTATTATAATGAAATATTTATTAAATTCTTAACAGCATACTGAAAAGTCAGGTGTGTACCTGTGCTATGCTGAATTTTGTGCTCTAGTAAAACAATGATGTACATATTTATGTTAATAAAATATGGAGAAGATCGTTGTGTTCCTTACTTGGAATAAACAGAAAGCAAAATTCCAGCAAAAGCACCAGAGCTATTTCTGAAAATGCAAGGCATGTTTTTCTTTTTAGTTTTTAATTCTCCAGCAAAATAGGACTACGGTTTTAATAAATAAATATAATTTATGTAGCTATTTTGTTTATAGCTAGATAACAGATTGTATAAAGTGATTTTACTAGCTTTTCTTGAGTTGCCAAAAAGCACATGAAAAACATGTATAATTTATTAATAATTTTAAAAATGCAAAACAAAATGCCACTTGTTGTTATACAAGTCTAAGAAGCATGAAAATTCTGAGGTCGAAGGGGATGTAGAGAACAAACATACTCTGTAGGGCACATCTATTGATGTGGACTTTCTCAAGGGTGATACGTTCATCAGAAGCCTTGAAGTACATTACCCTCTGGTCTAGTAGTTCCACCTCTGGGAATTTAGCGGAGGAAATAATTGAACAATAGGGCAAAAAAACAGAAAGACTGATATTTATTGTAGCAATGTTTATAATAGGAAAAATTGGAAACATCTCAAATTTTCCTCAGTGAAATAATCAAATTGTGGTTCTTTTACCCATTGAATGCCTTTTAGCGATATAGAATAATGCTGTACAGGAAAAGACAGCATAATCTGGTAAATTACGTATAAGTATTATAAAGTCTCATGTGTGTTAAGAAAAAGTATACACTAAGACTTGGCTGATATACATCTAACAAAATGTTAACAGAAGCTATTGCTGGATGATAGATTGTGGGAAATCGTTACTTCGTTCTTTGATGATTTTTTTATATAAGAGATATAGATACTTTTACAAGCAAAAGTTTTTAAATGTATCTATATTTGACTAGCACTTCTACTTTTAATAATCTGTCCTATAAGTATAACTGGATGAACATGCAAAGATGTTAAATAATGTTCAACTCAGCATTGTTAAAAATAGCTTTTTAAAAGCTAACCTATTAATTATTTCTGGGTAATGTGATTATGAACAGTTTTCAACTTTTTCCTTCTAATTGTCTTTATTTTTTAAATTTTGTACAATGAACATAATTTTTTTTATACCAGAGAAAGTTTTAAAAATAAAAGTAGAGCCCAAACAGGAGAAATAACCAAAAAATATTGTGACGTACTATGTGAAATTCTGTGGAGACAGATGAAGCGGGTGTTATTTGTAAGAAGATTTACTTTATCAAAGTGGCTCCCAAGAGAGAGCCTATGTCAATAATCATAGAAGTAAAAAAGTTATCAAAAGGTGCTCTCTAAATTGAAGTGTAAGCCCCAGATGGTCCTAGCAATTCTTCTAGCATTCAAAGATATTGCTATTATTAAGAAGGATGACCATGTAATTTGAAAGAGTCTTTAATTGGGACAATGGGTATAAACCAGAATTGCCCCCATGTAAACCTTGATGAATGTTCACACTACTATTTCATTTTTCTCCTAAGCATAAAACAAAAGGCAAACTTCCAGGTTTTCTTAAGATGCAAAATGATCTTCGTACTAGTACTTTCTGAAGATAGTGTGTGTGTACATATGTGCATGTATACGCTCACACACACACTGCAGACCACTCTTATAAATATTGATGCAAAACTCTTCAATAAAACACCATCAAATATAATTTAGCAGTACATTAAATAAATACATAATCAGGTGGGATACATCACAGGAATGTGTGCTTGGTTCAATTCTGGAGAATCTAGTCTCCATATTAGATCAAAAAAGAAAAATATATGGTCATCTTAATAGGGCCAAAAATGCTTTGCAGAAATTCAGTATCCAGTGATATGATATATTGATTGAGGCAGAGGTTGCCTGACTGTATACATTTGTCAAAACTCACTGAGCTTTGAATATTCTTTAAAAGGGTGAATTTTATTTCATGTAAATTATTTCAAACTTAACTTTTAGAAGAATAAATAAAATTAGTATATGATAACAAAATTATTTGACACACATTCCTAATTAAAAAGGAAAAAATTAAAACTTGGTATAATTAGAATAAGTCAAATTTGTTACTTCTGTTGCTTTATTCTAAACATGCAGTCTCACCAAACCAGCCTCATATTTTGTGAAACACAAGAAACATTCCCATTTCAATCAAATGTGTGATAAGAATGCTCACTTTGACTGAAATTATAAACCTGACTCAGTCATCCAGGAGATAAAAAAAAAGAAATTATAGATATAAACAATTAGACTGGAAGTTGCAAGCTTATCATTTGTAGATATTTGAAGAACATACCTAGAAAGTAGAGGATCAATTGAAAAATTACTAGAAACAACAAGAGAAGTCAGTAAGATAAGTGGCTTGTAAGAAGTCAGTAAGATATGTGGCTTGTTATAATGCTGCTGATGAGGATAAAAGTGGAAAGAAAAATAACTGGATACATACGTCTTCCACTAGAGCAGTTTCAAATGTATCACACACTGCCATTCATATGCATATGACACACCAGGCTCTACGCAAAGCACTGCAGGGCATTCTTTCACCTATAGGACATGGCTGCTGCCCTCTCTTAGAGACATGTGGCCAGAGAAAAGGGTTGAATATAAGGAAAAATCGCAAAGGACGTTAGGGAAGGAGAAGAGAGATGACAGTCCTGGGGAAAAGGGCTAAGTAAGGAGAAAAAAGAATGGGTTTTCAAAAGACATGAGTTTTTGCCTACGGCAGCCTTTATACACTTTTGATCAGGCTGCCCTAATAATGTATTAGCTTTAAAAATTCTTTTTCATTGTTTTATTTCTACAAATTGCAGCAGTCATGGATTTTCAACCTCTTTTGAAAAATTAGGAGCTCCTACAATGAATAACATCTCTTTTAGGCAATAGTTGGCTGGAACTGAGCATTGGCTGTTTGCCCCCTGTAGATGTCGAGGGTGCTCCAGTCGGCTAAGTGCGAATGCTTTATGTTAGTGCTATCATTCCATCTATCTTCGGCTCTTGGAAGCATCTCAGTTGGAACCCTGATGAGGATGACAAATCAGAGCGATACTGGGCAAACTTGCTAGGCTCTTAGTTGTAAACCAGTGTCTATAGGAGTTGACTGGTCTCCCTGTTGGGAAAAGTGATGGAAGCATTTGAACAAATTAAGAAATATTTACTTAATTAAATGTACAACTTGTTCATACCCAATAATACATCCAATTTCCTGCATCTTTTAAAATTGAAAAGGTTATTTTTAATTTATTTAAATTAGTTTCAAGTACGTAGTACATTTGTTAGACATCTATATAATTCATAAAATGATCCCAATTGCTCCCTCCCTCCCCTATTTTTAAAATTAAAACAAAAGATTGAGTGCCAATTTTGGGGGAGAATGGGCAGGCCATTGTCTACATCTTCCACAATGCATTCTTTCTTCTGAATTCTGCAGTATGTGGAGAATTCTCTTTAGCCAGGGGAATCTTTCTGTTCTTTCACACATTTAGATTAATTGAGCCTTTAGGGTTTACAGCTTCCAAAAGCAAATTGGGAAAAATAGGACAGACTTTTGTTGTCACTTATGCTGGGGGTTTTTTGTTTTGTTTTGTTTTGCTTTTTTTTGTTTTGTTTTGTTTTGTTTTTTTCCCCCTTCCTAGCTTATATTCTATGTCTGGCTGCCAGATCTAGGTATTCTAGAAGTAATAGCATTAATTGCATTCTCCCTTCATTTTTGTGTTGACAGTGATGGAGCTGATTAAATATGCAGCACTCTGAAACTAGCTAATATATGTGAAGAAAAGAAAAATGGATTTACCCAGATTTGGCTAATCTAAAGGTAAAGGCTATTTTATAGACTTCAAACAAATAAATATTTGTAACCTATTATTTATGCTCTCAGTTCCATTTCCTTGTCCCATTCCCGGGCTTTCTGCCTGAATTGTTAGTATTTCTCTTACCACTAATCACTCTTCAGGAAAGGAAAATGTTTAAGAAAATCCTGTCCTTAGAACCTTTTCATGACATTATATGACTTGCTTTCCTCTCAGTCTGTGTGAAAGCACCCGGCATCCAGTTAGTACTTGAAAAATGTTTTCTCAATTTGGGTCAGCCAGTTTTTCAAAGCAGTCTATCTGGCTGCCTCCAGTTTCTAGCCATCTACTTAGGGTGCAGCTTTTCCCAGTCTGATATTTTTATACACCACCCCCCTGGCCAGGTCTCTACTGGAATCCTCTCTCCAGGATCACCAAGTGTCTCTCAGACACTAAAAACAAAACCCCCATAATCCTTATTTTCTCTATCATTTCTGCTACATTTGACAAGTGTCAAATGTCCTACGTCTAACAACAGCACCGGTGGCAGGTAATCAGAGCTCCTTTTTATTTTTGCCTCTCCTGGGAAACGCATTCAAGGGGGAAAGACCTACTAGTGCTACTGGATGAAAACTCAGGAACCTTTTGCAATAAAATGTCCCACTGTCCCTTTAAATCACTGTTTTACGCTGGTATCTCAAATGTAGCTGGCGAAACCTGCAACTTCATTTCAGCTTCTCCCCTGCCCTGGCAATGGGCCTGCTGCAGGCGAAATGTCTCAGCTCTTGATGCGGGGCACATGCTTCTCTCTTTCCTGGCACTTGGACCATCAGTTCTTTCCCACTTATTGAGGTTCTGACCCCTTGGGGTCAGAACAGTGATAGGAAGAAATCCAGATAACAGAAAATGGAAAATTCTCACTCAAAGGTCTTCATCAACAGGTACTATTGTCAATATGGCTTCTCAAACTTCAGATTAGTCAGGTTAAAACAGACTTTCCTAGGGGACTTTTTGCAAGGATTCTTCATAGACATTCTGCTTTTCTCCTCACTCAGCTGAAAGCAATCTCTTCATTTCTTAAGTGTTAGTACTTTAATAAGTACTTATGAGCAGTAAGCATGCTTTTCAACCCAGTAGTTTCCAAACTGGAGCACATCCGATTCATTTGGAGATTTTTTTTTTTTTTAAATAAAAATGCCAGTACTTTGCCTCAGGCCTATTGAGTAGGAATCTCTATATTGGGGCTCTGTTGTGTTTGTTTTTAAAAATTCCACAGATGATTCTGATGCTCACTAAAGGCCAGGGACACGAAAGCTAGCCTACATTATAGCTAATAATATACAGCTTCTTATCTGGACTCTTAACTTCCCGGGGAACTTTTTATCTTTATAATACCCTCTATAGAGCCTTAGTCATAACAGATTCTGTGTGTTTTGTGGCATGAAGGAATTTGAAATCTCAGGGTTCTAGAAGAGTTTTGTCACCAGGATTTGTTAGACTTCAGACTGTACTTCAGACTGTACTATAGTTCTGGTGTTCAATAAATACTGGATGAGAAGCTCGCTAGGTGATTGGTGCCTAGGAAAGGGAAGTGAGACAACAAGTTGGTTAAATAAGATACCAGTTATAGTTCCAGGGTTTGATTTGAGAAATAAGTCTGACTGTGTTCTTAGAGCTTCATGCATATTACCTCAATGTTCACAACAATTATTTGATAGACTAACATCCTCATTTTTAGATGAGGAAACTGAGTCAGAATAAGTATCTTGACCCCTGAGATCACACATGCATAAGTTACAGTCAAGATTTCAACCCAAGTTCTCTGACTTCAGAGCCTGAGTTCTTGAATACTATGTTGTAGAACTTGTCATTCAAAGGGAGTAGGGTTTTAGAGAAATTGGGGGAGATATTAGAGTTAGCCACTCCCTCTCTCCCTCCCTGTTGCCCTCCTCCTCTTCAGTCTGCCTTCCTCTGTAGTTTGCCTATAGGGAAACGTTAATAAAAGTATCTTAGCAAAAGACGGGGTTAGCTTGAGGGATTATTATTTTTTTTTAATTCAGTCTGGCAGCATTTATGCGAATGGGTAGGATTGGAGCCATCCTAAAATGAGCAAACTCATTTGAAGTTATTGCAGTAATTGGGGGCAGATAGATAGAATGCCTTTACTAGTAGAGGCAGAAAGAAAGAAAAGAGTTTTAGGTTGTCAAGCAGATAAAATTGAAGAGATTTAGTGACGGATTTTATGGGAGACAAGAAGAGGAAAGATCTAGAATATGTTGAGTTTTGATGTGCTTGTCTGGAGAGATTGTTGGGCAGTTCATTCTCAAGAGAAGTCGTATATTTAGGGTAGGAAAAGTGAGTTTGTTCATAGTTGAGTATGGAAGACCTGTGAACAGTCAATGCAAATGTAGGTGGTTATATATGATAGTATAGAGATGGGTCAGCCCCACCTAGGGGTATAAATCTGAGAGACTTCAGAACATTGGTCTTAGTTAAAACCATGGAGTGGATGCTGTTGCTTAGAGAGAGGGTTTAAAGTGACAGGGGAATCCAGAAAGCAAGTATTAGGAACCAGTCCCTACAAATTTAATAAAGCATCCCGACTCTGTCCTGGGTGAGTTTTGACCTTGAAGAAATCATTAGTTCTCACCGAACCTCAGTTTCCTTGCTTATAAAGGTCGGTGTAGGTGATTTCTAAAACCTCATTCTGATCTGACAGTCTGTGGTTCTAATCTTTTGCATTTTGCATTTGCTTTCATGACTGCTTTTGGAAAAATAGGGCATTTATTAATGGCTTGATTTTGTAAACCTTGATGCATGTCTAAGTCCATGAAATTACATGTAGCCCTCATCTCTCTTTCTGAAAGCAGAATCATTTTCATGTGCATGTCAACTCCAAAGTGTTCTTGAAAGAGAACCTGGAGCAGTATGCACATGGCGGGTTTCAGGAATCTGAGTATATTTCATGAGAAGCAGTAGGGAGTGGTGATTGAGACAAACTTCTAGGCTCCAGTTCTACCACTTAACTAGTTATGTCACCTGAGGTGACTTAGTTAACTTCTCTGTTCCTCCTCGCCCTTTTCTATAAAAGAGCAATAATCCTAGAGCTGGTGTAGGGATTACACGAGTTAACATGCACACAGTACTTAGGATACCTGGCACATATGTCCTTAGTAAATGTAAGCTACACTTGCATGATGATGGGAATGACAACATTGGTGAAAAGTGTCTTAACTGTAAGGGCTGAAGAAACCTACTATCTTAGGCTCTTAGTTTTCAAAAGGAGAGGAAGAATCCCTACCACTTCCTAGTAAGTGGAAACTTTCAGATGGCTGAGCTCCATGGGTGGGAACAGCTCATTTCCTACTAACAAATTAAGCTGAAGGCGGAAAAGGCAGATGGATACTGAATTACAGTTGCATTCAGTTTATAAATGAGTTGTTATGAAATAGGAAGAATTAGAGTACCTCTGGCCTCAATATTTTCTTTTTGTTGCTTTTATTTGTCCGCCTAATGTAAAGTGGGCTAAAGGAGAACAACAAATTATGAACTGCCCTCTTTCTCATCAATAAACCTTCTTATCCTAAAGTGTCTTAGAAGGTAGGTGACTCCTGGCTGCGCAGTTGTCACCCTCTAAAGCCAAAAACATTTCCCTAAAGCATGTAGTTTATGAATCTCTCAGATTGGAGCTGCAGCTTTAAATTTCTTTGGAACATCTGACCTCAAAACATACCTACCAAGTATCAGCTACATGGAGGAAAAGGCATATTTTAAGGAAAACTATTGAAGCTTTTTGAATCTTTTCCCAGCTTCTTTCCCTTTACTCTTATATTTTTTCTGAGAGAGGCTGAGCTCAACTTGTTTTGTCAGGCACAGCCAAATGTGTCCCTGTGCAGTTTATTATATGCGAGGAAGGACGTTAGCATGACAGCAGTAATTCAAAACAGGGTTTTAAATGAATAAATAAAAATAAGCCCCTGGGATTAGTCCCAATTGAAAAGTTCGGCAGGACCAGGGAGGGTAGCTGCTGCTGTTGGGGATTAACAAATGGTTGGCTGAAGGGAATGGTATTCACTGATCCAGCCACATTTTTCCTAACCGATGGCCTCTCTACCCGCTGGGGTCCATCTCTTCTCAGACAGACTCAGAGAGTAAAATTCTTGGAAATGTGGTTTTTCTTATTTCTCCTTCTTAGAAACTGTCTACCTAATTGTATATGAACCTTTCAGTTCATACTTTTTAGACTACAGAAATGTATGCCTCTAAAAATTACTACAGTCTCCGGGAAGAAAACAGAGAATTTACTTCCACAGAATCAAGCAAAAATCAAGAGAACAAAGGAAGCCCTTTGGTGAGAACAGTAGAAAAATGTGCAGGATCAATTCTGTGATCATAGCACTATTTTATAGAAACCTTTTTTTACTGTTTGCTTTTTTTTTACTGTTTGCTAGGCCCACTGTGGACATTGTATCATTCGATACTGACAAAGAGGTTGAATCCCCACTTTGTAAATGAGAAGAGTGAAGCCCAGAGAGGTTGACAGACTTGTCCATGATCACAGGGCTGGAAGTATGATATTCTGACCCCAGGGTTTATATTTGTGTTTTGGTATAGTCCTGCTGTGCACTAAAATGTTGAGCCTTTACAGAAGTTTCCCAAAAAACCAACTGGAAGGCCCAAGTATGTAAATTCAGCTAGATTTGCAACTTTTGCTCTTTAAGTTAATTTTTTACATTATCCATAAAGCCATCAGTCTTTCTTTTCTTCTTGCCAGATGCACTTATCCTTCAAGGGAAAGATAGCAGAGAGACAGACAGAAGCATATAGCCACAGAAAAGGATGCCTTGGTTTATGGCCTAGGAGACGTTCAATGCCAAAGAGAAGGCACCAAAAATGGACACTGCCTACTGTGTATAAAACCGGTGAGGGACAAATGATATCAACTCATTTTTCTATTCTATTTAACAAACTTAAGACAATAGAGAGTGGGGCTGGATTGCTGTTTTAAATATCTTCCCTGATATTCTCCTTTGAAAAACTCAAAGGTAACTGCAGTTTACCTTTGTTTCCTTGAACTTTGCCAAAGGCCTAGGCTGTGAGCTTCTTCCCGTCAGGCCTTTGAGGCCCCTTTCTACCTTTTTACTTCCTCCATGTAGTGGATGAGGCTCCATGCAAGTGGTGTGGTGGTCTTTAGCTGTTATCAAAAATAAAAGGTGAGAGGGGTCAGAAGCCTCTCAGTAAACTCCTGCTTTGATTTTCTAATTCTTGCTTTAAAGTTTTAAGGATTAGATTAACCACCCTTGAGTGTAAATACTATGGAATATCTGCATTTAGTGGGCTCTCAATAATAGTTGATAAATTTCTAAAATCATCCACTGTTTTCCTTCCATCATGTTAACAAAATAAGTTCCTTGTGACCAAAATCATCTCTTTAAACACAATTCTGATTCTTCCCATGTGTAATAACAGCTCAGGCTGGGTTCATTTGGTGTGAATTTAACTCTGTTCCATCTTATGAATTATGCTAGGAGGATATTGCAGAACCATTTTTGATTGAACATGAAGATTGAAGTTGAGAAAGTCAAAGGCTGTAAAATGGGCTTCATTTCCTCCTTCACACCTTCTTAGAAATAACTAACTTTGAGGGTTCTGTGGGAACAAGACCGAGGAGAGCCAATGGCTCTGTTGGTGATCTGTAACCGGCCTCAGCCAACTATGTGAGGCTGTTGGGGTCTAGTGGTGTTTAAGGACCCAATGAAATATAGCTCGCGTGGCAGGGTGAGGGAGAGGGAAGGAGGTGTGTGTGTGTGGGTGTGGGTGTGGGTGTGTGTGGGTGTGTGTGGTGTGTGTGTGTGTCCCATTTTTTTCTACCGTGAAGGCCAGCTAGCTGTCCTTTCACTGATACTGTTGTGTGTCAGATTTAGAAGCTTAACATTCCAGTTTAGAGTTAGACTCATGGTTAATATTTGAACAAAATATCTTCCTTCCAATTGAAGTACATTTTTATTCTATTCTGTCCTCCATTTACATTTCAAGTTCTCATTCTTTCTTTATATCAATAAAATTTTGAGGTCTGAACTTCATATTCAGTAAAGTGTATAAATTTCAAGTATTTAGTAAATTTTTACACACACCTGGGTAGCCAGCACCTGGATCAAGATGTGGGACATTTCCTTGTGCCCCTCCCAGTCAGTAGTCCCAAGGGTAATCACTATTTTAATTTCTACCTTCATAGATAGATTTTGGCTTTCTTATACATTAAACTAGAGGCATAGAGTTGTATTCTTGTATTTGATTTCCTTCATTCAATATTGTACTGTAACTTATGTCATTGAGTAAAGAATTCCATTGTATAATGTCTTCACCTATTTGACTGCTTATGGAAATTTGGTTTGTTTACAGTTTGAGGCTATTACAAATAATAATGCAAGGAACAATCTTGTACATGGTTTTTAGTAGACATAAGCACTTGTTTCTCTTGGATATATATGCAAGCATGGAGTTGCTTAATCATAAAACATTTAAAACAAAACATCTTTTAGTAGGTACTATACTACCAAACATTTTTCCTAAGAGATTGTACCAGTTAACACTCCTAAGTTTGTAGACTTTGAAAGTACAGTTTTCCTCTGCAATATTTTTATTCTAGGTTGGTGATGCTAGTTAGTATGGGATGTGGAGACATTTGCTAACTCATTGTAGATATACATGTACCTATACATGTTTGTATTTCACATTCATTCAATATGGATCTGGAGGTGAGATTTGCCTTGTCATATGCTTGGGGGTTTAATATTGAAAAACTGCCCCTATGAATTAAAAGGAAACTACCTGTTTGCTAGGAAAAAATATAATATTAATCACAATAAAGTTTAATGAATAGATGTTTGATTTTATGACTTAGGAGTGAGCATGAATATCAGCTAAGTGTGGTATTTAATTTATGTCCAGTCTAGCTTGAAACCAGAGGGTGAATTGACTCAGAATATACCCTGGATCCTGCTTCTGGTGCTATTTTTTTCATCAGGCTAAATTGCATTTTATGGCTACTATTCTCTCATTTATTCCTTTAAGAGGAAGCAGTAACTCAATATATTAAACACTGCTTAAAATTCTCAGCACTGAGCATTTTAATTCTATCAAGTTTGTATCAGCATATGGTTGAAAAAGAATGGAAATTTAGGGCTTCAGTTTCTTAGTATACATAACAGTTCGAATAACATCTCTATGGTCTGGAGGGCACTATAATAATAATAATCTTGATATAAGAAAAATAGTTGTCAATGTAAGGAGCACTTAGAATCAGTCTAGGAAAGCCTGTTAGGCTGGATTTTCAAATAATAGAGGTTTTTTTTTCCTTTTCGGAAAAAACTATGTTAGTCCATTCATTAATTATTCACTCATACAGTGATTCAACAGCTACTGACTGCTATGTACAAGGCCCTGTTCTAGCTCCTAGGCATACAGCAAAGGCCTTGCTGTCATGGAGATGACCTTCTTAAGTATAAGAGGCAATGTGGTAACTCTGAAGAAAAATTGAAACAGTTAAGGGCATGTTATGTAGGCTTGGTGTTGGGAACTGCTTTTTATAAAGAAGGTCAGGGAAGGTCTGTCAGTCAATGACATTTGTCAAGAGACCTAAAGGGACAAAGCAGTGTGGACATCCAGTGGAAGAAGAATAAGCTAAGTGGAGGTGGAGCATGCCTGGTAGGCCGAAGGACAGGTAAGGAGTCCTCTGCAGTTGGAGGGGAGGCAATGAGGGAGTGAGTAGTTAGAGATGGGGTCAGAAAGACATCAGGGACCCAGATCAGATAGGGCTCTACAGATCATTGTCATGACCCCAGCTGTATCTCTGGGAATCCACTGAAAGGTTTTAAACAGAGAAGTGACTAAGCTTTTTTTTTTTTTTTTTAAGGATGACCTGTACATTGGATGGAAAATTGATTATAGGGACAAAAGTAGAAAAAGGGAAGTGAGTGAAAATCTCTAATGTGTGGGTTCATGCAAGAAGCAAAGAACCAAATGACAGAGATGTTTGATCATTTCTTTGCTTTATTAGTAAAGGTAATAATTGTGTTTATACAGATACAGATGAACAATGTTAGGACATTTGAGCCACGTTAGAAATCATTTAGTAATATGCAAATTAGCAATATGCTATGGATATTATAAAATAAGCTATAATGCTTTTATGTTTCATATTACTTTTCTTTTGAAAGCTCTTCCTCTTCTCTCTCCTGTTTTTATTTAGTCATACCATTCCTTTAACCATTTAGGCTTAAACTTCAGTCATTTTTGCCACGTCCCCTCTCTTCATTCTCTGTACATCCAGGCAGTCAGGTTCTGTTGTTAACCTTCCTGTCTCCCAAATTCTCCTTTTCTGCCATTCCCAACTTTAGTTTGGACTCTACTTTCATCTTAGAATTAGCCATCAAATTCTCCTTCTCTAATCCATAGGCAGTGCTGCAAGAAGCATACAGATTTTGAAGACCTTAGTTCAGATCTTTGCTCTTCTGTGTAGCTATAGTGCGTTTTGCAATTTTTTAAACTCATTGTCCCCCTATAAAATGAGCATAACAATATCTAATGTATAGGATTGCAGTGAGGATTAAGAGAGTCTGTGGAGTGTTGAAAGTGCCTGGCAGATAGTAGGCACTTAGGCAATGTTGGATCTTTCCATCTTCCATTCTTCCATTTAGTTCCATCCTTGATCAGCTTGGCAGGTCCTAAAGCATAACTCTCACTGTGTCATTCCTGTCAAAACCTTCAGTGGTTCTGTGTTGCCTCACATGTTTAATACAGGCCCTGGTGCCTGACATTCAGAACTCTGATTCTCTCATTCCAACATCCATGTCCAACTTTTTTCCCATTGCTGTTCTCTCCATGTTCTTCATGCATTAGCCAAACTCACTATTTTATTATCATGCTGCCACTTGTATATAAAATGTCATCTCTATACTAGCATCATACCTGTCCTTCAAACCCTGTCTCAAATACCATTGCCTTCACAAAGCTGCTAACAATCTGGAAGTGGAAACGGCGCTTGGAGGAGGCAACATTGGCAACATCGCCTAGACCTGGACCATGTCCTGCTACTTACTGTCATCCTGGGGACATTAATCTCTGAGGCTCAGTTTCACCTGCAAAATGAGAACAATAATACCGACCTCATAGGGTGTTGTGAATATTAAATGAGATACTACATGAGAAGCACTTTGAAAAGTGGCACTTGGAAAAGTCAAATCAGTTCCTGTGTAATTATAGGCACAAATAATCAACATTATTTTATTATCAGGATACGTATTTTAAAGAGAACTCAAATTAAAAGATTTGTGAGATACAGGGGAGAGAGGCACAGACTAGGAACCAAGTAACCTGGACTCTTGTACTGGTTCAGAACTAAACAAGTTGTGTGATGGATTATGTCACTGAGCCTCTCTGGATCTTACTTGAGCTGCAAAAAGAGGGAGATGAACAAAAATCACTATGCTTTCTTTCAGTTCAAATATAAAACGGATATCTAATAGCCACATATCAACCAAAACAGAACTCTTAATTTCTACTTCTCCAAATGTACTCCTTCCCTATCTCAGTAAATGATACTATCATCTACCCTGTTTAAGTAAAAAAAAAAAAAACCCCAAAAATGAAAAACCTGAGTTGCCTTTGAATCATCTGTTTCTTTTACCATCCAAATCTAATCTATCTGCAAATCCTATTGGTTCTACTTCCAACACATATCCTGAATCCATCTGCTTCTCACCATTGCCACTGCTACAACCCTCGTCTAATAATCTCTGTCTGTGCTTTTGCCAAAAGTTCCTAATCCATCTTTCTGTCTCCACTGTTTAACCTCTTTCAGCCTGTTTTCCAGAACCAATGTGATATTTAAAACCCAAACCAGAACTCACTCTCCTTTTAAAAACCCCTGGTGGCTTTTTCATCATACTTCTAATGAGATCCAAACCCCTTTAACCCGTCCTACCACTCTCCCCCTTATGCTTCGGATGCACGGTCCCTTTTTTTTCCCAGCTCAGGAAACCCATGTCTGCCTTGGATCTTAGCACTTGGCTCTTCTCTGTGCTTAGAAATATTCATCCCCCAAATGCCAACATGACTTGCTGCTGCTTGTCATTTAGATCTCAGCTGTCATTGCCTCCTCCTTTCTACCATTAGTGCTCTATCATACCCTATTTCATTTTTTTTACTATCCGAAATAGTCTATTTACTTATCTCTCGTTCTGCCTAGAAATCAAATGTCCTCATATTAGGGTCTAATTCCTAGCACAGTGCCTGGCACAGAGTAGTATACAGAAGAAATCTGAAGACATGAAGAACTAAATATAAACCCATTTTTAATATCAAATTATAATTATATTATATGAGCGAAGTATTATATTTTTATTTTTAAAGCATGAAGACCTATTGTTTTACCCCTCATTTAATCCCTCAGACTGAATGATTATTGAGGACATATGCTTGTGCTGGAAATATGACTAAATAAGTTTTTCCCCCCATTAACCTAAATAGTTCTTAATTTACCATTTTCTCCATTTTTCTCCCACACTAGCACCTTAATGCAAATTTCCATCCTCTCTGGCGTAGATGCCTCTTTTCTGGCCCTTTTTTTGTAGTTTCTAATCCCCTAGCAATCTATTCTCATACTGCAGCTAGCGAGCATTTCCGTTGCTATTATTATTATACCCATGCTTGAAACCTGCGTTTTCATTGTTCTCAGAATAAAGTCCAGAATCTGCCCTGCTCCACCACCTCATGTCACGCCAGCCCTCCCTCATCCTGGTTCCCACCTGCCACCTGGCTGGTAGCCCTAGCTTCCCACTTCCTGGACAGGTCGACAATGCACCCGTTTCTCCTACGGATCTCAGATTGTCCCTTCCTCAAGGAAGCTGTCGCTGGTTAGGCCAGGCACTACTCCCCATCAGAGCCCCACGTCACCAGTCAGAGCTCTTATTTAATTAATGTATACTCCTGCATTGGTAACTTTATTAACGTTAATGCGAGTTTGCGCTCAAGAGCTATTTGCGGAAGGAACTTACTGACCAGCCGCCCAACCACTCCTCGCCCCTCCCACTAGCGCTGCGGCGCAGCTGTTACGCACTAAGCAGGCGCCGCGCGAGAGAGCGCAGGGCGATTGCGCGAAGGGGCGCACATGCGCAGAGGGGGAGCCTGCTGACAGATTCTTGGTGGCGGCGGCAGCGGCGGCGGCGGCCCTGGCGTGTGGGGAATGGGAGCCCTAGGTCTCTGACTGAGCACCGCCCCCGCCTCCCTGCTCCCCGACATGGCTCAGGAGAAGATGGAGCTAGACCTGGAGCTGCCTCCGGGTACAGGCGGGAGCCCGGCGGAGGGTGGCGGCAGCGGCGGCGGCGGGGGCCTCAGGAGGTCTAACAGCGCCCCCCTGATCCACGGCCTCAGTGACACTTCGCCGGTGTTCCAGGCCGAGGCGCCGAGCGCCAGGCGGAACAGCACAACGTTCCCGAACCGCCATGGCCTGCTGCTACCGGCCTCTCCTGTCCGCATGCACAGCAGCCGCTTGCACCAGATCAAACAGGAGGAGGGCATGGACTTGATCAACCGAGAGACGGTCCACGAGCGCGAGGTGCAGAACGCAATGCAGATAAGCCACTCCTGGGAGGAAAGTTTTAGCCTGAGTGACAACGATGTGGAGAAATCCGCCTCCCCGAAGCGCATCGATTTCATTCCAGTGTCGCCAGCACCGTCCCCCACCCGGGGAATCGGGAAGCAGTGTTTTTCACCATCCTTGCAAAGTTTTGTGAGTAGCAATGGATTGCCTCCAAGTCCTATTCCCAGCCCAACGACCCGATTTACTACTCGGAGAAGCCAGAGTCCCATTAATTGCATTAGGCCAAGTGTTCTTGGACCATTGAAAAGAAAATGTGAAATGGAAACTGATTATCAGCCAAAGAGATTTTTCCAGGGCATCACCAACATGCTTTCTTCTGACGTTGCACAGCTGTCAGATCCTGGTGTGTGCGTATCTTCCGATACCCTCGATGGAAACAGCAGCAGTGCCGGATCTTCTTGTAACTCACCAGCGAAAGTCAGCACTACCACCGACTCTCCGGTGTCACCTGCCCAAGCGGCCTCTCCATTTATTCCAGTAGATGAACTTTCGTCTAAGTGATTCACTCACCCATCCCAAGACTCGGTTTTTTTTTTTTTTTTGTTTTTGCAAAGGAGAGAAAAATCAAGTTGGAGCAAGCACTGAACTTTGTCGATTAATTTGAGGCTATTTCCTATTTGACCCTTTTCCTTTTTTGGAATTTCCTGAAATGTTATTCTAGAGAACTTTTATGTCAGGTTCCTGCAGATGCCCTTGAATTCAGTGTAGTAGTATTTTCAGACAGATTTCCCTAAGGTGTGTTGAAGCATGCAACTTTACGCTGTAATATGTCTAAATACATATTATCCCTTGATTTTTTAAAAATAATTATATTTATTTATGGGATTATTAAGTTCCTGATGCAAATATAAAATGTTGACTTAATGTTATTTTTCAGCTGTTTGCTAATTCTATTATGAAGAACAACTTACAACTTTAATGTTATTTTCAGTGTTTGCTAATTTCTATTTGAAGAACAACTTACCTATTTACAGCTATTTTTAAAATATGTTAGTTATAACATATCAATCCAGTGGTTGTCTGTTTTATCCAGGAATCCTTGGATATTTGATTTTCTGGGCTTCAGAAATGGGTGGGAGGGGGAATGATGAACAAAATACAAACGTTTGCAGCAAATCTTTTAAAATTAACCATATAAAAGTAAAAATATTTAAGAAAACAATTTTCAAATGAAATTTAATAGTAATGCTAATAAGTTGTACAAATGTAACCACTATATATCGAAAATGAATTTTTTTTTACCAGAAAGTGCATTCTCTTGTGTATAATCCTAAAGTGAAATGGGACAGTGCCTTGCAGTATTAGCCACTGCACATAGGCTGAAAGCAGGTTTTTGTACCACTGCAAATTTAAAAGTTTCAAATGTAGTAAATGTGTGGGAAGCCCTGTTGAACTTCAGCAGAGCATCCAGACAGATAAAACTCTCAGTAATATGCTTTAAAATATCCAATTGTGCCTCAGTACAAATCCTTGCCAACGAGAAGCCAGAGCAACTTTTGGCTGCTTTTTTGCTCTGCCCATCTGTCACCTTCCTGGTTTTCCTTGGCTCAGGAAGGAAGCAGCTGTTTCCTTGCCAACAGATCCTTCCTCTCCACCTTCCACCAAACTAGGGCATCATTGGTTAGACGAAGGTACAGTGGTGACTCGGATTTCTGACTGAGCAACAACAGGACTGTGGAATTGTTTCAGTAACCTCTATGGTTAAAGCTACAGCTGGAGTTGACTGCCTTGGGGATGTCAGTTAATTAAGTAAGGGTCAGTGTTTTATAAGAGAATCAGTGGAAAGCCACATAGATAAATTGCTGTTTGACTTAGGTTTTGTTAAAGGTAGAATTGTGAGATGTTCTTTTCTTTGCCTTTTACAATTAAGACTATGAAAGTATTTAATAATGATTTTTTTTATATTATAGTTCCTATATTGTCTAGAGAGATAGACAAAGGGGGAAGGAAAAGACTGAAAGAGAGACCAAGAAAAAAACTCTGGCTTTTTTAAGTTATTGCCTACAGACTTTAACAATTATGTGGAATTTTTACAATTATGAGAATAAATGGAACTGGTCAACTTAACAGTTGCCTCAAGAATTCAGTGAAATTATATTGAGGGTAAGATCGTGTGCAGAGGCTTAAAATTCTCTTTCAGGTAACAATGTTCGTGTACCCTAGTCCAGACCGTGTTCGTCACATTCAAATCTGTATATCCACTTCCTATTGAGCACATTGACCTGCTTCTAGAGGGACTTTACTTTCAGCATCTCTAAAGCAAACTTTATTGTTTTCTCATTGAACCTGTTCTTGAATTACTTAAATTGATGCCATCACTATCTAATTTCCTAAACTAGAAACCATGGGAAGCATATCTAATTTTCCCTTTTTCCTGTCACATCAGCTTAACCAAGTCCTGTCTACTTCTGAAATGAATCTCAAGCCTCTCCCTTTTTGTAGGTTTCTTGCCCCTGATTTAGCTTAAGTTCTGACCTAAGTGATCTCCTAGCCTATTTTCTTACATCCCCTTTGGCCCAGTCTTCACACTGCCTTTAAAGCGATCTTTCTAAAATATAAAGTGGATTTTTCACTCTTCAGCTTAAAAACTTCTTATGCTTCCCCATTTCCTACAGTGTAGGGAATGCTTTTTTTAGCCTGACATGTAATAAGTTCTTTCATGAACTGGCCATGCTCTACTATGGCTTTAATTCTCTGCTCATCTTCTCCCAATACACATCCGTCCTTACTCTGGAAATACTAGACTACTTGATATTCTTTAAATATGCCATGTATTTTTTTTCATGTGTTTGTACCTTTAGATAGATTGTTCCTTCTCTTAAAAATGTCATTTCTATCCTTATCAGCCAGGCAAATGTTATTTCTTTTTATTGCATATTAATTTATGAAGTAACGTATACCTGCTGATTATAAAAGTACTTAACCATTAAGTTATCTGTACAGTAGAAAAAAAGAAAGTCTGCCTTTTACTATGTAAAATTCATCTTCCCTCCCATAGGTAATTTCTGTCAGGAATTCTGTATATATTTACAAGATGTGTTACTCCACATTTCCATGTATATATGTATAGAAATTCAGAAAACCAACATGTCATTTTCATCTCTTTTCCTTTCCCACATATCTAATCATTCCCCAAGTGTTACTGATTTTTTCTTTCAGAATCTATCTTCTTATTTTCATCTCTTCTGCCACCCTGAACCAGGCTACTATCATTTTCTTCTTGGGCTTCTAAGCAGCCTTCTAATTCCCATTTGTCACCTTCACACTTGCTCTAGTTGGCTACCTATTCATTCTCCATACAGCAACTAGAGTAATCCTTTTTAAATTGAAGATCCGATCCTTCCACTTCCCAGCTATAAAGGTTTTCATTTGTTTCCTGTTCTTAAGGTAGACAAAATGTATCAATTCTGGCCCAGAGGGCCCTACAACTTCTGGCCCTTGCCTCTCCCTCCCCTTGTTTTTTTTGTGCTCTGACCTTCACTGGCTTGCTTGCTTATTAAATACGTCATGTTTTGTCCTATTTTAGGTCCTTTTGCCAGATTGTTTTCCTTGAAGGTATAGAGAAGCCTTTATTTTTAGAAGCTTATTTTTCTACATAGGCAGTAAATTTTAAATCAGATAAGTCTCTAAGTTTATACAGCCAATTTACATTGTATGGTTGTTCATAACTTCAGATAGTACTCTGTAGAATGTAAGGACAACTCATCTGTGAATTTGTCCTTCAAAAAACATTTTTTAGAGCATTAATTTGCTAATCTATAAACTGTACTGGAAGTACCAAAGCACATATCAACATTTAGTTATAGTTTGTCATATGTAACAAAACTCTGTGGCATAATTTCCTTTATTATGTTTGTTAAAAAACAATGTAATTGAAAAAAGAATTAATGGTCACCAAATCTGTGGCTGCTGGATGTCCAAACCTTTATGTATACTTAAAAAGTTGATTATAATCAAGATTAACCTGTATCAGGTTGCCTTTTAGTGATTCCCATTTATTGGTTTAGCAAGTTCCATGCCTACAGTGAGACCACTCTTAGATATTTAGCAGTAAAATTGGGAAGGGGTCAAGGCTTATAAAGGGAACAGGACTAAGTTTTTTTCTCATGGGCAGTTCATAGATGAATAGGAAAGTTTGAAGATCAGGAGAGAGATGGGAGATGGAAATAATTGCCAGAACAACAAACCAGAGATGATGTTACCTACATTTCCTGGGCAGCATCAGAGAACAGAAGAAAGTTGTTTTGGAAATGAGGTCTGGATGGTGTTTTGTTTTAAACGAGAGTAAAATAGCAAAATAACCAGTAAATGTTGAATTGATTTGCTTTTACAGGAATTTAGAGGTGGCAAGGATGATATATGAAAAGTAAAAAGAATTTGTATCTGATTGCTACTATTTTCCAATTATTGAGGAATCTAGACTATTTTAGGGTAGGGCAAGAGTAGATTTGGAAGCTTAGGTGAAATAAAGTTTTACTATTACTTCTGTGAGACTAAAGGAATGACTTAAGGGTGAGTAGACAGTTTATTAAACCACAATGGGATTGCAGTTGGATGGCAGGTGCAAAGAAGGGAATTGGATTGACCTAAGTTTGGGAGCTGGTTAAGTGGGTGTGAGGTAAAGTCCATTGTGTGAAGCAATGAAGGATTCTGCTGTAAGTGTAGTTGACTGATTGCCCAAGGCCTTGGAGGTGGTAAGAGAACTCAGCAGTGGATTATGGACTAGGCCATTTTTTCAAGGTCTTAACATTACAATCAGTCATGACAAGTATACAGAGAATCTGATCTCACTGCACAGAACTCTTGCATTAGCAGTTTCCCCATGTTTTTCATTGCTAATTTTATTAGAAAAGCAATCTTAAATCAGCAGGCCTTGAGTTCCACTTCTTTGATTAAAAAGATTTTTTTTTGAGTCAGTTGCTTACTATATAGCCAAGATAGTTTTTTATGCCTTCCATAACTTGCCATCCAAGCAAAAATATTTCTTAAAAGTCAAAATGACCTTTATATTTAAAAAATTATATATAATACTTGTTCTGTGTCAGGGACTGTTCTAGGTGCTAAACAGATGTATTATTTCATTTAATCTTTAGCGCTGAGATAAGTACTGTTATTCCCCTCATTTGGTATCAAGGAATGGAGGCACAGAGAGGGTAAGTAACTTGTTCAGGATTCCAAAATGGAAGAAGGCAGAGTATTGTAGTGGTTAAGAACAGAGACTGTGGAGCTAGGTGGCTGTTGTTAAGAATTTAATGGGTCACTATATGTAAATCCTTACAGCAGTGCTGGGCAATTTTTATAGAAGTGTTAACTAACACTGTTATCATTGTGGTTTTAGTGGTTGTCATGGTTGTCATCTAGTGTGGACCTATTAAGGAATCTTTTTTTTTTTTTTTATCATCCTTGACTGATGAAACTCCTGCTTTCACACTCTGTAACATTATACATTCTACCCTCCCAGGCAGCCTGTTTTATAAGGTGAGTGTTTTAGATGTTGGAGAGTCTTATACTGAACAGACATTTCCTTGTGTAATTTCCATTTAATTCAAGTCCAGCTCTCTAGAAAATGCAGAACAAGCATTATCTTTCTTTTTTAGGTAGCCTTCCCTTCACAAATCAGAAACACTGATTCCTCTATAATTACCTCTTCTTACTTCTGGATTTCAGAAATCTTGAGCAGACTTTTCGGTGTATGCCCTCTGTGAAATAGGGCTCTTGTTGCTTGGCAGCCAGGATTTTCATAAGATTGAGATCCCTTTAAGATTGTTTGCGTTCCCTATCAAGAAAAAAAAGAGATAGTTTAATAGCATGAGCCATTGCCAATAATAATAATAGTGTAATAATAATAGTGTTAATATTTATTGAGCAATCAATATGGACCTAGCACAATTTTCAGTGCTTTGCATGTTGAGTTCATTTGGCAATCCTTGTGACACCCTGTGAGGTAGTTGCTATGATTATTTTCATTTAACAGATGAGAAAGCCAAATACATTTTCTTAAGTCCCTAATAGTTTCCCCCTTTTGAATTTTGTCTTTTTCTTATAAACAGACTTTTTTTTTTTGATAAAGCCAGTTTTACAGCCCTCTAGTATTGCTGCACCTATTTTGAATCAAATAAGTTTATAAAAATTGTGGCTTTAGACAATATTATTAGAGGAAGCTATCAGGAGGGTTTTCTTTAGTAATAGATTTAAAATACTAACGTGCTATAGAAGGGAATCAGGCTTTCCATGTTTTTAAATTGATTTGCTGTTCATTTTCTTTTTAAAAATATATATACATATTTATATATACTTTGTTACATTTGAGTTGTACAGTGTTCTTGGTTGTCCTTAGATTGTCATTCCTAGGGAAACAAAAGCAAGAACCATTTCTCTGCTCCTCCCGCCCCCCCCCCCCACCAAAATCACCTGTGAGTTAAAAGTGTATCATTTTATAGGAGGAAAGTAATAGGATTTAAAGAATAATCCAAAGTCTTTACCTAAATAATAACAAGCTTGCCTTCTTTGTCTACATGAAGCTCTCCCCAGAGGGTAAAGATTTAAATTCAGAGCAACTGGGCCATCTTTGAGAAACTATTATTGTTTTAACTTTACTTGTAGAAAATCAGTTAACCATTGAGTGAAAAGACTACAAAAGGAAAACCCCACTTTATAAGTATTTAGATTTCAAGTTTCACTGTGTCATGTCTCCGCATTAGACATTTTGAAACAAACCATCAAAAGCTACAGTTTGTTCCAAAAGGTTAGTATCATTTTTTGGAAGTTCAATAAATATTTCAACAGGGGCTTTTATTTCTATACATGGCTTATTTGAAAAAATAATTTTATAACAGAGAGATTAGGCAGATAACAAATACTCAAGTCTTGTGCATATACCACCAAATATACATGCACGTGTGTGTGTGTGTGGGGCACACACATGCACATGCACGTGCTGTTGGCAAGAATGTTTTGTGCTTTGATTTTGCAAGAACTTTCCAAATTCCAAGTGCTGCTGTTTTTCCTTTTTGAACTTCTGGAATAAGTACTTGAGGAGATATGAAAATCACTCATTAACAAATTCTAAGGCCTTATGACTGAAACTGGAGAACCGAGACTCTGTTTTATTTACCTGTGAAAGTTCAGTTCTGTATCAATGCCTGGGACATTCTGGTTCTTTTCCAATTGCCTAAAATGGTCTTCCAAACCAAACTAACACCCAAGGCTTGGCTAGGAAGGCATGTTGTGAAAGAAGACAATTGAGAAAGATCTTTTGTGCCCTCACAAAGTAAAATGGTTGGTTGAGGTAACCTTCCTGTAATTCAGGCAATCCCTCCCCCTTGCTTGAAGGACAAAGAGTGACTTTACTGTTGCATTGCCAGGAGGATTGCCGGAACTCCAAAGTGACAACTAACTATTGAGTGTTGTATCTTTGGGAAAGAAAAATATGAGATGTTCAGGAGGGAATGGGAGCGGAGAGATGATGGAATGGATGAATCAGGTATTTCTGTTGGCATGTGAACCCTCTCTTATATTATCATTGTGAGCGCCCCATTGAGTAAAGAGTGACTGATAATTTTCTTCATGAACTTTTATTTACTCTTTGTTCACTTCATTTGGCATTTGGAGTTGAATCAGGATGTGTTTAAGAATTCGAGTGCCTTCCCTTAATTTTTCTTTCTTTAGCTCTTCTAAAAAATGTTAAATAATAATAATGATAAGTTACTTTGCCAAATTACTTTAAGTCAAGAAATAGAATTCCTGGATGTCTTTATCTTATCAATTTATGCTAGTTTCTAACTCTGAATTAAAATTCTGTACCTATCTGTAGTCTTTCTCAAGGCTCCATTTTAATATGTTACTAGCTATCAGATACTTCTAACATGTGAACCTGAAATGCAACATTGATAGCTACTCCTTAAGTTCGGGATTAAGTCAAACTATGCAGTATGATTTACGGGTGGTGTTAGGTCATCATCTACAGCATGACTTCCACAAATCCGGTGAATTCCAGGACTCCAGCCATATTGAGTTGCCTGAGGTTACCCAATGCTTCATGTTCCCACATACTGGCTGTGCTTTGAGAAGCTGTGTCCTCTGCTTAGAATGGCTCTTCTTCTCTTCGTCTTTTAGAGTTCCTACCAACATTCTTTCCTCAACTAACTCCACCCAAGGAGTGTATCTTTTGCTGAGCCTTTCTTAATGGCCCCTGCTTCTCCAGCCCTGGTCAGTTAAATAGCTTTCTTCTATGATCCTGTTATACCCAGAGCTTTCTACTATAAAGGGTGGTCAACAAGCTGAATTGTTTTTGTATGATTTGTCTCTTTGCCCTGTGCAAAAACAAAGCCTCCGCCTTTTACTTCTGTCCCTAAAGCCTGTGCATAGCATATTATAGTTGCTCAAATTTATTTCAAGCGGATGATTAATGGATCAGTAGATGGATGAACAAATGGCACAAACTATTTTTAAGAGAAAGGAATGTAGTAAGATTCTTAGTGGAACAAATCCAGTCACATGGCTGGGCTCTTTATGGTTCGCTAAGAGACTAGAAATTCATTCATTAAGCAGTTTTAATTTGAGCACTTATTATGGGCCTCACACTGGCTAGTCTCTTAGGAGTATACAAAATAAAAACTCCCGCCCTTGTAGAGTGCACATTCTGCTTACATTCTAAGGAGATAAAGGGAGGGATGACAATAAACAGAATAGATAAGTATAAATTATGCATATATAGTGTGAGGAACAGCAAGGAGGTCAGGGTGGCTACAGCAGACTTGTTAAAGGGAAAAGTAGTTGGAGAGGTGGGCAGGAGTGAGAATTGTTGCAAACACAGACGGCAAAGAGTCTTGTGTGCCATTGAAAGATGTTGGCTTCAGTTATGAGAGATGGAGAGCCATTGCAGAAATTTGATCACAGAAGTGTCAATATCTGTCTTAGGTTTTACAAAGACTACAAACTGAGTGGGAGGGGTGGAAGCAGAAGGACCAATAAGGAAGATTTCCAGCAATCCAAGTAAGAGATGATGGTCGTTTGGATGAGGGCGGTAGCAGGAGGGGAGTGGGGAGAAGTGGTTGAATTCTAAACATATATAGAGGTAGAGCCAACTGATTTTGCTGACAGATTTAAGGTGGGCATGAAAGAGAGAAAAAGTTAAGGATAATTCCAAAATTTTAGGCCTGAGCAACTAGAGTTGCCATCATCTGAGATGTAGAAATCTGTGAGTGAAGTAAGATTTCTTTTCTTTTTCTTTTTCTTTTTCTTTTTTTTTTTTTTTTGGCTGGATGTGTGAAGATGGTTGGAGAACATTAGGAGCTCAGTTTGGGATATGTTAAATGATCCTTATTAGACATCAAATAAGCAATTGGATACCCCATTCTGGAGTTTAGGAAAGAGGGTTGGGCTGGAAATATACATATAATTGGGAGCTGGCTGTCTGTGGATGGTATTTAAAGTCATAGAATACATGAGATCACTGAGGGTCATGTGACTCTGTGTCTAGAAGAATAAGAACTGAAACCTTGGGGACTCTCTAACATTAAGAAGTCAGGAAAAATGACACTCAGAAGGAGAACCAGGGAGGTAGGAAAACCAAGAGAGTTTGGTATCCTAGAAACTCTGTGAAGAAAATGTGTGAAAGAGGTTGGAGTCATCAGGTGTAGCAATTGCAGCAGGCAAGTTAGATGAGGACTGATCGTTAGGCACTGGATTTAGTAACATGTAAGTCATAGGTCACCTTGGTGAGAGTCGTTTCATTGGAGCAGAGCAGTAGAAGCTCAATTAGAGTAGGTTTAAAAGAGAAAAGGATGAGCAGAATTGGAGACAGTGAGATAGCTGAAGAAAGAATTTTTTTTTTTTTAGATCCTTGAAGATAAAGAAGAACTTAAGTAAAGTCATCCTTCTTACCTTCTTATTGGTAAATTGTTAAGCATTTCATAAGAAATATCCCTTTACGTATATATGATTATAGTTCGGGAAAAAAAACAAAGCCAAATAAAATTTTTCTCTTCCTTTTTTTTTTTTTTGCATTATTGCGAAGGGAAAAATTCGTTTTTACTCCAGACATGAGTAAACTGTTAAAGCCCAAGACTTACTGATTCACTTCCTTCATGAATTCTTCTGGTTCATTTTATTCCCTTGTCACCTTTTTCTCTTAATGGCTTTTTTCCACTTATAAATTGAAATTGAATTCCACGCCTATGACACAATTATTTCTGTTAGTTTGGCCCAGTTTCTTAACCCAGAGACATTTTCCTCTTCAGTGAGTGCTGTGAATTTTTTTTTTTAAAGTAGTTCATAGTCCTCTTTGGTTTTATTTAGGGAGAGATTTTTCCTTTTTTTTTTTTTTTTTTTTTTTTTTTTTTTTTTGTCCTTTTTAAAATTATTGCTGAACAGCAGGAAAGGAGAGCACTGGTAATGATAAGAAAGAAAGAATGTTTTCCTCACTTTGAATTGTTCAGATTTCATTCTAAACATAAAATATTGCCAAGTTCATTCTTGTGGGTTGGTCAGTCTGTCTCATTCCTTTATAGAAGAGGACATCCAAACCGTATTTGTACCCCGGAGGGAAGAATGCCTTCTCCTGGAACTACTTCTCCCTCCTGATACTCCATTTCTTTCTTTCGAGACTCCAATCAAGTGCTGCTCACGCCACAGAGCCTCCTTTGCTTCTCCCTGCTCTAGGTAGTATTGCTTTCCTCTGAGTCCCTGTACTTACGTTCTGCCTGTAGTCCTTAATTTTGCCATTCAGATTTGTTTTGGGGAGGGGAGATAATCTAATGTAATGGTTAAAAGCACAGCCTCTGCAGACTTGTACAACTTTGTTCTAGACCTACCCTTCCCACTTCTCAGCTTTGTGATTTTAGGCAAATTACTTAATCTTTGTGTGCCTTTGTCTTATTACCTATTAAATGGGAGTAGTTCCTACCTCAAAAGTAGTAAGGATTAGAGGGGATAACACTTGTAAAATTATTTATCAGAAAACTAGTAACTTGACTAAATGGAAACCTGAAAAAATATATATAATATTTGAAATAATCCCATATTCTTATAGCAGATTTCCTGAAAGAATGGGACAATGGTTTATATATCTTTCCTAATACCAATTCTTACCTATAGAAAGAATTCAGTAAGTGTTTGTTAATGATAGATGGTGCTTGGGAAATATGGAATGTTTGCTCATGGAAACGGTGATATGCATGTCATAACATATTTCATTGTTGCACATTAATGAGTGTTTTAGGCTTTAGAAAATATTTCAATCTAAAACTCTTATGATGTACACAGTCTAGGGAAGTGATGTTGCAACTTTGACGGTATGTGAAGTCAGTAAATTTTCCTTTAGTTTTCCTAACAGCCATGAAAATGCTGGAGTTTTCCCCTCTCATTCACATTTTACAACCCAGAATACCAAAATCTGCTTTACCTTTAACACCATCTATCAATTCTGTATAATTAGGAGAGAAACTTTGATGACATTTACTTAGAAGCAATGTTTCATAAGCCTTGTATTTTAATAATGTGAAACAAAGATTAGAAGGAAAGAACTAGACTAAAGCAAACAAATTACACTTTCTAATTATAAAAGCAATAAAGATTCATTTTAGAAATTTTAGAAAATTCTAGTAAGCAAAAAGAAATGCGTTTCACTGAAATGCCACTTTACATTCCTAAATGTTCCAGGCGTTTTCTATGATTAAATATGCATATATAATTTTCATTAAAAAAGGCATTATACTGTATAGTCAGCTCCATAAACTGATTTTTCCATGTAATAATGAATGTTTTAAATATACTTCTGCATCACTTTACCCTCTATGGCTATACCATATCGTACTTAACCAACTGGCACTTTTTAGGATGTTTACAATTTTTTTCTCAATTACAAATAATGTTCTGATGTACATTTGAACAACTTACAAAATTTAAAGACCACAAAGGTTTCCTGGACTTCCCAATATGAAATAGCTGGTATGTTAATTTCAATTAAATTGTGTCCATTTTAAAAACGTTCTTATCCAAGTCAGTCTTGAGTGATTTACTTGATGGTCACGTTTAGCGCTCCTTGTGTGACTGAAAAGAAAAAGTAAGTTCTCTGAAAATGTGTATTTCAGGTTTTATTCATGAGTCTAAGACAGGCTTTTCCTCATTTGATACAAACTAGGGAGTTCTGATAGTGTCATCAGGAAAATGTTGCTCTAAGGTCCTTATCTCCTTAACTAGACTAATCTGTAATTCAGGGTTAGTGAAGTCATGATTAGGTCAGTTATTACTGTTCTGACATTTCAATGGAAGAAAGGCAGGGGCATGAGGGTTGGCGATGGGAGAAGGAAGCCAGAGTTAGCTATGGGCCCCACAGACTTAAGGTCATCATTTCCATCTTTCATGACTACAGCAACTTGAGATCTCACATTTTCTAAGACAAGATATCAAATATTGCCTCCAGCTGCCCAATGAAGCATCTCAGAAATCTTGACATTAAAAGTAGCATGTTTCTCTTTTATGCATCTAGAAATTATACAAAAATTCTTTATGGTATCATGTTTATCAATATTTGGGTTATGAAATATGGTCATCAAATTTATAGGTATTAGGAGAAGGAATAATAGAGATGACTTAATCGTTCATTTTTGCAGTAAATGTCTGGCTAATATATACTACATACCAGACACTGTGCTAGGGGTTGCTATTACAAAGAAGAGTGAGCAAGGCGGTGAGGAGAATGTGAAAAGTGTCTTGCAAAGTATGAAAAGACAATGTATTCTAGGAATTTTCAGCAAACAAAGAATTGCAATGTTTATGTAAAACAATTCTTGAGTTAAACTTTAAAAGCTTTTTTTTTTTTACTATTTTAATGTTTTCTTATTTCTCTATATTTGTTTTTTAAAACCCAATTATTCCTTTTCAGGAAATTAATAAATCATTTAATCCTAAAAGAGTAAATGAAATGGACATGGCTTAATACGGTGTTCTTGTAACTACTCCTCATCTTAATGGCATACTTTTGTTCCTGCCTTAGACTTAATAGCTTAGAAATTATGGTGGCAGATTCAGAGATCGAGAGAATAGACAAAGAATATGTAGTTCAAATTATCTGAGAGAGAGAGAGAGAGAGAGAAGAGAAGAGAGAGAGAGAGAGAGAGAAGAATGAAATCACTGCCAATTACAATAAAGGTTAGGAAGGAAATACACAAGTGGCTGAGAACTCAATTTATAAAGCACCTGCTTTGATTGGGTGGTCAGGAAGAAGCATCACAGACTGGAAGTAGCATCTGCAGAATCTCTGAGCAAGACCTTGGTATGCTTGAGGAATTGACATCAGACTAGTGGAGCTAAAGCCTAGTGAGTAAAGGGAAGAACAGCATGAGATGACATTGAAGAAAAGGTAGGAAGCAGAGCATGCTAGGGCTTACTGGCTGAGCTAAGGAGTTCAGATATTTTTTTGGTATTAAATTTATTAAAGTTGCATTGGTTAATACATTGTATGTTTTCAGTGTACAGTTCTATAATACATCATCTATATATTGCACTGTGTGCTCACCACCTAAAGTCTAGCCTCCTTTGTCACCATATATTTTACCCCCTTTACTCTCTTCATCCTTCCCTCACCCCTCTCCCCTCTGGTACCTTCTTCATACTGTTGTCTATGTCTGTGAGTTTGTTTTATTTGTTGCTTTCTGTTTTATACCTGCATATAAGTGAAATCATATGGTTCTTATTCTTTTCCATCTGCCTTATCTTGCTTAGCATGATACTCTCAAGGTTCATCCATGTTGTCCCAAAAGGCTGTATTTCATCCTTTCTTATGGTGAGTAGTTTTCCTTGTAGATATGTGCCACATCTTCTTTATCCAGCCATCCATTGAAGGACACTTAAGTTGTTTACATGTCTTTGCTACCATGAATAATGCTGCAATGAATATAAGGGTACATGTATCTTTACAAATATATTTTTTTAATTTTAGGGGGTGGATACTCAGGAGGGATTGCTGCATCATATGGTAGCTCTAGTTTCCATTTTTTGAGGACCCTCTATACTGTTTTCTATAGTAGCTGCACCAGTTTGTAGTCCCACCGCAGTGCATGAGGATTTCTTTTCTCCACAACCTCTCCAACACTTATTTTTTGGTTTATTTATAATAGCCATTCTAAAAGATGTGATGTGTTGTGATACCTCATTGTGGTTTTTGATTTTCATTTCCTTTATAATTAGTGAAGTTGAGCTCATTTCACATATCTATTGGCCATTTGTATGTATTCTTGGAAAAAGTATTCAGGTCCTCTGCCATTTTAAATACAATTGCTTGTTTTATTGTTGAGTTGTGAATTATTTATATATTTTGCTATTAGCCCCTTGTCAGAGGTGTTGTTTGCAAATATCTTCTCCCTTCTGGTTGATTACCTTGTTTGTTTGTTTGCTGATGATTTTGGAGTATGATCTAAATGCGATGGGAAAGTATTAAAGAGTTTTACACAAGGGACTATCCTGACAGATTTCCTTTTGTGATCCTTCTTACCTTGTGGAGAATGGAAGCAGGGAGACCAATTAGGAGGTTGTGAATTAGTCTAGGCAAGCAATGCTGGTAAAGGGCTGGAGGGTAGCATTAAGGATGGAAGGGAAAAGGTGATTGTGAAAAATCACCAGGACTTGGGGGAGAGCATGGGGAGTGGGGAGAGGGAGAAATCAAAGGTGACTCCTAGTTTACTAACGAGTAAAATGGGAAATGGAGTGCCTTTGAATGAGATGGGAAAGTCAGAAGGGGCAGGAGCAGAGGTGTTCGATTTCCATTTAGGACCTATTATGTCTTATATACCAAGAAATGCAAAGGAAGGTATCAGTTGAACACGTAAGTCCAAAGCAAGGGAAGGTCTGAGCTCTAGCTAAAATTGTGTTTGAGATGCCATACTGCCCACCAGCATGTTGGGTTTAATAGACTTTTAATTTAAATAAGCATTTGTGTACAATTACACTATTTTGTGGCTGCCATTGGTCCTTCTGTGTCTTAGACAATGCTGCTCTTACACCCAGGCAAGAGGGGCCCTGCCATCTTCAAAACCATCTACTCTGGATCTTGTACTAGAAAAGGCCCCCCCACCGGCCCTCCTCGAGCTTCACCCCTACTCTGTGAAGCCACGAGACTGAGAAACCAAGGGGATATTACCAGCTTGAGCCCTATTACTCTTTTCTGTGCCATACTCTGTGGAACTAGGGACCCAAATTCCAGAATTACCTGCCCGAATGACCCTAAGCCTGCCTTGGGGGCCTAGGCTTCTTTCCCAATCCATCCTCCTGAGGAGAACATGCCCAACAGACTACAGCATTGGATGTGAAGAACGTGATGTCTGCAAGGGTGTCTATACATGTGCACAAGGCCCTCTGAGGTGTAGAACAAGACCGCAGGGGGAAGAGAAGGTGGCAGGCCAAGGGTCAGGGGCTAGCCTATTCTGCCCCAGAACACTGAAGAATCTGGGATTTCTAAATCCAAAGCCTTTCCCACAGCACATTCCTTTGAGGAACTGAAAAGTGATGCTGCTGGGAGCAGAGGTACCTGTGGGCAGCAGGTGCCCCGTTTAGGACAGTGAATGAGGAGAAACCTCACAGTCTCTGGTACGTGAGCCTCCATTTGTTCTCTTGCCCAGATCTGCAATCCTTGAGGGTGGGCCTTTCCCTAGACTCCCAGCGCTTGAGGTTTGGGCCATGTCTTTCTTCCAGCACTGAGCACAGGGCCTGCACATGCTCAGGTGTTCATTAAATGAAGGAATAATCCAGTCCTCCATGGCTTTTCTGGCATTGGGATGAATCGGGGGCAGCGGGAACCTCCACACTCCCTTTGTACTGATAGACCCATCCAGCTTGACTGTGGACGGAGTCTGTGCCGAGAGGATGCAGCACTGCTGCGTGTGGTTTTACAAAGGTGCTGAAGGGAAAATGAGAGCTGTTTTCCAGCCCACGCTCATCTGCCAAGCCCTGAACATGCTGACGAAAAAGCACCTTATTTGCAGGGTTGAATCTGCCCAAAGGAGATATCTGTTTCTTATTTTCTACAGAGAAGTGGGCTTTTGCTACGTCAGCAGGGGTGCTTTTTACGTCGTTCAACGAACAGCTTCCCTAAGTGTCCTAAGCTTCCCAAGGTTGTGGGAGGGTAGGAAATTTGGATACCTGGGCCAGATTCTTCATTACTGTTAAGTTCTTGAGATGCTTAAGTTGTAAGTGTTCCAGGTATCAGAATATTTTAAATTATTATCTCTAAAACCTGCATCTCAAAAGCCCCCCTGCCCCACCCTCAAAAGCCCAAACAGAAAACTATTGACCTGAGTCACAGGTGGCCATGCCATTCCCAGTGTTCCCAGGTCTCTCTCAGCACCTGCTGCCTCCACATAGATAGATTGGTTCATAGGGGTTTTAAGCCATCATTGTTCCCAGACCCCTCTGCCTGCCGTCTGATAAGGTGAATTGAAGTTGTGTGTATGGGGGAGAGGCCTGCTGGGTCCTTTTCTTGTGTATCTGATGACAACTCCCCTGACTGAGCTCTCTAAGGCGAAACAACAAGCCCGGGCAGGAGAGAGCCGGAATGCCAAGGAGACTTAGCAGTATTAGCACCAGGCAAAGGGCACATAACTTTCCTGTGGATTGTTAATAATCAAAATAATGTTTCACCCTTCCTGGATTTCTTTCAGTTGGGCTGAACCTAGGAATCATGGGTTTATCCGTGATGCAGAGAAAACAGGGTATGTTTAGTACCGAGACATCAGCACAGTTGAGCTTTGAGGCAGCCCGCCAGTTGTCTAAGATTTGAAATATATCCTAAAGCCAAAAGTTTGAAAATTTCTCCCTATTTTCAAAATCATAGAACTTGAAAGTATTAAAATAAAATTAAGAGTTATTCCTGGGAACTTAATACACCACTTGACAAGAAGTCTTTGCCAGGGTGGACCGAGTCTCATCTAACATATAAGTGAAAATCCAGAATTATGTTTTCACATAAAGGTGAGGTTACTTTGCAGACTGCAGTGTCATAGATGTACCAACACAGGGTTTGAAGATGAAAAGCAGCTCTCTCCAAGACTCCCAGTCTCAGGCTGAAGTCTTCACTATTGATAGCAGCTGCTATACAGGGCCTTCTTATTTCATTTTGTGACTAATGCTGTTGCATTCTAATGGAATGCATGATGCAGGTTTGCCCCAGAGTGTTAAGGCTTATTATCTCAGCCTTTGTGCCATTCTAGAAGCAGTGAGCAGATAGAGAGCAAAGGCTGTGTGAGCAACACAGAAAACAGATTCAACGAAAGTACTTGAAGGGAAGAACTGTGGGTGTCTTGGTGGCAAGACTGCTGGCCGCTTTTATTTTTGTGATTTTCTGTGTTTACACAACATTCTATAATAGTTATGAGTTGCATTTATAATCACAGTCTTTAAAATATTCAAAATTAAAACCATTTGAAGAAACTGAGAGGAATTTGGGTTAAATGAAGTTAAAACAGGAAAGGAAAGAGAGGAGAGCAAGGAAGGAAGGGGGAGGGGAGGAACGGGGAGAGGGTGGGGGAGGAAGAAGGATGAAAAAGATCTCTCATGGAAATATTTAGGTGCTAAATTGATCACTATCCTAGTTTTTCATCTTGTTTTAGCTGATAACGAACATTCATTTAATATTCAATGCTAAAAGGGAGGGAGAAGAAAACATTTATTAAGCATTGACTTGACATGTAAGGACTAAAAATAAGAATTAGTTCTGCCCTCAAGAAAGCTTATCTAAGAGCATGGCAGACAAACTCACTTGTACATTGATTAAACTTTCAACTTTTAAGTCTGTCATGTGCCAGGCACTGTGCTAGGTTCTGTGATTTACAGATAAATTCAGAGAGATTATTTCCTCAAAAAGCTGATAGTATAGTGGAGAGAAAAGAAATTTAAACTGATGATTACAATATAGTCAGTAAGTGTCACAATAGGGGCAGGCCCAAGGCACAGAGGAGAGGCACTGAACCCTGACTTGGGAAGAGTAAGGGTGGATTCCTAGAAGGAAGTGATGCCTGAGCTGTGACTTGAAGGACAAGGAGCACCCACCCAGGGAGAGAGGGCAGTGACATGTCAGGCTCTGGAGTAAACATAAAGGCAGGAGGCAAGGCAGGGGAGTGCAGTGGCTTCTGGGAACTAAGTCATCCCATATGGCTGCAGCCCTGTTGGGGGTGGGCAGTGAGGAGAAATGAGTTAAAGAGTCCAGATCATGAGAAGTTATACACCTTGCTAAAGACTTGATTCCTCCCTAAGCAGTGGGAAGCCAGTGCAGGATTTTAAAGGAGAGTGGTATAGGCAGATTTGCATTACAGAGAGATCTCTTTATCACTAGGTGCCCCAGTGTGGCAGATGCATTAGGAGGCTGAAGCAGTAGTATATGCAAGAATGATGAAGTCTCAGTTAGGACAGTAACAGGGAGAATGCCCAGGAAGAGTAGAATCAAAGAACATTAAGAAGACTGATTAAGAAGAATTTGATTCATAGGCTGTGGGATAGGTTTTAAGGAGGAGTCAGGATGGCCCCTTGATTTCTGCCTTGGACAACTAGGTGGATGATGGTGGCATTCTCTTGAGTGGGGTGGAATATGGTAAACTGCACTTGGAACATAGTGTTAGTAAGGCACTATAGGAACCATGGAAGTGATTGAAAATGTAGGTCTAGAGCTCAAGAAAGAGACCTGCACTCAAGAATTATTTGGGAGTTATCACAAACAGGTTGCAGTTAACCCTTTGCTAGTAGAAGAGATTATTCAGAAGGAGTGAGAAGAAAAGAATATAGAAGACCGTGAGGAACATGAATATTCTATAGGTAGCCAAGGAAAAGGGAGCCTGGCATGTTCAGAGAGGTAAGGGAGAGCCAGGGATGTCGGGAAGGGAAAACCAGGCATGGATGGAATCCTTGTTTATTCTCACTCTCAGTTCTGCCATACAAGGAAGAAAGGGTAAAGACCAATGGCAAGTGGCAGAAATGCCCAGGCCGTCTGAGTTTGCCTCTTTAACAGGATTCCCTGGACATGAATGTCTATCTCATGTCTAGAATATCTGTAAACACAAGTTTTTTTTTTTTTCTTGGTTTAAGTGGGCACATTGCCTCCCCAAACAAATTCAGGCTTCCATTAATAGAGAATATGCAGAAAGGGATTTGGGGTAGGCAAATGACAGTGTTGGCCCTGCAGGGTAGCCAGGGAGAGAGCTATTCTCAGGAGGAGGACTGGTCATTGTCGGTTCAACAAAGATGTTAGTGTCCACTGTGTGCAGGGTATTCTCAGTCAATACTGCAGAGAATCCAGGAAAATAGTGAATGAAAGTATGTGGGCGAAGCCAGTAGGATCCACTTGTGAACTTAGAGTAGTTGTGGGATGGGCCAGATTGCTCTGTGTCCAGAAGCAAATGTCGGTGGTGGGGGGCGGTGGAGGGGGGTGTTGGAGTGGGGAGAAAATGAAGGCCAGAAATGGAGGCTAGTCTTTGGAGGATTTGACCTTGAGTGTAAGGGAGTGAGACAAGGTTGCAGCCAGAAGGGAGCATCAGGGTGAAAGATAGGTGTCAGAAAAGAGTTAATATGCACACATTCTCAAGGTGAAGAGCCAGATGAAAGAGGGGGAGATCCAGGTGAAATGATAAGTGATGGAGAGAGGGCACCAGACAGGTGTGTGTTGGAGGGAATAAAGAACACACATTAGCTGTGCATTAGAGAAGAGGAGAGGGGAATGGGAATTGGCACATGGGTTCACAGCTGGGAGAAGCATCAAATGAAGGAACCATTCATCCTTCTGTGAAGCAGGAGGCAAGATGCAGAGATTGTCAGGTAGGAGACTTAAGGGAATAAGCAAAGTCCAGAACAAGCAGTGTTCACAGACTGGTTAAGAGCCCACTCTGGAACTGGGCAGCCTGTGTACTCATGCTGGTTCTGCCACTTACTCACCAGGTGAACTTGGGCAATTTATTTGACTGCTGTGTGCCTGTTTTCTCATCTGTAAAATGAGGTTAATAACAGAAACCTGTTACTTGGAGTTATTAGGAGAATTGAGTTAATTTATGTAGTACTTTTATAACAATGCTGGGCACAAAGAATCGCTCCGTAGGTATTAGCTATAATAGTTATTGTTAATAGGAATGAGCGATGTGCAGTCTGGGGTTATGTAAACACCAAGGTGTGAGTGGTTGATGGAGGGTTATGAGGGCACAGCCAAGAAAGCACTGTGTTTTTCCAAGGTGGAAGGAATCAAGGACTTCCTCAGAGAGGAGAGATGTTTGACTAATACACACAGCCGTGGAGAGGCTGTTTCAAGTAGAATAAACACTGAGTACAGACACAAGGCCATCTGTGAACCGGCCACACTGTGGAAGAGTGCTCTCTGTGAGGCTAGAGGGGGAGCATGTGAGGTGCAAGAAGCAGTATGTAGAAAGCCACCTTCCACCTCAGTGAGGGAGGAAGGAGCTGCTGGAGCAGACTGGTGAGCACAGGCTGTGCGGGGCCTTGCATGCTCCAGATCCCCTCCATTGCCACAGAAGTTTGGAAGCAGAACAGTGATAGGATCTGCTCTGTCTCACAGGGCTCTTGTGAGAGGAGCTGATGATGATTATACTGACGATGGCGGTGATGATGATAGTGCTAAAGTTACAGAGTGTATGTGTGCCAGAGACACTGTAAGTACTTTATGTATTTCTCACCCTCACAACTGCCCTGTTTTCCCATTTCTCAGATGAGGAATGGAGGCACACAGATAAGTGGCTTGAGGTCACACAGCTGGCGAAGCTGGGAAGTTTGACTCCAGAGCTGATGCCATGATCACCACATTGTGACCACTTCTCCCATTAGGGTTGGCTCCAAGGAGAGGGTGGTGGGCAAAGGATAGGATGATGATGACCTCTGCTAAGCCTATAGCGGCTTACTGACAGTATATTTTATGTCTAAATCAAAGCGGGTTTGGCTGTAAAGGATTAGAACCCCTGCAAAGAACTCACGTGAATGGCGACTGTATTATTAAAATACAGGGGACCTCCCAGAATTCAGCTGCTAGCTAGAGAGTGTGGCTAGATTCACAGAGCTGGAAAGTTGTTAGACAGTAGTATATCTCTGTCTGCCTGTAAATGCGGGGCTTTGTGTGTCTTTCTACCATCCGATTAAACTATACAGGTTTTAGATACACTCTTCATGACTTCGCTTGTTCCCACCTCTACCCAACGTGACAAGTCCAAAGCCAGTATTCTTGACCCACTCAGTCCCTGTGTTGTGGAAAAGTTCTCAGTGTGGTAATCTGGTGGTTTAGCCTGGTCGCTTGTCCCTCCTTAGTTCATTTCAAGGCTGGGATGGATGTGGCAAGAGGCACCAGCAGGGCACCACCAGTTGCTCTTGGGTAGTTTGAACACTTAGGTCACCTTGGACATAGCCCCATATTCCCTCAGACCTGGTCAGTGCCCAGGTTCTGAGGAGGGTTTGTTGCCAACACGGTGCAGTTTCTCCTTCCTCTCAGTGCCCAGCTTTACCCTGGTCTTCTAGGTTCTTAGCACCATGATCACTGCAGCAGCTGCTAGATTTACTCCTCAACCCATTTCCCGTTTGCCCCGAGAAGACTCGCCGGCAGTGCTTGCAGCTGTGGCACTTCCCCTGCGATAACTCATGGGTTACAGTCCTAACCTTACCCCCAAAGTTTGCCGTGAAATATCTCACTTTTATTATTTTCACATCGCTCTGGTATACCGATAGTCTTTGGAAACAAATGACATCTTCTACTTATAGCGTTCTGATTGTAGTGTGGTATATCCACTTAAAAATATAGTATTTCTTGACCACTGAAAATGTCAAATCTTAGAAAATGTAGCCTTCCTATGTGTGATGTCAACATCATTCTCGAACAGTTATTAGCCGAAGATTCATTTGGTGAATCCAATTTATGTTTACATTTCTGTCACATTGGGATTAGAGACAAGTTCTGTTTAGAAATAACTCCAAAACGGTTTTTATATTTGATTTTCCCTTTGAAAACAAAGTCAGATTTGCTTCAGCCTCAAAAGCATGTTTAGTAAAATTAAATTAACTCTGGCAGCAAGCTGCACTTTTTTTTTCCTAAATGGCAAATGGTTAAATCTGATCTTCCCTTGCCATTTCGTCTGTTCCTCTTAAAGCAGTGTTATTTTTAAGATCTTATTGCCTTCCTACTCAAAAGCCTTCAGCGATGTTCCCTAATTTGTCATATCTATAGTGGCTCTCAGGGCCCATCTAACCTGCACTAATCCCTGTCTCCCAACTGATTTCCCATTATTAGGTCAGAATAATCTTCCTCTCTCACCAGGTCTATCTCTCCCAGACACACCAGTCACTTCCTTGTACACTTCTGCTCCTCCCTTCTGCCCTGACATCTCACCCATCCCTTACCTTTGTCACATCCCTTTTAGTCTTGATTCTGCAGTTAGTTGTTGGTGCATGGATAATAGCTCTCTTCCTTGTATGTCTCAAACCTGTACACAGCCAAGCATGTATCAGACACTTGGGAAATTTAATATCAGTGATTAATAGCTGATTTTGATCTCTTAATCTCAGTGTAAAAAAAAAAAACCTGTTAAACTTTTTATTGCATTTTTAAAAAACATTCCATGTAAGTAAGTCCTCTGACTGTGATAATTGAACACTTCTTAGAGGCAACGCCAAGCAGAAGGTATTAACTCCTAATCCCGTTAAAGAGTTTCCCATTTTTCCCTGAGCTTGTGTTCCGCCTTCTCTTTTAAGGGCCTTGATAACAGGGGCCGTCTTATTCATCGTAGTAGCCCAAACCTTATGTAGAGGAGTGCTGGAATAAATGCTTCGGTAAAGGAATGAATACCTCATGGCATGTGAGGGTGTGTCGTAAGTGGTCATCTCATTACTGTTTCACTCTATCTAGACATCTATACTCATTTGAACCTACATTTATTATGTGTTGACAATTAGTTATTAGTCCAGAACTATGGAAATTTTGGGTGACTGTATTTTCCTCCTCAGTCTTTTTCTCTTCTTTGCAGCATTCTGGGCAGTGCACTTCCTTCATGCTCCTACCTAACTCGCCTTCTTTTTTTTCAGACTTCCCCGCAGACACAGAGCTGTCCAGGCAACTGGTTCAGAGAAAGTTCTTTGGGGTAAACCACCAGCTATCCTTTATATGTAGGGCCTGTAGGACATCTGTGTTACTTTGGCTTTCTCAAAAGAAGATGAAAGAGGCCCAGAAGTGCTTTGTAAACTGCTGCAGGAGCGAAAACAAATAGATTTTGGCTATTTGCTTCTGAGTCCAAACATTTTTCTACCAGTCATTAACTGGCTTTAATTTGTGTATGGTTTACACAACTATTATTGTAATAATTGAGTAATTCCTGAGGCATAGACTCTTAGAGAAAAAAAAGAGAGAGAGAAAACGCATAGAAGTAAAATGTGGACAGAAAACATAATTTGGTAAATTTGAAAACTGAGAAATTTGACAATGGAGTAAAAAGAAAATATTGTGAAATCTACCTGATATTAAATGTCTAGCAAAATCTAGAAAAAAAATTAAGCATTATATAGGGACAAAAGGCCCAACTGTGTGAGATATTTAGTGATTATCCCCGATGTCTCTGGGAAGAGATACAGAGTAACATTTAAGTCTTCACATAGCCTTGTCCCACACGCCAGATGGAAGCCCAGTAATGGCTGTTTATGTATTTACTCTCCTGACTCTCAGCGTTCTTCTTCCACCTTCCAGCACTACCACCAAACACACATAAACACATGCTATGTCTTCGTGTATTTACAATGAAAATCAAGGCAGGAGAAGATTGTACAATAATGGTGTTTTCAGGAAAAGGTTGTTGAGTTAACTAACGCTGGTCTGAAAGCAGCACATCCCTGACAGTTGTTTTCACGGGCTACTTTCTTCTGTCTAATGTTTGCACTGCGGCTTGGTTTGCAAAGACTTATGAATACTTTTAGCACAACCTTTGTGGGGAAAATGAATTACAAGTGGTTCATTTATGCTGAGCCTTTTGTCATCGCCATTTATAGCTATTCTGCTTATTCACTTTGTGAGAGCCGTTCTGTGAGTTGATGAATGTGCTTTATGAGAGAATATAAGAGCCCTGCAATTTGTTTTGATTGGTCTCCATTTGGATTCATAGCGAGCAGGTGCCATCATTTAGAATTGGTTTGGGCAGTAGCTTGGTTATATAAATATTAGATACATGAAATAAAACCTCATTTAAATTACTTTAATCAGTAAGAGTGGGGGAGCTTCATGTTGAATATAAGAGCACTGTGGTTCTATTCTTACAGCTCCTGAGCGTATAAATGTGTAACCTACCATGTTTCTAAACATACGTGTGTATACGTGTCCTCCACCATGCAAATATTTAACATGCATATTTTCTGCATTTCATTGAGAGTTTATGCAAACATTTTAAAGGAATAAATCTGAGCCTATGATTTCTTAATATAACATTTTTTCCTGATATGAAAAATACAGGCATTTATACTTTGGACATTATATCAAGGGTTGTTACAGTGTGGCATATTATTGTTGTTTCTATTTAAGCCTTGGGAAACAACCCATCACATTTGTAAGCCTTTGATTTTTCCTGCTGTTTTGTTGTTGTTTATTGCCAAAACCATTAAAAAAGAGTGTCAAACTTTGTGTTACATACACTGAAAGGACTGCAGTAATCCTTACCACCCTAGTAAAACTGCATACAAGACTGACGTTTCCTCAGAATGGCTTTCTAGGTTTTCATGAAGTTATTTAAGTTTTCACAAATATGTTTTTATTCAGGCAGAGGACAGAAACTGGAATTTATGATCATAGGCGAAATGAGCCATCTGGAGATCTGTTCGTAACCCTTGAAGTAATATTCTAAACCTTGGCTGCTTCTGGCTAAATCTTTAAATTGCAAGATGCATGATCTCAGAGTACACACATGAAAATACGTTAAATATACGCCTTCATGCTGCTGGGTCTTTGTTTAAGCAAGCACCATGCTGTCTGTCTGGCATGCTTCTCATCTGCTACCTGTCAACCTGTGTCTTGGAAAGCTTCTCTAAGTCCATTTTCAGAGTTCCTCATGAATGAAGTTTTCCACGATCCCCACAGGCTGACTTGGGCAATTCTCCAAGAACCCAGAGTAAAGTACACGTCACATTATATTGTAGCTGTCTTCACAGTTGTCTCTCCTGTTGATGGGACTTCTTTGAAGACTAGGCTCTGTCTCTGCCTTTATGGCTCTAGGGTCAAGCTCACTGCCTGGCATGTAATGCTAAATAAATGTTGTTGAATGAATGAAAGAATTAATTTGCTGGCGGATAATGAAAACAAACTCAGAAGAGCATAACATAAACAAAAATGATTAATATTAACTTGCAGCTATGACCAAGGCCAAAATTATTTTTAATTGCTTTCTCTGTTGGGAAATGTTCTGGGAAATGTTCTAGGAAATGTTACCATGTGTAGCCTGAATGGCATGAACATTTGAATATGGCTATCTCATGGATGATCAATTCCCATAGGGCAAGTTGCACTCGTAACGATCAAATAATTAATGAGTCTCTTCATTCAGAGGAAGATCTGAGGTGAGGCTCTACCCAAGTCACTTGGCAATGGCACCAAACAAGAAGCATTATCTAATAGAATCAGCAAAATTATGTTAGATGAGCAGCGAATGGGAGCTCAAAGTCACATAGAGTTAGTTAGCAGAGATAGACATAAAACACAAATATTCAGAGGCCTATTCCAGTATTCTTCATGAGTCTTTGTTGCTTTGCTTCATCGGTGTTTCATGAAGTGTTTGTTTTTATGGGAGGATCAGCAAGAACTGATGGCCAGTGTCCCTCACCTCTTTCATCTACAGGTTGGCCTACTTACCTGGATAATTAGGTAATTAATGGTTTTCCCCCTCATTTGGCCTTGCATGAGGAGCAAGCTCATCTATGACAAATTAAAAATACCATCTTCTGTGGCCCTAGCTGGGGAGTTAGAAGGTGAAAGGGTTTCTGCTGAGTAGTTCTAATATAGCCCCCAGATGTAATATATCTAAAACTTTTGGTAACTGTAGAGTTTTTAGAAGCTCCTCTACCACCTTATAAATTCAGAAATGCCTTCGAGGTTGAGACTCACTGATGTGGAACAAGTTTTACAGGAAAGAATTATGTAAGTTAATATTGTTGGCTAACCTTTCAATTGCATTTACAAATTAAAAAATGCAGTGCAATATTTATTTGACAGTCTTCTAATTATTTTGTCAAATAACTAGGAGAGAGCATGTGGTGTGGTGGAAAGAGTCAGACAATTCTGGATCAAATCTCAACCCTGCCACCTCTTGACTTGCTTGACAGGCAAATTATCCCAAGTCACAGCTTCACTCCTACACTCCTTAATTAAGAGGCTTCAGTAGTTCTTGCTGCTTTGTAGTGATCTATTTAAACTCTTCAAAAATCTCCAGAGTCACACTAAATTGGAGAATGCCAAAGGATTATTTGCAGAATTAAATGAGATCATGTATGTGACAGCATCTAACACATAGTTGTTTGACAAATGATAATACCTCTCCTTCCCTCAATTTGAACGAAAGCATGGAAATGTAGAAAGCTATGAAATAGAGTAAGTTATTTATTCCTGAAGGTAACAAAATCCAAATACTAAATACCAGAAAAGATAGATAAGCAATGAGATAGTAAAAAAATATATTATTTCTTGGCATGTAGTAATGTTAGCTGAATTTGTGTCTCAACAGTCTAACCATATGACACCATAAGTTGGCTCTGTTTAATGTCAGAAATAATTTAAGAAAAAAATACTGAGAGTCTCGTGTAGGTTACATATTTATACATTTCCTAAGAAGACCTGATTCTTATGATTATACCCTTACTTGGCCACTAAATTTCTGCATTCCAGGCTCTTGCCAGATACTATAATTTTGAGTGCTCTATCATCCAGTCTTATCAAAAGTTGGTTATGAGAAACAATATTCATGGAGGATTGCCTGAGGGATATGCATTCTATTCATTCCTCATCTAGATAGCCTAAATATTATTCATAGTTTAAGTCAACTCATCAGATCTCCATGTAATAGATTCTTGTCAGTTTTCCTTTACTGGGCAGGGATTTTTGAACTGTGTGTTAAAAGAGAAACCTTTCATAAGTTCCTAGACTAAAAACCTATAAGTTACCAGGACAGGAGCGTCAGACTGGCATGAAACTATTCATCTGTAAGCCAGGAAACAAGAAGACTGCAACAGAGAAATGAAAGGAAAGGACTGTGAGCCAAGACTTCTGTACTGGCCAAGAGGTCGAGTCATATATGAGGAGAAAAAAGACATTTCCAGACACAGAGTGACTCAGAGTGGACCATCCATGTACCACTTCTGAGGAAACTACTTGAGAAGTGTTCAAACCATATGAAAATTGAATCAGAACAAAGGTGTTGGAATAGGGGAAGATGAAAAGCCCAAGAAACAATCATGAGCCACGAATCTTGTAAAATTATGTTCAAGTCTAAATACATGACAGGGTGACTATAAACTATAAATTGCAATAATATTTCTTGAAACAGCAGAGCCATGTGTACTAAGAAGAGATATTTAGTAGTTTCAAGTGGAGCAGTCAGTGAGAGTAAAAATATTTCAAGTATTTCCTCTTATGAAAGGAAAAAGAGATGTCATGGGTTGGGCTGTCTGGAAGCCGCGCGCTGGACAGAGTTTTGGGGTACGAGATGCTTATTAGGGGGTCAACACTTGTATTATGAATTGAATTGTGTCCTGCCAAAAGATATGTTGAAGTCCTAATTTACTCCGCCTGTGAATGGGACCTTATGTGGAAATAAAGTCTTTGCAGATTTAATCAGGTTAGGATAAGGCCATTAGGTGGGTCCTAATCTGATATGAAGAAAATACCATGTAAAGACAGTGACACACCAAGAGAACTCTGCGATGACAGAGGCAGAAATGGTAGTGGTGCAGCTGCAAGCCAAGGGATCGTTAGCCGCCACCAGAAACTAGAAAGAGGCAGGGAAGAATTCTATGTAGAGATTCAGGGGAAGCATGGCCTGCTGACTTCTTGATTTTGGACTTCTAGCTTCAGAGCTGTGAGAGAATAAATTTCTATCATTTTAAGCCATGAAGTTTGAAGGCTGATACAACCTGTGAAAGGAGGAGGGAGGAAGCACGGTTGGGCAAGCAAAGGGAGAAGGCAAACTCCCATGCAGGACCCACAAATCCTGGTCTAGTTTGGTGGGGAGCTGCCCATCATTCAGTCAAAGCACATGGGCTGCCCCAGGGAGGCCGTGAGCTGGGGTGAGGTGGCTCTCTGCAGAGGCAGACCCTTAGAGCTGACAGTTGGAGATGTCTGCTGACCATGCCCTCAGTGATGAGCAACTTTCCTCCTGGGTGGTCCACCGCAGTAGGCTGAGGGGAAATGTGTGGGTTCTGGTCGTGGGGATAGCATACAGTCATTTTATTTAATAAAAAAATATAGATTTTTAAAGTGATTTAAAAATAGAAGACTGAGCAAATATGTGTCGAATAAAATAATTCCTAGGAGGAAAATGGAATTAAAATTGATTAATCCAACAAAGAAAAATGAATAAAATAAATGTGATAGCAATAAACATAGTAAATAGTAAATAGATGTTAGAAGAAGCAAACCAATGTAATCTTCCCTCAGTAGATGTGAACTTGTTGAAGTTCCCTTTCAAATGGCAAAAACTCTTATAGGCAATAACAAAACAAAAGCCCACTTTTAAGCTATTTGTAAGGAACACAGCTAAAATTAAATAACAACTTAAAAAGTGAAGATAAAGAAATGGACAAGGATATGCCAAATATATGCAAATAAAAGGAAAGCAGAGGTGGGGGTGATAGCATCAACTAAAATGGAATCCAAGACCAAAATTATTAAATAATAAAAGGTACTTTTAAGTTAAGGAGTATAATTCATAACAATGTAACTATTTTAAGGCAAAACCAAAAAGAAATGGAGTAGAATATGATACAACTATAATCACATTGAGAAATTTAATTATTTTCATAATTTGGCAAAGTAAACAAGGTTATAGAGTGGTAATAATATAGTATTTTTGTATCCTATGCATTTTTCTTTCGTGTCTATGGAATATTTACAAAATATCTATTTATGGCTATAGGAAAAAAACTTGATGAATTCAGGAGAAAAAAAAAATTGTTTTATTCATTCCATTTTATGATCCCAGTGTGACAAAACAAGAATTGGCAAGGGAAAAATAATAATTAATCTGTAAATACTTGAAATTATGAAACTCTTTTAGATGATTCCTGTATTAAATTGAAGATCAAATTAAAAATGACAATTTTTTTTCAAAATTAATTAAACAGAAACACATCAAAACTTATGGGGAAAGAAAATATACTCTGGAATACTTTATAGCCTAAATGCTTTGGGTACTTTAAAAAAAAAAAAGAAAACTAAATATTGCATCTAAGACTTTTTTAAAAATAAAGCAAAATAAAGAAGATATTAACAGTAAAAGCTAAAATTAGTGATTAGCATGTCTGCTTTACACGCAGAAGGTCCTGCGTTGAGCCCAGCTGAGCCAAGGCCTATACCCCAGTGCCCCTTGGGAGCGCCAGGCCCCCGGGTGTATGCCTTGAGCATGTTTGGGAGGAGACACCCCGCCTTCAGAAATCCAGTTCTTAAGGGGAGTCGGCAACATCTGTAGGTCAGGGGTAGAAGTTGGGGGGGGAGGGATTTATAAAAAAAGCTAAAATTAATGGAAATGGCCACAAAATAAATAATAGAGAAAATATGACTAATGAAAATGTATATATATTATATACACATTAAGAATATATATATGTACACACATATAGAATGACACACACAAAAATACAAGGATGGGAAAAACCTATGAGACAGATCTCAAAAGGATTATAAGAATTCAGTAAGGGAATATTATGAGCAACTTTATGGCAATAATTTCAAAAATTTAAAGGAAACTGGTTTTCTAAAAAACATGTGAATTACTAAAATTCAATCCAAAGAGAGGTCACAATTTCAAAATATGGATAATTGTAAAACAAAAATTTGAGTACATATAGAGAAAGTCTTCCAATTTTTTGAAAAGTATATATGCCTAATACCAAAGCCTGATAAAGGAGTGTTAGACAACAATGGATTGATTTTAATCATGAAAATACACTTTTAAAAATGGTAGCAAATCAAATCCAAATTAGGGTTTGTCCTAGAAATATAAGGATGATTTTGCATTATAAAATCAATGTTATATATTGACACAGCAGCATAAAAGAGAAGAATGTGTGATTGTATCAACTTATGTGGAAATGCATCTGATATAATTTAGTAGATTTTTCTAATTAAAAAATTAAATTACAGTATAACAAAGAGAATCTACTATGCTACCAAACAAGCAAAAGTATTTTGTTTAATGGAGACTACTGTAAGATTATAAGTGCCTTGCACTGGTATTACTCAACTGCTGTTACACAACATTGTTTTAGAAGCTTAGTGAATGCAATATGAAAAGACATAGAAATAAGCTTTATAAATATTGTAGGTGATGTGATTGAGATTCTACTTAAAATCTTTTAAAATACTGTAAGTAGTTTTGGTAAAATAGACGAATGCAAGATAATAGATGAAACCCAATCATTTCTCTTTCTGCGAATTAATAACTGGTTAGACATGCAAACAGAAAAATCCCTATTTTAAAGAGTGACAAACTAAAATATTTGGAAATGAATTTAATAAAACATAAGATAAATACAAAAGAAGTTGGTGGTAAAAGATAACATTCATAGAAATGCAGAACTATACCTATTTTGAATAAGAAAATTCAACATTCCAAAAAGATCAATATTTCCAAAATTAATATATAAATTGAATATAATGTCACTCAGGATCTCAATTTGGAGGGGGGGGCATGTGGTTAGATCAATCAATAAGATTTCAAGGTCCATATAAAAACATAAATACAAGAAAATTGCTAAATTTGGAAGAAAAACGGTATGGGGAACCCGCAGCAGCAGATATCAAAGTATACTATCATATTAATATTACTACATTTAAGACAATATAATATTAGCTCAAGAATCAATAAGTAAGTCTTTGAGACATAGCAGATTGTCCAGAAATAGATTGAGGTATGTAGGAAAATGTAATACATGCTAAAGGTAGTGTGTCTTTCAAGTAAGGAGTAGATTATAAAGTAAATGATTTGGGGGCAATTAGCTGTCCAGTGGGGGAAGCTGAGGTTAGCCATTTAGAATAAAAGATCTAATGTTTAAAATGTAACTATACAGGTATTAGAAGAAAACATAGTAGAATACATGTATAATATTAGGTTGGGGGACACTCTCCCAAGTAAGATAGTAAATCTATAATCCTAAAGGAAAATTTGCAGGTCGACTCTATAAATATATTTAAAAAATGTCTACATGACAAGATAACATAAACAAAGCCAAGAGATTAATAGTAGCTTGCAATTTGTATGTCAGAGTTAGTGTTTAATATACTGGCACACTAACAAGTTGATTATAAAAGAAAAAAAGATAAACAGTGCGGTATAAAATATGCAAAGGGCGTGAACTGGAAATATAAATCACTGGTAAACCAGTGAAAAGGATAAGCCCCGTTAGTGATAAGGGAACGATAATTAAAATGACTGAGAGATGTCATGATCTGGCCATCAAGTTGGCAAACATTTTAAAGATGGCGAACATCCAGTGCTGATAAACACGTCAGTAAGCAGGTGTTCCCCATGCACTGTTGGACTGATTGTTTCAGCCTTTTTGCAGAAAGGAATGCAGCGGTGGTTTTTCAAATAGGTACTGCGCTTATTGATTTGGCCCAATATCCAGGATTCTGTTCTTTCCCACACAAATGAACTTCAAAGATTTTTGAATAAGGCTGTTTATTCCTGCTCTGGTTATGGTACCGAAACCAGGAAACAGTCGGAGCATTCATCCACAGGGCGTGGTTGTTTAAACAATGGTATATCCATCTTGTGGAACATATTACAATTACTTAAAAAAGAAATAGCTATATACATTTGAAAAAACTGAACTTATTAGTAAGAGTAAGCGGAAATAAATATGTGTATGTGTATGTGAACAAGCATAGGGAAGATTTTGGAAGGGTATACAACAAACTGTGAACATTGGTTATTTCAAGAGGGAAGATACAGATAGGTCCTTATTCATTTTTACTTTATACGTCTTAGCACTGTTCAAATTGGCTACTGTGAGCAGGTATCTCTTCTGTATAAAAACATAATTATAGAAAAAAGAGGTTTGTTGAACTGTTCTTGGAAGTTGTGTCATCTAGACAACCCTCATGAAAATCACAGTGGATTTTACCACAGGGATAATATTGAAAAATTGTCTGCACATCACCTGGGATCTCCTTTATGAAACCCACAGGAGAAATTTGTGCTTCAGCATCAATCTTCCAATATCTGTGTTTCCTCTGAGCAGCTGGTTTGCTTTTATCTTATAGACATTGGGCATTTAGGTAACTTCATTCACTGTGACCACTCGAGATCTCAAAGTGAAACTGGAAACTGGCAGGGTTTACATTCTATGCATAGCCCATTCTGCTGGCTCCTTCTTGTTCTTCCCATCTTTTCTTTCCCCTCACACACACTCCCCCTTCATTTTAGTTTTAACCAATTGCATTGTATGTATCTCTGTAGCCTCCTCTGAACCTTTTTCGGAGATAAGGTGGACGTATGAATAAATAATGAGCAATGATTTCCATTTTAACAGGAACCTGGGAACGAAAATAGTCTCACAATGAATAGGCCACCCGTTACGACCAATTACAGATGACTTGCAATTCATTTACTAAGGTAAGGAAATACAGTCTATATTTTGAATTAATACCAACTGACTCGTTATAGAGTCCTTACCTCTTTCATTTTATACTTATTTACAAATATTCTAAATCATATATCTAGCTCATGACCTTTAACCTTGACATTATCAAATTTAAAATAAGCAACAAGCAAATAGAAACAGGAAATTTTGTGAATGTCAGTATGCCAAAAGAGGCAGAACCCAGGAGATGTGGTCACTGATGTTAATAACTGTGTGTGGTTAAATCTTTGAATAGCACTAGCGTTTTCCTTATTTTTAAATGTAGCAGTGCTCACTACAGAATACAAGGAGAATGTAGCACATATAAAATGAAAACCCAAAGCATTCATAATCCCATCATCCACAGATAATCACCAGTATTTCTGTGAATTTTTTCTGCTTCTTTTTATGTGTACATAGAGAGATATATGATTATAATGTTTCTGAAAACAATGTTTTTAATCCATAGTTACCTTGGCTTCATAGGTACAAATGATGCATATTAACTGGCTCAGGAACATAGCAAGACTAGGAACAAAGAGTAATTACCACTGTAACCATTAGAATAGCCATTTGCAGTTTACCAGTACATCCCTAAACATTTTATTTGCCTCTCCCACATGGATGTCCTGGTTAATAGGTTCCTATGACCTTCGTTAGACATCACCCTACAGCAAAAAAAACCTTTGAATCCAAGTGACATTTCATGACCTCTCTTTATTATTATTATCTGTGTTGTGCTGCTTAAAGGGAATTGTCTTTGAAGAAACAGAAGTTTACCTACTTCTCTCCTCCTCTTCTCTACTGTCCAGTCAAGGATGATTTACAAAATAATAAAAAGACCATTTCATTATCTGTCCTTCATTTATGCCAATTAGTCAACCCCTCATTAAGGCTGTTTTTTCAAGCACCCTTCAGAGTTGCTTTTGAAGCTGCAAAGTCTTAGAAGTAAAATTGCTGAAATGGCATCCTTTAGGGAAGTCTTCATTCCATTGGCCCTATTAAACAGTTGAAGGTTAAAGAAAATCCTTCTCTTTATTATCATTAGTACATACTAAATTGCAGACACAGACATACCCTGAAATAGAAATGGGCTAAAGCTTTATACAGACAATTCACTAAAGAAATATAAAGAACCCAATAAACATGACAAAAAAAATGTTCCTCCTTGCTATTAGTCATATAAATGCAAAATAAAATAATATCTTTGCCAGAAGTTAAATTGGCAAAGTGTTTTATTTGTTCAATTTTAAATGAAAATACTTGGTGCTGGTAAAGTTATAAAGTAGGTATGATATTTTACTCAGTAGTCATTGTTCTAGAAATCTATGGCAGCACTAATTGGACATGCTGTTGGAAATATAAGAACACAGAGTACAGTTTTATTTGTAACTGAAAAATAAGAAGCATCCTGAAGTCCATTAATAAATAACGAATTGTGAAACCTTTTTATGATAGAATTATCCATATATTAGAAATTGATTCTAATTAATACTTAGTGATGCTGAAGAATGTTTATGATATAAAGTTAAGTGAAAAGGCAAACACAAAATTGTATGTAATGTATGATTCCAGTTTTGTTTTAAAAAAATCGAAAAAGGTCAAATGGTAAAATAGCCAAATATTAATAATTATTAGTTCTGAGTAGTTGGATTAAAGGATATAGTTTCATTTTCTTCTGTATACTTTTAAAAATAAAATTTATGCTTTACTTTTTTAGTAAAAAAAACAAATATTACCTTTAAAATTCTAAATTCAAAATCACTTTTAAATTTTGAAACGATTGAAAAATAATAATCATATCTGATAAAAAGAATCAAGAAGTCTTACTCATAATTTTTGAAACTTAATTTAATTAGAAATTAATTTGCAGATAGTTTGAGAGCTAGTTATGTCAGGAAAATGGAAATGTGGCATATTTACGTTTTAAAAAATGGTTTAAATCCAACATGGAGATTATTACTACAGAAATACCTACAGCCTAAAAGTCTTCATTAATGGAAGAAATTATAAGGGGTTGATGATACTGCCATTTATTGCATTCCAACTATCTAAAGTTACCATGCCACTGGCACCTTTCAGAGAATCCTGCATACACAGTATGATTAATGGTGTCAGATCCCTACACTGCATTTTTATCACTTTCCTTCCGGGGATCAGCTCTCTTCCCAAGCACAAAACACTGAGGCAGAGGGAATTAGATGATGCCTATATGGATTTAATGGCATCTTATTATCTTCTGTATCAATTTATTCATTCATTTGTTCTACTAATACTTGCTAAGCACCTCTGTATGCCAGGTACAGTTTTAAATGTTTAGAGTAATCAATGAACAAAAAATTCCTGCCTCTGTGGAGTTTAAATTCTTCAGAAAGAGGCAGATCAAAACAACCCAAAACCCACTATAATAAGTAAACTCTATAGTAAGTTGGACTGAGTGCTGCAGGGGCCAAAAAAAAAAAAAAAAAGAAAGAAAGAAAAAGAAAAGAAAAAAGAAGGCAGGTTAAGGGAGATTAGGAGTATAGGGCAGGAAGAGCTAAACAGATTGCAGTTTAAAATAGGATGATTGAGCTAAGCATCAAAGAAAAATTGACATTTGAGCAAAGACCTGAAGGAGAGAAGCAGAAGTTTATGTTTATCTGTTTATGCTTTGCTGTTCAGGTAGAGGGAATAACTAAGGCAAAAGCCTTAATGAAGCAGCATTTTGGTGTGTTTGCGGAACAGTAAAAACTATCTGAAGCAGAGGGAGTGAGAGGGAGGAACTAAGAAGAACTGAGGTCAGAAAAAAATGGGAAGAGGATAGGTACATTACGCAGGGCGTCATAGGCCATTGTAAGGACTTGGCTTTTACTCTGAGTGGAATGGGACACCATTGTAGGCTCTTGAAAGAATTGTGACACAACCTGATTATCTTTAAAGACAGATCACTCAGGTTACTATGGTGAGAGGAGCTTGTCAGAGGGCAAGTGTGGCACCAGCAAGCCCCGTTGGGAGGACATGAAAGTAATCCATGCATGAGAAGATGACGGCCCTGCCCAGGAATGCGTAGCAGGAGTGGTGGGAGGTGATCGGATTCTGGACATTTTTCAGAGGCTTCACTGACACATAGACTGGTGTAAAAGAAGGAGGACTTTGAGCTTTGGGGCCTGAGAAGCAAGAGGTTGGAGATGCCAGGGGAAGGTGCAGGTGAAGGATCTTTGGCAGGGAATATCAGGAATTTGGTTTTATATTTGCTAAATTTGAGGCATCTGTTAGATATCCAAGTGAAGATATTAAGAAGACAATTAGAGGTGCCAGTCTGGAGTTCAGAAGAGAGATTCAGATGGATCGTAGAGAGCCTCAAGAAAGTGAGTCTGGATAGAGAGGAGGACCAGCTCTGGACACTCCAACATTAAGAGGTTGGGAAGAAAGGAAGAGGATCCAACTAAGGAGACTTAGAAGTGACCAAGGAGATAAGAGAAAACTAATTAAACCAAAAGAGCTTGGGGTTCTAGAAGCAAAGCGAAGAAAATGAATCAAGGAAAAGGGAACAATAGTCTGTGTCGATAATCTGATAGGTCAGGCAAAATGGGGCTTAGAATTTGCCTTTGGATTTGGCAATATGGAGATGGTTGACCTTGATGAGTATCTTTCGGGGCAGTGGTGGGAGCAAAACTCTGACTGGAGAGCATTAAGGAGAGACTATGAGAAAAGAAATTGGAGATTAAGAGCAGACATGTTTTTCAAGGAGTTTTGCTGTAAGGGGGAGTAAGAAAGTGAGGGAGAAATAGAGTGGAGAGAGAAGACTTTTATTTTTTAGGATGGAGGAAATGGCAGAATGCCGATAGAAATGAAATAGAGTTAAAAAATTGATGATGAAGAGAAAAGGAAGAATTGCAGGAATGATATCCTTTAATAAATGAAAGGGGATGGGATCGGCACAATTTAAATAAGTTTTTTAATGTTTGGAAATTATTAACTTTTGTCACATTTATTGCTAATATTTTTCAGTTTGTTGCCTTTTGGTTTGTTCATAATCTATTTTGATATTAAGAAATTGATAATTTTGAAGTCAAATTAATTAGTTTTTTTTCATTTGTGACTCTCCTATATAACTTTGAAGCTTATAAAAATCTTTACCTACTCAAGGGTCAAATATCAGATGAATACGTATATATTCTTAAAATGATTGTATTATATGAGCTTTTGGGGCAGGGTTGATATAAGGTTTTGGTTTGCTTTTTACTCTAAGTCTGATATTATAAAACTTTTCAGATACCCTAAATCCACTAATATATTATTCTAAACTCACCAAACTATTATGAAAAGACTAGGAAAATCAGTTTTTCTTTAAATGAATGAAGCAGATACAGCGTGGGAAGTAGTAGTGTGTGAGGCATCTGTCCTTGGAAACTTCATGTTCTCGTATGGACAGATTGAATGGACACAAATGGAATTGAAACTCTATCTAAGAGAATGCGTTGATCAGTGGGCAGTGACATGTAGGTCTGGTGAAGTTGGCTTGCCATGGCCCATTCTTTCATTTTCTTAGATGGTTTTTATCACACAAATCTCATGGCAATGTGAGTAAATGCTTTTTTATTGCCAATGCGAAGAAGTAACTGGCAAATTCTTAGGTTTAACACACACTATGTTTATTAAAAACTCAAGATTTAAAACATACTTTTAAAGGCTTATGAGAAAGTTGGAAGTTTTACTGCTCCTTGGTGTATAGAATATTCTTCGTGCGATTTGAGGTAAAACTCTTAGATACCACGGTTCCTTGATTATGAAGTTATTCTTTACCACATAAATAACTGGTTTTAAAAATTCAGATGAATTAAAATTTAAATGCAAAAATCTTATTTAAAAGTGAAAGAAATATGTTTAAATATCTAATATTTCCTAATGGAAAAAAATTTACCCAAAAGCATTGGAAGAAATCCCAAAGATAGTCAAATAGTTTTGAGTAGAAAAAATATAAAACTTTTCTATGTCATAATTTTAAAACAAATTAAAAGACAGGAGCACGGAAAATATTAATAATGTGCTTGGAAGCAGATTAATGACTTTAATACATAAAAATCAATAAGGAAACCACTACTATTAATAACCATAATAGGCAAAAATCAGTAACTAAAACAGTAAGACCCTACTAGATAAATGGACAAAACAATAGAAAACTCAAAAGAAGAAATACAAAGAGCTAAAAAAAAGATGTGTAAACTACATTAACCTTCACTATAAGATGAAAATTAAATTAGTGAATGCTTTCTAACGCCTGTCAAATTAGAAAAGATAATTAAAGTGACAGTAGTCATTGCTAAGCACATAATGAAGCCAGATTCTACTTACTGCTGGCAGTGTAAATGAGTTTATTCTTCTTGGAAAGAAATTTAGCAGTATGCAGTAAGAGCTTTCAATTTCTTAGTGGCCTAGTATTTCTAGGACTCTAGTCTAAGAAAACACTGAAGTTAGACAAAGATAGAAGTATAAAATAATTATTTCTAGAAGCAAAAGCCTTAGACTACCTCAACTATCCTTCAATATTAGCATTAACTATAGTATTAATACACAATTATGTTTACACAGTGGTATCTTGCAACTAGAAAAATTTTTCTTACAATGAGATTTTTATAATCATATTAGAAAACACTTACACATAAATATTCACTGAAAATGCTGGGTAAGATGGTATCATAATATTTTTAGTGTGAAAGTACATGGAACAAAAGGTAGAAACAAATATGCAAACTGAATGGTGGAATTGCCTGAGAATAATAGAATGAAGTAGGTTTTTTTGTTCTGATTAATATTTTTTTGGTACTTTCCAGATATCTTTATAGGAAGCATCTAAAACCAGAGAAGGGTTTTTTTTAAAGCATTTTTTTTCTTCGTAGAAAGAAACTTATATATGTGATATGAGCTTGGACCTGCATAGCCTCTTTCTTGAAGTATAACAAGTAAAGTATCCTGCCGAAATGATTTAAAAGTTGAGATTCGTTTTATAAAGATTGCGAACACTGACTTTTTTTAGTATTCTAAGAAATCTCCTCCTTTCTTAGAGACAACAGCAATAACAACAAAAAGTAATTAACCAAAATATATCCTCTAGTTAACAATACTGTTAGCATATTGTATTTCAGAGTAGAGTTGTAACTCAAATAGGTACATTTTCTCTTATAGATGTCGTCTGCTGCTGAAAATGGAGATGCAGCACCTGGAAAGCAAAATGAAGAAAAAACCTATAAAAAGGTGAGTATTTTATTTTTTATCTTCGCTCAGAAAGAAGAATGAATGCTTTTATTGCTTGGAATGTTAATATTGTTTGGTACAGGCCCTTTTTTCCCTCCAAAGCAGTTTGCCTTAGTTTGCTATTGCTGCTGTAATAAATTACCACAAATTAGTGGCTTACACAGCACAGATATTATCCTACAGTTCTGTAAGTAACAAATCTGACGTGAGTCTCGCTGGGCCAAAATCCAGGTGTCAGCAGGGCTGTCTTCCTATCTGGAGACTCTGGAGGGGAGTCCATTTTCTTGTCTTTTCTAGCTTTTCCAGGCCACCTGCATTCCTTGTGTCATGATTCCCTTCCCATTTCAAAGCCAGCAAAAGCTGATCTTTCCCAGGCTGTATCAGCCTGATACTAAAGGACTCCTGTGACTATATCCCACCCTCCTGGTTAATCCAGGATAACCCTTGATTTTCAAGTCAGTTGATTATTGACCTTAATTTCCTCCAAAACATTAAGTCCTCCTATAACATTAATAACATTACATACATATTAAGAGGTCCAAGGATTAGGACATGGACATCTTTGGCAGACCATTTTTCCGCCTACCACAGCTACTATGATATAGAACAGCAGTCCCCAACCTTTTTGGCACCAGGGACCAATGCTCCAATGAGAATCTAATGCCTGATGATCTGAAGTGGTGTGAGGTGGTGATGCTTGCACTGGGGAGCAGCAGCATATATAGATGAAGCTTTGTTCACTTGCCCGCCGCTTACCTCCCAACAGGCCACAGACTGTACCAGTCCATTGACTGGGGGTTGGGGACCCTTGATATAGGCCATTAACAGAAGGTAGTTGTTTGAGACCCTTCTTAACTCAAAGAAGAAGGTGCTTATGGTGTGCAGTGTTCTTGTTTGTATGTGAATCTTTTAATTTACTTTCCACCAAAATTTTAAACATTTCCTACTTAAAAAAAAAATTTTTTTTAAGATGAAATTCTGTTTTACTCCTTTCTAGGCATCTCAGATTCTGTGTCTTCAGCCCATTTCACAAAAATCTCAATCCAGACTTCCCAGTGTTATCTTAACTAAACTAACCATTTTTTGATAAATTCTTGCCTTCTAGCAACCAAACTAATGTTCAGACACATTGCTGAGAAATATGTAGCACCACTCCTGATTTTAAATTGGCTATGCATTTAAGCTTTAAAAAGTCCTGACTTTCCTTCCCCTCTTGGGAGTGGGAGGTTCGTGGATTAAAGGTTTATTATAACTTAAGTTTTGCTTTTGCTTTTTATTCTTTAATGGATAGCTAGCAAGAAGTTCTGTCATGAAGTACAGGAGCCATCTGATCTGTCTACACATATAAGGTTGTGGATGTGTTTTCTATTCTATTTTCATGTGGGAAAATATGCCCTTTTTCCTGGTATATCTTTTGTCCTCAGCTAAACCTAGCAATATAAATAAAGGTTTGCTATCCAAAGTGATGATGTAGTTGGGGAAGGATAGGGTGAAGATTCAAGCGCTCAGAAGCCTGTGGCCAAAGACAATAATATACCATTTTCAGACACAGGTGGTAAACCAAATCCTATCTCATTTATTCAAGATGCTTCATAAATTCATTTAAGAATGAGACCAACAGAGAGATGGTTAATTTGCCAGTCTGTTGTTACTTCAGATCAGTTCCTCGGAGTTTTCTCAATCAGCATCAAAGGCAGCACTGTTCTTGACCGAATTCTGACCTATAGGAGGTCTTTAGTGATGTTAAAGTAATAGAATGTGACCGTGACATCTTAGAGTTTGCAAACGTGTATACCGTGCCTAAAAATTTAGTAAAGTAAGTTTCTAATAATATTATGGGTATGTCTATAATTAATGTCTCTAACAGGATATTTGACTCAGCAATGTTGGGAAGGTTATAAAAACTCAAAAATCAGATTTTTAGAGAGTAAATAATTCCAATAAGGGAAGATACAGGAAACTTAAGAGGACAAAAAAGAAAAACACAACAATTTTTAAATATATGATGGCGTAAGGATCTTTTTGATGATCTCTGATTTTAAAAGGAACATAAACAACGAAGGAGGAGGTATGTAGCCTCTGTGTAAGAAAAGCACCAAAAAGACAGCACAGTGCCTGGACTTCAGTTCTGAATAAACATGGTGTTGACATGCACAGTGAGAAGGGACCACTTACAGAAAGTGTTGCTTTACTAACAGGTAAAACTCACTGGAACTATTTCATTTAATTCTTCTCAATTAAGCAAAAAGATCTTCACACTGGTGATGTTCATGGTGACGTTAGAAGAGGTGCTCATAAGGGTCACATTAGCTATTGCAAATATGTCCCCAAACCCAGATGAACCCTTTCCTAGATGAAAGAACTTGAAATTAGAATAGGGAAACCACAGAGTATGAGCTTTGAAAAACTGGGAGAATGGGAAAGTTGTGAAAAGACAGGAGATAAGCAAATATCCCTATTTTCAAAAATGAGGAAAAGGTACATTTTGGAAACCAGGTGTGAGACTTTTCCTCAACATAATTTGAGCATGGATTAATAAATATATGGTTTATGTACATTTAGAAAAGAAATACATCTTTCACAAACCTACATAACTTCATAAAGATATAGTTTATGTCAAATTAACTACATTTTCAATTACTAGAGAGTCATTAAATTAATCACAGATAAGGAGGATACTGAAGTTTAATGAATCTTGATTTAAAGGCACCTGGAAGGTTCTTATGGCATCCTTCCAAAGTAGAGAATTGTGGTTAAACATTGTGATTGGTGTGTTTGTACCCGGTTGGACTAATGTCCCCAGAGAATGGCCATTTTGCTCCTTATTCACTTAGTCTCCACCAGCATGATGCATGAGTTGACCCTGTGTAGCTTAACATTTTTTACCTCTGACCTTAATGAAAGTGTAATAACTGCGCTTTTTCAAACATGCAAATGGCAAAAGCCTGACAATGTGAACTAACAGACTAGATTAGTGTCATCAAGGCCATCAACCATTTCATTAACTATTGTCCCTTTTACAAATACCTTAAAATTTATTTTTTTTTCTCTAGTCCTTGAAGCCCTGACCACAGGGTATACACCTGTCTTAAAAGAAGCTTTGATGACCCTTTGGGTTTTGCCTATAACTGAAACCATGTCTAGGCCCCAGGTTAAGAACTCCTGATCTCTATGCTAGGCATTGAGAAGGGTATCAAAGGAGTTTATAAGGAAGTTACAGTCAAGTGGAGAAGGGAAGACATGAAACAATTTTAGAACACAGTAGTCTATAATAAAGTGTTCAAAATAGGAGAAATCAATGTGGGTTAGAGTTAACAAGCAGGCTTAGGCTTTCTGTGTTAAACCCCAGATTTATTGGGCATTTGCCAGCAACACTCAGCATCATGAGTGCTGTGGTTTCCATGTGATTTTAGGGAACACTCAGTGTTCATGGGACAATGTGACGTGTTCTGAGTCTCCATTGTTTGCACATGATTATTTAGGCTGGCTGCTGCTTGTTCTTCCAGTTGACCGTTTCCCTAATCCATTATCTGTTCTTGACAAGCCCAGAAAAAAATAGCTAAAGTCATTTGGTGAGGTTAATGTCTTCAGCTAATGGCTAAAATAAGAATTTTGATTTTAGCTGCTTAAAACAAACATGTTGCCCATTAAGACTGGCATTAAAGGCTGCCGGACTGTGTTTATAGAGTACAGTGTTTCCATTCTCAGTTCATTTATTGAGTGTCTTCCATAAGAGTTATAAACACAAAAGCTAAAGGGGCCAGACAAGGAACAAGGGAATGAAATAACCAGGGGGAAAGTGGTAAACAGGAAAATACATACCTTCTAAAAAGGAGGCAGGTGGCACTCAGCTCTAGCTAATAGAGCTATGCATGAGTGCTCATCCAGGATTGCCAGATATACTAGTTTTTCAAGAAACAAAAATGTAGATTCTGATATGAAATCTTCCAATTTTTAAAGGTTGGTCAGCTGATTCAAAATTTCTCCAAAATACCCTTGGGAGAAAACACACTAGTGATCATCTGACCCTCATGCAGGGGCAGTTTGCAGCCTTCACTGTTTGGGTAGAGATGTGAAATAGGAGAAGAATCACCAGAATGTAAAATCTAGTCCCTGCTTTCTGTGACATTAGAACTTATTTAAGAGAAAAAATATGGACTAGAGTGAAAAAATAAAATAATGATTCAAATTAGTGTTAAGTGCCAAGAGAAGTGGCATTTCACTTAATTCTCTAGCAAGTCCTGATGATCCCAAAGCTCATTACAGTCTTCTGGGAAAAAGTCCTTTTCTTGGACTTGTTCATTAGCAGAGCATTTTGCTGGAATACAAAGTTCATTAGCTGTCTCATTGCTTTTTGTCGTGGCAGAAAGTCTGACTCTTTAGGTGACTGCGTTGATTTACCTCTCATTTATCTCAATGATGAGAAATCTGATGCACACAGGCACAGAATCAAGGATGAACATGATTTGTTGGAGAGACAGGAGAGCCTGGCCTAGACACAGCTAAGTTTCAGTGTTTGGGGAAAGTAGCAGGCAATTTTGGAAGTATGGGCTGCCTCTAGATGACAGCCTTGGTTGCTGGTTTGAGGAGTCTGGCTTTATGTTGTAGGCCAGCACTGTTTATTAGAACTTTCTGCAATGATGGCAATGTTCTATAATCTGTAATAATATAGTAGCTGCAAGCTGCATGTGGCTATTGAGTATTCAAAATGTGGTCAGTGTGTCTGAGGAATGAGTTTTTAATTTTGGCTTTACTTCAATTTAAACAAGCACCTGTGGCTAAATGGCTGCCATGTTGGACAGCACGCTTGGTACTAGGCAGTGAGGTACCATGACGTTGATTGGAGATTAGTAGTAATATGATAAAATGACAGTAAAAATTAAAATGAAGGCTGACCTGAAAGTTTCCAATCATAGTAACTACCAGAAGTGTTCTGCCATTGATAGAACTAGAGAAGTTTGAGGACGAGATTTATTTATTTATTTTTTTAACTAGGTGATAAACTTAGGAGGAAGCAGAAGAAGGCATCACTTCACTTTAAGAGTAGTTTAAACTCATAAAATACTAATGCTGGAAATCTGTTTTCTCTATTTTATATGTGAAGAAATGCCCATCCACCTCCCATCCTTTCAAAACAGAGGTCAGTGAGGTTCAATGACTTGTCCCAGGTCACCCAATCAAGACAGGCATTAGGACATTTTGTTGGGGAGTGATTAAAATCTCTGGCCATATGCTGTCCCGATTTTGTCCATCAGAATTGGTCAGTGTTTCCCAATCACCTGGATGTGGACTGGCATGGGAATTTTTTACCACCACCATTTGAATGTCTTTCTCTCTCACCTCTCCACCCAAAAGTTGTCATTCCAAGCCTCTTGCCCTCCCTCTTCTACGTCTTCTTTCATCTTGGGCCTGCCCGCAGTAGACCCCCACTGAGAGATTTAGGTTTTGGTAACTACTGCAAGCTACTTGAATGTGGAGGTCGCCTGTCTTTACCACCAACACCCCAACTTTGGTGTGCCAAATTAACCAATTTCTACCATGACAGGCAAACTGATAATAGCACAGAATGCTCTAGTAGGAAACTGACCAGACTAGGACACAAACAGGGTCCATTACCCAATTTTCCCAGTTTTTCCATTTTGTTTTGTTTTGTTTTTTAAGACCTTGGCTGTCATTTAATTCCAGTCTCAGCCAGTTCCCATCAGTGGAGGCAGGCAGTGATGAGGGAGAAGGGAATAACGCCTGCCCCTTACCACATTACAAGGAAAGATGTATTTTATGACTTTTAAACATGAGTGAGTAATGCTCAGGAGAAAGCATTTATTTAAATACAAGCTATTTTATAAAATATGTCTGGGAAAATGCATAGGCAACTGGTAACATTGGCTGCCTCTGGGAGAAGCGAGTGGTGGGAATCTTGATTTGGGGGGACTTCTGTATATGCCATTTATGCATATTTAATTTTGAACCATGCAAATATTTACCCACTCCAAAATGAAATGGCTGACATTTTAAGATATGGGAGAGAGTGGCTGGCATGTGCCTCAACCTCTCTTCCTTTCCTTCAGACTCTAGAAAGCCACCACTTCCATAAAACAAGATGCTTGCTTTCTGCCCTGGTGGGACTACACTCTGTAGCTTAACAGAAACATCTGTGTCTTTGCATTGAGCAGCAGTTATCATAAGTAGCAACCTCATTGGCCTCTAGGAAGAATGATCCTTTGCCATTCCAAAGTGTTATTCCTGATTCTCTTTAATCCAAATCACCCTAACCCAGTGGTTGTCAGCCAGCACCACTTTTGCTTGCCCCCCCCCCCAGGAACATTTGGCTATGTCTGGAAATATTTTTGATTGTCACAACTGGGGCCTGGTGCTATTGGCATGTAGGGTAGAGGCCAGTGATGCTGTATCCTCCAATGCACAGAACAGAACACACAGCAAAGTTATCGAAATGCTAGTAGTGGCAAAACTGTAAAACCTTGTCCACACTAAACTATCCTTTTAAGTCGAGGGTATGTGGGTCCAGCTCTTCTAGATACTAGTTGTATAACTTTAGGCATTTCCCGAATTGATCTGATCTTAATTTTGTATTTAATACCTACCCTGACTGGCTTGTAGTGCTCTGAGGATCAAACTATTTAGCAGCTGTGAACACATCCTGGGAAAAGTGGAATACCAATGAATGAAGTCACTGTTTTTACTAACAAAAGCATGATCCCTCAGCCTTAGATATTCAGTCATATTAGTTCTGTTAGAACTGAGCGTGGCAGCTAGTGTGACTGCCTCCCCCAGGGCTGGGGGCATGGAGAAAACAGTCACTTAGCATCCTGGTGCCGGTTCCAGTCTGGGAGGTAGATCCTGGGTACTGGAGCAGGACACTGTGTCCTTCCCAAGGGCAGTGACTTGAGAAATAAGAGTGAAAGGAAGGTATGCATCTAATAGTGAGCTGCCATTGTGTTTTTTAAATTAAGCAGCAGGGAGGTGAGCTGTGTCATTCGGAGAAGGAGAATTTTAAAACAATCCCATTAGATTTAGAATCACGTATCATCATACATTTTTACCATCCACCCCTCTGCACAGATCTTCCCTCCAAACCCCTCAGCTTTCATGCAGGATCACCGGTGCTTGTCTCCTTCCTCGCAAAGTTCTAAAGCAGGCAATTTCAACTCTGCCTTTATTACTTTTAAGCAAGACATTGCAGATAATTAAGCAAAAACTAATTGCAGCCTCAACTAGGAGGAGTAACCAACCCTCCTCTCAGGGCGTTGCCCCGATAGTTCATTTCTAAGTGACCGCTTTGAACAGTCACTTCGGAAGGAGTCTCTCCACGTTAAGTCACTCAGGTTTGCTGCACTTCTGTGTTCTGATTAACTAAGGACTGTCCATCTTTGAGTACTGGATTCCAATAAATATAGCATTGGTATCCCCAATGCTTGCTGCACAGCTTCTTTCAGGAGCAACAATGGCCACTGCTTTATTGGATTTGGTGTTAATGGCTGGCCTGCAGGCTGGGGGTTTTGGTGTTTCTGCCGCCAGTTGGGACATCTCAGCTGGAGTTCCTGCTCTCAGGGCAGAGCGTTGCTTTTGTTTTCAAATCGAAAGGCTTGATAGCCGCAGGCAATCTGCACTCTCCCTGTGCGGCTTGGCCAACAGGGTTCTGATCTGGCCAGCAGGCTCCTTGTCCCAAGGACTATGGCTTGTCCATTTTTATTACTACACCCCCCTTCCCTGCCTGGATACTTAATAGATATTTTTAAAGGTTGCTTAAATTTAGAATTCTGTAATGTTTATTCTGGATTCCAAAAAAGACTATCAATGTAGGATAGGTTCTAGTCTTATATTTGCTTAAATACTGCATCTACTTAACAAACACTAATCACTAATAGGACATATGCCATGTGATTAAGAATTTTTGCTATTTATGGAGTTAGAATCATTAGCTGCTGGAAGAATTTCATTTATCAAATTACACTAAGTTTGTTCTAACCAGAAATCTATTCCGTGAATTAAAGCATAATTATTACCAATCAGAGGCAATCTTTAAAACTACATTAAAGATAAAAGCTAACATTTATTAGTGCTTCACGTATGCCAGCCACTATTTTAAACACTTTAGAATTATTAACTTATTTAATCTCGTAACAACCCTATGAGGAATACTATTATTCCCATTTTACAGATGAGAAAACTAAGGTACAAAAAGGTCAAGTAACCTTCAGGGTACACAAGTAAGTGGCAGAATAAGACTGGGATTTTAACCCCGACTGTGTCTCTCTGTGGTCTGTGGGACCCTAAGCACCGCAGTGTTGTTTGAACACTGTGACATCAAAATGGAAAATTCTCAATGATCTGCTAGTATAGTAGGACCATTGGCAGATATATTCAGCCATTTTTGGAATGGAACAATAAATGAATAGAATTCAACAAATTTAAAATCTTTTCCCAGATTCAGTGGGTGAAAAACCAGCTTTCCTCATCCAAAGTGTGTCTCCCCTACAAGTACAGAATCTGACAATAGCCTCAAGAATATTTTTTTGAATGTACACAGTAATTTTGAATATCTTTTAGATTGTACACAGTAATTTTGAAATGAAAAAGTCGATCGCTTGCTTACTGTGAAAAACACTGGAAATGAAATGAGCAAAGTAGTAATTTCAAAAGTTATTCTTGAGCAGAGAACTCAAAACTGACAGTAAGAGATGAGACACATGTAGAAAGGGCAACATATTTTGGACTGTCGATTAGAACATGTTTTCAAACCCAACTGTTCTGTAGATTGTTAGAGGAGAATAACTCGCAAATGATCTGCTCGATAGCAAAAAAAAAAAAAAAAAAAAAAAAAAAAAAAAAGATTTAATTAAGTGTTGGGCAAGGGAATGAATATAGTACACCTGTATTTTCTGGCTAGTTCCATTCACTGTGGATTCTGTGTCTGTGACTTTATTATTATACCCTGAAAAGAAGATGAGGCAGCCCAGCCCAGCCGCTGCGTGGACGCCATCGCCTCTTAGACATTGAGCACATCGTTAAGGAGAGAAGAAAAAGAAGGTGGTTGTGGCCTCTGGAGACTGTAAATTAAAATTCTTGGTCCTCCTGTGTCTTTTATGCCCAGCACCTGATACATATGTACACCAGGGCACCCAGAGACACAAATTGGGTTCAATTATAAGGAACATTTTTAACTGTTCATATGGTCTAACTGTACTTTTTCCCAGCAAAGGGAAGGTAAGCTACTCTTACTTTTATGTCAGTCTTTCTGCTCATTCAGGTGCCGCTTTCTCCTTCGCATTATGGATCAGGGAGCATTTGGTTATTGAATATAGAACTGAAATGTAGGCTGTCTAGGTGACATTCTAATTATCCTGAGTGAATTTTCATGTTGTGGCTTTGTCATTTTTAAGAGTGTGATCAGTGCCTGGGGTATAAGACATACACTTGACTGTATGTCCGTGCATTCATTCATTTATTCAGTTGAAAATATATTTAGCTTGGCACCATGCCAGGCTTTGAGGGTAGGACAGAGGCCAAGACATAGTCCCTGCCCTATTAATACTTTCATTGTCATGAAAGAGACCAGAAAAAGTAAGCATTATAAAATAATTACTAACTTTAAAATTGCCGTGAAGAAAGTAAACAAGGGTAGGGATGATGCCTTTTGGATAAGGCATTTGGGAGCAGGGGGACTCTAAAGAGATGGGATTGCAAGTATGAGAAGGAGCCAGCTGTCAGAGTGGAAGCAAGAGTTCTTAGCAGAGAGAACAGGATTTGCCAAGGCCTGTAGGCAGGAAGGAGCTTGATATATTCAAGGAACTGAACGAGAAGCCGGTGCAGTGGAAGGTACTGAGTAAGGCAGCACAAGCTAGATGGGGTGAGAGCAGTAGCTCTTAACTGGGGCTGGTTTTGTCTCCTAGGGGACACACGATGCTGTCACAATTGGGGGGAGTGTGGTGCTACTGGCATCTAGTGGTTAGAGCCCACAGATGCTGTTCCATATCCTACAATGTACAGGATAGCTGCTTCCCCCGTCACCCCCAACAAAGGACTATCTAGCCCCCAATGTCAATGATGATAATCAGAGAAACCCTGGATGAGAGAAATAGGTAGTGGTCTGAGCTATATAGCCACAGGAATTGGTGAAATATATGGAAAAAGAGGCCCCAGGACTGGGTGGCACCCATATTTTGCTTTGCCTCTTAAGACCCACCTCAAAGAGTTATATTTCTAAAATAAATAAAACTGACCAAGTCATTCCCTTATCATCTTCCATTGGCCTCCATTACCTACACAGATATCTACACTCTGAAGCACAGTATATGAGTCCCTTATAGTCCGTTCCTGATGGGCGTGTCTTGGCTCATCTCCTGCTATTATCTTCAACACATGCCTAACCCCAGCCACACCAAGTATGTCCATCCCTGTTCTGGAATGAACGTCTTCATTCCAGAAACAGTTCTATCATTGCCCTCCTTCACCCTCCCAGATGATGAATGTTAGTCACTACTTCCCAGGCCTCCCTCAACGCCCTGCATTGCCTCTGTTATATCATGGATGGCTTTGTTTTGTAATAATTGTTTACAGTTATGACCCACCAACTGCACCATGAGCAGCTGGAGAGCTAGGTCCTTGCCCAATCATCTTGACATCTGAAGGGTCCTGCACAGTGCTTCGCACATTGTGTTCAAGAGATGTATCACTTTTTTCTTCTTAATTCTAAAATTGTGATAGACTTCCCAGAGAGATATGTTCTTGAACCTACCATTCCGAATCTGCAATCAGAGGTGAGATATGTTGGGGGAAGGAAGAGGGGAGGAAAGGGGTGGAATTTGCACGTTGAATGTTTGGATTGCAGGAAGAACATTTGAAAGATCTCAGTTCTGTCCTTTTGGATTTTTCTGTTTCAAAGATGGTAGTGATTATCTGTGTCATGGGTCACTGTATGGCTCTTTGAAAGTTGACTATTAATATGGCATCTTTAAGTCCCTTGTCTGTGGTCTACAGACTGTTGATAATCAGCCACTCATGGAAGAGCTCTGGCAACTAATTTAAGAAGGCAGTCTTTCCCAACTCTGTAACTGAAAGGTTCTATTCTTTCCAGATGTTGGCCCATTTAAAAGCTGCCCCTGGATAGATGCCAGTGATTGTCAGGGGGGATTAGGATTTGGGATTGGTTGGCAGCCCGTTTCTCTAGCACAGCAGCATAGTAAACACACTTTTCTTTGTAACGTGAAAGACATAGGATCGATGATTTTTCAGGTTTGCTATTTCAAAGGGAGTAAGAGGAAATGATATCCTATCAGTTTTAAAAGCAGCTACATCCCTCAGAAAATCATGGGGGAGTGTAGAATTTAAAGCTGTACTCAAGACCCTAAAGGTAGGCAGCGATGGAAGCCCTGGCCCTATGTTCCTCCTTCGTTCCTCACCAGCAGTTGCCTGAGAAGGGGTTCTGGCCAGGGCAGTCAGACTGGCTCTGCCATTTTATGAGCGCAACCTCATACAAGACACTTAATGTCTGAGTACAGCGATAGCACCTATGGTTTGAGTATTAAATCTGAGGATGTATGAGAAGGTACTTGGAATATGGTAGTTGGCTGTACAAATATTAAATTGTACTGTTGTTGCTAGATGTCTACTCACCCCCAATGGCAACTTAAGCCCCATGAGAGCAAGGACTCTGCCTGCAATACTTAGTAAAGGAACAGATATTTCCACGTTTTCCATAGTGGGACATTGCTCAAATTTGGAATTCCAAATGGCTTGGGACCCTGTTCTCACTTGATGAAAGTCCCTACTATTGATATTAAGGTAGGTTGTTGTTAAAAAGCAATGAGATTCTGTAGCAAAAGGAAATCTAACATAATGTCCATTAAAGACAACACACACACACACACACACACACACACACACACACACACACACACCCACTACCGCCTCAGAAAGGGAAAATGCTTTCTTTGCTCTCTCTCATATTAAATAAATTAAAAGTTTTCTGTTGTAGCTTTATTATCTCTCAGTGTCTGATTTGAGGGAACTATTTTGGACTTCAAGAGCCCCTTCTCCTCATTTGTCTCTGCTGTTACATGTTTCTAGCTACTCTTCCTGGGCCAGTAGGATTCTCCCAGGAAAAATAAAATGTCATCTCTCTAAGGACACAGGGTGCAATAGGATAGGATAAAAGTGTATCATTGAAGACAGAAGGACGGGGGAAGCTGAGGGTGAGCAGGGAATGTGCAGCTTTTCATCATATGTGTTTTAAAGAAAATCATGGAAAAAATAAGCACAGTCACCACAGTTTTCCCCCAAGATTATTTCCTTATTTTTAGCATAATTTTTTAAACTTGGAGACAAATCTATTCAATCATTTCCTCCCCTTCTGTGTTCTGTGGAATATTTAATTTGGCTATCACTAATTATACATTAGTGCCTTAAAGTTGTAAATACAAGAGACTTTGAAGCAGTGAAGTTTCATTTGTGAACAAAATCAAAGGACGGAGTCTTCTGAGATTTTGTTTGGTAAGATGAAATCCTGTTTTCCAAGGAAGTATTCAATGTAAAAATGTCCTAAGTTTCCATTTCCCTTCAGAATTGGGGGATATACTAACTTCAGCTGCCTTGATGGTTATCTCTATACTTTTTATTAATTTATTTTTAAGCATTTTTTTGTGTGTGTAGCACATTGGATAATTACACTGACATATATATCGCTAGTTTTTAAATTTGTATTTTTTTTGGAGTGTGGTGGTCCTGAATTGTTTCAGGTAAATTTACAGGTGGGTGGAAAGAAGCTACAAAACATGGTTGAATAGATCCAGCCAATGAACGGGTGTCTTGTCATAAGCCAGGTAGCTGCACACAGCCGAAGCAGATGTGGTAATTCTCAATGGGGCATCCTATGGCCCTCGGAATCTCTTTGGGGACATACAGTGGCCAATGCATAAGGCAGTGTCTGGCCAAGTCTGGGGTTCCAGGCCACAGCCCTTTTACTTTTGGGCTTCCCTCCCATGAAGGAAGAATTTAAATGAACAATCTGCTCTTGAATAGAAAACAGTATAGCCATACATGCATGCCCTTCCACCTTATTGACCCAAACTCATCCTCACTAAGGTCATGTAACCCAGAGAGCATTGGGCACCCAGTGGTCCAGAACAGCATCTTTGTTCTCAGCTTTCCAAGACTCCAGAATGCCATGTATTCTTACTCATTTGATCAGGCACCTTCTTATGTTAACAGGGAATCAGCAGTGAATACAAAAGACTTGGCCTGTGACCTCACAGAAGTTATTCTTCTGTTAAAGGATCTGGGCATTTTAGCACTATTTCTGAATAACCTTTCAAAAATGTTATTCCGTGTTAGACTCCCAGCTGATTTAGGGGAATGCCTGTTTTCCAGCTCCTTACTAACAGTGAACCACTATTCTTTTCAAAATCTTTGCCAACTGGATAGATGAAAATGCCTTAATTTTTTTTTAATTTGTATTCATTTTTATTCTAGTATGACAGTTTTTTTCAGATTCATTCGTATGTCTTTTGAGAATTATTTATGAATACCCTTTGCTATTTTAGACATAAAAACTACTTACATATTAAGGATATTGCATTTTTGTTGCAAATGTTCTTCTGGTTTTAAATTAGTCTTTTAATTTGCTTACCTTTTTTAGATACAAGCTTTTATAAAGTCCAGTTTGTTAATATTTCCCTTAAGACTTTCATCTTTGCTCTCATTTCTAAATTTTGTGCTAGTAATGCCTTGTTTAAATTATAATATTTGAATGTAAGACTTTCCATGGTATTCTTAACTTTCAAAAATTTCCTGGTGATGTTTTTTATCTATTACTCTAATGAACTTTAGAATCATAGGTAATTTCTTCTAAAAATATTTTATGTGATTTTTGTTGAAATTATATTACATTTTTAAAATAACTTAGCATCTTTAACTATCAAATCTTCCAAGAATGAAATGCTGATATATTTATTCTTTTATGCTTCTCAGCAAGTTTTTATTTACTTCGAGATTTGTGTTCCTATTTTTGTTAAACATATTCTGAGTAACTTATATGGGGATTTAAAAAAATTTTTTTAAATTAATTTTTATGGTGACGTTGGTTAACAAAATCCCATAAGTTTCAGCTGTACACTTTAACAGTAAAGTGTGTGTGTGTGTTGTATATATATATATATATATATATATATATCACCGTATGTTCACCTGCCATAGTTTAGATTTCTTTCTGCCGCCACATATTTGACCCCATTTACCCCGTCTACCTCCCCTGTCCCACGCCCACTACCCTCTGGTAGCCACTAGTCTATTGTCCATGTCCATGAGTCTCTGTCCTGTTCATTTGTGGCTTTTAGGTTTATATCCCACATATAAGTGATATGTGATTTTCAACTTTTTCTGTCTGGCTTATTTCGCTTAGCATGATTATCTCGAGGTCCATCCAGGTTGTCGCAAATGGCAGTATTTCATCTCTTCTTATGGCTGAGTAATATTCCATTGTATATGTACTACAGCTTCTTTAGCCAATCATCTATTGTAGGACACTTCAGTTGCTTCCATGTCCTGGCCACTGTAATAATGCTGCTGTGAACATAGGTGCAAATATCTTTTTGGATATGGGTTTTCAAGTCTTTGGGCAAATACCCAGTAGAGGGATTGCTGGGTCATATGGTAGATCAATCTTAGTTTTTAGGAACCTCCATACTGTTTTCCATAGGGGCTGTACCAATTTGCAGTCCCACCAGCAGTATGAGGGTTCCTTTTTCTCTACATCCTCTCCAGCATTTGTATTACTTGTCCTGTGATTATACTATTCTAACAGGTATGAAATGGTATCTTATTGTGGTTTTGATTTGCATTTCCCAACAGCTAGCAGTATTGAGCATCTTTTCGTATGTTTGTTAGCCATTTGTATCTCCTCTAGGGAGAAGTGTCTGTTCAGGTCCTCTGCCCATTTTTTGATAGGATCGTTTGTTTTTTTGTCGTTATTGAGGTGTATGAGTTCTTTGTATATTTTGGATATTTGGCCCTTATCAAGGCTTGCTTGCAAATCTATTTGCCCATTTGGATGGTTGTCTCTTTACCTTGTTAACAATTTATTTTGCTGAGAGGAAGCTTTTTAGTTTGATGTAGTCTCTTTCATTTGTTTTAGCTTTTACTTCCCTTGCTTTTGAGGTCAAATTCATAAAATCTTCTCTTTAAGTCTAAGGTCCTTGAGTTTAGTTCCTATGTTTTCTCTCTGCATTTTATTGTTTCAGGTCTTATATTCATGTCCTTAATCCATTTTGAGTTAATTTTGGTGTGTGGTGATAGACAACAGTCTAGTTTCATTCTTTTGCAGGTGGCTTTCCAGTTTTCGTAGGGATTTCTATTGTTATTGTTTTGGGATTTTTTCTCCTAATATGAATAAGAGTCTTTTAATTTTTATTCATTACATTTTTTAGCTGGGAATATATAAGGCTTAGATTTGTGTAAATTTATTTTGTAAGCTGCCAACTTGATTTTTTCAAACTATTCCACTAGGTCCATGATTGATTCTTGGGTATTGTAGGTAGCAATTATATCATTTGTAAAATATAATATTTATTCTAACCAATATTTTATATTTGTTTTTTTTTCTTATTTTATTAGCTTGATCTTCTAAAGCAGGTATCAAAGAATCTTAGTGATAAAGGGCAGTCTTGTGTTCGTGATTTTAAAGGACACGTGGCTTTTGTACTCTTTCCCAGACTACATTTTTCAGCACACACAGGTTATTAGTGGATACTTTAGTAAAAATCCCTTGGTTAAGTACAGTAGAGAAGTATCTCTCTAGTGTTTCCAATAGTATAATGTTGATACCGAGTTCAAGAATTGGTTTTCACGTTCAGAAAGTTTCTTTCTGACTCCAGTTTTACTGAAAGTTTTTAAAATCTTAGTTGGATATCGACTGTTTTGTATTATTGATTTATGCAAACTATGGAAAGACAGTGAAAACACAGCTTCTGAGATACTCAAAGCACTTGAAAATAGTAAAACAATGTTTCTCAAAAAATATTTAGTTTAGATTTGGTATCTGTCCAGATGGACAGGGTAATTGTATTATTTCTTTATAGTTTGGAAAAATTTTTTAGAATGCTGATCTTTCTCCCCATACCAGAGTAATCTGTGTGGAAGTTATCCTAAGAATTAATGCTTTTCACAAACTATCCTGGATTAAGCAAGTTGTTAAAATAATTCCTCCTGAGAAATGTTCTTTGGGCAAGGGAAAAAAAAAAAGGCAGTTTTTGGTTTTTAGCGTTTTTTTTTTTTGGCCTGAAATTTTTTGTTTATTCATCTCAATTTGACTTGTGAATGTAAGTTTGTATTATATTTGGGCTTCTTCTTCTTCATTTGTAAAATTTGGATTGTGGGTGACAAGTAACGCTCTTTAAAGTTTCTTGAGCTTTTTACGTTTGTTTCGTGTTTGTTTATGTGGTTTTTTTATTCTGTGATCATTCCTGCAGCAATTGCTTTGTTACAGGCATGCAGGATGCTATGGAAAAGTGAAAGAGAAGAAAGTGAAAAAGGGAGAAAAGGTTACACTTTATTTCTCATATGTTTTAAGAGAGTCTCAATTCATTTTCCTTTGGTGCAGATGCAATAATATCTTGCATATTTCCCCACCCTTCCTTAAATACCCTGCGGATTAGAAATTCAAATGATTTTATGGATTTAAAAAGATTAATCCTTATGGGAAAAAGTAGAAATTTCCCCTCTTTTCTATGGTCCAGAGAAAATGGATACACCAGGAAATTATCAAAAGTCTGTCATGAAAGTTTCAGTCTTGTAGAAAAATAAACTTAAATGTGTATAAAGCATGGCACTGTATTCTTACCACACTTGCTCTTCAAGTCTAGGCTAGTTTTGCGTTAACTGGAGTCTAAGTTGTAGAAGTGGTATGGTAGATGGAAGAGGAGAAAGGCCAGACTAATGTACTCTTGTTGCGCTGATGTTGGTCATCTGTATGGAGTTCAAGGACATCCTGCAGAGACTGTCTTTCCATCCAGATGGTCAGATGTGCACTCTTCCATGTCAGTCCCATCTCCCATCTGCTCATTCAACAACTGGCCATCTAGGGCCTATTTCGTGCCATATACTGAGACCACAGAGATACAAACCAAGCACTTTCACGTTAGCCCAGTACAAATTAGCAGTGAGAAGTACCTTAGAAATAATTATTTGTAAGTATTCATTATAAAGAAAGATATTCAGCTAACAGTCAGTCCCCTTGGTCTGACTGGTGTGTTTAAATTTATCGTGTGCTGACGGGAAAGTGTGACTTTGGCCTTAACATAAAAATAACTTATTCCAAACCTCAGACAGGCCCCGGTGTAACATCTTGCTTATAAATAGATCCATCCTTTGGGGATTAATGATGCAGAGTGAAAAGGTTAGGGTGCCCTATATATAGACAGGACCTAAAACTATTGAGAGTGTTTTAAAATTTAATACCACCTATGGCCATGCTACCCTGATCAAGCCTGATCCCGTCTGATCTTGGAAGCTAAGCTAAGCAGGGTCAGACCTGGTTAGTACTTGGATGGGAGACCACCTAGGAAGACCAGGTGCTATAGGCATAAAAAATAAAAATAAAAATAAAATAGATTGTAAGCTGATAAGGTCCTTGCAATCTGTGAAGTCAATCAATGGTTGTCTCACCTAAAAATAAAAATAAAATTTAATACTGTATGTATTAGTTTCCTTTTGCTGCTGTAACAAATTACTGCTATCTTAGTGGCTTAAAACAACGTAAATTTATTATCTTAATGTTCTGTAAGATAGGTATCCAAAACGCACCACACTAAGCTCCAATCTAGGCATTGACATGGCTTCATTTCTTTCTGGAACTCTAGAGGAGAATCCATTTCCTTGCCTCTTCCAGCTTCTAGGGGCCACTTACATTCCTTGGTTCATGGCCCCTTCCTTGTCTTCAAAGCCAACGATAGCAAATCGAGTCCTTTTCACATTGTATCTTACCCTCTCCTTTGCCTCTTCTTTTTTTTCACTTTTAAGGACCCATGTTATTACTCTGGGCCCATCTGGTAATCCAGGACAATCTCCCCGTCTCAAGTTCTGCAGATTAGCAATCTTAATTTTATCAGCAACCTTATAAGGTAATATTTTTCTTTCTAAGATAACACATTCATAGGATGCACAGGTTCTAGAGATTATGATTCGGAAATGTCTAGGGCCCATTGTTCTATTTATGACAATATAATTTAACAGTATCCCTTCCGTGCACCTAGAGCAGTTCGTCATCCCTTTATATCTTACACTGTCAGTCTCTCTAGGACTCTGAATAGAAATTGATTAAAGTCCTAAAGTATGGAGACTATCTCATGTCTGTATTTCCTTATCTTCTTCTTTTTCCCTTTCCTCTTTTGTTTAACTCCCTCCCTCAGATCAATAAGCGTAGTAAACACACCTCCAGGACCTAAATCTCCATGTAATGAATTTACCCAGTAAGAGTTCATTTTATAAGGTATAAACATGAAACTGAGCTTCTCATGCTATTCTGTGTGATTGAAAAGCAAATATGGCTCCTGCAACCGCTGTCACATGAAGTAGTCAATTTTTGAACACAATTTTGAGAATTAAATTTTAAGCTAGCTCACTGCCAGAGATGGTACAGGTGGTGTCCTTCATTTCCTGTATTATTATGCATCCCCCACAGTACCATTTGCCACTGTTATTTCTTTGGTGTCTAGAGAAGCAGGTCACGTTTATGAGTATGTGAAGAGGAAGGAAATGATATATGGAAAATTTCTGCACAGGGTATAGAGTCAAGTGATCCCTACATTGGAATCAAGGGCTATAAATATTCCAATAACTTCATATGTACCATGGGACTGATATTTTCCACAGTTTGGATAAACTTGGATAGATCTTTTTAACAGCTCTTTGAAAATGGAACATTAGCTATCCACAGAGATTTCATCTTGAGCAAAAAATAGGAATAAGGTCATCACCTCTAATGACAGAATTAGTCCTTTTTCTTTAAAGTAATTGGATATCCCATGTGTTTTTGCAGTTTTTGTTGCATTGAGAGTAGACACATCACGAGCAGAAATGATTAATTTGGAAAGGAGAAGGATTATGGGTGGGTGGAACTGACATTTATCTGCATTATATTCTTAGAAACATAGACTGTTAGAGTTGGACTTGCTTCTGATAAAACTGTTCATTAACATGTGAGGAAGTAGAAGTCCCAGTACTGCCTGAGTTCCCAGCCAAGTATGTGCTGAGTGCAAGAAGCAGAGCTACAGCTCAAGTTCCCAAGTCTCTGGATCCTCAGCCTTTCTCCACACACTGCACTCATCTCCAGAGCTTCTGATGGCTGCACTGGGGTGACCAGACCAAGTCATCTGCCCCAGAGATGCCCTTTGTGTTGATTTCTGCTTGGGCATTTCTCATGCACAGATGGCTAAATACTTCATGCTGTTTACCCTTGAGAACTAGAGTGTCATCTGCTGTGGGACACAGTAGCTCCTGTGTTTGTGTGTATGTGTACATTATATGTGGAAGGCAGGGAAGGTAGGCAGGCTTGTTTGTACACATACTACACCCTCTGCATTTTTAAGTACCATGATCAGTACACAGGTGAACAGAGTGCACTTTCTTGTTCCCTTCTCCATTATTGGTTTTGTTTGTTTTCAAACCACTTCAGTAATTGTGTTTTGTATTTGACTTAATGAAACAACGTGAGATAAAACAGCTATGAAATTTTAAGACATTTTGCTTGACCCAAAATATGTTTCATTCCATTGACATGGATAGCTTATATGCAGACAACAAAACAAACATTGATGTAAAACATTCACCTGTGATAGAAGGATGATTTATCTTGTTGTACATTAGGAGAGATTTGCATTTAGATGAAGCTGTGGCTAATTTTGCGCCCTCTCACCTCAGGGAGCGTTTGGCAATGTATGGAGACCATTTTGGTTGTCACATGTGGAAGAAGTGGTACTGCTGGCATCTAGTGGGTAGAGGCCAGGGATGGTGCTGAACATCATGCAAGGCACAGGACAGGCCCCCAAACAAAGAATTCTCCCGTCCAAAATATCAGTAGTGCCAAGGTTGAGAAACTGTAGCGTAAAGGAATTTATAGTTTATCTGATACTTGGTTTTAGAAGGCTATGTAGAGAAATGATTGATTTAGAAGCAGCTTAGCATGTGAACTAAATATATCTGCTATAGTATATGGCGCAGGGAAATTTCTGTCGTCCTGCTGGATAAGGGAATAAGTTTGCCCAACAGTTCCAGTACAGCCCCTGTGCAGTCTCTCTCAGGCCTCTGTTCTCAGTGCCTGGAACTGAACATCAGCTTCCCTCTGCTCTTCACAACTGTGGAGTCTGGTTGAAGATTTAGATATTGGGGGGGATCATGATACAGTTTGGATAACCAAACACAATTAATGAAGATTAAGAATATAAAGAACTAAGGAATGTCTTACCCTTACCCATACTTTACAAAAACAGCCCCACTCAGGGAATCCTATGGCAGGTGAGAAACCAGATCTCAGCATGGTCAAGTCTTGGCAAAGACTAGTACGGTAGCAGTAGTTGAAACGAGAGAGGAGTCTGGAGAGAAGGGAAATAGGAGTCTGCTAGAGCCCCTCCGTGTACTGTGTTCTACTCAGGCACTGAGTATAAGAATGATTTGTATTTCCTTGTTCCTTTTTGAATCTTTGAAACAAAATTTCCATATTGGACTTTTTCCCCAAAGAAAATTTCCATACTCTTTGGAATTTCCCCATTGGTTAAATTCCAAACAAATTAAATCATGCAGTAGAGACACAGGTATTTCCAATCATGCCCTTTTTATAGGACTGAGGACAGATGGTTCCCCTCCCGTGAAAATAACTCCGTTTGACCACACAAGCCCATAAGTATGAGCAGCTGTGGTGCTTGGTGTCAGGACCACCTGCGCCGTTGTCTAGCAGCCCTGGTTGGTGGCAGTTGATCGAAGAGTCTGAGACTGCTTTCACTTACTTCAGTTCACAGTGAGACACTCCTCCTCTTGAAGAAGCTGTTCTCTTTGCCAGCCAGACTGTAGATTTCCCCCAAGCCGTATAGTATACCAGGTATGTCTAGTTCACAAGCCAGGCTGTTTCTAATTGAGCCTCCATGTAGCCACCTAAAGCCAAGTGTCAGATACTCATGCTAGAAGAAAGGTGAGAAGATTTCACAGAGGGACAGGCCATATCAAGGTGGGCCTGGAGGAGAGGAGGCTGAAAGTGTGGGCAGAGATCAAGTCAGGGTCAGGAATCAGCTAGGCCTTTTGTACAGCAGATTCAAGGAACATACTAGAGATCATAACACATAAACTTCTAGACAGAGAACTGCTTGCTTGTGTGCATCTTGAACATTGGCTGCTAAGGGCCTGAAGAGAGAGAACCCCCACATCAGGAGTGATGTTTCTGCAACCTCATAGAATTGTAGTAGTGAGATGGGCTTTATCAGTCTTATATCATCAGCTCAGTCGTGTAGCCAACACTGAGTTGAGCACTGAGCAAGGCACTGTGGTTAGATGGCAGACAGATTAGCATAGCTGGAAAGAGTGTGTGGGATCAGTGGTCTGAGCTACAGAAATCTACCAGTTTCCTCTAACTGTGCCAAGGAGGGAGGAAGGAAGCACCCCTCTATTGAACAATAGACTGTGGGTCAGGCATTTTCACTTGTACTGTAGTAGCTGGTCATCCATTAGCTGGGGCCACCAGTGATTCATGTTGGTTGGGCAGGGTTACTGGAAAACCGGTGTGTTGGGATCAAGAGGTTTTAGGAAACCTGCTGAGAATGGTCACATCACCTAACAGTCTAGAAAAGTGTCAGTCTGGTGGTGAGCTCTGGTGGGAAGAATCCTGAACTAGGGGTTTGTCTGTTGGTGGCTCTGACACCCACTTTTATGTCCTTAGGCAACATCAAAAGCTATTTAATAATGCTCTCCTTAAGTTCGAGTGACAAGGACAAAACAGCAGTAAGCAGCCCTCCCAGCCCCTACCCAGTTGGTACTTCTGGAAATTGCACATGGGTGAAGCATGTGCAGTTGAGAAATGACTACCCTGTTCTCCTTTCTCTGTGTCAGTCTTACTTGAAGGGTTATAAGGCAAAAATGCAATTACTTTCTGTTGTTTTTTAATGAAGGAACTGTAACTTTTTAAAAAGCTAAGAGAAAATGTTGGAATGAAATACGCTAACCCTCAGAGAAGAAGTGATTTGTGGTTGGTGATCGTATTTCATTCCAACAGAAAAATAAATGAAATCAGAAAGCAGACTCATAGAATTTTAGGTGTGGAAGGAATTTTGGCAGTCATCGAGGCAAACGCCTTCATTTTATAGAGGAGGAAACTGTGACTCAGTGATAACTTTCTCAGAATCTCTCGGCCCCCTGGTAGCAGAAGGGGCCCCAAAACTCAGATTTTTATGTTATTTGAGCCCAAATATCTGTCCATATTTGCAAATTAATATGGGAGGGGCCTTATTAAATGAGAGTAGTAGTCATTATCTGTGAATTCTTTTTCTTCTCTATTTCTACCTTTGGTCAGAAGTTGGTTAGCAGCAGAGCACAGAGCCTCCATTCAAGTGCCTTTCACTTGTGTCCTGTCCTAGTCATGTATCTACCCCAGCATTCAGCTCTAGTAGCTAGAGGAGGGAGGGAACCTGGGACAGTAAGATGGTAGCATGATGCCATGGAACAAATCTGGGAGAAGCTTCTCCCATGAGCCCAAGCTGTGGTGCAGAAGCATCTTAGGCAGGTGAGGCCACACCTCATTGCTTCTTAGGAATGCGGGGGGGGGGAGAGTGGGTATTAGGCCCTGCCAGTTCATCAAATTCACCTTGTCGACCGGCAGCCCCCTGCCCAGGGACCCTTCCATATCTGCCTGCAGCCTGGGTGTTCAGCTGGGTTTTGATAGTGCTTCCATTCCAAAGACCTAAGTGCTTTCCTGGTGGACGGGATGATTCTAGCCTCTGGGACCATGAAAACCACAGTTATTTGAAAGGCCATGAGGGATAGATCCAGAAGTCAAGTAAGGAAATGCCATCAGATGCGGGTTTGAAGGAGCTGCAGGCAGATGAAAGAATCCTGAACTCTCAAATGGCTGGTTTTTTGTTCAAATGTACAGGGTTCTCAGAGGATTTTAGAAACCGCATTCCATGATTCTAAAAGACAAAGCATGTGAAGAGAAAATCCCATCTTGAATGCAATGTAATCCTAGATCTTGAAACATAGAGGTTACATATGCAAAGAATGCTTAATCCAAAGTTAAAAGTGTGCACAATATTTAAAATTATCCCCCAACTTTGATACTTTACCCTGATTATAGGCATTCTTGAAAAATACATAAATTGACTCTGGTATAGGAAAATTTCCATTTGATAGTCTTTTTATGAAAAATGACTAGGATTTGTCTTTCAAATATGCAATCCTTCTGAACATCAGTTTCTTCATTTGTAAAACAGAGGTAATAAGGTGTGGTAAGAAATCAATAATGCAAATAACTTGACCAGGCGTATAATAAGCAGTTAAAACAATTACAGCAGAATCTAAGGCAATATTATATAAGTATACAAGTGCATAAATGTGTCTCACAAAAGAAATTGTTACATTAGAGCCTTTAAATGCTTAAAACTAATTTTTTGTATTCAGGAAACACCTAAGTTCTAAATTTTAAAACCCCTTTTTTTAAAAAAAATACAAACATTAACATTTCAGATCTTTTTGTTGAAAACTCTCTTGACACCGTTTTTCTATGACTCTCTGGAAATATGGCCGGAACTCCCAGGCAGGTAGAAATAATACCATTAACAATTACTTTACAGTCATTTAAAATAATTTAATTGTGAAAAGAGGGCACCAGCGTTCCCTATTCTTTCAGAAAAGAGAGCTTGATCATAGGAACTTAAAGAGAAGCCATTCTTTTTATATCAATATCCATCACTTCGTAGTCCACACATCTGCTGGTCCTGCTCTGTAAGGAGTGGTTAGAGCTTGCATGTAGAAAAGTGATTGAAGACTGGAAAACAGCTCATCACTAGCGCATGATACCTTTCACTGTTGATCTATAAAAATCATTGTATATTTAGTTCATAAAATTGAGTTTGTTTTTTACATCATTCTGTCTCATTTAGCAATCATAACCCTTTCTCTTTCTTATAGTTCCACGATCCTTGAGCTTTGCCTTTTGATCCCATGAGTTTTATTTATTCTTAAAACACATGGTATATGTTATATGCATATTATGATATCCTGTATATGGGAGAGATATATCTCTTATCTCTTACTCATATGTTTAACTGGTATATGTGTGTGTGTATCATAATATATAACAGATACCATATATATATCATAGGAGTAATATATATAATATATAAATATATAAAAATAAAATTCCCTCTATCAAGAATTTACCATGAGAATTAAGGGGGAAAAAACTGAGAAAGACTTGAAAAAAGAAGCAAAAAAAAAAAAAAAAAAAGGAAGCAAAGCTAGTTTTAGTTCTTCTGGGCCTTCCTATATTATTTGTTATTTTTCTCATTTTAACTACTTTTTACAAATTACAAAACTTAGTTATGAAAAAATTAAGTAATATAAATTGAGGCACAAATGGAAAAAATTGTGACCACTGCCTAGTAACAAGCTCCATTTGTTTTTGTCCTTTTTATTTGGGTAAATGGAGCGGTTAAGCCCTCCTGTTTTATGAAGTCAGAGAATTTATCTCCTTAATTAACTGCAAAATAGTAACCGATGGTCCTGCCAACATATCATAGCACTGGGTTATTTCCCCTTCTTAGCTAAATACATTCGTCTTTTCAAAACTGAAGAGGTCAGTTGGTGGAATTAAATGGAAAGGTTCAAGGTTCTTGGGGTGAGCAATTAAAGATATAACAACAGGCTCTTTTATGTCATTGCTATTTCCAGATGTATGTTGTTTCCCTGCAGATCTTAGCCTCCCTGAAGGAGTTGTAATTATCCTCTCCCATTCCTAAACCAGAAACTACAGGTGTGTGTGTGTGTGTGTGTGTGTGTGTGTGTGTGTGTGTCTGTGTCTGTGTCTGCCTGTCTGCATGCATATGCAGCAGGAGCTTGGGAGTGGGGCGTGGCAGGAGATATAGGACAGGGGTAGGGGTTGGTACCCTCTCAAAGTCGGTGAGGATAATTAATATAAGGCCAGAAAGAGTGATGAGAGAGTAGAGTTTTCTGAAGAGTTTCTTTGAGTGGAAAGGAGTTGGTTGTCCTATATATGTCCTATATAAAACTGACAGACAAGATTTTAATTCCTTTTTTAAATGTCCTTATGTTCCAACCTTGCAGTGAAACCTGATCACTTTGTTCCCATCTAGTATGCCTTCTAAATGGTACCCATGACTACATGTACTTGAACTAACAGAGTTCTGTGAAAATGTTGCCTGGGCCTTGACCCTGACCCACCTCCACACCTCTGGGCAAAGAGAGTTAACTACGGATATGGAGAATAAAAAAATATATATATATAAGCTGGCTTGGCATTGCCTGAAAATAGGCTCACACACCAAGAAACAAGTAGCGCGATTAGCCATAGAATTTAGCTAGACCTGTGCTATATTGAAATGCGTAGTTGGCAAAGCTGATATCTCTCATTTCTATGTCACATGTTAGAATTGTCAGATGTGGTGGTTATGAGCATTGACTTGAGGTTAACAGATCTGGGTTTAAGGGCCAGCTTCGTCACTTCCTCACTGTGTGGTTTTGGGTACGCTTCTTTGTGTTTCTGAATCAGTTTCATTTTAGGTATATCAAGAGTAATAGTCTACCTTCCTTGTATAATTGTTGTGAAGTTATATGCATAGAAGGCGCCTCTACAGCACTTAGTACAATGCCTGGATCACAGTAAGTACTCAGAAGATGCCAGTCAGCTAGTAGAATGGCAACATGGTCTCATTGTGCAACATTCATTCCCCCAAAAAAGAAATGAAGCAGAGATAATGGAAAGAAAGATACTATCATAATGTGGAAAAATCCAGCTAAGGATACCAGGTTGCTTCTCACAACAGAAAAGCTATTCCTCAAGTTCCTTTACTAGTATAAGACTCGAAAGAGTCAGATAGACAAGCACTTGTACAGTTTCTCTGTACCTCTCTCCGCCTAGGTGTGTTTCTCAACCTCCACCTCACCCCCAGTTATGTGTTTCTCCAGGAGTCCCCTGTCCCAGTGAGCCAGTTAAGGAGTACATTTCTTATTTGTTATTGGAAAAAAATTAATTATAAACATGGGTATAGAGTTTTCTAAAGTACTATTTCAAATTTTAAAAATTGTCTAGAGAAGTGTAACTTTTTATTACAGTAAAACGGAGTAAAGAAGAACTTTATTTGGTAGATAATAAAGAATAGCTACAGTTTATGCACTGTGCAAGCTTACAATTTCAATAAATAAAAACCCTAAAGAACCAGCATGGAGTCCTATTGTTTTAAAGTCTTCATGGGGATTATTTTATAAATGCAGTTTAACTTTAATTGGTATAAAATAATCGAGCATGGTTATTAGTATGTAGCAATAAAAAATGAAAATTATGAAGTTAAAGGCAAATAATACAATGAGCAAACAAAGAGATCTCCATCTCTGCTGATGTGGAAAATGAGAACTAAAACAGCAAGATTGGGAAAAATTAACAATATTAATGATATATCAGTGTAGTGAGCATTTGATAACAAGGGCACTCTTTGACTCTGTTGCTAAATTGAGGAAATCTCTTTTAGAAGATGTTTTTGGCAGTGCCTATCAAAAGCATACCTATCCTTGACTAAGAGATTCTTTTTTTAAGAAACTATGCTACAGAAATACACAATAAATAAGTATTAAGGATGTTCATTACAGCATTATTTGCTATTAAAAAGAGAGAGAGAATAAGAACCTTAATAGGAGAGTCATTAAAACAATTGTGCTACATACAAACTATGAAAATATATATGTAATCATTAAAAATAAAAAGAATATTTGGACATGGAAGGATACTGTGTGAAAGAAGGAAAGTGCAGAGAGCATTTGTAGTTGAATCCAATTTTTATTAATTTATAGATATGTTCATATATTTTCTACGTGTAGAGAAAAAAGTCCAGTACAACACACACCAAACAAGTGATATTAGTTAACCCTGAAAAGCAAGATTGAGGAGGGGCATTCGTGTTTTATTTTCTGTAGTTAAGAGTTTGACTTTTTCTCAGTAAGCATGGGCTACAATTTAACTTTTTAAATTAAGCAATACTATTATCTGTGTAGACATTTCTCTTTCAGTTTGTGATATTTTTGAATCTGCATTACTTTTCGGGTAAAGAGAATTTGGTTATAAATTAATAGGTTATAAGCAATTGAAATATAGGTTCAATTATTTGTAGAAGCAAGAACCAGAATGACTGGGTTAAGGAAAGCTGAAGTTTGTTTCTCTTTCCCATAACGGTGTAGAGGTGTTTACTTTCTCTGCAGGGTCATCAGGGGTCCAGGGTTCTATCTTGTTTTTCTGTTGTCCACAATGTACTGCTTTCAAAATGTGATCAAGGGGGGCTGCTGAATCTCTAGTCATCACATCTGCAGAGGGCAACACCATTAGTGTTAAGGGTGTGACCTTGGAGTTGGACACATTTCATGTCACATCTCAATGGTCAGAAATTAGTCACATGACTACACCTGGCTACAAGAGAAACCCCAATTAAAATTTCTGTCACTGTGTAACAGGGTTTCTCAACGTTAGCACTATTGACATTTGGGCCTGGATAATTCTTTGTTGTATGGAGTACATCGAGGGTGCTTAGCAGCATCCCTGGCCTCTATAAGATAGATGTCAGTAGCACTTGTGACGATCAAAATTGTCTTCAGACACTGCCACAATGTCCCCTGGAAGAGAAAGTCAACCCTGACTGAGCACAATTGCTAAATAAGAAGGGTAAATAGATACTGGGGACAACTGATAATATCTGCCATAAATATTATGCTAATTCTTTCAAAACAGGGCTTAGCACTGATGTCATATTTTACCTTTAAAACTGACAACTCCCTTGCCAAGAAAGATAATACTCTATGTGAAATTTGGTTTTTGTTGATTCTAGAAGGATGAAAAACCAATCCTCCTTTTTATCTTTTGAATCTAAATTTATATGTGTATCAAATAAATACTATTTTTATTTGAATATACAGACATGAAACTTTTTCCCCAGTGTGTAGGAGTGGTGTTATGCTGTACCACATTTGTGATGAATGTGTCAGCTACGCTGTAATATTTCTAAAAGACTAATATGGCAGCATTCATAATGCTGTTCTATCCTAAATCAAAAATTTAATCAGCAACTGATGGCATATCTTTTCTAAGAGCAATTAAGTGTGAATAACTTACCACTGTTGAATACTTAAGAGCACAGTATTTTCTGGTAATAAAAAGTTTTTGCTTAATATGCTTTTCCATTCCAATAAAAGTATGTGCTTCACTGCCAATCATATAAAAAGAAGCCATGAAACACCTTCGTTCTGCCTTTTCTGGTACATTTAGAAAATTAAATCTTCCTTTAAACAAGAGGATACACTGAGATCTTGTTAAAAGGCTACTTAGAATTAGGAAAAATTAAATATAAAGCAAATCTGTCTTGGGCTTCTTCCAAGGTTGTTTAGTGCCTAGTGGATCAGAATGACCTTGTTATGAGATAATTTCACCACATAGGTGGTCCATGCAGAGGCACAGAGGAGGGCATCATTATACTGGTACTGCAGCATTCTTATTTTTGAACATGTAAATGGTTGCAGAAATTGTATCATAAAAGTAGTTGCCAGCCATAAAAGTAACAGAATGCCTCAAAACTCGTTTATGAAACCACTCATACTGTGAGAATGTTGTAATTATGTCAGCTGCTGTATGAACTATGACGGTATAAAGAGACTAATGGTAGAAGTGGATCTAGAAGAGTAGGTAGGAAACCTGAGGGGAATGGAAAAGGACCACATTAAAGGCATTGGAGATCAGAGTGTGCGGAGACTAGGAATCACGAATGTAAGCGAGATATTTCAGCTAAAGTTGTGAACTTGTGTACAGGCAGTGGGATCTGTGGTGTGGCCAAGACAACAACCTAACCATCAGAATTTGTGATCCCTCTTCCACAGCCAAGCTGGGGCTGGAAAGCAGCTAGCCCTTCTTGTATCTCGGTGAGGCCCTGTGACTCACCCTTGCTGATGGACTATAAGTGGGTCTTTATCTAGAGGCTCTGCACAGTCATGGCACAGTCAAATTGGCTACTTTGAGAGAGTTTAAGAAAGGAACTGTTTGCAAAGATGTGGGCTGAGTGTAAGGAAACCACAAGTGATAGTACAGTCTTTTGAGGTCAGAGCATACCCTCTTACCTCCCTTAGGCCTGGAAGTAAGAGAATGGAATCTGTATTCTAGAACACAAAATAGGAGTTATCTGGAGAGGCCCACAGGAAAGGAGCTGTAACATTTAGAAGGACACACCTGTCTGAGTTGAACTCACAGGAAGGGAAGGAAGGAAGTAAACACCCTTATGTCACTTTCAAACCTCTCTTCAATCTTCTGTATGGGTGTTCTTTTGGCCAAACCCAACTGGAAGCCAGAGGGCTAGGAAGCCCTTTAACGTAGCTAACGTAATGTCCCGGGACACAAAGAAGCATGGAGAAGGGTTGAGGAGTAGACCTGGGGTGTATATCCTGCACTATGATTTCTGACAAAATAGTAAGAAGTAAGAAGTGGCTATTCCTTTACCATTTCTGCTTCAGCCAGCTGCATTTGGAGGACTCTAAGATTCTAGGGGATATCAGAGTCTCCCACAAGGGTATCACCCAACAAAGGAAAGGGCATCAATCAGGGACACCCACAGTGGGCTATTCTTGATTAAGGAATAAACTCGTATTGAATTAAGACACCTAATTTCAGGGTTGTGTTTTTTTTTTGTTTTTGTTTTTGTTTACAAAAGTTAGCATTTGGGCTTTATTTTTGCAGTTAGCATTAGCAGGGATTAAATTGTAGAAAATCTTAGAAGCCAAGCAAGAAATTTAGATTCATTTCTACAGAGTCAAAAAAAAAAAAAGTTATTAAGCTGGAAGGTGGTATTTTTTTTTAAAGCCCAAGAATGATGAGTCTGGTAGTCTTGTGGCAGGTAGAATGGTTAGTGAGCATTCCACCTCAGCCAACCCAAACCCTGAGTTATCAGCAGGACCCATGAATCAGTCCAGGACACTACAAAGTGAAAGAGTGGAAACATTTTAATCCTATTCCAAAGTCAGGTGCCAGCCATGAAGAACTTGGGGAAAGAGGTGATCTAAGTCCAGTTTAGTATTACCTGGAGTCCATGAAAGATCTTGCCTGGCCCACTGTGAAATATGGATGCTAGAAAAGGAATTTGGAGTGAGGTGTTGATATGTCATGAGTAACTCCCACTAGGTGGAATATTAGGAGAGTGTCTGCCCATCATATAAAGCACTGGGAAGAAGGCTTCGGTGAGACCAGTGAAGAGTGTGATATGTGTTCCCTGGAGCCTGAGGGATGCAATAGACCATAGTATTTTCTGGGAAATTGGAAGAACAACAGAATTCTTGATGAGCTGCTCCGATGGTGGCAAAGCTAAGAGGGGGTTCTGGTGAAGTGTGTTGTTAGTGGGGACTGCTTGTCAACTCCCAGAGTTTCAGCATAAATGATATGTGATCAGTTGAGGACACTGAGATAGAGATTAAGCTGACATGTGATCATCTCTGAGCCTGTCTAAGTGAAGACCTGGAAGAACAACATGGAACGGCCAGCCAGGGTTGTGTTCTCCTAAAGGTGAGAACACCTTTTGGAGGGGATACCTGCAGATCCTATGAAAGCATCTCACGAAAGAGAGATGGATAGCAAGTCTTTTTAAGTGCCCGGAACATCCTAACTGTACTCCTGAAGCAAGACCTGTTCTGCTTCCTCCAGCCAGCAGTCAGAAAAGAGGAAAGAAGTACCCCCAATCCTTCTCACTGCTGGTAGCCAGCTTGTGCCAGGCCATGTAGGGGAAGAGGAAATGCCTACTGAAAGTATACTTAAAGTTTGTGTTATTAGTGGACTAGACATGAAAACCCCCAACTGAGACCATTTTTAATGATCCATAACTAGAAATGAGCAAAAGACCTTTTATCCTCAGAGTCACCAGAAGATTCATCGACCTGCTCTACATTTCATCCTAGAACAGGGGCTGATCTAAGAATAAATTTAGAGGGACAGTGGGAGACAAAAATAAAGTTGATCATGATTGCACTTCATAAGAGTATAACAGTTACATGGGTTTATAGCCTTGAAGGCCTTGACCTAAAAGAAAAAGAAAGATGAACCAATCCCAAACATGCCTTTGTCATCCCTCAAACTGTATTTATTATTGCAGTTAGCATTAGCAGGAATTAGATTGTAGAAAACATAGTACCTTCACTAGAGGACGTTTCCTTTCCTATATATAATTTAGAAAATCTGAGAAGTACGAGGCTTGAAAATAAAAATCACCCAATGTCACACCACCCAGAGATAATCATATAGTTTAATATATTTCCTTCCTGTCCTGTTTTTCTCTGTGGGTGTATATAAATACATTTATGAGTTTTTCCTTTTTACATTTTATTACATGTATTTTATATCCTGATTTTTTAACTTAATATATTTATAGGTTATAGAACATTTTTTAAATATAATTTAAACAAAGCCATAATTTGACTGGAGTTTATCAAAGAACTTTGTCAAATATTCTAGATCTAGACTTGGGCTTATATATGAGTCAATGATATGAATGAGAAAGGAATAGAGAATTTGACACATAGCTTTAGATAGTCTCTCAAGTTGTAAATAAATCCATATTATCAAATGAAAGAGCCACCCATTGAGAGAGACTGTTGTCACTTCTTTCTTTAAATTCTTTTTTCCTGGTTTTTCTGAAGCCATGGTTTCCTGATATTCTTCCTACTCTTTCAGTCAATCTTAAATCTCTTCCCAAGGTTCTCCTTCCTCTGCCTAACCCCTAAATGTTGACCAGGCTTGGGGCCTTCTAAAATATTTCCACCTTCTCTTCAGATTACTTTGGTTTTCCATACCATTTATATGCTGAAAACACTTATATTCAAAATTTCAGCCCAAACCTCTATTCTAAGCTCCAGACTTGTCTCCTGACATCTCTATTTGGATATCTCATTGGCCTCTCAAATGAAACTTAATCTTCCCCCCAAAATGTGTTCCTCCTTCAGTCTCCCCAGCTCAGTAAAGCAACCTCGGAGCTCTCATTTGCTCAAGGAAAACACCAGGAGTAGTTTTAGTACTTTTTTCTCCCTTATTTGTAGCTCATCGCAAGTCCTGCTTATCTCCTTCCAAAATATACCTCAAATTATACTCTGTAGATCTTCCTGGTCATCACCCTACTCTAAGGCATTCACATCTCGACATGAATACAACTGCTTCCTAATCACTTTCCCTCACGTATTCCCTCCAATCTGTTCTCCACTCCCGCCAGAGTGAGCCTTTCTAAATTATAACGCAGCTCCCTTATTAAAACACATCAAACCCTGAGCATGGCCTATAAGGCTCAGTTCTAGATCCATCCTGTCTTTCCAGCCTCCCATTCTGATGCTTTCTCTGTCGCCCCTACCATAATTTATAATTTAAGGTCCCTGAACTGCTGTTTCTCTATGCCTCAGAATAGATTCCCCTAACCTCCTACTGTGATTCGCAATTCCTTGAGGGCAAAGACTCTGGCCAGGTCACTTCTGTATCCCTAGTTTGTAGAAGAGTACCTAGCATGGAGTGAGAACACAGTCAGCCTTTGTTGTTATGACCTGGCCCAGACTCACCTTTTGCCTACATATCATTCCTCAGCTAGACCTCTCCTAACGCCACCATTCTAAAATGAACCTCCACCATTTTGATCTCAGTCATTACCCTATTGTTTATAGCACTGACAACAATTATTATGTGTATGTTTCTGTGTTTACTCTCTCTTTCCCCTACTAGACAAGAAACTCCCGTGAGAAAAAGGACCATTTCCTTTAGTTGGTTTCATGATTTCCCCAACACCAAGCACAATGCCTAACTCACAGAAATGTCTTAGATCCTTGTTAAAGCAATGAACAGCACCTGACTGGAGCTCTGAAGGGAGCGTTTCTCTTTGCCTGGGGTAACCCTGGAAAAAAAAATGCTGGAGTTGATATTGAAATAGAGGAGTGTGGAGGACAGAATAATGGAGCCCTACCACGTCCTAATCCCTAGAACCTGTGAATGTGTTGCCTTGTGGTGGTTAAAGGGGATTTGCAGGTGTAATTAAGTTAAGGATCTCAAGATGGGGTGATAGCCTGGACTATTCAGGTGAGCCCAGTATAATCACTGGGGTCTGTATAAGAGGGAGGCAGGAGGGTCAAAGAAGCAGACGCATTAACAAAAAGATTGAGAGACGTTGAAAGAGATATAGAGAAGACAGATTTGAAGATGCCATGGGCTTTGAAGACGAGGAAGGAGCCAGAAGTTAAGAAATGTGACTGGCCTCTAGAAGCTTAAAAAGGCACGAAAATGGATTCTCCCTAGAGCCTCCAGAAGAACACAGCCCTGCCAACACCTTGATTTTGGAACTTCTGACCTCCCAAACTGTAAGATAATGTTTGTTATTTGAAGACACTAAATTTGCGGTAATTTGTTTCAGCAGTTACAGAAAACTAACACAAAGAGGGACTGAAAATGGTTTGAGGAGCCTAGAGGCAAAAGGTGGTCCCACTTCCTTTTAGAAGAAATTAGGCTTACCTACTTGCAAACTCTGCTATTTCCATAATCCTACAACAAGTTTCATGCAATCTCGCTTTTTCCTTAATTCCACCCATGAGACAAATAAGGGCCTATGCTTTCTTCCTTGAGTATAAATTCAGTGACGGGAGGGAGAACCTGGAGCTGGACTTGAGCTGTGGAAATGAGGGAGAGGGGTAGAGGTTTCCCAGCCAGACAAGCATGGTCTCGCTTTGAAGGGCTTTTACTGAACCTTTAGTTTTTATGGCCTAGTCTATGGTGCCTTGCCAATGAACATCTCTAATTTAGAATTAGGCTGTAGACCCACATGTGGTTTGGTGAAAATGGACCTTTTGAGAAAAAGAGAAAGCGTTGGACCCCCTTCCTTGGGAAAAATACATAAGCAGAACATTTCATATGTGGTTGTTAGGGCTTTGTTTACTGTAAGGTCAGCTTGCTCAAAGGATAGAGTGTGTGTGTTTGGGATTTTTCTTTATATTGGGATGCAGGAGTCAGAGGGTGAGAAAAAGAGTATAATATTATAAGATGGGCTTTTGTATCAAGCTAAGTGGTTTGGGTACTAGATGAGGATACTAGGGACCATTAGAGGATTTCAAGTAAAGTAGTAACATGATTATATCTTTACTTTTGAAAAAAAGTCTTGCCGGCAACATATATATTGGCTATAATCCCATAATTAGTTCACCAGAATACCTTAGAAAAATGCTGTTGGCATGAAATACTTTAATACTTCCTTTTAGAGTCAGTGATATCAGATGGCATATTAAGTGATCTAATTTCATAGACATTGTACTGTAGAAAGCAGTTTCCTGTAACTAATGTAAGATCATTAAAATCTTACTGTTGTCAGGATCATTGCTTCCCTAATGTCTTCAGAGTCTTTTCCAGCAGAGAAAATTCAGGCAACTAAAGCAATGTGCAGTGACAGAGCACTGAACTGGGGGAGGGGCCTTCCAGACCAGAGGATCATTCATGGCTCCATCACACCCTAGCCAAGGGATTTAGATCAAGTTAATAACCCAAAGCCATGGTCTGTTTATCTATAAAATGGGCATTATAAACCCTACCTACATAACAATTGAGATGATCAAATGCAATCATTCAAAAATAGTGTTTTGAACAATATATTGTATTACACTAATGGAAGCTGACATTAATTTTCCTCTTAGTAGTCTATCAACCCTGAATAAGTTTGCATTAGTAAAGAGGAGCTATGGAAGTAAATGTTTGTGGTTTGCTTTTGTGATATTATATGGTTCTCTCTCCAATTATCAAATACTTTAAAAGTTTTTCTAATATCCAGGCGAATGTTGCCTCTACTTAGGCCTTGAAAAATCCTATATTAAATAGACTCCGCTTTTCTGTGTTCTGAAATCTAGTGCTATATGTTTTAAAGGAGTCTCAGATTCCCTCTGGAGTATTAGGGAAATAATGTTGCAGCACTTTGAGAGCCTACACAAAGCCATGCAGAGAAAATTGAAAGGGCTGAGTGTGCATATAAAGCCTTTGACAGTCAAATTTTGACTCACTACAGGCTTTCTAGTTTGCTGGTGGATATCTCTGAAAAAGGAAGAGAGGACTGTGGCCCTGAGTTTACAGGGAAAGAACTTTTGGTTATAGCAGAGCAACCACCAGCCCTACACAGAAGGTTCCTTATCGTTATGACTTACTAATCTGCCCGTGAGAGACAGTCCAGGTAGCATTTCACTTTGACAGTTTTAAAGCCTATCTTGCTTAAGAGTGGTTGGGGTAGGAAATACTACAGCATCACCTACCCGCCTGCCATGTCTAATGGGAAAATGTCAGATGATGGGGCCCTTTACTCCTGTGACTCAAGAAACCACATGCCACAGTGAGCACAACCACACATTGCCATGAAGTAGACAGGATGCTTTTTAATTATAGCCAATAATACATCAGTGCTGAAGCATTTAATTTTACATGGGGATGGAGAGAAGGAAATCTCGAGGCACAATTCACCCCGTGGCAGTAAAATTGCTCCTTTTGTTTATACCTCCCCATGCTGCTAGTAATGACATTAACAGTGGTGTTTACACTGGTTTACCAAGTGGTTTACAAGCTTGTTTTTCTTGGGCTTACCCAGGGTTGGGTGTAATTAGAGTCAAGTAAAACATTTTATCCCTATTTCATCAAAAGGAATGTCTTCCACAAAGCTGCTACCTTTACTGGGGTCAAACAACCAGATGTAAAAGAGAACTTCTGACTTTGATTCTCGGCTCATTTTGGAAAAAAATAACAGATGTGTAAGTAGCATGGACTTCATAGCCACATTCTACCACGCATTTACAGTGTGACTGGGACAAATCATTTAACCTTCTTGAACCTTAAATCCTTCACCTGTAAAATTAGTATGATCATAGCTAATCTTCACAGTCCTTGAAAGGGTTAAATAAGTTCAGAGATGCCCACAGAGGCAGCAATGTACATGTTTATAACCTGCACCCTGGAGCCAGAATCCCCAGGTATAAGTCTCGCCTCCACCTCTTCATGTGCGACCTAGTGTAAGTTACTAAACCTTTCTGAGTCAGTAAAATGGACATAGCAATAGTACTTACCTTACAGAGTCATTGTGAGAATAAAATAGTTTATATAACCAAAAGCACTTATAACAGTGCCTGCCATTTAGTAAACACTATATATGTATGTGTTATGATTATGAGAGATTGTGATAATAATTGTGGCTGCTATCCATATATCAAATATGCCTGGTACAAATAGTGATCAAAAAAGATTAACTTTTATTACAATATTCATTATTTCTCCCATAAGAACCCTTGAATTTTAAGGAGCCTGAAAGGAAAGTAAAAATATTACAAGTCTGTTTTTTGGTTTAACAAAACAGATGTCAACAGGGTCCTTCCCAAAATCCGATTCCTTCAGGAACCTAAAATGCAATGTTATAGTATAGAAAGATTTTTTTTCAGTGCCCTTTAGAACCAGAGCAAATTCTCAAGTCTCACCCCAGACCTTCTCAATCAGAAATTTTGGGGATGCAACTCAATAGTATTTTGGTTTTGGTTTTAGTTTTTAATACCCATAGACTTTCTTTTTTAGACTTGTTGTAGGTTGACAAAAATTGAGAGGAAGATGCAGAGATTTCCCATGTAGACTCTGCCCTTACACAGGCACAGCTTCCCCCATTATCAACGTCCTCCACCAAAATCATGCGTTTGTTACAACCTGCACTGACACGTCACTATCACCCAAAGTCTATAGTTTACATTATGGGTCATACTTGGTGGTATAAATTCTGTGGGTTTAGATAAATGTGTAATGACATGTGTCTACCATTATAGTATCAGCGTATTTTCCCTACCCTGAAACTTCTGTGTTCTACCTATTCATCCCTCCTCTTCCTCAACTCGTGGCAACCACTGATCTTTTTACTACCTTAATAATTTTGCCTTCTATCTGTTTTTATACAGTGATTCTCATGCTTTTTAAAGTTTGAAAACACCAGGTATAGACTCCTACAACTTAAACCACTTTCTATTGCTGAGAGTCAGGGTTGGGGGCAACAAAGAATTGGGTACGCCATCTGTTGACCGGTGTTGCAGCCCAAGAAGTGTTAAATGACTAAATTAAGCAGGAATACAGGTAGTTCCAGAAAGCAGAGGCAGGTGGGGTGTGGGCAGAGAAAAGCACTTTGAGAGTATGTGAGTCTATTGATAGGTCTGGAACAGAATGTTTTGGGGTGTTGGGTCTTCTGGAAAGTGCTGATGTCACATCTTGTGCCATAGCTCTGAGTGGGGATAGGAGAAGAGATGTCTTCGGAATTTTTATGCGAAGTTAAAGTGAGGAAAATCATGTCAGCCTTCAGAAGTCAGTGCTATTGGTACAAAAGGTCACTGATGCCATTGCAGATCTCAGATGGAATATTAAAATAGCAAACGTTCTGTTTTTTAAGCACTAGCTGTACTGTGGGCTTGAGTCTCAGTCTTTTGCCATCTTATTGTCTCAGATCTTAAGTAAAAGGGCATGTGAAAAAAAAAGGGTTTTTTACTTCCTTCAAGGGGAAAGTAGGTAGTTGTCCTCAGACTAAGGGTGATGTAATATTTGCAGTGGAATAAGCAAAACAATTGAATGATGACTCAATGAGAAAGTGATGTGGAAGTGACTGAGCAGGACTGATTGATTGTGGCCATTTCAGGTGATGTCAAAGTGTTAATTAGGAACCTATCCCTGTGTTATATGTGATCTGTTTGGGGTTCAAACTTAGGTCCCTGAGGATTACAGTGTCTAAGGAAAAGAAACAAGTCTTGGGGGTGGGGTGGAAGATATTGTAAGATATGAGTTTGGTTCTGTATCTACCTACCATGTTTATGATAATAGAAAAACATCCAAGTAGGTTTAAAAGATCTGAGAGTCATATGCATAGAGACAGCTTTTGAAACCATTAGGAATGGATTATCTACATAATTAAAGAAATCTGAGGATCAAGGAACAAACTTTTAGGGACACTGCAATTATAGCAAATATGAGAAGTCAGTGAAGAAATGAGAGACCATTAGAAAAGGTAGACATTGTCCAAAGACCATGCTTATCATAGAAATCAAGAGGATACAGTTTTTCAAGAAGAGAGATATGTCCTTCGATGTTAAAAGCGTGAAGAAATTTTTAAAAATAAAGCATGTAGGGAGCTGGGGATGGGTATTGAATCTGCTGAGTGAAAATGTTAACTCAAAAAGAAAGTATTCTTTCTATAAAATAGACTGTATTACATTCATTTAAGTCAGGGTTTCTTAACCTCAGTACTATTGATATTCGGGCTACATAATTCTTTATTATGAGAAGCTATCCCTGAGCATTATAGGGTGTTTAGCACATCTCTGCCCTTCTCCCTACTGCATGTTAGTAGTAACACCATTGTCACCAAGTTATGAAAACCAAAAAATGTCTTCAGAAAATGCAATGTGTCCCTGATTGAGAACCACTGATTAAAGTATGTATTTGTCTCCCACTGTGTACACAGTAGTACTACATTAGGCACTCCAAGGCATAAAAATATAACATACTTGCACCATTAAGAATATATTCTAATTTTCCTAAAGTGAGTTATTCTGCTATTTTCTCCTATTATGTTGGTTAAAACTATACACACACACACACACACATAAACATATATATGTGGCAGTTATTCCCCAAGTTAACATGTCAATTATTGAATGATATTAGAAAAGTAGTAAATTGGAAATATTGGTGTTCTAATGCTATATGTTTTGTCACAGATCGATGTGGGAAAATTTGATATGGATCTATGGCAAGACTATTAAGCAATTCCAAATTAAATTGTGTGTATTCCAAAGACTCAAATTATTTTTTCTCTCTCATTCGTGAAGATAAAATACTCTTCCTGATGCATAAGTATGAAATAGGACTTATTTTTTTTAAATACTACTGTACTATTTATCTTTTGGTAGATATTATCATGCTACATATTGAAGGTGTTCTACCAAGTTTCTAAGTTCTTAATAAAAGAAAGATGGAGATAAGGGACTATAATTTGACTTCAGGAACGTTGGTAGGAAAGAGTACCACAAAAATAATTTCATGGCAAGAAGGGTCCTTAATGTTTGGAATCAACTCCCTCAAAAGAAACAACCAATCATCCTTCTAAACCCAGCATTCTTGTTGCCTTAGGAACAAAAAAGAAAATCTAAGTCCACTTTTTGCTGCTTGCCCCAGCTATTAAGGCTAACGGAGACCCGGGGTTTTTTGTTCTTATTTTGCAGACTGCATCATCTGCTATCAGAGGTGCTATTCAGCTGGGAATAGGATACACAGTGGGTAATCTCACTTCCAAGCCAGACCGGGATGTACTCATGCAAGACTTCTATGTGGTGGAAAGTGTATTCCTACCCAGGTAAGAAGAATTTTTTTTTTTTGGTGATGATTTGCATGCTAAAGAACTTTCTTTGTGACATCCCTGTACTGAAGAGTTTTCTACCACTGCATGTGTAATGTACTAATATACATGTTGGAACTTTGGCAGACCCAAAGCAGTCCAGATGATTACTTTCTGTTACATCAGGTAACAGAAAGTAATTTTCTGTATGGAGATGCATTTTCCGTATGGGATGGTAAGTAGGTTTCATCCTGTGGGACAGTTGTAATTAGTTATGATAATGCCTGGAATATTGTATGGAGAAAGATTTTGAGATTCAGTGGGAAAGAGTGCAGTAATCAGAGTAGTGTCTGCACAGATTTAGAAGAAGCGGGCGTCCAATAAGCAGCAGCTGGTACCGGATTTTTGCTACCCCTAATTTAAATGGCTGCAGGGGCCCACTATTGGGCCTTGTATCCTGATTCACTCATACAGCTCTTTTTAACTTAATTCTTTTAACTTTCCTCAAGAAATCTTATGAGAATTCCAGTATTTTGAGACCATATTTGCAAAAACACCCATTACTCATACATGCCACCTCTATATAATAACATTTGGGGAAAAAATCAATTCAACAAATGAATCTGAGAGATGGATGGTGATGATGGTCGTACAGCATTATAAATGTACTTAATGTCACAAAACTATTTACAGAAAAATGGTTAGAATGGTAAAGTTTATATTATGCATATTTTACCAGAATAAAGTAAATAAACAAAAAATTCAAGACTAGTATACTAGCTTAGTACAGGAAGAGAAATAATAATAAACTGGAAATGTCACCATAACTGATAGGATTTTTCAAAGAAAATTAGCAAATAAAAATAAAGATATTGACTTATGGGTTTGGGAGTAATTATTTTGCTTTGGGGCCTATGAGGATTTACTTGTCAGACACAAATTTTAAAATATTTCCCAAATAAGCCACTTGCTATTAGTTATTACTAGGCTCAGGTGAGAATGGCTGGGATGACACTTTTACTCTCAGAGATCTTGTGCCTATTTTTTTTTAATCTTTATGTATTAAAAACTTATATAAGCCAATTAGGAAAACATTATTCAGAAGACATGAGCAAAGAGCATAAACAGTTACTTTTTAAATACACTGGTCACAAAATAATTAAAAGATAAAACTTAACATCACCAGTGATCAAATAAAAGAAAATAAAACACAAGCATAATTTATCTTTATGTGATTTATGTGCTTCTGAAAAATCAGTAACAGAACCTGTATCGGTAAGGTTATATGGAAAGAGATAGCCCTATTTATTAAAAGTGGATATAGATGTTTGTATATTTTTTCTGGAAGACAAATTAAAAATGTAAATTACTGGTATTTCTCTTTTAGCAATTTATTTTTAAGTTTGTTAGTGTTAAAAAAAAATCTTGTGTGCGACTGTTCATTATTCTGTTTATAGTATAAAAGGAACAACGTAAATGTTTTTATTCGAAAGTGATACTCTATATGCCATTGACTACGATGCAGCCATTAAAAAGCAATACATAAAAAAAAACTCTTTAGAGGAATGCTACTTACATTTATATGTCCAGATGTCAACTGCCTAGAAATAAAACCTTTAGGTGACTGTGCCCATGTAGTCACAAAGGAGCCCCAAATAAAAGAAAGTCGGCTGTGAATCCAGACATTCTCATTTTGCTTTAAATGCTCTTGGCTGAAGAATAAAGTTGGAATAGGAATTTTTGAGATTTGCTTCTGCAGGATCCTTTAGCAGCCATGAGAACTAGTTTCCATACAGAAAATGGACATCCCCAAGGCCTGAGATAATCTTTTTTGCTTATGATACTATTCTTTTTTCCATAGCTGGAAATTGTCCTGTATGTTTAGTTTCAACAGTCTGTCTATCAAAAAAAAAGTGTGTGTTATATACATTTTTCTTTACAGTCAGAGGGGTCATAGTTTATCTTCATTTTTTTGATATGATCTGTTAGGCTTATAATTTCTATGAATGTGTTTTTGCAGGATGTTCTAGCTCTCATGGTCTTCCAGGGCCTCTATTCAGACATGTCAACCTTGTTCTTTGTAGCCGAAAGAAAAAATAAGAGGAAAGGAGGCCTTTTGTGGGAGGGTGGCTGGCTGTGAGTTCAGGGCACTGGGAGAAGTTACAGCTGAAGATGGGTGTGTAAAGAAGGGCAGGGTGCTCTATCCTTGCTGATCTCTTCTACTTGATGTGCCCAATCAACAGACCTAACCATCGAAGGGTGCTGGTAAAAAGCAAGCCCAAGCGTGTGGTCGCCAGAACTGCAGCATCAGCATCCCTGGAGCTTGTTAGAAATACAGATTACTGGGCTCCACCCCAAATCAACTAAATCAGAAACACTGCAGGTGGAACCCGGGAATCTGTTTTAACAATCCCTCCAGGTGATTTTAAGCACACAAAAGTTGGAGAACCACTGACCAAGCACATTACTTCCCATTTTGGAGGGATCTTTCTAATAAATACCAAATCTTGTTCTTAGACCTATTCCATGATTCTGGCAACTAATAAAATTCCAAATGCTTTTAAAATTACTCTTAAGTTTAAAATTATGTCTACTTACCAACATAACACTCTATAAGATGTGTTTCTATAAGGAACACATAAATAAGATCTTCACAGGCACTTTCTTTTTTATAATTTTATTTTTTAATTACAGTTAAATAATGTAATTTTATTAGTTTCAAGTGTACAACATAACGATTAGACATTTATATAACTTACGAAGTGATCACCCCAATAAGTCTAGTATCCATCTGCTACCATACATACTTATTACAGAAGTATTGACTATGTTCCCTATGATGTATTTTACATCCTCATGACAGTTTTTATAACTGGCAATTTATACTTCTTAATCTCTTCACCTTTTTCATCCATCCTCCCAAACCCTCTCCCATCTGGCAACTGTAAGTTCATTGACTATTATCTATGAGTTTGTTTCCATTTTGATTGCTCATTTATTTTGTTTTATAGATTCTACATATAAGTGAAATCATATGGCATTTGTCTTTTTCTGCCTTATGTATTTAACTTAGCATAATACCCTCTAGGTTCACCCATGTTGTCATAAAGGGTGAGATTTCATTCTTTTCGTGGCTGACTAATATTCCATCATACACATGTACCATTTTTTATCCATTTGTCTATCAATGGACACTTAAATTGCTTCCATATCTTGACTATTGGAAATAATGCTGCGATGAACATTGAAGTGTATCTATCTTTTCAAATTAGTGCTTTGGAATTCTTTGGATAAATTCCCACTAGTGGAATAACTAGGTCATGTGGTAGTTCTATTTTTAATTTTTAAGGAAACTACGTACGGTTTTCTGTAGTGATTGTACCAACATACAGTCCCACCAGTACTGCACAAGGGATCCTTTTCCTCACATCCTCACCAACACTCGTTAGCTGATTTGTTGATGATAGCCATTCTGACAGGTGTAAGGTGATAGCTCATTGTGGTTTTGATATACATTTTCTCTGATGATTAGTGATATTGAGCATCTTTTCATATGTCTGTTGGCCATCTATATGTCCTTCTAGGAGAAATGTCTATTCATGTCATCTGCCCATTTTTTAATTGGATTGTTTGTGCTTTTTTTGTGTCAAGTTGTATGAGTTCCTTAAATGTTTTGGATATTAACCCCTTATTGCATGTATCAATGGCAAATATATTCTCCCATTCAGTGGCTGTCTTTTCATTTTTTTGATGATTTCCTTCATTGTGTGAAACCTTTTTAGTTTAATATAGTCCCATTCATTTATTTTTTTTGTTCATTCCCTTGCCCAAGGAGATATATCAGAAAAAATATATATTACTAAGAGTGATTTCTAGGAATTTTATGGTTTGGGTCATACATTTAAGTCTTCAATCCATTATGAATTTATTCTTGTATATGATGTGAGAAAGTGATCCAGTTTCATTCTTTTGCATATGTCTGTCCTATTTTCACACCATTTATTGAAATGACCATCTTTATCCCACTGTATATTCTTGCCTCCTTTGTCATAGGTTAATTGACTGTATAAGTGTGGGTTTATTTCTGGGCTCTCTATTCTGTTCCATTGATCTATGAGCCTATTTTTATGTACCATGCTGTTTTGATTACTATTGCCTTGTGGTATTGTTTGATATCAGGTAGCATGATACTTTCAACTTTGTTCTTTCTCAAGATTGCTTTGGCTATCCAGGAGCTTTTGTGATTCCATATAAATTTGAGAATTATTTGTTCTAGTTCTATGTAAAAATGTCATTGGTTTTTTATTGGTATAGCATTAAATCTGTAGATTGCTTTGGTAGTATGGTCATTTTAGCAATTCTTTCTGTCCAGGAGCACGGTATATCTTTCCATTGTTTGTATCTTCTTCACTTTCTTTCTTCACTGTCTTATGGTTTTTTGAGTTCAGTTTTTATCTCCTTGGTTAAATTGATTCCTAGGTATTTTATTCTTTTTGATGCAATTGTAACTGGAATTGTTTTCTTAATTTTTCTTTTTGATAGTGTTATTGAGTTAGAAAAATGCAACTGACTTCTGAATATTAATTTTATATCCTGCTACTTTACCAAATACATTTGAGTTCTAATAGTTTTTTGGTGGAATCTTTAGAGTTCTCTATATGTGGAATCATGTCATCTGCAAATAATGACGGTTTTACTTTTTCTGTTCCAATTTGGGTGCCTTCTATTTTTTTTCTTTTCTGATTACTTTAAGATTTCCAATACAATGTTGAATAAAAGTATGAAATTGGACATCCTTGTCTTGTTCCTGATCTTAAGAAGCCTTCAGCTTTTTACCATAGTGTGTGATGTTAGCTGTGGGATTGTCATATATGGCCTTTGTTATGTTGAGATATATTCCCTCTGTTCCCACTTTGCTAAGTGTTTTTTTTTAATATCATAAATAGATGTTGATTTTGTCAAATGCTTTTTCTGCATCTTGGATATGATCCTACGATTTTTATCCTTCATTTTGTTTATGTGAGGTATTACCTTAACTGATTTGCAGATATTTGAACCCATTTGCATCCCTGGAATAAATCCCACTTGATAATGGTGTATTATACTTTTAATATATTGTTTAATTCAGCTTGCTAATATTTTGTTGGGGATTTTTGCAACTATAGTCATTAGAGATATTGGGCTATAATTGCCTTTTCTGGTTTTTCCATCAGCATAATGCTGGCCTTGTAAAATGAGTTTGGGAGCTTTCTCTCATCTTCAGTTTTTTGGAATAGCTTGAGAAGGATAGATATTAATTCTTTGATTGTTTGGTAAAATTCACCTGTGAAGCCATCTGGTCTAGGACATTTGTTTGTTGGAAGTCTTTTGATTACTGATTGGATTTTGTTAGTAGTTATAGATCTCTTGAGACTGACTGTTCCTTCCTGATCTATTCTTTGACAATCATATACTTCTAGGAATATATCCATTTCTTCCATGCTGTCCAATTTGTTGAGATATAACTGTAGCATTTTCTCATAATCCTTTGTATTTCTGTGGTGTTGATTATTACTTCTCTTTGTGGGTGATTTCTGAGTGTCATGAAACTTTCGCACACTGCGTTCTGATGTACGAAGTCATCTGTTCCTGGACTATTTATTATAAGCATACTGCATCTTTATGATTAACACGAAAATGAAATTACTTTTCACATTTTTCTTCAGAAGCAGAAAGTCAAAGTTTGTCCATCCCTCAAATTTGTGCCTTTGCCTTTCACTCTCTGTAACAAGGTAGCAGCAGCAGCAGAATGGCAGCATGTTAACTCAGAAAGAACTTGGCTAACTTACCCTATTTACAGAAATCCACTGTCACATTTAAAATACATAATTTTAAAGTACGTAGAGCTTTTAAATGTTAATAGTTTAATATTACATTAAATGTTTCATTCAGATAAAAATTTCAGCAAACACTATATTCTTTGTTTAAATAACATTTGCTCTGGATGCATTTACGTGAGTACAAAAGAAACTTACATGGTTCTGCTCTCAGTCTTCTCATTTGGCTCAGTTTCTCCATTGGCTTAGCAAAGGTATTGGGCCCAGTATTTCTCAATGGAGTTGCTATTGGGCTTTTTGGTGAGATACTCTTTGTGCAGGACTGTACAGGATATTTGTCATCTCTAGGCCATGCAAGTAATATAGCAGGCCCTTGAATAACATCATTCATTCAACATTGTTTCATTATAGTGTTCACAAGATCCTGTAGGAACTTAGCTCTTGTTTATATCAGTTAGCTTATGATAAAATTGGTTTCCTTATATTTTGTTTCTCAGCAGTTCCTAGAACCTTTCGACAACATTAAGTGAGGTTTACTATATCTCCTTGTTACTATTGTAATCAAACTGCCCCACAAGGTGATGAATGAATTTATTGTCTTGATTGTGGCAATGGTTTCACAGGGATCTGCACATAAGAAAATTAACAGCTGTATGCTTTATTGTTGTCAGTTATACCTCAATAAAGCTACCAAATAATGCTTCCTCTCTACCCACTCATACTTCTATACCTGCCTGAGGAAGAGCAAGAGGGAAGGTGGGCTGCACTGGTTCTTGTTGTAAGCAACTGAAACATTCTGAAGCCCCTGGTGGCTCTAAAATTCAATGAGTCTATCCAGGTCATAGAGAGAATTAATTGCTTGGGTGCCTTGAGATGTTTTCATTACTACTGCTGTGGAGCTGTGAAATCTGTTTCCCTTAGCAACCAAATGCATTATGTTATTTATTTATTTATTTGAAAGTGGCTCAAAGTTATTTTTAGGTATTATGTATTCTGTAGATTATTTCATTTTTAGATGGAAAAGGTTCCAGATTTATTCAAGATTTGAAGGGCAATGTAAAATCCCTTTGAATGGTTTGATTCCATGATCTTCCAAAATCATAAAGTAAATGAGTAGGAGAACCATAACCATATCTTAATCTTTTGACACCAAATCCTATGTGTGATCGGAAACTTAAGATTATAGATAAATTTTCATGTATAATAGGGATTAGAAGTGAGAGAATGTTTCATAATATTTGAACCATGTTTACATATTTTAGTAGTTGTAACAGAGGTAGCAAAGGGAAACAAAGTTTTAAGTACCAACTATGAATTAAGCATAGTTTTATATTTATATAATATTAAATTATTGTGATTACCATTTATCTTTACAGAAAAACCATCTTACATATGAAGTAGCCAAAGCTATATAACCAATAAATGGTAACGCCAGGATTTGAATTCAAGGGAGGTTGGCTCCAAAGTTTTGTGTTTTCTTACACTACAGCAATAAAGCACAAGAACAGCATTTCTGCTTTTTTGAATCATAAAAAGTATCCAGCTTGTACCTTAGAACTGTGAATGTAAAGCTGCCTCTCTGGCCCCTTGACAACCAGCTCTAATCCATTCCTCTGTTCCCTTCCAGGAGACATTATCACTGCCTTCTCTGGAATGGAAAATATAGTTTGAATGCTGGCAGTAAAAGTTATGTATTTCCATATTCAAGAATAATTATCTAACTGAAGAATTTATAAAATCGTCCTGCATTTTAATCTCACTTGTAAAAGGAGTTGAGCTTGATGTAGGGATCATCACAGAAAACACACTGCCCTTACCTTTGATGGATATGCGATTCAGGATGTATTGATATAGCTAGGGAGTACCCTATGTAGCTCCCTACCTCTCGTTATAAATAAAGTTTAATTGGGCACAGCCGCATTTATTTATACATTATCTATGGCAGCTTTTCCACTACAACAGCAGAATTGAGTAGCAACAGACTCTGCAAAGGTTCCAACCGCTGATCTATACAGATACTCTGCACCAGGTTTTATGTATATGTGGATAGAATACAAAGCTGCCAGAATGTTCTTCTCAGGATTAAGTGTGGTACGTGGCTGTCACTGGGCAAACCAATAATATGATGACCCTTCAAAGTCAGAGCTCTTTAAATATTTGTTCAGTATATGTGGTGGGGATGGGGAGAAACTGATTTCCTATTTTTATTATATACTTCTCTCTTGGAGATAAAAGGTTTATTGAAAGATTTATTGCACATACTGGGTATTATATAACATTTTAACTTATTTGAAATTGCCTTTAAAACACAATTCGCCAGTATGATAATAACTACTTTGGAGGTTTTAACATTTAGATAATCGATGATACCACATGTTCCCAGTAAATGACACCCCAGAATGCATTATTTTGTTTTGGAATTGAAGCTATTTTCAGCTACTGACTTTTAAAGACTGGCTGTCAGCTGATTGGCCTCAGTAGATGGTACAGCCTCCTGTTGCACAAGGCAGCTTAGCAGAGGGAGGTTAGCTCTAGGAATAAATATGCCTTTCGTTTCGCTTTGTTTTTCCGTGCAAGAACATAATCTAACTTGGCAAGAGAGAAGACCAATTTGTATATCTCTGGTTAAATAGAGTCAAACTAAGGGATCTCCACCATGCCAGAACTGGCAGAGGGGATTAATCACGCCTAAATCTACTTCTACAGATCCTGACTTGCAAAGGCTCAGTTTGAAGACTGGATGCCAACACCAGTTTGTTACTGAAATATAGTGTTACTTGTCCAGCTATGTTATCACTTAAATTTTCTTTGTCAAAGAAAATTTGTACATTAATGTTCATCTGTACATTAGGACAAAGCACCCTTCATGTATCCTGCTTCATAGGAGGTATGGTCATGATTGCTATGATGATTAATTTTTTTATAATTTTTATTTTTCAGTTACAGTTGACATACACTGTTATATTAGTTTTAGGTATACAATATAGTGATTACACATTTCTGTAACTTACAAAGTGATCACTCTGATAACTATAGCACCCATCTGACACCGTGCATTGTTATTACAGCATTGACTATATTCTTTAGGCTTTACTTTTCATCCCCGTGACTACTTTGTACCTACCTATATTATGTGTCTTAATCCTTTCCCTTTTGCCACCCACACCTCCAACTCTCTTCCCATCTGGCAACCATCAAAATGTTCTCTGTATCTGAGTTTGTTTTTGTTTGTTTATTTCATTCTTTAGAGTCCACATGTAAGTGAAATCATATGTCATTTGTCTTTCTCTGACTTCACTCAGTACAGTATCCCTAACTACATCCATGTTGTTGCAGGTGGGAAGATTTTATTCTTTTTTTAGGGCTGAGTAATATTTCAGTGTATATATATATATACATATATACCACCTCTTCTTTATCCATTCATTCACTGATGGACACCCAGGTTGTCTCCATATCTTGTCTATTGTAAATAATGCTGCAATGAATGTAAGGATGTATATGTCCCTTCGATGCAGTGTTTTGGGTTTCTTTGGGTAAATACCCAGAAGTGGGATTACTTGGTCCTTCTTTGTCTCTTGTTATAGCCTTTGTTTTAAAGTCTATTTTGTCTGGTATAAGTATTGCTACCCCACTTTTTTTTCATGTCCATTTTCAAGAAATATCTTTCTCCGTCCTTTTACTTTCATTCCGTGTCTATTTTGATCTGAAGTGAGTCTCTCATAGGCAACCTATGTACGGGCCTTGTTTTCTTAGCCATTCAGCCACCCTCTGTCTTTTTGGTTAGAGCATTTAATCCATTTATATTTAATTGTTGATAGGTATGTAGTTACTGCCATTTTATCATATTTTTGTACTTTTTTATCCTCTTTTTAAAGAGGTCTTTTGAACATTTCTTGTAATAATGGGTATGGTATTGATGAACTCTGTTAGCTTTTTTTCTTCTTTTTTGATCTGGGTAGCTCTTTATCAGTCCTTCAATTCTAAGTGATAAGTTTATTGGGTAGAGTAATCTTAGTTGTGGGCCCTTGCTTTTCACCACTTTGAATATTTTGTGCTGATTTCTCCTGGCCTGCAAAGTTTCTGGGGAAAAATCAGCTGACAGTCTTATGGGAGCTCCTTTGTAAGTAACTAACTGCTTTCGTCTTCCTTTTTTTAAGATTCTCTTTATCTTTAACCTTTGGCATTTTAATTATGATGTGCCTTGGTCTGAGCCTCTTTGTAGTCCATATTGTCTGGAACTCTCTGTGCTTCCTGGACTTGCATGTCTATTTCCTTCACAAGGTTAGGGAAGTTTTCTATCATTATTTCTTCAAATAGGTTTTAAATTATTTGCTCTCTTCTCCTTCATGTACCCCTATGATGCAAATATTGGCCTGTTTGATGTTGTCCTAGAGGCTCCTTAAACTATTCTCATTTTTAAAAAAATCTTTTTTCTTTTTACTGGTCTAATTGGGTGTTTTCTGCTACCTTATCTTCCAAATCACTGATTTGATCCTCTATTTCATCTAATCTACTGTCGATTCCCTCTAATGTATTCTTTCAGTTATTGTACTCTTCATTTTTGACTGTTTTTTTTTATGTTTTCTATCTCCATTTTTATGTTTCTTATCTCTTTGTTGAAGTTCCTTACAACCAGTGTTCTGAACTCTGCATCTGGTAGATCGCTTGTCTCCATTTTGTTCAGTTCTTTTTCTGGATATTTGTTCTGTTATTTCACTTGGGACATGTTTCTTTATCTCCTCATTTTGGCTACCTCCCTGTCTTTGTTTATATATGTTAGGTAAAGCTGCTATGTCTCTCAGTCATAATAGAGCGGCCTTATGTAGTAAGTGTGCTGTGGGGCCCAGTGGCACAGTCCCTGGTCACCTGAGCTGGGTGCTCCATGTGTGTCCCTTGTGTGGCTTGTGTTTGTCTTCCTGTTGTAGTTGAGCCTTGGTTGCTCTTTTCACATCAGTGGGAGGGATTGACCATCAGGCTGATTGGTTACAAGGACTGGAAGTGACTACAGTGGAAGAGCTATTATGCAGGGCTGACCCTACAGAGCAGGATTTGCTTTAGCAGGGCTTTGGTGCCTGCCAAGTCTCCCCTTTGTGTGTGTTGTTCGTGGAAGTGGTTGAATGTTGCTCTGGTGGCCAGTCTGAAGGCTGACCACTAGGTGTGTTAGTTCTGGGGCCTCTTGGGAGGGGCTCTGTTGTAGGCTAAGGTGAGCCACTGCCTGTGTCCTGCCTAAGGCCCCTTGTTATGAGCTACAGTGATCTGCAGATGGTTGCTGCTTGTGCTGGGCTTAGAGGTGCTTGGGAGAAGCTAAGCGCAAACTGAGGCAGCTGCTGCTAGTGTTGGGCATGGGGCTGCTTAGCAAGAGATAGG